>NC_069446.1:13964300-14079300 GCF_026875155.1 Cherax quadricarinatus | reverse complement strand
GTGATACACTCTTAACGTATCTCGTTATTCTTTTCCATTGCCTGGTGATAAAAAATCCGTTAGTTGTAGGATTAGAGTTTCATTATGTTCAGCTTGGCGTCCATGCTTTGTAAGCCTCGTGTGCTTTTTATGGAAGGCCGTACAGTCTGAATTATATCTTTGTCCCTCAATTACTGAGCTATGGCACATTTCTGAATGGAAAAGCATGCAAGACCTGGAGTGGCATGCACGTTCAGTTAGACTTCAACATCTCATCACATGGTCATGTAAGTTCCTTTTACTGTTAAGTCCCAGTAGGGCCATATTTGCAGATGCCAAAACCCGTAGAATGTGCACATTTCCGATGGCTGTGGTTTTGTGGCTCCAGGTGCCAAGCTAGTGTAATTTCTGGATCTGTACCAGAACCAGAACCAACACATGCCGCGTCAGCACCTGCACCAGCTTCACTAGTACGGCCATCGACACAAACCCTAGAACCATCAGGGTCACCAGCATTAGTATCACCAGTACCGTTGACAGGACCAGTATCAGAAACTGCACCAGTAACCAGACTCACCAGGACTACCGGTATGAGCACCAGTTTCGGTTTTGGGAGCCAAAATGTGAGCACTGTTAACACAGATTATTTCGATGGTGTCATTTATGTTATCCGTCTCTGTTTCGTGGTCTACATAAGATTGGTGTTGGTCTTTGTGATTGGTCTTTGCAAGGTCAAGCAAGTCAGACATAAATAGCTCGATATTTGATGTAGGGATGCTGGCCAGTGCCTCTGTGATCTTAAATTAAAAATAAACCTACGAGTTTTTCACATATCCAGAAGACATATTACGTATTACCCTCTACCTTCATCAGACAGACCAGTACTTTAACTGCATCCTAGTTCTATTTATCTGACACGATGCATATCGCGAATATTCCATGTTGCCGCCACATCAGAATCACCATCTTCATTTCCTATAGTTCTTACAGGGGTTAATGGGGTTGGTGGAAGATGTGGTGGGTGAGAGTAGTGGTGGTTGGCAGCAGTGACGGGTAATGACAGTGAATGGTACGATGTACAAGCATTCAAGCAATACCTCTGTTAAATTTATTTATTTATTAAGTTTATGTAACTTAACGTAAGCCAAACTAATATCACCTAATTTAAATTAACATGACCTAATTTAAAATAAAGAAGATAAAACTTGGGAAAAAAACTGGAAGGATTAAGAAAATGATGTTAAACACCGCGTAGAGAAACTGACATAGTAAGATGAGAATGTACTGCAACGAAGGTACAAGATTATCAATGTTGAAGCTGCCGCTGGTGGTCGAGGATTCCACACTACCTGAAGCAGTGCCAGCCAGATATACCTTTGAAGAGTTTCGAGAGTTTCTCTACTCTCTGAGCCCAGCCATGGGCCTAGGGTAAAAAAAAATTTTAGTCGTTTGTAGACAAGCAAACCGAGAACCAGGGTTAACACATCCGTGTCAGCCAAGGTCAAACTGACAAAGTATGGAATAGTCTTAACACGAGAAACACACGTATAAACTAAACGAAACATGCTTTTATAAAATTTAAAGGTGTCTGCTGGATTATCACTTAGATTCACATCATTCGAATAATGTACATGAAATCTTAGCCCAGCCACACTCTGGCACAGTTAATATATTGTGGTCTGTGTGTAGACGGCATCAACTACATTTTCCTGCCCCTCTGCTCGTCAATTTGTATTCCTTAAAATACAACGTCTTCACGTATACTGGGTGTCCCGCGAGGCCCGTGTGGAGAGGACGCAATACTCAAACGGATTTGGTTTTATCCGTCTATCTTTCTGGACAACAATTACTTCCGTAAACACACGTTTGTAAGAAAACAAAAATGTTAAATACAATAGTTAACGAACAACGAAGGTCAAGGTTTGTAAAAAAAAAAGTTCTATGTTCAAAAAAGAACTTTATATGTTCAAAAAAGAACTTTATATGTTCAAAAAAGAACTTCATATGTTCATGAAAATAATTTTTAATATCTCAAAATAAAGGTCCTTAGGAAATGGAATAAACTAATTGTGTACGGAAAATAATTCAATCTAGCACATGATTTACTTATCATTCACCTCATTATAGCTCATGTCAGCGATGCCAAGAACACTGATCACTAGCAACTAAAGCTAGTGTCGCATTCCCACACACAACACACACACCATCATGCTCCCACACACAACACACACCACCACACTCCCACACAAAACACACACAACCACACTCTCACACAAAATGCACACCATCACACACCCACACAACACACATCATCACGCTCCCACACAACACACACCATCACGCTCCCACACAACACACATCATCACGCTCCCACACAACACACACCACCACACTCCCACACAACACACATCATCACGCTCCCACACAACACACACCATCACGCTCCCACACAACACACACCACCACACAACACACATCATCACGCTCCCACACAACACACACCATCACACAACACACACCACCACACTCCCACACAAAACACACACAACCACACACTCACACAAAATGCACACCATCACACACCCACACAACACACATCACGCTCCCACACAACACACACCATCACGCTCCCACACAACACACATCATCACGCTCCCACACAACACACACCCACCACACTCCCACACAACACACATCATCACGCTCCCACACAACACACACCATCACGCTCCCACACAACACACACCACCACACAACACACATCATCACGCTCCCACATAACACACATCATCACACTCCCCACAAACAAACATCATCACACTCCCACACAACAAACATCACGCTCCCACACAACACACACCATCATACACCCACACATCACGCTCCCACACAACACACACCATCACGCTCCCACGTAACACACATCATATTTCCACACAAACATCGTCACACTCCCACACAGCACACACCATCACACTCCCACACAACACACACCATCACACAACACACACCATCACACTCCCACACAACACACACCATCACACTCCCACACAACACACACCATCACACTCCCACACAACACACACCATCACACTCCCACACAACACACACCATCACACTCCCACACAGAACACACACCATCACACTCCCACACAAACAAAACACCACCACACTCCCACACAACACACACCATCATGCTCCCACACAACACACCATCATAGTCACGCTCAACACACACCATCACACTCCCACACAACACACACCATCATACTCCCACACAAAACGCACACACCATCACACTCCTACACAACACACACCATCACACACTCACACAACACACACCATCACACTCACACAACACGCACCATCGCACAACACACACCATCATGCTCCCACACAACACACCATCACACTTCCACACAACACACCATCACACTCCCACACAACACACACCATCACACTCCCACACAACACACCATCACACTCCCACACAACACACACCATCACACTCCCACACACACACACTATCATGCTCCCACACAACACACACCATCACACTCCCGCTTAACACACACCATCACACTCCCACACAACACACACCATCACACTCCCACACAACACACGCCATCACACTCCCACACAACACACCATCACACAACACACACAACACACACTCCCACACAACACACACTCCCACACAACACACACTCCCACACAACACACACCATCACACTCCCACACAACACACACCATCACACTCCCACACAACACACACCATCACACTCCCACACAACACACACCATCACACTCCCACACAACACACACCATCACACTCCCACACAACACACACCATCACACTCCCACACAACACACACCATCACACTCCCACACAACACATCAACAGCCATCATTACATGTCTCAGTATTACATAGAAATGATATACAGTAAATATGAACAAATGTGAAACTTATCTTACGTGTTCTAGCGCAAAGTGAAGAACCTCTTTCACAAGCTGGTCATCAAGACCTCGTCTTAACACATGTAAGAATAGCGATAAAAAAAATGGTGGAAACCAAGAAAATATATGAAAAGGCAGATTAATTACGATCACTGACTGTCTGGGAGCAATGCTGAACAGTCCTGACAGCTAACGAACATTTGAGAGAAATAACAAGAGAGCAACCCAGAGGTCTCTTCGCCGCTACTAAACTCCATCTATTATACAGTTCATACAAGCTTAAAACTCCTCGTCTTTTTTCCGCGACAACTGACGGGGGAAATGGGGACTGTAAAGTTTGTGTGTGTGGCGGAAATTAAACAAGAAGAGTATTAACAGTGAGCGGGGCTGACGTGGCTAACCTGTGGTTGTTGCGGAGGTGAAGACGGTATCTTCACCACCAGCATCACCACCGCAACCACAAGCATCACCCCTATCATCAGCATCACCCCAATCACCCTAACCATCACCCCCAATCATAAGAAAGAAGGAACACTGCAACAGGCCTACTGACCCATGCGGAGCAGGTCCATGCCCCCCCCCCCGGATTAGACCAATGACGCCCCCCCCCCGGATTAGACCAATGACCCCCCCCCCAGATTAGCCCAATGACCCACCCAGTCTGATCATCTCCACTCAAGGATGGAGCACTGCACCAGACCCAGCAACACAAGCTAGTCAGGTCCAACTCACACCCACTCATTTATTTATCTAACCTATTTTTAAAACTACACAACGTTTTAGTCTGAATAACTGTACTCGGGAGTTTGTTCCACTCATCCACAACTCTATTACCAAACCAGTGCTTTCCTATATCCTTTCTGAATCTGAATTTTTCCAACTTGAAACCACTGCTGCGAGTCCTGTCTTGGCTGGAAATTTTCAGCACGCTATTTACATCCCCTTTATTTACTCCTGTTTTCCATTTATACACCTCGATCATATCCCCTCTAATTCTACGCCTTTTCAGAGAGTGCAGATTCAGGGCCCTCAGTCTATCCTCATAGGGAAGATTTCTGATACATGGGATCATCTTTGTCATCCTCCTCTGTACGTTTTCCAGAGCATTTATATCCATTCTGTAATACGGTGACCAGAACTGAGCAGCATAGTCTAAATGAGGCCTAACCAAGGATATATAGAGTTGAACAACCTGAGGACTTCTATTATTTATACTTCTAGATATGAAACCAAGAATTCTGTTTACTTTATTGCGAACACTAATGCACTGTTGTCTTCGTTTTAGATTACTGCTAACCAGAACTCATAAACCCTTTTCGCAATCAGTAGTATTAAGACCTACATTATTTAGTTTACATGTGGCATGGTTATTTACCTGTCCAACATTTAGAACTTTGCATTTGTCAATATTAAACCACCATCACCCCAAACACCACAATTACCCCAATCACCACCATCACCCTAACCTCCACCATCACCCCAACCTCCACCATCACCCCAACCACCACTATTACTAGGTGCTAGGTACAGTGAATGGAGGAGATAGCATTACCACTACATTCACCACTACCAGAGGCTCCGTACAGTCAGTGAGGGAGATGGAAGGTGTGACTAGCCAGATAAAAAGAAATAAAGACGTGGAAGGAATAGGGTAACAATAAAGACTCACTCTAAATAAGTATTTATCTCAGTAGTACCAGTACCAGTAGCCAGTTACCAGTGTCAGTAGTAGTGACTCACTACCAACCGTCTGTGTGAATCACTTGTTATTCACTGTTGCAGCTGACCCTCGACGTTACCGAACCCATCGGGACATTTAAACACATTAAAGAAAAATCACGACCAAAAGCTGAAGCTCAACTCTCGCAGTCAAAATATGTAACTATAGAATTGGTAATTACGCGCGCGCACACACATACACACACACGCAAATTAAGCTTTATCTATCAGTAAGTCCCTTTAACAAAAGATAACACACACACACACACACGCCCTTATAAGACGCCTAGTAATTTTACTCTATCAACACTCAACGAAAGCCGATAGGTTCTCTTTTTGCTTCCAACGCCCACACTCCTTACCTCTCTCCATCTCAACTCCACTTCCCCTCCCCCCTTTCTCTCTCTCTCTCTCTAGACATACGCTACGCTCCCTTAAAAAAGAATACATCACCATATTAGATACACTATAATTTATATTGGCTACACGCAGACGTTAGCACATACTGATGTGTCAGTACCCATTGGGCTGACCGCTGCACAGCACCAACACTAAACGCACACGTCAATCATCGAATAAACTGACATGTACCCCGTCACGATAGTCAGTCCCCTTGGTGAACACGATTACAGTGTTGGAGATGTTGGTATCCTGGTGCGAAAGCTTACAGTGTTAGAAATACTGGTGTCCTGGTGTGAAAGCTTACAGTGTTGGAAATACCGGTGTCCTGGTGGAAAAACTTAGTGTTGGAGATACTGGATATGCTGTGCCTTGGTGGGAAAGCTTACAATGTTGGAGATACTGGTGTCTTGGTGGGAAACCTTACAGTGTTGGAGATAGTAGTGTCCTGGTGGGAAAGCTTACAGTGTTGGAGATATCGGTTTCTGTTGAGGAAACAGACTGTTCGTAAATATTGTTGAGCGAATAGTCAATTTTTGCTGTACCGTATGCTGTTGGAAAGACGTCTCTGTTGCGAAACTTCAGTGTTGGAGACATTCTCCATGCAGGGCACAGTGATGGGGAGATTAGTCTCAGATGAGAACCTTATTTGTGTTGGAAAGACTGATGTCTATTGCGAAAAGTTGCAGTGTTATAGAGAGACTGACTGTTGGGAAGCCTTAGTCTGGGAGAAACTGATCAACTGAGAAAACCTAGTCAGGGAGAGATTGATCAATTAGGAAACCTAGTCTGGGGGAGATTGAATAATTGGGAAACCTAGTCTGGGAGAGATTGATCAATTAGGAAACCTAGTCTGGGAGAGATTGATCAATTAGGAAAGTCTGAGAGAGATTGATCAATTGGGAAACCTTGGTCTTGTAATGAGGGTAGCAAGGATAAATAAAAGGGAAGTATAGTATTAGAGAACAAGCAGAAAATGAGTCCCGAAGGAGGAAAATGAGCAATAGAGTATGAGGAAGAATGAAGAATAAAAAATCAGGTAAGGGAAGGAAAGGAGAGTGTGAAGACACGTATGAAGTGATGCAGATAGGAAGAGGAAGAAACAAGGTAAAAAGCAAGATGACAGGATAGCTGAACGAAGAGTACAAGTCACTGACCGTGATATGAAGACAAGGAACAGAGTGGGAACACTAGGTAATATCGGTCACTGTGAGATACAAGGAAAGTATCTCCAAGTGTCGGGAATCCTTACAGTACTAGAGAGACTGACATCAGTTGGGAATCTAAGAGTGTTAGAAGACGAATCCCTATCAGGGAACTTCATGGTGTGGAAGAGTAGCTAAACGGTTATGAAACATGTGAGCCTTCGTTAGGAACTCTTAGTGAAAAAGAAAAGTCTAGTCTTTTCTAAAACTGTCGGAGGCAGGATGGAAGATCACTGGTGGTCACTGGTTAACTTTATATACTCTATAGTAACTAAGTCCCTAAGTCTTCAACACTGTAAGGTTCTCAAGAACTTTACAGCGTTGAAGACAAATCTCTATGATCATATTTACTGATGACTACAGAGAGAGTTCTGGTTGCTACTACTGCAGCTGCCAATGACTACTCCTTACCTAATGCCTCCCAAGCACTTATGGCTATTAGGCCTAAACTGCAGTGTTACACTGTCGTGATTGTAACATGAACAGTGAGGCACTGACAGGCCACGAACTTCTTGCATCACCAACATTTAAACTATTCCATCCAAAGTTCTTCCCGAGTTCTGGGATCTTTTGCCACAGATCACATTTTACACAACTCCCACTTATCCCGGGTGTCAGGAATGCAAGTGCCTATGAAACTATGTTACCTGGCACCTGATCCAGCGTTAAGAGTAGTGTTTAATGTGATGTGAGGCAGCAGTAGGGTTCTACAACAATACTATGATTCTGCACAATTCATGCACACTGGGTGACCCAGGGGTACCACGCTAAGTCTCTCACCTGTACGTTCGGCAGTTCTCGGCACAAAATTTCTCCCGCATATATACAAGAAAGTACTAAACCCCAATGATCGGTCCATCTTCATAATGCATTAGATTTAGTAATGACTGTGTCAAAACATTTAATACAGAAGCTGCTCCTGCACTACATCTGAACTATATTTGTCTCTCTCTTTAACTATGACCCTGCTACCGTCCCTCTACCCTCCTCTTCCATCTTCCTCCCTCTTCTCTCTCCATCTCGCCCTTCACTCCCTGGGAAAAACAACACCCCCTCCCCACCCTGGCCTGTGAGTGGAGACTCGTGTACACGTGGGATTCACATTTGCAGCTGTAAAGATTCCATCCAAGATGAAAAAAAAAAAGAAAATTTCTTTCTGCTGAGGCTACCTGAAGAAAATTGCCATAAATCGCCCATCGTCGAGGAGACATTTTCAGCTGACGGCAGAAATATGGTCTAAAATTCTGAAGGAAATGGTTCAAAGTTGGTCAGCTTATTCGTTTCTCTTGTTTATTCTCGATCAATATCGAGAACCTCAGAAGCAACCCTTCAAAATCTACTTCAAAAAAATCTTTAACAATATGGCCCATATGATCAACTGTAGATGGCTGTCTCTAGAATGCTACTCTTGACCCCGTGGTCAACAATCTACTTCTATTCCAAAATATGCTAAGGAATTTCTTCAACAATTTTATAGTCTATATGATACTAAAATTATAAATATTTATTTACGCTATGTTTGACGTTAACTGTAGTTTCTATTTTGATCTCGTCTGAATATTTCTGGCATCTTGGCATTTCCCTCAATTTATTTTTAGAATACACTGACAGGTGCACTTAAACCTTAAGAACCATGAAGGCAAATAAATGTAATACAGAAAATATTAACAGTCAGTCGTAGGACGACAGCTGGATGAAATCTTAAAAATTCTTTGACGATTTTTCTTTAGCTAGAATACCAGAATTTAATAATGTTGATGTTTAAGGTAAAAGCTGTAAGACGGACTCTACTGAATAACTTGAGCTTTGTAGACCAATTTAAAATCGAGGTATATAAAAGTTATAATTCATATAGGAAAAGATTTTATTTACATAAAAAAAAAAGAGCAGTTCAATGACGGAAAGCGGCAGATTAAACCCCTGACCTCCTGGTTTTCATTTCTAAGTTACCTCGAACCAGCATTATCTATCAACTTTTCTAAGAAAACTTTTTGCAGTTGAAGATTTTTTTAGCTTAAAATGTCCCATTCATTGTTAAAATTTCATAAAACTTGTGAAGAATTGTGTAAGCCGAAATTCAGAAGATACAAGACAATTTGTACTAAGTAACACTTATGAAACACATATATAGTGATGGAAGACAGGAAAGTAGCTCCTCCATGTGATCACCAGTAACCTCAAGACAAGACGAACACATTAAGAAGGAAATAAATGTTTTCTAAGAGCATGAAATAATCACATCACTTCTGCTGAGTCACTAACTTGACCACTCCTCACTAACCTTTGCACGTACTTATTTTTCATACTTATTTTCGTAGACGAATTGCAAACAAAATTAGCGACTGTCCATAAGTTTTCTTCACATTCACTTCTTGACGGATTGGAAATCAAGGCTAACTGGGAAGCATCAAGCAATAATTTCTTCCATAGAATAGATGTGTACCAAAAAATTAAAAGGGCAAGGTGTTCAGTTTTACTATTAGCGACTCAATATCTGAAATTAAGTGCAGTGCAAATATCAGGCATCCATATATAAAGATGTGGTATACAACAAGTTCTTGTGAGCAAGGCTCATACAAGTGACGGCAGGCTACGGAAGGATGGGGGGAGGGAGAAATGGGCGAAGGCCCGGGACTTGCCGAGATGCCGTCGCCGTCGCCGCCGCCTCCGCCATCGTCGTGAGGTGTGCGTGCGCGCGTGCGTGCGCTGGCAATAAGTACCACGAGCAAATATGTTGGGAACCGAAAGATGGTGAACTATGCCTGGCCAGGATGAAGCCAGAAGAAACTTTGGTTGTGAGATAACAGGTGCACAAATTGTTCAAAATCGTTTATTAGTTGAAAATTAAATGCGAGGGCAGGAACATCAATGAAGACTGTCTTTCCTACGACTTACATGACGAACACTGAGAAGGGGAAGCTTGCTCAGATGCGAGAGCAGCACCGTGCACAAGGACGGATGGAGCATTTATGGATGAACTGAGAAATGTAATATCTTTTATAGTGTCTTAACAGCTTGACTCGAATAAATTACAATATGAGTTTGCCCTCAGTGGATTAATTAGTTCTTGATCCACTGTAGGTCTCCCTAAAGTATCGTAATTAAAAAACACAGATTATCAATGTTTGGTAAAGTCTGCAACCACGTATGAAGTGCCTCCTGTTGGTGATGTATGCTAAGTGTACAGTGTTAAGTGCCTCCTGTTGGTGATGTTTGCTAAGTGTACAGTGTTAAGTGCCTCCTGTTGGTGATGTTTGCTAAGTTTGCAGTGCTAAGTTCTTTCTGTTGGTGATGGTTGCTGAGTTTACAGTGTTAAGTGCTCCTGTTGGTTGCTGAGGTTACAGTGCTAAGTGCCTCCTGGTGGTGATGGTTGCCGAGGTTACAGTGTGAAGTTCCTACCTCTGGTGATGGTTACTGACGTTAGTGTGAAGTTCATCGCGTTGGTGATGGTTGATGATGCTAGAAGTCCTGGATACAGCTTCCTGGCAGCTTTAAATAAAGATTGAACATGGCTGTCATGTGAACGACTCACTAAATCATAATGACCTAATTATAAACAACCCACTGACAGCACAGCGTGGTACAGTGGATAGCCACTGGTCTGCTAGTTTTCGGATTTTCTTGTCAACAAGTTTTGTTAAGGTCATATTCGTGTACCTAGACAAGAAACAGGGAGTCATCTACGATTTTAGTGTCATACTAACCGTCTTTCTAATTCAATGTTCTCCTCGAGGAATTCAGACAATTAACAATAAACATTACTAACAGAGATACGCATAATACAAAGCCTAATATAACAAATTCAGAACGACAATGCAGTAAAAAAATGAGGACTGCAGACACTAAAATACTTAAAAAAAAAAAAAGATTAAGGAAAATAGGTAAATAAAACACGCACTCCAAAGCACACTTAGTAAATCAGGTAAAAGGAACATGAATAAAAATTAAAATGGCAAATATAAGGCAAAAAGAAGCACGTTCCTAAATGAAAAATATAAAAAGGTAAACAAGACGAAGACGAAAAACAGAGAAGGCAAATAAGAAGATAGAACGGAAATGTAAAACAAATGTAATATCAAGAAACCATTCAATCAACAGGCTGGAAAGTTAATAAAGGAGAGAGAGAGAGAGAGAGAGAGAGAGAGAGAGAGAGAGAGAGAGAGAGAGAGAGAGAGAGAGAGAGAGAGAGAGAGAGAGAGAGAGAACGTGCAAGTGTTGAGAAGAGGAAAGAAAAAAAAAAGGGAAATTAGTTGTAATAAGACAAAGGAGGAGAAACAGAAGACACATACACAACTTAAGAAATACTAACAATAATTATAATATAAATTTAAGCGATAAACCCGAGTGGGTCATACAGCACTGTGGGTAGGCATGTGTGTAAGGCTCAGGGTGTACGAAGGCTAGGGGTATGCGAGGGCAGGGGTTAACAGAGATGGTTGTGACAGCGAATGTAAAACTGAAATCAGGGTTGGCGCAATAGGTTAGTGTTTGGTAAAAAAAAAAAAAAAAAAGTCAGAGAACGTCTTTGAGAGCACAGAGTACAATGTTCCAAACCCGACAATAATGGGAAGACGGTCAAAATCGAAAAGGTGGTTTGACGGAAAACAATTTCACGCATTCTAACTCGGACCAATATTGCTGCTTGCTGTGGCGGAGTTGTTCAGAGAGAACTGAAAAGTAGTCCAAGAAAGGAATGCCCCTATGGGAAATTGGGAGGTCGTGAATAGCTGATCGAGCGGTGAGCCTGCTTGTTCAGTCTTGATTGTTGGTGTGTAAAGGGACCCGGCAGAAATAACGACTTTTTTGTGCATACTTCAAAATACGACATAACCAAAGATACACACAAAGGGTGATGGGATGAGGGGAGTCAAATCTTTGGATAACTTGTAATGCATTTTGGGAATCCTAAACAACTAAGAATGACAAAGTGGACATGGTTGCGATGTATATGACAACAGTGGGAAAGACATGCAACTCTTGTGTGATATACTCGCTGACTAGTAAATGAGCTTGGATTGTTCTTTCTGCAAAAACAACGTGCAGGTTCAACAGAGCGTATAGGAAGATTATTTATCAATATGTCTGTAATTTCCCTCAGCTCCCTATTTCTCCACCCACCACCGCTTAATCACTGACTAAAATAAGTGATCCCAGGGATAATAGAGAGGTATATGCCAGTGACCAACAGTGGGTTAAATGGCAGCCACATGATCCAGATAATGCCCACTCATTGATACTCACTTGGCCCTAGCCAAATACATCGCCCCACCGGGCAGGGAAGTGATGCAAGATTAGTCGATTGATTCATGTGGGCCAGCACAGAACCTCCCCTCTGACCTCTATTCTCTGAACAAAGAAGCGTGTTGCCCAGCTTCAGGCTGCGGTTCCACCTGCTTGCTCAACTTCCAGGTAAGGTAAAACAAGGAATTTACGGGCCGCCGTGCACGGTTAACGCACAGGTCAGTGTTCAATTTAGTCTGTATATACCATAGTCATCTCGACGGAGCCAAAGCTCACCCAGGATGACTATGACATTGAAGACCGTAATTCCCCACTGGGAGTAAAGGGCCTAACATCAGGGTAAGGAAGACGAGGTGACCATAGTGCCGAACATATCACCGGAGGAACACATCAACCAAATAACCTTTGCAGTAAATTCTCGTTTGGCGAATCAGGAGCAGCTTTAATAAATCTCAACAGTTATTCACGACACTATCGGTATTTAGGTCCATCCTGGAGTATACAGCACCAGAATGGAACCCTCACCGAAAAAAGCATGTCAAGAAACAAACTGACTTCAGATAGAACCAAGTTAGAAACATACAAGATACTCAGAGAAATTAATAGGGTTCGAGAGGATACAGGCAGAGGTTAAAGACACAGATGAGTTACAGGGATATCAGCAAGCATTTCTTCAGTCTCAGGCTAGGAGTGAGCTGCTAAAGAAATAGTGGAGGCAAACTTCATACATAGTTTAAAGAATAAGTATAATAGGGCCAATGAGGCTAAGAAAGAGCAAACCCAACAAGTGATAACTTAAGGTCCTGGACCAGGAGCGGAGACTCGACTCCTGCAACCGCAATACGTGAGTATACATATAACCACACATACAAACAAGATAGAATAAAAAGTTTAACACAACGAAAATAATGCATAGGAAGAGGTATACATAAATATATGAAGAGACAAATGTGCAGATGAAAGACAAATTATAATATAAATAGGCATGAAATCAACGATATGATAAGAAAATAATGTATATGTTCTTGAAACATTGTTATGAAAGATAAGATGCGACATGTATGAGCAAATGATCAAGACCACTTAGACGCGAAGAAGGAAGGCAATGTGATAAGATGAACAGGAGAAGACAATGATGAAAATGAAGAGAGCAGGAAGACGACGTATTAAATAAACGACATCATAGCGAACAGGTAGAAAAAACATACACAGATTAGAGGCAAGGGAAGGAAACGGAAAGGAGGGGAGAGGAAATAAGGGAAGGAGGAAATAGCGAGGAGACAAGGAAAGAGTACAGGGGAAGAATGCGCGGGGATGGAGAAGGAAATGAGAGAGGTAGACGGAAATTAAGAGAAAGGGGAAATGTAGCCGATAAAGAAGGGGGATAAAGCGCAGGAGAGAAAGATAAAGAAGGTAACAATAGGAGAAAGAATGAAAAAGAGATAAAGTGAAGGAAAGTAATGAGGAAATTAATAAGAGACAGGAACAAAGGAATGCAAAAAATAAAAAAAAAAAGAGGCTGAAGGTTACAGGAAGAAAGATCAGAGGAATGGAAAAATGGAGCGAAGAAAGCGGGATGAAATAAAAAATGAAGCAGAAGAGGCTAGAGAGAGATGAGAGAGAGAGAGAAGGAGAGAAGAGAGAGAGAGAGAGAGAGAGAAAGAAAGTGAAGTTAGAGAGGCAGGAGTGTTGAGGGAGCATGCATGAAAGACTAACGAGCCAGGTTCCACCCTCACAATCGTGTTTACGTTTCTCATGTCCGAATTTTTTACCCCTGTGCAATAAAGCAGAATTAGTGGGTAATCCTCTCTTGCTGCAGGCCAACACGTTCCTCAGGCACTCACTCTCTTGACATGCTTCTGGTTAGTGTTGCTGGGGCTGACAGGTGAGGGTGGCGGTGGTGACAGGTGCGGTTGGTGGTAATGGTGGCAGTGATGACAGGTTGTGGTGGTAATGGAGGGAGGCTAACTTCTTCAATCAAAGAAGAGGTTTTGATACGATCACTCAAGAATGGTTCTCAGGACCAATCCCCACAATTCTGCAAGAACCACTTTCAGAATCAAACATTACCTCCTGCAAGATGTTCGGGCACAACCATCGTTGCTGCAGTAAGCGACTTAGCCTATACAGGGGACTTGTTTGTGGACTCAGGACGTAACAGTTATTGAAGACTGTGATCTTCAATCGAGGTAAATTACCTAATAAAAAATATATACAGTAACTCGCCGAAACTCTGAAGAATCAATAGACGAAGAGAGAGAGAGAGAGAGAGAGAGAGAGAGAGAGAGAGAGAGAGAGAGAGAGAGAGAGAGAGAGAAAATAATGGCAAATACATTTGCCTCTGAGTAAATACAAATGAGAATTGTATCTAGAGAACACGATAATACTGGAGTGTGGTAACACTGCACGGAAATGTTCAAGCTGGGTGATGAAGTGGATATACCAGGGGTAAAATGTGACTACAAAATATCTTTGAAGAATCACACAGTAAATCTTGCAAAACTGCAGACAAGAAGTTAACGTCACTAAGGCGTATCTGGTACATGATTGGCAGCACGGGCTGCAAACTATACGTTACATAAGAGCGCTCAAACCTTAAATTTTCACGACTTTCTTGGACTAAATGACCTCCCGTCTAACCTATCACTTCTGGACATAATCAAGACCCAGGCAAGGCGACTTATCTCAGGCCTGGATCTAGCCTTGATGGCTCTGTTAATACTGCATTATTTTCAACATAGGAGAGATGTGAGAGGATTTACTGTTGTGTACAAAACCAATGTTACCATACTTGGCCCCACCTCACGGATAGCAAAATGACAGCTTCTGTGCCACAAGACGGGCAGCAAACAGCAAATACACTCTGACTGTACCTTTCTCTAAAGCATCACTATACCTGCAAATATTCATTCCTAGAATGATGTCAGGAGCATGTAGGCACAACACATGCAATAGTGCACTAAATATAATCGATCAAGCCTAATTACTGACCATACCTGGCTCTAACTTCATATTTTTTTCTGTTTTCAGGTCCTTTAATAATAAAGATAAAATAAATATAATCCTATGGGGGACTTTTAGTTCAGCTGAGTAAAGTAACAGCTCTTAGTATGTAATATATGAACTCTTTAGTGCAACACTGTAAAAATATTTTTGTGTGTGTGAGAGCGCGCAGGGACAATTACAAGAAATATAAAGAGCTTCTTTACTAAATGGGGCTTAAATGACCAGCAATCTGCGTGGTCAATTAAAAGGAAAATTAAAGGTTTTAGGAGACATTTAGGAGCGGATGAGTGTGGGAGGAGGATGAATGTGGTGGATGAGTGCGTGTGTGGATGAGTGTGTGTGGGAGTGGATGAGTGTGTGTTCGGGTGCATGAGTGTGTTGGGGTGCATGAGTGAATGTTGGAGTGCATGAGTGTGTGATTGAGTGGATGTTGTGTGTGTGTGTGTGTGTGTGTGTGTGTGTGTGTGTGTGTGTGTGTGTGTGTGTGTGTGTGTGTGTGGTGTGTGTGTGTGTGTGCGGGGTGTGGATGTGTCTGGGGGTGTGGATGTGTCTAGGGGGTGTGGATGCGTCTGGGGGTGTGGATTGTCTGGGGGGTGTGGATGTGTCTGGGGGGTGTGGATGTGTCTGGGGGGTGTGGATGTGTGGGGTGTGGAGTGTTAGGGTGTGGATGCGTCTGGGGGGTGTGGATGTGACTGGGGGTGTGGATGTGTCTGTAAAGAGTAGATGTGTGTGAGGGAGTGGAAGTGTGTGTGGGAAATGTGGGAATGGATGAGTAGGTGAATGTGAGAGTGGATGAGCGGGTGAGTGTGGGAGTGGTGTGTGGTAGTAGTCGAGTGCGGGAGTAGGTGGGTGAGGGTGAGCGTGGGAGTGGGGTGAGTGTGGGGGGAGTGTGAGACTGGGTAGATTGGGGGTTAGATTGGGGGTTAGATGGGGTGAGATTGGGGTGAGAGTGGGGGTGAGAGTGGGGGGTGAGAGTGGGGGGGTGAGAGTGGGGGTGAGAGTGGGGGTGAGAGTGGGGGGGGGAGTGGGGGGGGGGGGTGAGTGTGGGAGTGGGGTGAGTGGGAGTGGAGGGAGTGTGGGAGCGGTTGAGTGTAGAAGTGGTTGAGAGTGAATGGGACAGTCAATATATGGGTGAAAGTGACTATGTGCGACAATTATCCTTCTATGTTCGACAGTTACAATCCCTTTCTATCTTCGACAGTTACATTTATTCTATGTTCGGCAGTTACCCTCTCTTCTATGTTCGACAGTTACCCTCTCTTCTATGTGCCACAGTTACCCTTGCCTCCCCGCCTCACTCTTGCCTCTCTCCCTCACACTTGCCTCCCCACACGGTCTCCACTATTAATTATCGATAACGAGAAAAGTTACTATCTTTGGTGTTATTGTGTGATGCAGCTAGAAGAGGGAACCATCTGCTGATGCAGCTAGCAGTGAGATCCAGCCGATGATGCAGCTAGCAGAGGGCACCAGGTGGTGCCCTCTGCTAGCTGCATCACCAAGTTCTATACTCTAGCTACCTGCATCTAGCATGCAGCTAGCTAGAACTGAGTATACTACAAACTCTAATAACACAATACAGCGAAAAATTAATGTGAAGGACCTGGGAGTGGTAATGTCTGAGGATCTCACCTTCAAGGATCACAACAGTGTCACTGTCACATCTGCGAGGAAACTGATAGGATGGATAAAGAGAACATTCAAGACAAGAGATGCCAAACCAATGATGATCCTTTTTAAATCACTTGTTCTCTCTAGGCTGGAATACTAATGTACATTAACATCTCCATTCAAGGCAGGTGAAATTGCAGATCTAGAGAATGTACAGAGAACCTTTACTGCACATGTAAGTCCCATCAAACACCTTAACTACTTGGAACACTTGGAAGCACTTGACTTGTACTCAATGGAACGCAGGGGAGAGAGATAAATTATAATCTGCACCTGGAAAATCCTGGAGGGACTGGTCCCTAATCTGCACACAGAAATCACTCCCTACGAAAGCAAACAACTTGGCAGGCGATGCAAAATACCCCCAATGAAAAGTAAGGGCGCCATTGGTACACTAAGAGAAAACGCAATAGGTGTCCGGGGCCCAAGACTGTTCAGGTGCCTCCCACTAGCCATAAGGGGAATTACCAATAGACCCCTGGTTGTCTTCACTGGGAGCTGGACAGATACATAAAGTCAGTACCGGATCAGCCGGGCTGTGGTTTGTACGTTGGACTACGTGCGGCCTACAATAACAGCCTCGTTGATCAAGTCCTAATCCACCGGGAGGCCTGGTCATGGACGGGGCCGCGGGGGCATTGATCCACTAAATACCCTCCAGGTAGCAGTATGATCGATCACCTGGTGATGCAGCTAGCATTGTGAACCACCTGCTGATACAGCAAGAGGAAACCACCTACTGATGAAGCTAGCAGAGTTATTTATGAAGGGATGAGGCGTGCATTCTGCTGCATTTGCTCCTGCCTTCAATGTGAGTGAAAACGAGTGCAAAGATGAGAAGAGAATGATGGGAGTGTGAAGGAAGAGAACATAATTATTTTTTCTTAAGCTCATTTTCAAAATTCCCAAGATTTCCAGCAATACTGGCCCCTGACTGCGGGCCCAAAGTAATCACAAGTATCGCCATCTGTTGGGCATACTTGTAGTCGCCTGCGTTTCCTGAACTTTCTGGTGTGAGGTACTGTGTCGCTTCCTGGTTGAATTACCTTCACCCGGCCCAGCGTACTTTTTCTTCAGTTTATGGTACCAGTAATCTTGAATACTGGGTTATTTTATTTTGTTACTGGTTATCAAGAATAATTTTAAATAATTCACTTTTTTAAGTGACTCCTCTTTTCTGGGCGTAAGGTAGCCTCTGTTTTTTTTTTTTTTTTTTTTTTTTTGTCAGCTCGAGCTGCAGAAGACGCTGTTTGTGTGTAAAAGGTTGGCCGGAATCCAACTCTGGGAAGTAGAAGGAAGACTGCAGCCACATTCGCTTTCCTAATTTGCAAGAGGCTTTCATTGAAGTCAGCTAGGCCTGTATACCTTGTACAAGTATTTGTAGAAATATAGATTATTATTATTATTACCTACATCTCCAGGTTTTTATTTATTTATTTATTTATACTTCGCTGATTTCTGTCCGATCCAAGTCTTTACAAAGAATTAATGTTTGTTAATGGTATGGTTAGAGGTAAATTTACTTATAATAACGTAGAGTTCATCGAAAATAATTAAATAACATGCACGGTCGGGTTTAGTTTGGCAGTGCGGGGACTTAAGTCCATTAGAGCGTTAGTATACCCAGGCAGGCTGTTTAGTTGGAGGATAGGCTGGTGAGGGAGTCATCTGCTTGTCTTCCCTCCCCCATCCTTCACATCCACACCCAATATAACCCAAGTCAACACAGCCGGGAGAGTCAACACACTGTTACTGGATATATGAAAGTGACACTAGAGGCTGCTCTTGCCAGACTGCATGTCGGGTCCTCCCTCCTGATCTATCACCACATAAATATAATGTGGTAACCTATGTGGATGAGAAATCTTCTCTCGCCTCAGATAAAAAGTATTAAATAAAAGGCGTAATTCATGGTGGGGTAAAGGGCAACTTAATAAAAACAAGTGGAAAATTTTAAAATTTTTTCGTAAAAAAATAAATTTTCCCGAGGGCCCCCCCCAAAATTTGGGCATTCCCCAGCCCCTGGGAATTATACACGGGGTTGGTAAAAACTTCTTTTAAACAAAGGGCCCTAAACAGTTTAGGGGCTTAAAAATCTCATAAATAAAAATCAGTTTTTCTTTCAGGGAAATCCCAACCCTTTTTAAATAATTCAACCACATGGGGCCCCCTGGTCCCTGGAAAACTTGGGGCCCAACATGGCCCCCCCAGTCATAAAAAGGGCCCTTGAGCAGGGGGGGTGAGGGAAAAGTCCCTAATTGACAAAATGTCGCATCAATTTCTTAAATAGTAGGATGTGCTAAAGGAAGCTTTAAAGTGGAAATTTGAAAAAATTAATTCTTTAAAAAAATTGCCCGAGGTTGAATAGGTTGCCAGAATTAACAGGAGAATTTCCAAATTTTAAAAAAAACCCAAAATTTGGGAAGTTTATCTTTGTGGAAATTTTTTCCCGGGAACAGACTGAAAAAATTAAAACACATGTGCAATTTTGGGGTTTTTTTCCTTTATGAGGAAAGTTTCGCCAAGTGGTTCATCAGTCCATACAAAAAATTTTAAAGAACAGGAGGAGAATGGGGTAATCACCCCTAAACCCTTGAGTCATGTGGTCTTCCATAAATTTTGAAAGAAATACGGCATAGTGCGAAAGGAGCTTATAAACCGTTGGCAGGAGAGGTGAAAAGTCATAGGTCGTGTAACATTTGTTCATGTTGAAGTAGGTCGTCCCCAAGAATTGGCAAGCGAAGAATTCCCAAGTATTAAGATCCCAAGAAGTTGCAGTGTTTGAAGGTTTGTAGATGAATGGTTCAGAGCCCAGTTGATAAATTAGACATGGCAACTTTTGGGGTATTTTTATTGAGGAAACGTTTCGCCACAAGTGGCTTCATCATCCATAAAAAGGAGAATCTAAAGAACGGGGAGAATGAGGAAATCCCCCTCAACCTTGAGTCGATGGGGGTCTCCATCAATTTAAATAGAATCGGCATACGTGCTGAGAAGGAGCTTATAAACCGTTGGCGGGAGAGGTGAAGAAGTCATAGGTCGGTAACATTGTTCAATGTTGAAGTAGGTCGTGCCCAAGAATTTTAAGAAAGCCCAAAGGATTCAAGGGTTTTAAAAAATTTCAAAACGAAGTTGATTTGACCAGGTTGGGGAAATTTTTTGAAAATTTCCCCAAAGGCCCGAAAAAAGGGTTTGAAAAAAAATTGGGGAACAGTCAATTTTCGTGGGTACCTTTTTAAAAGAAAGGGTGGGCAAAGGGCTTAAAAAACCTTCAAAGGGGGAGAATTTTATGGAAATTTTCGTTGAATTGTGCCCGAATTCAACAAGAACCCAAATTTTAAAGACCCGGTTGCGGTTTTCTAAGGGTTGTTAAAGGAGGGCAGTTAAAAAATTAAAAATTCCCGGGGTATTTTTTTTTGAAAACGTTTCCCCAAACGGGCTTTCACCTACAAAATTTATACGGGGGTTTTCGTTGCCATTTTTGGGGACTATAAATTAAAAAGGCCCCCTGGTGGTTAAAGTCCTGTTAACCACGGACCGGGTTTTTTCCCGGGGGTGGTTTTAACCCTTCCTGGTTTTAAAAATGGAGGGGGGGGGGGGGGGGGGGGGGGGGGGGGGGGGGGGGGGGGGGGGCAAAAATCTTATCTTTCTTATCTTATCTTATCGACTTCTGCACCTCCTGCCAAAGGTTTATAAGCTCCTTCTCAGCACGGCCGTATTCTATTCAAGATTGAGGGAAAGCCACTCGACTAAAGGGTTGGGGGAGATTACCTCATTCTCCTCCTTTTCTTCAAGATTCCCCTTTTTGTATGGACTGATGGAAGCCACGTGTGGCGAAACGTTTCCTCAATAAAGATCCCCAAGAGTTGCAATGTGTAAAATTTATCAACATGTCGGTTGTCTGAACCATTCATCTACAAACCCTTTTCGGGGACACTCAACTTCTTGGATCTTAATACTTGGGATTCTTTCGCTTGCTAATTCTTGGGCACGCCCTACTTCACATTGACAAATGCTTACACCCTATGACTTCTGCACCTCTCTGCCAACGGTTTATAAGCTCTTCTCAGCACGTTATGCGTATTCTATTCAAGATTGATGGACTGACCCCACGACTCAAGGTTGAGGATGATTACCTCTTATCCTCTGTTCTCAAATCTCTTTGTATGGACTGATGAAGCCACTGTGTGCGAAACGTTTCCTAATAAAGTTACCAGAGTTGCCATGTGTCAATTTATCAAATGTCAGGTTTCTGACCATTCATTACAAAACCTGTCAGACACTTGTAACTTCTTGGGTCTTAAGACTTGGAATTCTTCTTGCCTAATCTTGGGCACGACCCTACTTCACATTGAACAAATGTTACACGGACCTAGACTTCTGCCCTCTCTGCCAACGTTATAAGCTCCTTCGCACGTAAGCCGTATTCTATTCAAGATTGATGAGATGGACCACATCGCTCAAGGTTGAGGACTGATTACTCATTCTCACCTGTTCTTCAAGATCCTTTATGGACTGATGAAGCCACTTGGTGGGAAACGTTTCCTCAATAAAGATACCCAAGATTGCACATGTGTCTAATTATCAACATGTCGGTTCTCGAACATTAATCTTTACAAACCTGTCAGACACTGCAACTCTTGGATCTAATACTTGGGAATTCTTCGCTTGCTATTCTTGGGCACGACCTACTTCACATTGAACAAATGTTCCGACCTAGACTTCGCACCTCCTGCCAACGGTTTATAAGCTCCTTCTCAGCACGTATGCCGTATTCTATTCAAGATTGATGGACTGACCACATCGACTCAAGGTTGAGGGACTGATTACCTCATTCTCCTCCTGTTCTTCAAGATTCTCCTTTGTATGGACTGATGAAGCCACTGTGTGGCGAAACGTTTCCTCAATAAAAATACCCAAGAGTTGCACATGTGTCTAATTTATCAACATGTCGGTTCTCTGAACCATTCATCTACAAATACAGAGTGTAGTAGGATACAGACAGGATGTCAGTACAGCATACCTGTGAGACATGTAAAAAAATCCTTGGAAGGAAATCCAGAATCACATGCAACCTCTCCTTTTCCAAACATCATATCTCTTGTACTAGACTAAATACAGCCTCAAAAAATGACCTCGAACTAGCAAGGTGTTTCTGGTTGTGTAATAAAGATATAGAACTTTGGGCAGGTATCAGAAAGGCACTAAGGAGAGTAATAAATGATAAAAATAATCAAGAAAACAAAGATGACCTCTTGGATAGTCTACCAAAAATATATAAAACATGGGAGAAAGAGATAGGAGTGAACCAAAAAATGCAGAATGCCCATACAACAACATATGACTCGAAACTATCTAGTCACCCACATAGTGCTAAACCAGACCCATCCCCCAGTCATAGCAGTAATACCCACAGCGCTGGTGCTGGCCCAGGCTCAGCCCCGAGCCCCAATGCTGGCTCAGTCTCAGCCCCCAGTCTTATTGCCAATCCAGACTCTACTAGGGACCCTACCACAGCCACCACTAAAACCTTAAATATACAACCATCATTGCAAAAGACCATGGCCCACAGTACAGATATAGGGAAGGAGGGAGTCTCCTCCTCCTTCCTCTATTGAGGAAAGTAGACGGAATCCAGGACGGGGTGGCCCTGGCTTGGATACTGAGGATTGTAGTGCAGTCCCAGAACCTGCAGAAATTGACAGCACGCCTCCCAACAATTTTATCCATCCAAAAGTGAAATTGTGCAAATACTATGCTTGGGGCATTTGTAAGCATGGAATATCAGGAAAAAAAATGGGACATGCAACTTTGAGCATCCCAAAAAATGTAGCGACCTCATGTCTAAAGGAGTGTGTCGTTCTTCTTCCTGTACTTTCTTTTCACCCAAAAATGTGTCACTCCTCGGTCCTCCAAAAACGGTGTTACAATATCAACTGCCCTGCATACCATCTAAAGGGACCAGGAGGCACAGACCCCGCAAGACAAACAATAATAGCTACGACAACCCAACTTCAGGTGATTTTTTTAGTGGCAAAAAATGGAAAAAGAAAATGGAAGGAAATAACAAAAACAGTCCACCACCTTGGAGCCTTGTTGGACTGGAGGAGCAGCCAGTGGTCACCCACGACCCCCCAGAACTACAACTACTGATGCCAATAACAAAATCCCCCCAACAAACACAAAATACAACCTCGTTCATATTTGCTAATATACAGGGCCTAAAGTCATCCACCAACAACAAAATACCTTTTATCAGTGGACTTCTAGAGGAGTCTAATGCAATGTTTGCAGCCTTCACAGAGACCCACACAAAAGATCACTTTGACAGTGAAATATGGATAAGTGGTTACAACCTTTTTAGATGCAACAGAAACAACAGGCAACAAGGGGGGTGGGTTGGCCTGTATGTCAAAGAGTCACTCATCTGCATGGAGTTGCTGAACACCATAAATGATGTAGCTGAAGTTCTATCAATAAAGATCGAGAACCAAAACCTAGTCATTGTGGTTGTATATAAGCCACCAGATGTAGCCTCCCAACAGTTTAAGGAACAGCTACTGAAAATTGATTACTGTCTGGAAAGCCTTCCAGCTCCATCGTAAAACATCTTACTGCTTGGTGATTTCAACTTAAAGCATACAAAATGGAAGAATGTAGTGAATAATGTAATAGCAGAAACAATCCCTGGAGGCAGCGCAGATGAAAGGTCACACACACACGAGCTACAAAGTCTCTGCGATAAACACAACTTAAGTCAGCAGATAGTGGAGCCAACAAGACTAGAAAACACGCTTGACCTTGTATTCACAAATAATGAGAACCTGGTAAGAGACATAAGAAAATAAAAAACAACTAATTCCGATCACAATCTAATCGAAGTCCAGACTTACATGCACAGGGGTCCTGATGCACGAAGCTGTGAAGGTGTCTTCACCAAATACAACTTCAACAACAAGAACATCAACTGGGACCAGGTAAACCATGTCTTAAATGAAACATGTTGGGAAAATATCTTAAATAACATGGATCCAAACCAGTGCCTTGAAAGGATCAACTTTCTGGCAGCTGAAGCATGTTCTAGGCATATTTCCCTAAGAAAGAGAAGAGCAGGAGTAAACTGGAGAAAGATGCTCCCTCTACAGAAGACGACGAAGAATCACTGAGCTCCTCAGGAACGCTAGAATATCTGATACACGGAAGGAGGCACTGACCAGGGAAGTGGAAACTATCGAACTTAAGTTAAATGACTCTTACAGGAACCAGGAGAGACAGGAGGAGCTTAAAGCTATTAGTGAAATTGAAAGAAATTCGAAATATTTCTTTTCATATGCCAAAAACAAGGCAAATACCACATCTAGTATCGGGCCCTTACTCAGACAGGATGAGACTTACACAGATGACAACAAGGAAATGAGTGAAATACTGAAATCCAGGTACGACTCTGTGTTTAGTGAGCCACTAATCAGTCTGAGGATCGATGACACAAATGATTTCTTCATGAATGAGCCTCAAAACTCCATAAACGTATGCCAGATTTCCGACATTACCCTAACTCCGATAGATTTCGAAAAAACCACTGACAACATGCCCATGCACTCAGCCCCAGGCCCAGACTCGTGGAACTCTGTGTTCATTAAGAACTGCAAGTAACCCCTCTCATGTGCCCTAAGTACACTATTTAGGAGGAGCTTGGACATGGGTGAAATTCCACAGTAACTTAAAACAACGGATATAGCCCCACTCCATAAAGGTGGCAGCAAAGCATTAGCTAAGAACTATAGACCAATAGCTCTAACGTCCCACATCATAAAAATCTTTGAAAGAGTGCTAAGAAGCAGGTTTGCAAACCACCTGGATTCCCAAAAACTGCTCAATCCAGGGAAACATGGGTTCAGGGCAGGTCGCTCCTGCTTCTCACAACTACTGGATCACTATGATATGGCCTTGGATGCACTCGAAGAAAATTAGGATACAAATGTAATATACACAGACTCTGCAAAAGCGTTTGACAAGTGCGATCATGGCGTAATAGCGCACAAAATACGTGCTAAAGGAATAAATGGCAAAGTGGGGAGATGGATCTTCAACTTCCTAACCAGTCGAACACAAAGAGTAGTGGTCAACAGAGTTAAATCGGAGGCTGCCATAGTGAAGAGCTCTGTTCCACAAGGCACAGTACTCGGCGACCCCCATCCTGTTCCTCATCCTCATATCAGACATAGACAGCACCGTATCATCCTTTGCAGACGATACTAGGATCTGCATGAGGCTGTCATCTATTGAGGACACGGTTAACCTCCAAGAAGATATAAACAAAGTTTTCCAGTAGGCAACGGAAAACAATATGATGTTCAATGAGGACAAATTCCAACTACTCCGTTATGGAAAACTGGGGGGAGTATAATAAATAGAACAGAGTATTACTACAAATTCTGGCCATACAGTAGAGCGGAAAAATAATGTAAGGGACCTGGGAGTAGTAATGTCTGAAGATCTCACTTTCAAGGATCACAACAGTGCCACGATCACAAGTGCAAAGAAAATGATAGGATGGATAATGAGAACGTTCAAAACGAGAGATGCCAAGCCAATGATGATCCTTTTCAAATCACTTGTTCTCTCTAGGCTGGAATACTGCTGTACATTAACATCTCCGTTCAAAGCAGGTGAGATTGCAGATCTAGAGTGTACAGAGAACCTTTACTGCACGTATAAGTTCTGTCAAGCACCTTAACTACTGGGAACGCTTGGAAGCACTTGACTTGTACTCGCTGAAACGCAGGAGAGAGAGATATATCATAATCTACACTTGGAAAATCCTAGAAGGAATGGTCCCAAATCTGTACACAGAAATCACTCCCTACAAAAGTAAAAGACTGGGCAGGCGATGCAAAATACCCCCAATTAAAAGTAGGGGCGCCATTGGTATACCAAGAGAAAACACCATAAGTGTCCGGGGCCCAAGATTGATCAACAGCCTCCCACCAAGCATAATGGGAATTACCAACAAACCCCTGGCTGCCTTCAAGAGAGAACTGGACAGATACCTAAAGTCAGTGCCGGATCAGCCGGGCTGTGGTTCGTACGTTGGACTGCGTGCAGCCAGCAGTAACAGCCTGGTTGATCAGGCCCTGTCCACCGGGAGGCCTGGTCGTGGACCGGGCCGCGGGGGCGTTGATCCCCGGAATAACCTCTAATTTCGTCCACCAGAGACCTAATGAATTCACCTAAGTGAAAATATAAAAGACCCTGGTGGGCGAAACCACTTCAGGCAAATTAGGTCAATTTTGTCCCAGGATGCGACCCACACCATACAATAAGTGTCAGGGGCCCGAGACTGTTCAACTGCCTCCCAGCACACATAAGGGGGATTACCAACACACCCCTGGCAGTCTTCAAGCTGGCACTGGACAAGCACCTAAAGTCAGTTCCTGATCAGCCGGGCTGTGGCTCGTACGTTGGTTTGCGTGCAGCCAGCAGCAACAGCCTGGTTGATCAGGCGCTGATCCACCAGGAGGCCTGGTCACAGACCGGGCCGCGGGGGCGTTGACCCCCGAAACTCTCTCCAGGTAAACTCCAGGTAAACACCAGTCGACTAACAGCCAGGTACCCATTTTACTGATGGGCGAACAGGGACAGCAGGTGCCTTATGGAAACACGTCCTGTTTTCTTGTTTTCCCCGTACCGGGGATCGACCCCCGGACCTCAGTGTGTGTGAGGTGAGTGAGGTAGCAATGGAGCTACAGGAATGTTCTACGCATGCATAAAAGGAATAGACTATCATATGATATCGCTAAAATGCCATAAGCCGCATTGTCTCGTTTACATGCTGTCGGTATACTTTACCACTGTATTACCATAGGGTGGAGAATGTTTAGTGATGGTGTGGGGAGTGGTGTAGTGAGAAAGATGTTTAGTGGTGGTTGTTTTGGGGGGAGAGGGAGGGCAGAGTCGGTTGGGTAGTGGGGAAGAAACTGAGCACAGCGGTCTCACCCTGCCAGCATCAGCCAGGAAGCAGCTGCACATTGGAAATCGGTAGGTGGTTGGGGTCGAGGAGAGGACATGCAGCAGACGTGGGGGGTTATTACCATACTGGGACCATATTAAAAGACGTGGTCCTAGACCTAACCAGACCCGTCTTCAAGTGTAAGTGGTTTTTAGGGAGCGGCGGTCACAAGAATGTTAGCCTACGGCTCGTTCAAATTTTGGTATGAGACAAGTTTAGTTCGGCAACAGAATCGGAGTTCCTCGTTCGTGAGTGGACGGCTCGCATCAACTACACTATGTATCTACAGTAAACCTGGGTCATACACACTCGACACCCTCCCAATTTTAACCTCTTCCCCGCAACTCAACTAATCCTCTTCCTTACCAATTCCACTTCTCACCTAAACTATATAAGACGTCGTACGACTGCTAAAACACGCAAGTACTGTAAAAAATCAGCCAAATTAGAAAATGTTTCATCCGATTAAAACTTTGTTCCATGATAAAAGCATGAATTTCGCCGGTGCGCGCACACGCACTCGTGCACACACGCATTCTGCCCAACCATCGCTCACTGAACACCATAAAGTTTACCAACTTGTATATCACATAACGGATGATATAACTGAACGTTTATCCTCCATTTTTCACTCTGACCGCTGGAGTTATGATGAGTCGTGTGTATCTCACCAGGGTCTCTCTCTCTCACCAGGGTCTCTCTCACACACCAGGAAGGGTCTCTCTCTCTCTCTCTCTCTCTCTCACCAGGGTCTCTCGCACACCAGGGAGGGTATCTCTCTCTCTCTCTCTCTCTCTCTCTCTCAACAGGGAGGGTCTCTCTCACCAGAGAGGGTCTATCTCACTGAGGATGGTCTGTCTGTCACCTAGAAGGGTGCCTAGGTGAGTCTTATTACTCTCGGAGCCCGGCCATGGGCCAGGCTCGTCTGGTGCTTGCCTGGTCAACCAGGCCCGCTGCTCCACATATCCATCATAGCCTGGCTGATCTGCCATCTGGTAAAGATAATTGTCCAGTTTTCTCTTGAAGACTTCTACACCTGTACCAGCCGTGTTTTTTATATCTTCTGGTAAGATGTTGAATAGTCTGGGGCCACGAATGTTGATACAGTGTTCCCTTATTATGCCCACCGCACCCCTGCTCCTCACTGGTTTTATTTTACACTTCGCTCCAATGAATGCATATTCAAGACATTAAGGCGTTCCCAGTAATTTAAATGCTTTACTGGCTCTATGTGGGCTGTATTTGTTCCAGCTCTGATATTTCTCCAGCCCTGAACGGGGGCCATCAATACCGAACAATATTCCAAATGAGGAAGCACTAGCGATTTGAAGAGTGTCACCATAGGCTTTATTTCGTCATCCTCTTGGCTGTCGTGATCTTTGTCTTATTCTTTGAAAAAATGGTCAGCTGACATAATTATTCCCAAGTCTTTAACATGTTCCTTTAGTTCTATTATGTGATCCTCTTGAGTTCTGTATACAGTGTTCCTTCTGAGTCTTTCATTCTTTCCATACCTAAGCAGCTAGAACTTATTACCATTGAACGCCATGTTGTTCTCCACTGCCCACTGGAAAACCCAGAGGAAAAAATTCCTATCGGTGTATCCCCTGAGGGTTCGTTCTCTCTTACATGTGATGAGAGAAAACGAATTTACAATGGTTAACTGTAATAAACACTCGTAGGTCACGCAAAAATTGTAAAATAAACCGAATTTTTCGGGGAAAAAAATTATTTCCCGGGCACCTGGGGTGCCGCGCGCTTCGGCCTATATCTCGAAAGTAACTTATTTACCTATTTAGGGGCAATCCATCTTTATTTATGATTGAATTGACTTGATTTTCACAACAAACAGAGGAGAATGATTGCTTTACAAGGTAAAGTGTACCATTCTGAACTATCCCAAATATTTTTAGATTTATGTGGGCAACAAGACCGACATCTTCCAATATGTCAAAAAAGTTATGAAACTTTATTTTTTTTTAGCATGAAGATAAGGTTTATTTTAGAATTGGTACACTTACAGTGATGGAATTAGAGGTGTTCTATCAGCAGCAAGTGTCAAAACCACTTTTCCAAGTACCACTGAGTAGGACTCCGCTGCTAAATGCAATATTTCGTAAATTTTGCATATTTCATTTCTTTTTTGGCCGATATGATTGAAACTTCAGCACAGGATACTCGATATAAGCTTCTAATAGTACACCAAAAATGAACGTAATCGGTTGAAAAATAAAGAAGTCGATATGTTACACCTGACCTCCCCCTTATTACCATTGAACGCCATGTTGTTCTCCACTGCCCACTGGAAACCACTGCTTATATCTTCCTGTAATAATAATCCTTAATTCTAAAAGTACATGTACACGTATACACACCTAGATGACATCAGTGACAAACTATATAGTGGAAAGCCCATGGTTATGCAGAGCATTTCGGACAAATTAGGTCAGTTTATTTGTTCCCAAGATGCGACCCATTCAAACCGACGAACACCCACGTGCCTATTTTACTGATAGGTGAACAGGGACAGCAGGTGCCTCAAGGAAACACGTACCGGGGATCAAACCACGGACCTCTATGTGTGAGCTGAATGCGCTAGCAATCGAGCTATGGGATACCAGGGAGGGTCTCTCTCTCCCTCCCTCCACCTCCCTTCGCTACTCCACTTAACTATCATGTTCATGGGAAAGGGTTAAACAGTGCTTTCGGGGAGGGAATCAGGTTTGATCCGAGGAATGGGAGGGCAAGAGCTCTACAACAGCAACCTTTCACTTCCTTTAGAAGGATCTACACTCGCACTGTACACTATTAGTGTTATGGTTGTTGTTGCCGCTGCTTCTAGTTGACTCAGTACAGTCATCTCGCCTCAACTTCATTCCCTCCCTCGTCCCCTCCTTCACAGCTAGGTATCCAATAAACTTTTATGATTCTCGTTTAACTTATTTCATAACTCATCAAAGTTTACAGGTTACTACTTTTTCAGTTTTCAAAAAAAAAAAAAAAGCGAGTTTGTATAAAACCTGCCAATACGGTTGGCTTTCTCTAATGCAGGACGGTCCAACCTATTCAACACATGTACACAAATCTAAGGTTCAGCGGCCACATATGGTAACTATCTTTTTATGAATATGCAATAAGACCATAAAAGACTAGAAACACCAGCCTATACGAGAGTAATGGTATGTAAACATTTATATTATGAAGCCTGGATAAACCCTTGTGGATTTAGCGCTTGGTTTTGATTAAAAATTTGGTACTAAAACTCCCACTATAAGTATAATAGAGTAGTAACATAGCACCTTAATCTTTATTGGCTGTTTCATAACAATAAAGAATTTTACGACTAGTATAAATGAGCTGGAGAAAGATGGCAGGATGAATATATACTTGTCAATGCATATCTATTAGCTGTGCTTAGAATATATGAAAAAATCTGATACCTAAATAGAACAGGCAGTTTAAGATGACCATGAGACTGTGTGTGTGTGTGTGTGTGTGTGTGTGTTGTGAGAAGGGAGAGAGAGAGAGAGAGAGAGAGAGAGAGAGAGAGAGAGAGAGAGAGAGAGAGAGAAGAGAGAGAGAGAGAGAGAGAGAGAGAGAGAGAGAGAGAGAGAATGTTGAACTTATGCTGATTTTCTGAGTTTTTCCCATGTACAGTAGGCACGCTAGACATAATGGCTGTCTATTATTTTCAAGGTACAATAAAATCTTCTCATTTCTTGTTCAGCACAGGTGTTCATGCTCATGTTTAACACATTATTCATACTCATGTTTAACACAGTTGTTCATGCTCATTTTACGGGTTAGTGTGAAAATCGAGGAGTGCATTTTAATAAATGTACTGGTAAATAGGGAATAGTATACCAGTAAGCTTGAGTGACCTCCACTGAAGGTCAGAGAAATCTCACATGTGCTGCACGCATCCGTTTACGCAAGACCTACAGTGGCATTCTCACTTTATTAATCAAATGTTCATATCAACCCCCATTTTTTTAACATGAAACTATAATTCCGGAGCCTGTCACGTATAATGTAGCCCTTCCAAATGATCTCTTTCATAAAGGTAATTTTTTATACGAATGTTCATGGAACAGACCTGTAGCTACACCCTCCTGGTCTAGGAAAATCTCCAAACGTGTTTACTCATCTAGGTTCTCCACGCAATTATTCCCATGATATTCACTGCCATTTAGCTTCCTTGTATTATATTCGCCTCACTTTGTATGCCTGCTTCTCGATGACATTTCAAACTATCCACCAGCACTTTTAGCTTACTCTAAACCTAGGCCTCAGCAGAGACATCTGGCGGCAGCAATCAGGCCAGATGGAGCCTCAACTGTATATGGGTGCCTTTTTTTCACACCTAAAGCCATCACACTGCTCTCATTAGCCTCGCTCCCAGCCTACGGCCTACAACATAAGCTGCTCTCCCTCTCTCCCAAGACCTTGCATAGGTACCGGCTTGCTTTTGCTTCAACTATGTATCTATTATATACAATAGGGTAGCAGCGCATTGCTGATTTATCCAATTTTCCTAAATAATGATAATGACTTCTAACTCAGGATGGCAGATTTCAAAACTATGAAATAAAGTCCATGTGATGGAATATGACCAGGTAACTTGGATAGCTTTTGTTTCCACTGTTACTACTATACAGATTAGAGTAGCAATGCACTACCGATGTATCTAATATTGCCAAAGAGAACAAATGGCTCAATCACAGCAATACTGGACTGATACAGTTGTGAATAAAGGAAAGGTAAGTCTATATCTCAGCCCTACTATATTCGACGTTATGTCAGTGTGACGGCACAAACATTTCCTAACATTCTCATCAAGAGCCTTACCATCACGTGACTGAGACCTTCCTTTGACAACGCTTCCCACACAGTCGTTTAATCAATCCTAGGGTTTTCTCCCCTCCTCTTCGTACAGAAATTAATCCCCTTAGAGAAATATAAGTGAACACCAGGATATCACTAATACCATTTTGCGTTCAACATGTAATCCTCGAATTTACCTTTTACACAACTCCAAGCACTAATATCCAGCGATCTTTCACCTTCCCTCGCCCTTCTGTCTAAGGTGTCTGTTTGACAACACGACAATTACTATTTAATGGAACCAGTTGTAATCTCTTGTAACTAGCTCACACTTGCGGCATTTGAAATGTATTAAAAAAATAAATGTTAAATCCATATGAGTCGTACAGCGCTTGTATAAACCTTTGTAATTGAAACCGACAAATGGGTTAGAAAGGCAGGTGAATAAACACTGCGACATGTTAGGGTTCTGTTAGAGTACTAGAAAATCTCTGGCTACGTCAAAAGTTTCCAAGAAAAAACTGGACAAGTTTCCTGCAGGAAGTGCAAGATAAGCCACGCTGTGCTGGCTTTGGGGGTTTGCAGGCTGCAAATAGCAATAGCCCTAGTTCATCAGACAGTTACCAGAAAGGTATGGCCCTAAGACGGACTGCTGAAGCGCAAATCGAGAAACAAGTCACAGGTACGTCACATGGTTACATTCTCTTTTCCACGGGGACCCTCTGTTGCTTATTTGTGTCCGTTTTTCCTTAGTACCAAAAAGTTACTGAAATAGGGAGGGGAAGAAGAAACAATCAAGAGCACTGTGACCTGGGGTGGCACCAGAGGGTCAAAAGATGATCCTGGTGTCCCCACGCCCCTGGATTTAAAATATAAACTTTTTGATGTATGGAATATTGGCTTGCCTTGATGTTTACATACGAGAATGTGTAAACTGGAAATGTTTTGAATGTATGCAATACTGCCAGGAAGGACTGTTTATAACAAAGGATGGTGACACGCCCCAATGTTTGCAAAGGGAATGTTTATAACAGAGGATGCTTACGCCGGAATGGTTGCAGTGGTAATGTTTTATAATAATGGATGTTAACAGACGAGAATATTTGTTCAGTTTAATATCTTCATTATGCACCCCATACCCATCCTGTGGGCGGTTGTCAATGGATTACAGAGGTACATAATTATAATGGGTCCAGGGACTGGGCCGCAAGGTTTTGATAGCTGAACAAGGTATGTACAAAAGTAATGAACTCCAGATACATCTGGTCACAATCATGACCAAGTTACAAAGGTAATGAATCATCCACATGTCATATTTGGTTACAATCATGAACAAATTACAAAGTAATGAGCAATTCACACATCCACACCCAGTCACAACTATAATGAGTTATTAATGTAAATATTAATTGGATCACACACACACACACACACACACACACACTTGTTCTCCCCAGACTACAGTTTTAGAAAAGAAGTTGAAGGTTTGGTATACGAATGCCGATGGAATAACAAATAAATGCGAGGAGTGGCATGAAAGAATCAAGGAGACGTCCCCAGACATCATAATAGTCACAGAAACGAAACTCACTGGGATAACAGACGCAATCTTCCCACCCACATATCAGATCCTGAGGAAAGATAGAGGGAGCAGAGGGGGAGGAGGAGCTGCACTACTTATTAAAATCCGATGGGGATTTGAAGAAATGGGAGGAATGGACGAAATTGGTGAAAGAGACTACATAGTAAGTACAATTCAATCTCAGGGACATTGCAGTAATGTATAACCCACCACAGAACTGCAGGAGGCCAAGAGAAGAATATGAAGAGAGCAAAAGAGCAATGGTGGACACACTAGCTGAGATAGCCAGAAGAGCTCACACGGGTAGAGCAAAGTTACTAGTTATGGGCAATTTCAATCACAAGGAGACTGTTAAAAACCTGGAGCCACATGGGGGTCCTGAAACATGGAAAGCCAAGATGATGTATATAGTACTGGAAAACCTCATGCATCAACATGTTAGGGACACTACCAGAGAGAAAGGGGAGGATAGCCAGCAAGACTAGACCTCGTGTTCACCCTGAGTAGCTCAGACATCGAGGACATTACATATGAAAGGTCCCTTGGAGCTAGTGATCACGTGGTTCTGAGCTTTGAATACATAGTAGAGGTACATGTGGAGAGGGTAATAGGAGTAGGATGGGAAAAGCCAAACTACAAAAAGAGGGAATACACAGGTATGAGGAACTTCCTGCAGGAGGTTCAGTGGGAAAGAGAATTGGTAGGAAAGCCAGTAAATGTAATGATGGACTACATAACAACAAAATGCAAGGAAACAGAAGAAAGGTTTGTTCCCAAGGGCAACAGAAATAATAGGAAGACCAGAACGAGCCCTTGGTTCACCCCAAGGTCGAGGGAGGCAAAAACTAAGTGCACTAGAGAATGAAAAAAGTACAGAAGACAAAGGACCCAGGAAAATAGAGAGATTAGTCGAAGAGCCAAAAACGAGTATACACAGATAAGGAGGTAGGCCCAGCGACAGTACAAAAACGACATAGCATCGAAAGTGAAGTTGGACCCGAAGCTACTGCATAGCGACATTAGGAGGAAGACAACAGTCAAGGACCAGATAATCAGGCTGAGGAAGGAAGGTGGGGAGCTCATAAGAAACGACCAAGAAGTATGTGAGGAACTCAACATGAGATTTAAGGAAGTATTTACAGTTGAGACAGAAAGGACTCTGGGAGATCAGAACAGGGGGGTACACCAACAAGGGATATACCAACAAGTGTTGGATGAAATACACACAACCAAGGAGGAGGTGAAGAAGCTGCTAACTGACCCTGATACCTCAAAGGCAGAGGGACCAGACATCTCTCCATGGGCCCTAGAGAGGGAGCAGAGATGCTGTTTGTGCCACTAACAACAATTTTCAACACATCCATTGAAACTGGGTAACTACCCGAGGTATAGAAGACGGAAAATGTAGTACCCATTTTTAAGAAAGGAGACAGATGTGAGGCACTAAACTATAGACCAGTGTCACTGACGTGTATAGTATGCGAAGTCATGGAGATTATCAGGAAGAGAGTGGTGAAGCATCTAGAATGGAACAAGCTTATAAACGACAACAAGCACGGATTCATGGAAGGCAAATCCTGTGTTACAAACCTACTGAGTTTTATGACAAGGTAACGGAAGACACGAGAGAGAGGGGTGGGTAGATTGCATTTTCTTGGACTGCCATTAGGCCTTCGACACAGTTCCTCACAAGAGACTAGAACAAAAACTAGAGGATCAGGTACATATAACAGGAAGGGCACTGCAATGGATCAGAGAATAACTGACAGGGAGGCAACGAGTAATGGTACGTGACGAGGTACCAGAGTGGGCGCCTGTGACAAGCGGGGTTCCACAGGGGTAAGTCCTAGGACTATTGTTATTTTTGGTATATGTGAATGACTTGACGGAAGGGATAGATTCAGAAGTGTCCTGTTTGCAGATGATGTGTAGTTAATGAGAAGAATTAAATCGGATGAGGATCAGGCAGGACGGCAAAAAGACCTGGACAGGCTGGAAGCTTGGCCCAGCAAGTGGCTCCTCGAATTTAACCCCACCAAATGCAAAGTCATGAAGATCGGGGAAGTGCAGACCGCAGACAGAGTATAGGCTAGGTGGCCAAAGACTGCAAACCTCACTCAAGGAAAAGGATCTTGGGGTGAGTATAATATCGAGCAATCGAGCACATATGAGGCGCACATCAACCAGATAACTGCTGCAGCATATGGGCGCCTGGCAAATCTAAGAATAGCGTTCCAATACCTCAGTATGGAATCGTTCAAGACTCTGGACACCGTGTACGTCAGGCCCATACTGGAGTATGCAGCACTTAGTCAAACACAGGAAGAAATTGGAGAAAGTGCAAAAGTTTGTAACAAGATTAGTCCCGGAACTGAAGGGTATGTCTTACGAGGAGAGATTAAGGAAACTTAACGTGAAGACACTAGAGGATAAGAGGAATAGGAGGTACATGATAACGGCGTATAAAATTCTGAGAGGAATTGACAAGGTGAACAGGACTTGAATGTTTCAGAGATGGGATACAGGAACTAGGGGCCACAACTGGAAGCTGAGAACCCAAATGAATCATAGGGATGCTAGGAAGTTTTTCTTCAGCCTTAGAGATGTTAGGAAGTGGAATCTGGAGAGTGAAATAATGGAGGCAAATTCAATACATAGCTTTAAGAAGAGGTATGATAAAACTCATGGAGCAGGAAGAAAGACTTAGTATCGACCAGTGAAGAGGTGGGGCCAGGAGCTATTTACTCGACCACTGCAACCACATATAGGTGAATATACACAAGTACAAACACAAACGAGCGTACACATACATGAACACACACACACACACACGAGCACGCACATACACACACACACACACACACACACACACACACACACACAACAACACACACAAACACACCTACAGACCTGTGTCTCTGACATGTATTGTGTGCAAAGTCATGGAGAAGATTATCAGGAGGAGAGCGGTGGAACACCTGGAACGGAACAAGATTATAAATGAAAACCAGCATGGGTTCATGGAAGGCAAATCCTGTGTCACAAACCTCCTGGAGTTTTATGACAAGGTAACAGAAGTAAGACACGAGAGAGAGGGGTGGGTTAATTGGGTCTTCCTAGACTGCAGGAAGGCCTTCGACAGTGTTCCCCACAAGAGATTAGCGCAGAAGCTGGAGGATCAGGCGCATGTAACAGGGAGGGCACTGCAATGGATCAGGGAATACCTGACAGGGAGGCAGCAACGAGTCATGGTACGTGAAGAGGTATCACAGTGGGCGCCTGTGACGAGCGGGGTCCCACAGGGTCAGTTCTAGGACCAGTGCTATTTTTGATATATGCGAACGACATGATGGAAGGAATAGACTCTAAAGTGTCCCTATTCGCAGATGATGTGAAGTTGATGAGTAGAATTAAATCGGAGGAGGATGAGGCAGGACTGCAAAGAGATCTGGACAGGCTGGACATGTGGTCCAGAAACTGGCTTCTCGAATTCAATCCTGCCAAATGCAAAGTCATGAAGATTGGGGAGGGGCAAAGAAGACCGCAGACAGAGTATAGGCTAGGTGGACAAAGACTACAGACCTCACTCAGAGAGAAAGACCTTGGGGTGACCATAACACCGAGCACGTCACCGGAGGCACACATCAACCAAATAACTGCTGCAGCATACGGGCGCCTGGCAAACCTGAGAATAGCGTTCCGATACCTTAATAAGGAATCGTTCAAGACACTGTACACTGTGTATGTTAGGCCCATACTGGAGTATGCAGCACCAGTCTGGAGCCCACACTTGGTCAGGCACGTCAAGAAGTTAGAGAAAGTACAAAGGTTTGCAACAAGGCTAGTCCCGTGATGAATGGTTTTGAAAACCGACAAGTTGAAGAACTGAGACACTTATGCAACACATGGGAATCTTTATTGAAGAAACGTTTCGCCACACAGTGGCTTCATCAGTCCAATACAAAGTAGAAATGGGTAAGGAGAGTAGAAGTATGAGGTAATCAGTCCCTCAACCTGGATTCGATGTGTTCAGTCCATCACTCACTGCAGTATATAAGCCACCTCTCTGGCCCTATGCTGCACTTACTACAAGAGTGATGGACTGAACACATCGAATCCAGGTTGAGGGACTGATTACCTCATACTTCTACTCTCCTTACCCATTTCTACTTTGTATTGGACTGATGAAGCCACTGTGTGGCGAAACGTTTCTTCAATAAAGATTCCCATGTGTTGCATAAGTGTCTCAGTTCTTCAAGGCTAGTCCCAGAGCTCAGGGGAATGTCGTACGAGGAAAGGTTGAGGGAAATCGACCTGACGACACTGGAGGACAGAAGGGTCAGGGGAGACATGATAACGACATACAAGATACTGCGGGGAATAGACAAGGTGGACAGAGATAGGATGTTCCAGAGAGGGGACACAGACGAGTCACAGGGACGTTAGGAAGTATTTCTTTAGTCATAGAGTCGTCAGGAAGTGGAATAGCCTAGCAAGTGAAGTAGTGGAGGCAGGAACCATACATAGTTTTAAGAAGAGGTATGACAAAGCTCAGGAAGCAGAGAGGGTGAGGACCTAGTAGCGATCAGTGAAGAGGCGGGGCCAGGAGCTGAGTATCGACCCCTGCAACCACAATTAGGTGAGTACAATTAGGTGAGTACACACACACACACACACACACACACACACACGCGCGCGCGCGCGCGCGCGCGGGCACTGGAGGACAGAGAGATAGGGGGACATGATAACGACATACAAAATACTGAGAGGAATTGACAAAGCGGACAAAGACAGGATGTTCCAGAGATTGGACACAGTAACAAGGGGACACAGTTGGAAGTTGAAGACACAGATGAATCACAGGGATGTTAGGAAGTATTTCTTCAGCCACAGAGTGATCAGTAAGTGGAATAGTTTGGGAAGCGATGTAGTGGAGGCAGGATCCATACATACCTTTAAGCAGAGGTATGATAAAGCTCACGGTTCAGGGAGAGTGACCTAGTAGCGATCAGTGAAGAGGCGGGGCCAGGAGCTCGGACTCGACCCCCGCAACCTCAACTAGGTGAGTACAACTAGGTGAGTACAAACAACACACACATCGTTCGAGACTCTGTACACAATATACGTCAGGCCCATATTGGAGTATGTAGCACCAGTTTTGAACCCACACCTGGTCAAGCACGTCAAGAAATTAGAGAAAGTGCAAAGGTTTGCAACAACACTAGTCCCAGAGCTAAGGGGACTGTCCTACAAAGAAAGGTTAAGGGAAATCGGCCTGACGACACTGGAGGACAGGAGGGTCAGGGTAGACATGATAACGACACATAAAATACTACCAGGAATTGACAAGGCGGACAAAGACAGGATGTTCCAGAGATTGGACACAGTAACAAGGGGACACAGTTGGAAGTTGAAGACACAGATGAATCACAGGGATGTTAGGAAGTATTTCTTCAGTCACAGAGTTGTCAGGAAATGGAACAGCCTAGAAAGTGACGTAGTGGAGGCAGGAACCATACATAGTTTTAAGACGAGGTTTGATAAAGCTCATGGAGCAGGGAGAGAGAGCGGACCTAGTTGTAATCAATGAAGCGACGTGACCAGGAACTATGAATCGACCCCTGCAACCGCAAATAGGTGAGTACAAATAGGTGAGTACACACACACACACACACGAACACACATGGTAATGAAGAATGTCGACATATCAGAATGTTTTCATTGGGAATGTTTATAACGAAGCCTGTTGATAAGTTGGAATGTTTACATATGAGAAGAGCTTTCTGTAACTTAGATATCTGGATGTCTCGAAGTGTCCTGTAGCTCGACTGCTAGCACACTCAGCTCATACACTGAGGTCCGGAGGTCGATCCCCGGTACGGCTGGAAAATATTAAGACGTGTTTCCATAACACACCTGCTGTCCCTGTTCACCCATCAGTAAAATGGGTACCTGGGTATTAGTCGACTAGTGTGGGTCGCATTCTGGGACAAAATTGACCTAATACATCCGAAATGCTCTGCAAAACGAGCGGCTTTCTATACAGCAATATGTCACTGATGTCAGCTAGACCGGTATACCTTGTGATAGAAATAAAGATATTATTATAATAGCTGCCATGTTGGTTTTGGCTGACTGCTCTAGAGAGGGGTAGGGCAGGGAGGGGGAGAGGGAGTGATTATGGGGGAGGGAGGGAAAAGCGGGTTAGGATTATGTGGACAGGGTGGCAGGAAATAGTGTAAAAGAGTGTGGGGTAGGAATGGTCCTGGTACCACAGCCTCTTTCCAAATGACACATTCCAGGGAACGAAGGAATGCAGAGCTCGGCAGAATGCGAGGGACGTGAAGTGAACTGCAAGAAATAGTTGAGAGGGAACAATGGTTCGACTTTTTGTGTGGAAGAACTCTTAGCCAGGAGAGGGTTGAGGAAGGGCTGTGTGGACGGAAAGCCGAGGATGGAGAGAGAGATTGGATAGGTGAGGGGTGCAAAGAATGGGCAGATGATGACAATTAAATAGGGATGGAGTGCGGGTATAAGTAGACGAGGAAAAAATGCTCATGAGCAAACACCTAGGTTATTTTATTTTGGAAATATATCTGTCCTGACACTTGACTCCGAATGTAAATAGGGAACAGACAGGTTTACATAAGCAGAAGGTTATGTTGAACAATAGGGAGGTCATGAGGGGTCAGGTTATGCTGAACTGTAGGGAGGTCGTGAGGAGTCAGGTTATGCTGAACTGTAGGAAGGTCGTGAGGGGTCAGGTTATGCTGAACTGTAGGGAGGTCGTGATGCGTCAGGTTATGCTGAACTGTAGGGAGGTCGTGATGCGTCAGGTTATGCTGAACTGTAGGGAGATCGTGAGAGTCTGGTTATGCTGTACACTGTACGTTAACTGTCTCGAGGTGGGTGGTGTGAGGCGTGCTAAAGAAAGTGTGGACCTGCATAACGGATATATTATAACTCTTGCATTTCGCATGGCAGTATTTGTTACCATTATCAGGAATGCTACTAAACACCTGTGACTCCTGATGACCAGCTTGTCTTCGTTCCACTTCATAGTGTCCCTCGTTGTTTCTATGCAATAAGCATTATTCTTGATAACGCTTATACAACCATCTGCATTAATTTCACTGACTTGTGAAACAATTTAAACTGCTTCAAGTACTAAAAAAAAAAAAGGATAGCTGCTACAGTGTATTGGCTTGGCAGTGGGTAGTCCACTTTGTACCGCAGTGGCCAGTATCCTTATGGGGGGCAGGGGGTAACTCAAAATCAAGACGGTGCCCCGTGGCCTGGTGGCAAAAGCTCTCGCGTCACACGGTGAGGATCTGGGTTCGATTCCCGCGAAGGGGTGGAAACATCGGACGTGTTTCCTTACATCGGTTGTCTATGTTCACCCATTAGTAAAATGGGTACCTGGGTGTTAGTGGACTGGTGCGGGTCGCATCCTGGGACAAAACTGACGTAATTTGCCCGAAATGCTCTGCATAATAAGGGGCTTTCTATATAGCAGTATGTCATTGATGTCAGCTAGGACTGTATACCTTGTACATGTACTTGTAGTAAATAAAGATATTATTATAGTATGATTCTTGGTACCGTAACATGGCTACAGTACACTTATTATATTCTGTGTTGTGCCCAAAACGTTTCAGTATTAACAGTTTCATTGGACAAATCAACATGGCTGAGCTTACATTTAAAGTCACTTTAGAGCTCGAGGAAAATGGTCATCTCCCTTAAAGTTCTTCTCTGTAGGACTTCTGTGAGTGACTCCCTCTTTCAAGGTGAACAGGAAGCCTACCAACAAGCATGACCTGATACACATCTATTCAAACCACGACACTTGCACCTAGCGAGAAATACTGATTGGATTTTAAAAAAGCCTTTCACATATGCAGTCCTGCTTTGAGAAAGAAGGTTCATACATTTAACAAGCTTTTACAAGTGTTCTGTTCCCCACCTTAATGAATGAACGTAGACAAAGAGCACATAACGTATTCAATACTATATATTCAGAACACACCGAAGAGAGGTACATATTCCTCCTGTGTGGCGACAAGGAAAAAAATCACCTTAAGATAACATATCAAGAGTGACACTGGTCACTTTGACTACCATATCCATCTAGGATCTCACCGGAAGACTGCCTACTGTCACTGCCCCAAAACTCTATCTTCCACTGGTGTCTACGCTATATCGTGCTGAGGCTGTAACAATAAATACGTGGGAGAAACTGATAGAAATGTATTTGTTAGGATCAACAAATATGCTTGTAACATTGATGGCCAGAATAATGCTTGGTTGTAGCATACACACACCAACGGACAACTGAAGAAGTAGAATGAAGCTCAGTTTGACATGATTGGGCCAAATTTAACAATATGCAAGTATTTGGAAGCATTCATGATAGCGAAAACAGTCCTACAAAATGCAGGAAGTTTCAACAAAACTGCCATGTTGACCCACATGATTCTTAAACAGGCCTCGTTCCCCACCTGTCGTGCAGCATAACCTGATTTTCAGGACCTCACTACAATCAGCATAACCTAAACCCTTTCACAAGTACTTCTACTTAATAAATTAGACACACGTGCAACTCTTGGGTATCTTCATTGAGGAAACGTTTCGCCACACAGTGGCTTCATCAGTCCATAAAAAGGACTGATGAAGCCACTGTGTGGCGAAACGTTTCCTCAATAAAGATACCCAAGGGCTGCACATGTGTCTAATTTATCAACATGTCGGTTCTCTGAACCATTCATCTACAAACCTGTCACACACTGCAACTTCTTGGGATCTTAATACTTGGGATTTCTTCGCTTGCCTAATTCTTGGGCACGACCTACTTCCACACTGAACAAATGTGACACCACCTATGACTGCTGCACCTCTCCTGCCTACGGTTTATAAGCTCCTTCTCCGCACGTATGCCGTATTCTACTCAAGATTGATGGACTGACCACATCGACTCAAGGTTGAGGGACGATTACCTCATTCTCCTGTTCTTCAAGATTCTCCTTTGTATGGACTGATGAAGCCACTGTGTGGCGAAACGTTTCCTCAATAAAGATACCCAAGAGTTGCATATGTGTCTAATTTATCAACATGTCGGTTCTCTGAACCATTCATCTACAAAACTTCTACTTAAACCTGTCTCTAATGCCCTATGTATATTTACAAGACTGAAACATTTCCATAATAAAATTTCGCAAGCGGTTTATCCACGTGTCATTTTTCCACAGCTTGTGGGCTTCATATATCAGTTATCATATATGCACGAACATTAATAGGCTGGGATAAGGTGAGGACAGGATAACTGAATGAGGATCCATCAGAGGCGAAATATTCCTAGGTAATAACAAAAACGAAAGGGTCACACGTTATAAACCAGCATACAAGGACGGCGCCACAATTCATCTACTAAAAGTGCATTTCCAGTGCTAAGCTGGCTAAACACAAGCACTTTCGTAAATTTATTGCGGGTGTTCATCTGGCCTACTGTCTGGGTAACAAAGCTCTATATCCTTTAAAATTTCAACATAATATAATAGTAGGTTTTATAAGAACTCTGCTTAATCGTGGGAGTGGTGATGTAGCTGCTGCTGCACGCGCACGCGCGTGCACGACAATGTTTCAGATGGGAAATAGGAACGAGAGGGTACAGCTGGAAGTTGAAAATTCGGACGAGTCATAGGGATGTTCAGTCTTAAGAGTTGTCAGGAAGTGGGACAATCTGGGGAGTGAAGTGGTATATGAGGGATCCATACATAGGTTTAAGAAGAGATCGTGAGTGGAGAGTGGAGAGGAGAGAGTGGACTTAGTAGCGACCAGCGAAAAGGCGGGGCCCTGCTGTGAATAGACCACAAAAAATCAAGTGTCTATCGACAAGTACCTTTGGCAAGCGATAATTAATATAAAAGAAAACACCTGATATGGTACTACAGTGGAGATCAATCCAGAAATTCAAGGTACAGACAGGGTTAGGATAGTGCGCTCCAGTGGGTCAGGGAGTACCAAAATAACAAGGCAGAGAGTAACGGTGAGTAATGAGACATCAGAATGGGACTGAGTGATAAGGTTCCGCAAGGATCATTACTAAGACCGCTGCTGTTCTTAATTCCTTCTGGCAAGTCATTCACTTATACTGAGTATTGTGTGTCAAGGGTTGCTGCAGAATAATGCAAAGAATAAGAAAAGGAGAGAGCATTAATAAACTACAAGGAGACCTCAAACTGCAATGTGGTCAAACAAGTGGCTTATTAAGTTCAACCCAAACAAATACAAGGTAGTGGGATTTGAAGATGAGGTCACAATGTACACACATTACAGCACGAGTGAAGAGAAAATTAAAGTGTCAGAGTGAAAAAGGATCTGGGAATGAACATAACACCAAGCTTTAATTTGTGAATTTTATTTTGTCAATTTAAATCTAGTTATACTCTTGATCTTGTTAACAACCTATATCAGACCCCAGTGCAATTGCAAGTATCATTTTAATTTGCATTTTTATATTATAAGTTTATACCTAGTTGTACTTTAGCTCATTCTAGCTCAATGCATAGACAACAATAAATTCACTATATTAGACCTTAGTGCAATTACAAGAGTGAGTCTGGTGCCACTTGTAATTTGTTTGTTTTTTTACAGTATTAGTTTATACCTAGTTGTACTTTAGCTCATTCTAGCACAACACATAGATAATATCAATTTCATTATGTTTATTAGTGACTATACTCTATATGACCAAAGTGCTTTAGCGGTATACTTATCCAAACCTCCCACCACTACAAAAATCAGTATTAGAACTCACCACATAATACAGGATATAAACAACCACTATTTAAACCTAAAAGATGAATGATCACGTTGACCCTGATCTAAACCTCCATAATCTAACAATCAAAACTTATTGGAAAGTAACTGCCTTTATTACACAGCATCACAAGCCAGCACTATCCTGAACACTGCTCAAAGTCTATCAGTTCTTAACTACAACATCAGGTCCTTAAGCAAACACTATGATGACCACCTGGCACTCCTTGAGTCACTAAAGACACCCTTCTCCTGCATTATTCTTACTGAGACCTGGCTTAAGCAGGACACAATTGATATCTACCCACTACCAGGATACACAGCAATCCACAACTGCAGACCATACCAAGTTGGGGGTGGTACTGCAATCTATTACTCTAACCAATTATCTTGTATTAGCACCACTTGCTTTAGTGATGAATATAGAGAATACATTTTTGCTAATTTTACTGTAAAAAACCTCAAGACGCCTATAACAATCGGTGCCATATACCGGATACCCCACACAAACATCCCAACCTTCAGTGAGAATCTAAAGTCACTAATAACAAACAGACGAACAAGCACCACCTTCTCTTAGCTGGAGACTTCAATATCAACCTTGGCCTACCAGATGATCAGACTGTAACTGATTTCATCAACAATATGAACAACGCACTTCTCATACCAACAATAACTAAACCAACCAGGCTGACTGAGACAAGTGCAACCATAATAGACCACATATGGACCAATATACTAGCTCCCCTTAAATCAGGGATAATCACAGACAGCACTACAGACCACTACCCAACCTTCCTCTTAACAAACATTAGTAAGCCACCACTCGAATGCAACAAAGTTTCATTTAGACTCCATGACGAGGCCTCAATAAAGAATTTCACAGCAGACCTAGAGACTGTTGACTGGCCTACAGAATTCTCCAATGCCAATGGTATTGACGATTGGACAGACATTTTTCTTAACAAAACACTTAAACTATACAACAAACATTGTCCTATAAAAACGAAACAGATCACGAATAAACGGCTTGGTTGCCCATGGCTAACCAGCAGCATTCTGAAATCCATTGATAAGAAACACCAATATGAAAGATAAGACGCTAATACACACAGATATTCTTAAACAATATCATCAGTTCATCAATTAATAAAGAAGTCAAACAATGTATACTCAGCAGTTCTGACACAAAGATATAAAAAAGACCGAAAACACTTTCAGATCTGGGACTCTCAAACTGAAAAAAACAGAATTTTGTTCTAACTAAACCTCATGAAACACCACTGCATCCCACTGATACAGCTAACAAGATAAACGACTTCTCAAACATAGGATCTATTCTCGCCAGTAAAATCCCACGTACCAATGCCCGTGCCGGGACTACCTAGATGGTAATTTCCCAAATTCCTTCTATCTTGTACCAACTGAGCCCACGGAAGTCACCTCGATCATAAAGTCACTTAAAAATAACTCGGGGGAATCTGTCTCACGTCCCACCATTATTGTACAAGTGAGCGGCCCATGTCCTTTCACATGCTATTACATTACTTTTTAACAAGTCACTAGAAACTAGCACTTTCCCGACACTACTCAAGACAGCAAGGGTTACACCAATACATAAAGGTGGCGACCCTACAGACGTGAACAACTATAGGCCAATAATCAAACTTACCATTGCTATCCAAAATCTTTGAGAAACTCGTGCACAGGAGACTATATTCATTATAACGTCACAAAACATACTCAACCCCTGCCAATTTGGATTCAGGAAAAATAAAAGCACTAATGATGCAATTATAAAAATGCTAGACCTGCTTTACACTGCATTGGAAAATAAGGAATATCCGCTAAGAATTTTTACTGACCTAAGAAAAGCGTTTGACACAGTAGACCACGGCATCCTACTCCACAAACTTGACCACTATGGTATAAGAGGCCATGCGCTTGCATATTTTAAATCCTACCTTTCTAATAGGTATCAGTATGTCACCATTGAGACACAATGCTCTCATCAATACGGCCACTTGATACTGGAGTTCCGCAGGGAAGTGTCCTTGGATCCCAGCTTTCCTCATTACATCAATGATCTTCCAAAATTCCAACACCTGAAAACCATCTCTTTGCTGACGAAACTGAACTTATGTTCAATTCCTCCCACCCTAAATTCTTGCCACCCTCAACACCATTGTTAACGAGGAGCTCTCAAAATATCGACTTGGATGACAGCCAATAAACTTACACTTAACACTGGCAAAACCTACTATATTATGTTTGGTAGCAGAACAGGTGTTGCGCAACTTAACATTAAGATCGACAACACTCTAATTGCCAGACATAATGAGGGCAAATTCCTTGGCCTATACCTCGACAACAACCTAAATTTCAGCACCCATATCCAACACATAACAAAAAAAGTATCCAAAACGGTGGGGATCCTCTCCAAGATACGATACTACGTACCGCAAACTGCCCTTCTCACACTATACCATTCACTTACATATCCATACCTCACCTATGCTATCTGTGCTTGAGGTTCAACTGCAGCAACACACCTAAAGCCAATAATAACCCAACAAAAAGCCGCAGTAAGAATAATCACTAAATCCCATCCCTGGCAACACCCCCCCCCCACTCTTCATAGATCTAAACTTACTCCCTGTTCAGAACATCCACACTTACTACTGTGCAATCTATATCTACAGGACCTTAAATTCCAATATTAACCTTGACCTAAAACGCTTTCTTGACAGTTGTGGCAGGATCCACAGGCATAACACCAGACACAAACATCTCTATGACATTCCCCGTGTTCGACTAAACCTTTACAAAAATTCAATGTATTTCAAAGGACCTAAAATCTGGAACACCCTAGCTGAAAACTCTAGAACTGCAGACACATTCATCACTTTCAAAACTACAGTTAGAAAACATCTTATCTCCCTGATCCACCCCGACAACTAACTACATGATAACCACCTGGTGGTTCAAAATTACACTCACTCACCCACTGACTATAAACCCAGAAATACTAATCTTAATCTTAAAATAATAAATCCTAACTAGTCATAAGTTTGCCTATGATACTCCAATATAGACACCTTGTATTGTGCCAAAACAAAAGCATTCACATTGCTAAACTCACAAATTATGATGTAGTCACTTAGCCTTAATACTATAATCTGTAAGGATTTAATGTTAAGAATTAATCTAAGTCCGCTCGAAATGCCTAGCCATGCTAGGTGTCCTAGTGGCTCCCTCTGTAATTAGTATTTTATAACATGTAAACCACAAAATAGCCAAAACCTGTAAACCCCACATTGTAACCATTATAGAGAATAAACTTGAATTGAATTGATCGCCAGAATTACACGTATGTCGAGTCGCCTCACGGACAAGACCCGGGCCGGGACTACGCTGGTGAATCTAACAGTAAAACTGCACGTAAATCGTATAACACCAGCAGTATGTGCAGGGTTAAGGTAAACAAACTTAAGAACAGCATTCAGAAGTATGAACAAAAAATCCTTTGAAACTTTAGGCCAATCATTTAATATATAGCCCCATCATTATTATTATAATCAAGGGGGAAGCGCTAAACCCGTAGGATTATACAGCGCCCTGTGGGGGGATGGAAGTTATTCAGGATTAATTCAGGGAACTGGAGCACAGATCCAGTTCTCTAGATCAAGAGCCCCTCACCAGCATCAAGGAACCTTCCTTGAGGAGTATACATAGCCCCAGCATAGAGACAACGCCTAATCATAGTACTAAAAATTAGAGTAATGCACTATGAAGAAAGGACGAAGCAACCGAACCTGAAGACCTTGGTACAGTAAAGGACGAGGGAAGACAAAATAACGACATTCAAAATCTTTAAGAGGAATTTATAGGAAAGATAGAGACAGAGTAAATTAAAATGACCGAGATCAGGGGAAAACTGGTGGAAGCTGGTGAGACAGATGAACCATAGAGATGTTACGAAGTATTTATTCCTTTAGTCTCTGAGTGGCTGAAAGGTGAGATATCTTGGATGAGATTAACTCAATACATAATTCCAATACAAAATACGATAAGGCCCAAGAAGCCAGAAATCAGTGATGCCGATCAACATGGTCTAGGAGGCAAAGCCAGGGGATGCGTCTTGCCCCCCCCCCCCCCCCCGCAAAAAATTCGGTGAGCACAAACATACACGCACAACAAACAGGTGAGTGATGATGGGCGGCCAGGTGTGACGTCATAATGGCTCCATCCCTCCCCTCTCATCACTACACCTGAAACCAATATTTTTCCCATGATGAAGAGCAGACTCATAAATCACCGACGCCCACAGGAACGAAAATTATTTAACATATCCAGCGTTGCTCTAAAACTACAGTCATCTCTCTCACACATCTCCTCTACATAGTGATTTTTTTTTAAAGCTACTTAAAAAAGTGCATCTAAAATGAAATAGCGCATACTATGAAGACCTTTCATGGGCTATTCAATACTGTATGTACTTTTTCAACAGCAATGACCAAAAAATCGTTATTACAAATAACTCTGTATACTATAAAAAACAATTATGGGAAAATGTTATTAACACTGTGTCGTCTAGTGTTGCCTGATGCCTATACTGTAAGACCTAAGACAGGTGTTGAACTGTTTTTTGGGGGAGGGAGCATCACCACACTCGCTGCCTGTTTTTCTTCCATTAAAACTTTTTAAATGAGCGATAATTTATTATCTTACTACTGTGAGTGTTTGGGTAAGGTGATCTGTGGTGTGATGGTGGTGGTGGTGGTGGTGGTGGTTGGTGGATGGTGGTGGTTGGTGGATGGTGGTGGTTGGTGGATGGTGGTGGTGGTTGGTGGATGGTGGTGGTTGGTGGATGGTGGTGGTTGGTGGATGGTGGTGGTGGTTGGTGGATGGTGGTGGTTGGTGGATGGTGGTGGTGGTTGGTGGATGGTGGTGGTTGGTGGATGGTGGTGGTTGGTGGATGGTGGTGGTTGGTGGTGGTGGTGGTGGTGGTTGGTGGATGGTGGTTGGTGGGTGGTGGTGGTTGGTGGTGGTTGGTGGTTGGTGGTGGTTGGTGGTGGTTGGTGGTTGGTGGTGGTGGTGGTGGTGGTGGTGGTGGTGGTTGGTGGTGGTGGTGGTTGGTGGTGGTGGTGGTGGTTGGTGGGTGGTGGTGGTGGTGGTGGTGGTGGTGGTGGTGGTGGTGGTGGTTGGTGGTTGGTGGTGGTTGGTGGTGGTGGTGGTGGTGGTGGTGGTGGTGGTGGTGGTGGTGGTGGTGGTGGTTGGTGGTGGTGGTTGGTGGTGGTGGTGGTGGTTGGGTGGTGGTGGTGGTGGTGGTGGTGGTGGTGGTGGTTGGTGGTGGTGGTGGTGGTGTGGTGGTGGTGGTTGGTGTTGTGTTGGTGGTTGGTGTTGGTGGTTGGTGTTGGTGGTTGGTGGTTGGTGGTTGGTGGTTGGTGGTGGTGGTTGGTGGTGGGTGGTGGTGGTGGTGGTGTGGTGGTGTGGGTTGGTGGTGGTGTCTGTGGTGGTGGTGCCGTCGCCGCGCCGTTTGTGGTTTGTGTGTCGAGGTGATGGTGTTCGTTGTGATAGTGGTGGGTGATGTTTCTTTGTCGTAATGATAGTAGTGGTGTTTGTCATGATGGTAGTGGTGTTTGTCATGATGGTAGTGGTGTTTGTCATGATGGTAGTGGTGTTTGTCATGATGGTAGTGGTGTTTGTCGTGATGGTAGTGGTGTTTGTCATAATGGTAGTGGTGTTTGTCGTGATGGTAGTGGTGTTTGTCATAATGGTAGTGGTGTTTGTCGTGATGGTAGTGGTGTTTGTCATGATGGTAGTGGTGTTTGTCATGATGGTAGTGGTGTTTGTCATGATGGTAGTGGTTGTTTGTCATGATGGTAGTGGTGTTTGTCGTGATGGTAGTGGTGTTTGTCGTGATGGTAGTGGTGTTTGTCGTGATGGTAGTGGTGTTTGTCATGATGGTAGTGGTGTTTGTCGTGATGGTAGTGGTGTTTGTCATGATGGTAGTGGTGTTTGTCATGATGGTAGTGGTGTTTGTCATGATGGTAGTGGTGTTTGTCATGATGGTAGTGGTGTTTGTCGTGATGGTTGTGGTGTTTGTCGTGATGGTTTGGTGTTTGTCGCAGAGGTGTTTGTTGTAAGGTTCTGGTGTTTGTCGCAGAGGTGTTTTGTTGTTGTAAGGTTCTGGTGTTTGTCGTAATGATAGTGGTGTTTGTCGTGATGGCAGTGGTGTTTGTCGCGATGGCAGTAGTGTTTGTGATGGCAGTGGTGGTGTTTATGGTAGAGGTGTTTGTCGTGATGGTAGTGGTGTTTGTCGCGATGGTAGAGGTGGTGTTTGTCATGATGGTTATGGTGTTTGTCGTAATGGTTGTGGTATTTGCCATGGTGGTAGTGGTGGTGTTTGTTTGTCATGATGGCAGTGGTGTCTGTCATGATAGTAGTGGTGGTGTTTGTTGTGATGGTGTTTGTCTGTCGTGATGGCAATGGTGTTTGTTAGTTGCGATGGTAGTGGTGTTTCTTTGTCATGATGGTATTGATGTTGTTTGTTATGATGGTAGTGGTGATGTTTGTCGTGATTGTGATGGTGTTTTTGTCATGGTGGTGGTGTTTTTGTCATGGTGGTGGCGATGTTTTTGCCGTGGTGGCAGTAGCGGTGTTTGTCGTGATGGCAGCAGTGTTTGTTGTGATGGCGGTGTTTGTCGCGGTGACAGTGTTTGTCTCTGGCAGCAGCGGCAGTGTTTGTCATGATGGCGGTGGTGGTGGTGTTTCTGTGATGGTGGTGGCAGTATTTGTCGTGATGCAGTGGTGGTGGTGTTTGTCGTGAATGAGGTGGCAGTGTTTGTGGTGGTGGTGGTGGTGGGGGCAGTGTTTGTCGTGATGGCGATGGCAATGTTTGTTCGTCGTGATGGTGGTGGCAGTGTTTGTTTGTCGTGATGTAGTGGTGTTTGTTATGATGGCGGTAGCAGTTTGTTGTGACGGTGGTGGCGGTGTTGTGACGATGGTGTTATTTATTTATTTATTTAATGTCTTTGCAAATAGTACACTGAGATTTTGTATTTACAATAGCGAGTTGCAATGCAAAGAGAGCCTCTATTATATTTATGATTTCGGTGTTTGGTGTGATGGCGGTGGCAGTGTTTGTCATGGTGATGATGGTGTTTGTTGTGATGTAGTCAGTAAGCCTGGATACCTGGAGGTTATTCCGGGAATCAACGCCCCCGCGGCCCGGTCCATGACCAGGCCTGCCGATGAATCAGGGCCTTATCAACTAGGCTGTTACTGCTGGCCACACGCAGTCCAACGTACGAGCCACAGCCCGGCTGATCCGGCACTGACTTTAGGTATCTGTCCAGCTCTCTCTTGAAGGCAGCCAGGGGTTTATTGGCAATTCCCCTAATGCTTGATGGGAGGCTGTTGAACAGTTTTGGGCCCCGGACACTTATGGTGTTTACCCTTAGTGTACCAATGGCGCCCCTACTTTTAATTGGGGGCATTTTGCATCGCCTGCCCAGTCTTTTACTTTCATAGGGAGTGATTTCTGTGTGCAGATTTGGGACCATTCCTTCCAGGAATTTCCAAGTGTAGATTATGATATATCTCTCCATCCTGCGTTCCAATGAGTACAAATTAAGTGCTTCCAAGCGTTCCCAGTAGTTAAGGTGCTTGACAGAACTTATACGTGCAGTAAAGGATCTCTGTACACTCTCTAGGTCTGCGATTTCACCTGCTTTGAACGGAGATGTTAATGTACAGCAGTATTCCAGCCTAGAGAGAACAAGTGATTTGAAAAGGATCATCATTGGCTTGGCATCTCTCGTTTGGAACGTTCTCATTATCCATCCTATCATTTTCTTTGCACGTGCGATCGTGGCACTGTGATCCTTGAAAGTGAGATCCTCAGACATTACTACTCCCAGGTCCGTTACATTATTTTTCCACTCTATTGTATGTCCAGAGTCTGTTGTATACTCTATTCTAGTTATTATCTCCTCCAGTTTTCCGTAACGGAGTAGTTGGTATTTGTCCTCATTGAACATCATATTGTTTACCGTTGCCCACTGGAAAACTTTGTTTATATCTTCTTGGAGGTTAACCGCGTCCTCAGCAGATGACAGCCTCATGCAGATCCTAGTATCTTCCTCAAAGGATGATACGGTGCTGTGGCGTATATCTCTGTCTATGTCTGATATGAGGATGAGGAATAAGGGGGCGAGTACTGTGCCTTGTGGAACAGAGCTCTTCACTATGGCAGCCTCCGATTTAACACTGTTGACCACTACTCTTTGTGTTCGATTTGTTAGGAAGTTGAAGATCCATCTCCCCACTTTCCCAGTTATTCCTTTAGCACATATTTTATGGGCTATTACACCATGATCGCATTTGTCAAAGGCTTTTGCAAAGTCTGTGTATATTACATCTGCATTCTGATTTTCTTCCAGTGCATCCAAGGTCATATCATAGTGATCCAGTAGTTGTGAGAGGCAGGAGCGACCTGCCCTGAACCCATGTTGCCCTGGATTGTGCAGATTTTGGGAATCTAGGTGATTTGCAATCCTGCTTCTTAGCACTCTTTCAATAATTTTTATGATGTGGGACATCAGAGCTATTGGTCTATAGTTCTTAGCTAATGCTTTGCTGCCACCTTTATGGAGTGGGGCTATATTCGTTGTTTTAAGTGACTGTGGAATTTCACCCATGTCCAAGCTCCTCCTCCATAATGTACTTAGGGCACGTGAGAGGGGTTTCTTGCAGTTCTTAATCAAAACAGAGTTCCACGAGTCTGGGCCCAGGGCTGAGTGCATGGGCATGTTGTCAATGACTTTTTCGAAATCTATCGGAGTTAGGGTAATGTCGGAAATCTGGCATACATTTATGGAGTTTTGAGGCTCATTCATGAAGAAATCATTTGGGTCATTGATCCTCAGACTGATTAGTGGCTCACTAAGCACAGAGTTGTACTGGGATTTCAATATTTCACTCATTTCCTTGTTGTCATCTGTGTAAGTCCCATCCTGTCTGAGTAAGGGCCCGTTACTAGATGTGATATTTGCCTTGTTTTTGGCATATGAAAAGAAATATTTCGAATTTCTTTCAATTTCACTAATAGCTTTAAGCTCCTCCTGTCTCTCCTGGTTCCTGTAAGAGTCATTTAACTTAAGTTCGATAGTTTCCACTTCCTGGTCAGCGCCTCCTTTCGTGTATCAGATATTCTAGCACTCCTGAGGAGCTCAGTGACTCTTCGTCACTGAGAAGGAGTGTCTTTCTCTCTCCAGTTCACTCCTGCTCTTCTTCTTTCTTGGGGAATAAGCGTAGAACATGCTTCAGCTGCCAGGAATTTGATCCTTTCAAGGCACTGGTTTGGATCCATGTCATTTAATATACAACCCTACATAGCTAGTGCCTTAGTTTCCACCAGAGGACGGGTCTCTGGGTGGGTATGCCCAGACCTGCCTTTCCCTTACTCAGCGCCAACGTAACCTAGAGAAAACAAGGTCCACTCCTTTCTCCTCGCAGCATGGCCCTCCTGAGACAGGGTAACTTAAACACACTGCCTGTGTACCACGAACCACACGTAATTATTTCATGATAAATGGTGGAAGTGGTGGTCACAGCAGGTATTTGCCTGGAGAGAAGAAGGAACGAGAATGAAATATTTGTTTTCACTTCATCTTTCCCACACAAAAAGCATCCATCTCTCTACAGTTTGTCCTGAAGTCGTGTCTGCAAACTTCAGCGTCCAGACATAGGTACAAGCAGAATCCAGGCCAAAATTTGCCGAATTTCTTCGAGAAATATAAGTGGTATCCCTGCGACTTCACCCTACAGCATCCCACGCTGTTTCAGGTCATGTGTACAGCATCACCTGTATGTTTCGGCTGTCGCTGTTCAGCTCAGCATGGCTATTTCAGCAAGTCAGAGGTGAGTTTGTGGTGATAGGTGTTTGTATTATGAGATACGAGCCATCCCTCGGTCAATTGTTTGCTCTGAGTTACGAGCCAACGTCCAGTTTACAAGCAGGCTTTCCCCTTCCCCCGCTTCCCCCTCAACCTATACACCTCGCTTGTTTATTTATGATTTCATGTTTTAAATTTCCCATGGACATCTTCTTCCTTTTTCTCGCACTGTTCTTTGCACTTATTTTTCTTAGGACCCATGTACTCTTTGTAACGGCTTGACAAAGCTCCTGGTGAGCGAAACGTTGCCACAATAAAATGACACATTAGTTGCACTTGTGCCCTTTTACTTTATGACCCATGGTTTAGAAAAAAAAATTGGCAAAATAACTACAAAATCCCAAGCAAAATAAGAGAGAAATGCTTCCACGGTGAGGTAAACCCGTTTAATAAACTTTTTTTATGCACCCTATACCATCCTGTGGGCGGCGTCAAAAGATTACAGAGGTACATAATGGGTCCAGGGACTGGACCCCAAAAATTATGATAGCTGAACTAGTTACAAAGGTAATGAACTCAGATAGTTCTGTCACAATCATGGCAAGTTACAAAGGTAATGAATCAGCCTCACCCCTATACATGGTTACAATCATGAGTGCACAGAGTTGGTGGCATTCTGAAGCTTCTCGTTATTGTTATTGTTATTATTATATTATTACTATTAATTTTATTAATTCATATTATCATTTTTTTAGGAAACTGGAGCACAAATACAATTTCCCTAGATCAAGAGCAAACCCCACCAGCATCAGGAACCTTGACCCTGGTGAGGGGCTCTTGATCTAGGGATTGGGTCTGTGCTCCGTTTCCCTAAATTAATAACAATACTTTTTAATTTAATGAGTGAGCTTAAGAAAAATGCACTAGTTGGCGCAGTGAACGCCACAACATCAAATGAGTTGTGCACGTGTTTACGTCACAGTGGAAGCATTTCTCGTGTTATTATTACCAAATTTCTTTTTTCTAACCATGAGTCCTAAGAAAATAAGTGCAAAGGACAATGCTGAGAAGAAAAAGAGGATGTCCATGGAAGTACAGCATGAAATCATAGATAAATAAGCAAGGTGTGCTTGTGAGGCAGTACAAGCGTAGTAGCAAGTAGCCTATCTTCCACCCTCCACCTCTGCCAGCATAAGTACACTTTATAAAACCCATTTATTTCTTTACATTCTCTATTATATTTTATTATGTTTTTATACAATATTTCTTACTTATAAACACATTGTTTCAGTGTTTTACTTATGAAACTAGTGATCTAATGCAGTTAGCCTCACAAACACTCCATTTTCTCTTATAATAAGAGAATGAGAAGAATGGTCAGTGGGAATGGCTGCCACCATTACTCACATAACATATTTTATTCATTCTAGAATATATATCATGTTTCTATGATATCTATATTGTTTAATATATATTAGATGAACTGTGATAGACAAATAAGCCGGGGAGTTGATATCAGTGTCATATTGAAGTATTTTGCCCTGCCTCCCAAGATCAGGAATTCCGCTGGAAAGGGTTAATGGCATTTCAGTTAATTTAAATGAGGAAAATTGATTTGATATACAAGCAAATTAAGTTACGAGCTAAGTCAAAGAACGGATTAAACTCGTAAGTCGAGGTTCCACTGTACCTACACCCAGAGCGTCATTTCTTCTGAAAATGGTGTTACACGAGACTGGGAGTGTTGCCCTTTATTCTGTATCAACATGGAGACAGCTTGAACACAATGTAGTGTTTGTATTATGGTGTAATACAATGGAAAAAAGTCACTCCCAAAGGAAATACGTAAGTCACTCTGACTTTTTTGGGTTATACTAGGTTCTTTACACATATGTTGCTATGTATGATAATCTATGTAACTGTATTTGTGTATACCTGAATAAACTTGCTTATGAACTCCCTTCCTGTAAGCTTTTTCACCCTGAAATGTGTACCTCTTCAGTACAGGAAAGACTGTGCTATAACTTAAATTGCCAGGCATACCATCTAAAGGGGACAAAAAGATACAAAACATCCAGGCCATGGGAAAACCTGGGTAGCCACAGCCACTCAAGAGGGAGAGATTTTTTAGTGCCAGGAAGGAAAAAAAACTGGCAGGAAATGGCAGAAATCGTACACCAAATCCAGTCATTCCTGGAGTGGAACCACAGTCGATGGCCTCCACTCCAAACCAACAGATACAGATACTAATGCCGGAAAAAAAAAATCCCCCCCCAGTACCAACAATACCACCAGTCCGATAACATTCTTCTTTGCAAATATACAGGGTCTAAAGCCAGCAACAAACAACAAAATACCTTCATCCGTGGACTGCTTGCAGAGGCAAAGGCAATGTTCGCGGCTTTCACTGAGACCCACATAAAGGATCACTTGGACAACGAAATATGGATCCCAGGTTACAACCTATACAGATGTGACAGAGTGAACAGGCAAAAGGGGGGGGTTGGCCTGTACATTGCAGAGTCACTTGTTTGCACAGAACTGCTTAATGCCTCAAATGACGTAGTGGAAGTTTTAGCAGTAAAGGTCGAGAACCCAAAAAACCTAGTCATTGTGGTCGTCTACAAGCCTCCGGATGCAACATCCCAGCAATTCCAGGAACAGCTGTTAAAAATTGACCACTGTCTAGAAAATCTTCCAGCTCCTGCACCCAACATCTTGCTCCTGGGGGATTTCAACTTAAGGCACCTAAAATGGAGGAATATAGCAAATAATATTGTTGCAGTAATAACACCAGGAGGCAGCTCTGATGAAAACTCACACTCACACGAGCTTTTAAATCTCTGCACAAAATTCAATTTAAACCAGCAAATAATAGAGCCTACTAGACTGGAGAATACACTAGACCTCATCTTCACTAACAATGATGATCTGATAAGAAATGTCACCATATCAAAAACAATATACTCAGATCACAACATAATTGAGGTTCAGACATGTATGCGTGGAGCCCCAGACCGACAAAATGAGACTAGTCCACGAGGGAGCATTCACCAAATTCAACTTCAATAACAAAAACATAAAGTGGGACCAAGTAAACCAAGTCCTAACCGATATAAGCTGGGAAGATATACTAAGCAACACAGACCCAAACTTATGCCTAAAACAGATTAACTCGGTGGCACTCGATGTATGCACAAGGCTTATTCCTCTAAGAAAAAGGAGGAGTAGATGTAAAATAGAAAGAGACAGGCGCTCCCTTTACAGGCGACGGAAAAGAATAACAGAGCGGCTAAAAGAGGTCAATATATCTGAAATGCGCAGGGAGACACTGGTCAGAGAAATAGCAAGCATCGAACTTAAGCTAAAAGAATCCTTTAGGAGTCAGGAATCGCGGGAAGAACTAAAAGCCATAAATGAAATCGAAAGAAACCCAAAGTATTTCTTCTCCTATGCCAAATCAAAATCGAGAACAACGTCCAGTATTGGGCCCCTACTTAAACAAGATGGGTCCTACACAGATGACAGCAAGGAAATGAGTGAGCTACTCAAGTCCCAATATGACTCAGTTTTTAGCAAGCCGCTAACCAGACTGAGAGTCGAAGATCAAAATGAATTTTTTATGAGAGAGCCACAAAATTTGATTAACACAAGCCTATCCGATGTTATCCTGACGCCAAATGACTTCGAACAGGCGATAAATGACATGCCCATGCACTCTGCCCCAGGGCCAGACTCATGGAACTCTGTGTTCATCAAGAACTGCAAGAAGCACCTATCATGAGCCTTTTCCATCCTATGGAGAGGGAGCATGGACACGGGGGTCGTCCCACAGTTACTAAAAACAACAGACATAGCCCCACTCCACAAAGGGGGCAGTAAAGCAACAGCAAAGAACTACAGACCAATAGCACTAACATCCCATATCATAAAAATCTTTGAAAGGGTCCTAAGAAGCAAGATCACCACCCATCTAGAAACCCATCAGTTACACAACCCAGGGCAACATGGGTTTAGAACAGGTCGCTCCTGTCTGTCTCAACTACTGGATCACTACGACAAGGTCCTAAATGCACTAAAGACAAAAAGAATGCAGATGTATATATACAGACTTTGCAAAGCCTTCGACAAGTGTGACCATGGCGTAATAGCGCACAAAATGCGCGCTAAAGGAATAACAGGAAAAGTCGGTCGATGGATCTATAATTTCCTCACTAACAGAACACAGAGAGTAGTCGTCAACAGAGTAAAGTCCGAGGCAGCTACGGTGAAAAGCTCTGTTCCACAAGGCACAGTACTAGCTCCCATCTTGTTTCCTCATCCTCATATCCGACATAGACAAGATGTCAGCCACAGCACCGTGTCTTCCTTTGCAGATGGACACCCGAATCTGCATGACAGTGTCTTCCATTGCAGACACTGCAAGCTCCAGGCGACATCAACCAAATCTTTCAGTGGGCTGCAGAAAACAATATGAAGTTCAACGATGAGAAATTTCAATTACTCAGATATGGTAAACATGAGGAAATTAAATCTTCATCAGAGTACAAAACAAATTCTGGCCACAAAATAGAGCGAAACACCAACGTCAAAGACCTGGAGTGATTATGTCGGAGGATCTCACCTTCAAGGACCATAACATTGTATCAATCGCATCTGCTAGAAAAATGACAGGATGGATAATGAGAACCTTCAAAACTAGGAGGCCAAGCCATGATGACACTCTTCAGGTCACTTGTTCTATCTAGGCTGGAATATTGCTGCACTCTAACAGCACCTTTCAAGGCAGGTGAAATTGCAGACCTAGAAAATGTACAGAAAACTTTCACGGCACGCATAACGGAGATAAAACACCTCAATTACTGGGAGCGCTTGAGGTTTCTAAACCTGTATTCCCTGGAACGCAGGAGGGAGAGATACATGATTATATACACCTGGAAAATCCTAGAGGGACTAGTACCGAACTTGCACACGAAAATCACTCACTACGAAAGCAAAAGACTTGGCAGACGATGCACCATCCCCCCAATGAAAAGCAGGGGTGTCACTAGCACGTTAAGAGACCATACAATAAGTGTCAGGGGCCCGAGACTGTTCAACTGCCTCCCAGCACACATAAGGGGGATTACCAACAGACCCCTGGCAGTCTTCAAGCTGGCACTAGACAAGCACCTAAAGTCAGTTCCTGATCCGCCGGGCTGTGGCTCGTACGTTGGTTTGCGTGCAGCCAGCAGCAACAGCCTGGTTGATCAGGCGCTGATCCACCAGGAGGCCTGGTCACAGACCGGGCCGCGGGGGCGTTGACCCCCGAAACTCTCTCCAGGTAAACTCCAGGTGAACAAAAACCAGACGCGTTCGCCTGGTTTGTTTACATAACTCCACGTCTGTCCTCTCTCATGTACTCATTCTCTCTCTCGTTTATTCGTTTTATCTCATTTACTTACCTCTCACCCTACATTAAGACTACAAATATTTTAAGGTAAGTAATGAGTGAACTGTATATACATTTTATCACTCTGGGATGCTTCAAAAGTCGTAGTATATTACATGTGGGTGGGGTGGCCTGGTATGGTAGGTATGGTAGCCTGGCTGGCTACCATACTTAGACTTGATTTCTTGCAATACTACTCATCTCACCCTACAGTAAGACAAATATTTTAAGGTAAGTAATGAGTGTGTATTTTACTTTTTTATTGTTTTTTAATGCCTAGTTCTATTGCTAACTTAATATATGTTAGTGTAAAATTGCTATCTAGTACAGTGGACCCCTGGTTCACGTTATTAATCCGTTCCTGAGAGCTCATCATAAAGCAAAATTATTGGAAAGCGAATCAATTTTCCCCATAAGAAATAATGGAAATCAAATTAATCCGTGCAAGACACCCAAAATTATGAAAAAAAAAAAAAAACTTTTACCACATGAAATACAGTGGACCCCCGGTTAACGATATTTTTTCATTCCAGAAGCATGTTCAGGTGCCAGTACTGACCGAATTTTTTCCCATAAGGAATATTGTGAAGTACGTTAGTCCATTTCAGACCCCCAAACATACACGTACAAACGCACTTACATAAATACACTTACATAATTGGTCGCATTTGGAGGTGATCGTTAAGCGGGGGTCCACTGTATTAAGTTTAATGCAATAGAATAATTACAATAACAATAATAACAATAGAATAATCACAATAAATAATTGGCACTTACCTTTAATGAAGATCTGGTGATGATTGATGGGATGGGAGAAGGGGAGAGTGTCTTAGTTTTTAATGTTTAGAAGGGGAATCGCTGTTTTGTAATCACAGTTGCACCTTTTGCAAAAACAGCTTCCTTGATTGCCGTTTTCCTGCTCACTATAGTAGAGATGGTTGATTGGGATTTACTATACAACTTGGCCAGGTCCGACACACGCACTCCACTTTCATACTTTGCAATTATCTCTTTCTTCATTTCAATAGTCATTAGCACCCTTGGTCTCGATGGGTTGGCACTAGAAGCTTTCTTGGGGCCCATGGTGACTTATTTTGCAGAAACAAGCACCAAAAACAGTGATAATATGGATAATATGGAATGTACCGAATGTATCCTTAGATGCACGCACACTGACTGGCTTGTAAACACTGGCACACACGGGGCATTTCAGGCCACACGTGGACATACCTCGTACGAATCATATCGCATACCGGGTTTTGTAACGGGAACCGAGGCAAATTTTTTGTGATATAATGCTTCGGATACCGGATTTATCGGATACCGATGACTTCGCGAACTGGGGGTCCACTGTATTTACATGCATTTATAAATGGCATTCCACTTGATGGTGATTTCTGCTTTACGGCTGTAGCCTGGAACCTAACCTGGCATAGTAGTGGGGCCCTGCTGTATAGTATTACTGGGAGGGGGAAGCTGTATGACTGTAGAAAAACATTCCTTTCATATGCCTTCACTCATAGCGTCATTCACTCTAAAAAAGGGTGGGGTGGCCTGTACGACTGTAGAAAACATTCCTTTCATGTGCCTTCACTCATAGCGTCATTCATTCTAAAAAGTGTTGCATGAGAATGGGAGTGTTGCTGTTATGTATTCTACTGCACCAACGTGAAGATAATTCGTATACAATATGAGATGTTTGTACCGTGGGGAAAATGCTTCAGAAATGTATGAGAGATGAACTCATATCAATGGCAAGTGAACAAGTATGAAATATGTATAAATCTGACCACCCACCCATGATGGTTCTGTTCACCAATCCACAGGTGCAGCTGGTAGTGCTGCTGTTATCATACAAAATGATGACCCTCATAGAGAAATTCAAGTGCACATCAATAACTGGGCCTCTACCCTTCAAACAAAACTGTTTGCCCTACTCCTTGCACTCAATTGTGTTCATGTATCTAAGGCTGACACTTTAATCGTAACTGATTTTCTATCATCCATAAATGCTCTCAACTCATTAAGTATAAATTGTGGCATGCTTGTGTCAGAAGCCAGACACAGGTATGGTAGGATCATGGACAGTGGAGTCAGAGTACACCTGTGGCTTCCATCTCACACTGATCTTCAGACGTATGATAGAACTGATGAACTGGCTAAGTAATATTCCTTCAAAGAGGAAGTAATTACAATCTTGTCAGTTAAGTGAGAACAGTAATATGAAAGAACTTCAAATGAACTTTACTGGCCTAAGACTGACACCAGTCAGTCCATCTATCATTCTATCATGCAGGAGGAGCCACATGTCTATGGTGCATCCAATAAAATAAGCAGACTCTTGGATGTTACAAGTTACAAGTATCTTCGGGAAGTTAAATCACCACCACCAGAAGTAGACCTAACAAAATGTAAACTTTGCCAGATGGAAAATTGTCAAACTTTGCATCATTAGGAACTGGAATGCAATAAAATTAATGAATTCAGAGACAACTCACTCAGAAATGTTCAAGATATGTCTAAGTAATTTATCCCTAATGGTATATTACAAACCATTCTGGAAAAATACCCTGACTTTGCTCACTGTACATAAAGCATTACCACTAATTTCTGCATAAATAACTCATTACGATTGTGACCAGATGTAAACGTGTAAATAGTTCATTACCACTAACTTGTTCAGCTATCAAAACTCTGCAACCCAGTCCCTGGACCCATTATGTACCTTTGTTTGACTACTGCCCACAGGATGGATATGGGGTGTATAATAAAGATATTAAACTATGTACCTAAAATCTTGACACTATATACACATTTATGGAGCACCCTCTTCACAGTGTTTTATAATAATAATGATAATAAGAATAATCTTCATTTCTACAAGTGAAACTGGGTGTGTTGCCATGAGCGCTCTGAGTCTCTCGGTTCTATCTGGAAACTTTCTAAAGTTTCAAATGTTTTAAAATTATTACGTTGTAATGATGAATTCTTAAGAAGAATGTGCTGCAAGAAATTAAAAGTGCTAAACCAGTAAATGCTAAAGTTATAAGAAAACATGATAACCTTATTGGTGACATGGAAAAACTTCTACTGGTGTGGATTGAAGATGATGCTAATCACAATGTGCAAAGGTTTAAGTAGAGCCATTTTCCAATCCAATCCCCTAATTCTTTTCAATTCTATGTAGGGTGAGAGGTCAGGAATCTACTAAAGATAAATTCGAAGCTAGCAGAGGCTAGTGCCATCCCCTGACTTCATACAATAACTACTACTCATCTCTTGCCATACATTAAGGCAAAAAATATTTTAAGGCAAGTAAGTGTAATGTATATGCATTTTATTTTTTTAATTGTTTTTAGGCCTAGTTCTAGAGCTAATTTAATATATGATAGTGCAAATGTGTTATCAAGTAGTATTTATATGTGAACAAAAAACGGGGTGATTCACTTTATGGAGGTAGCCTGGAACCTAACTCGCCATATAAGTGGGGGCCCTACTGTACTGATGAGGAAACAGCTAGGCACTTTGAAAATTACTTCTAAGGTTTTAAGGAATTTCTTTTGACCTCATTTATGGGAAATAACATGACAGTGTGTAAAGTCTTGCCACTTATCAAATGATGGGAAAGCCCAACAAGCCATTAAGCCAAAAGCATTCCAACCGGTACTAGCTACAGGTGAGCCAATCAGTAAACTGGTGGTAGATTGCTGGTATGCATCTTAGGACCAAAATGGACAATAATTGTTTAATAACTATAATATAATCTTCTGCCAGGCACCCTTAAGCTATTCCTTTTCAAAAGTTAAATGCATGGTTAATTTTTGAGGGCCCTTTTCCTTGAGGAAGGTTCCTTAAAGCTGGTAAGTGGCTCTTGAACCAAGGAAATGGACCTCTTCTCTTCCTTGTATCAAACCTGAATGCCTCCCATTCCCCAGGTACTGTGTGACCCCTTTGGGTTTTGCACTCCCCTCCTAGATATAATAATTTACCTTCTGTGTTTCAAGTTTTTCTACCCCTAAACCCAGTGAAAAAAATGAACACAGAAGCAGTATAAATGCAGCCTTGGGCCAGGCTTGACTGCTGCTTGCTTGGTCAACCAGGCTGTTGCTATTGGTGGCCTGCTGGCCCATATAGCCTGGTTGATCTGGCACCTCTTGAAGACTTCCATACTTGTCCCAGCAGTGTTTCTGACATCTTCTGGTGAAATATTGAATAGTCTGGGGCCCATGGATGTTGACAGTATTCTCTTATTGTGCCAGTTTTTCACCAGGTATATTTTCCACTTCCTCCCACATCTCATTCCAGTATGTTATGGCAGTGTGCAGATCTGTCAAAAAGCCCCTAGGTACTTTTCAGGTATATTATCATGCATTCTAAACTGTTGTATCTGAGTGCCTCTGCACAGACAGTGATTATGTATGAGTGAGGTGAAAGTGTTGAATGATTATGAAAGTATTTTCTTTTTGGGGATTTTCTTTCTCTTTGGGTCACCCTGCCTTGGTGGGAGACAGCCGACTTGTTGAAAAAAAAAATTATCCTGCATCTCTCCTCTGCTCCAGTTAGTACATATTTATAATTTTAAGGTGTTCCAGTAATTGAAATGCTTTACTGGCTAAGCACGTGTTACACTGGCACATAGCTTTAAAGATATAACTTTCATATTTATTTAACCTTTGTTTTGGTCGTATATATACGTCTTATGAGCCAATGTGTTTGATGCATATATACTCAAAAATTCTTGCGGCTTCAAATCAAGCAGGAGAAAGCTGGTAGATCCACATGTGAAAGAATGGGTCTGTGTGGTCAGTGTGCACTGCACTACAGCACGCAGTGCATAATGAGAAAAAAAAAAACTCTGACCGTGTTTTTGGATTAAAACTCCGACTTTGAGGTGTATTTTCATATAGTTTTTATGGTTATATTCTCATTTTCGTAGTCACAATTGAGAGAATGGAAAATATATTATAGAAATAGAGTTGATTTTGATTGGTTTTACTATGAAAAGGACCTCTAAATGGAGCTCAAAGTAGGGGAAATGTTTGATTTTTGCCGATGTTCAAGAGTAAACAAATGATGTCATTGTCCAATAAATGTCCAACTAGCCATTCTAATATGCAGTCATGAATGGGTTGACATTATTTATACAATTATTACAATATTGCAGTAGTTTGCATAACAGTAAATCTTCTATTTTTTGTTTGAATAAAAATTCAAAATAGAAAGCAAGAGTAATATCAGAAGGGCCTGGACACACGATTGATGAACAAAGGAAATGTTATTTTAGAGCCAGGAATGTCTGCATTGTTCATTCTGAACCCCATTTTGAAACTGGCATTTTTTAATTTGTGTGAAATTGGCCAAATTGCCAATTTCTGACCACTTTATTGGGTAGTTGAAATTGGTAAATGGGCAGTTTCTTGTACTCAATCGATAGAACAAATGGAGTATACAGTGGAATCCTGAGTTTCAATCACCCTGAGTATCAGCCACTTTTTTCAGTTAAATCTTTTCCCAAGTTTCAGCCTGTGCCCCGTGTTTTGGCCGGCGTACCAGACCTGTCTTCCTGCCTGCCCAGGCATTGTGAGCCAGTCTAGCTTTGTTTATCCTTGAGTGAACATAACCCTGCACACTCATCCAAACATTTCACAATAAATTCATTGTGTTTAGTGCTTGTTTATTGATTGTGACTATGAAATAAGCCCTCTTCAAAGACCATAACAATGTATCTACTTCATCTACTAGGAAAATGATAGGATGGATAATCAGAACTTTCAAAACTAGGGATGCCAAGCCCATGATAATTTTCTTCAAATCGCTTGCGCTCTCTAGGCTGGAATGCTGCTGTACACTAACGGCCCCCTTCAAGGCTGGCGACATTGCAGACCTGGAGAGTGTACAAAGAATTTTCACGGCACACATAAGTGCGATAAGGCACCTAAAATACTGGGAACAGTTGAAGGTCCTTGATCTGTATTCCCTCGAACGCAGGCCAGAGAGATACATGATAATATACACTTGGAAGGTCCTGGAGAGATTGGTACTAAACCTGCACATGAAAATCGCTCCATATGAAAGCAAAAGACTCGGCAGAAGATGCAACATTCCCCCGATGAAAAGCAGGGGTGCCAGGAGTACACTGAGAGACAACACAATAAGTGTCCAGGGCCCAAGACTGTTCAATTGCCTCCCAGCATACATAAGGGGGATTACCAATAGACCCCTGGCTGTCTTCAAGAAGGCACTGGACAGGTGCCTAAAGTCAGTACCTGACCAACTGGGCTGTGGTTCATATGTCAGCTTGCATGCAGCCAGCAGTAACAGCCTGGTTGATCAGGCCCTGATCCACCATGAGGCATGGTCTCAGACCGGGCCACGGGGGCATTGATCCCCGAAACCCCCTCCAGGTAAACTCCAGGTAAACAATAGGCCCAAAGAAACTTCATAATGGCAGCCCTTTGGTAAAGAAAGTGTGAAACACGTTAGAATTGAAAAAAGAAATTCTAGCAAAGTACCAAAGTGGAGGAGGAAGAGAGAGGGGAGAATGTGCCTTCTTCAGTGATTCTATGATATGTATGATACTAAAGTAGCACGAGTCGATAAAGGCTATAGCACCAGCCAGCGATAAAGTGTAGCATTAACAGTGTTTACCTGGAGAGAGTTCTGGGGGTCAACGCCCCCGCGACCCGGTCTGTGACCAGGCCTCCTGGAGGATCAGAGCCTGATCAACCAGGCTGTTACTGCTGGCTGCACGTAAACCAACGTACGAGCCACAGCCCGGCTGGTCAGGTACCGACTTTAGGTGCTTGTCTAGTGCCAGCTTGAAGACTGCCAGGGGTCTATTGGTAATCCCCCTTATGTATGCTGGGAAGCAGTTGAACAGTCTCGGGCTCCTGACACTTATTGTATGGTCTCTTAACGTGCTAGTGACACCCCTGCTTTTCATTGGGGGATGTTGCATCATCTGCCAAGTCTTTTGCTTTCGTTGCGAGTGATTTTCGTGTGCAAGTTCGGTACTAATCCCTCTAGGATTTTCCAGGTGTATATAATCATGTATCTCTCCCGCCTGCATTCCAGGGAATACAGGTTCAGGAACTTCAAGCGCTCCCAGTAATTGAGGTGTTTTATCTCTGTTATGCCCACCGTGAAGGTTCTCTGTACATTTTCTAGGTCAGCAATTTCACCTGCCTTGAAAGGTGCTGTTAGTGTGCAGCAATATACCAGCCTAGATAGAACAAGTGACCTGAAGAGTGTCATCATGGGCTTGGCATCCCTAGTTTTGAAGGTTCTCATTATCCATCCTGTCATTTTTCTAGCAGCTGCGATTAATACAATGTTATGGTCCTTGAAGGTGAGATCCTCCGACATGATCACTCCCAGGTCTTTGATGTTGGTTTTTCGCTCTATTTTGTGGCCAGAATTTGTTTTGTATTCTGATGAAGTTTTAATTTCCTCATGTTTACCATATCTGAGTAATTGAAATTTCTCATCGTTGAACTTCATATTGTTTTCTGCAACCCACTGAAAGATTTGGTTGATGTCCGCCTGGAGCCTTGCAGTGTCTGCAATGGAAGACACTGTCATGCAGATTCGGGTGTCATCTGCAAAGGAAGACACGGTGCTGTGGCTGACATCCTTGTCTATGTCAGATATGAGGATGAGAAACAAGATAGGAGTGAGTACTGTGCCTTGTGGAAGAGAGCTTTTCACCGTAGCTGCCTCGGACTTTACTCTGTTGACTACTACTCTTTGTGTTCTGTTTGTGAGGAAATTATAGATCCATCTACCAACTTTTCCTGTTATTCCTTTAGCATGCATTTTGTGCGCTATTATGCCATGGTCACACTTGTCGAAGGCTTTTGCAAAGTCTGTATATATTACATCTGCATTCTTTTTGTCTTCTAGTGCATTTAGGACCTTGTCGTAGTGATCCAATAGTTGAGACAGACAGGAGTGACCTGTTCTAAACCCATGTTGCCCTGGGTTATGTAATTGATGGGTTTCTAGATGGGTGGCGATCTTGTGTCTTGGGACCCTTTCAAAGATTTTTATGATATGGGATGTTAGTGCTATCGGTCTGTAGTTCTTTGCTATTGCTTTACTGCCCCCTTTGTGGAGTGGGGCTATGTCTGTTGTTTTTAGTAACTGTGGGACGACCCCCGTGTCCATGTTCCCTCTCCATAGGATGGTAAAAGCTCGTGATAGGGGCTTCTTGCAGTTCTTGATGAACACGGAGTTCCACGAGTCTGGCCCTGGGGCAGAGTGCATGGGCATGTCATTTATCGCCTGTTCGAAGTCATTTGGCATCAGGATAACATCAGATAGGCTTGTGTTAACCAAATTCTGTGGCTCTCTCATAAAAAATTCATTTTGATCTTCGACTCTCAGTCTGGTTAGTGGCTTGCTAAAAACTGAGTCATATTGGGACTTGAGTAGCTCACTCATTTCCTTGCTGTCATCTGTGTAGGACCCATCTTGTTTAAGTAGGGGCCCAATACTGGACGTTGTTCTCGACTTTGATTTGGCATGCGAATTATCCCCTAGACTCAAACCACATATTCCTACGAAATATCGTAATAGCAGGTTATGAATGATCTCTATATTGGTTCTAGCTCTGACATCTCGTCTTGTGATGAACGGAGCCGTCAGTACTGAACAAGTTTTTACCTAAGTAGATTTGCCAATGAAGGTTCAAATCAACCAAGGCTTAATTTTGCTTCTAAGATACAGTACAGTCTCTTCTCACTTAACGGCAGAGTTCCATTCCTAAGACCACGTAGGTAAACGAATTCATCGCTAAGTGAGGAGCATACTATAATGGTAGAGAGTTGGTATCAACCATCTTTGATATTGTTTTAATGTCACCTTTGCACCATTTATAAAATTTTTAGTATATTTTTAAATGTTTATAAAGTAGTGAACTGTATATTGTAATAAAGAGAACAGAGGAAATTAGCTCTAATATACATTATTTAAGTATGTATACTGGTCAGAGAGCCCGCCGTAAGTCCAAGCTGTTGGTAAATGAGTATATCGCTAAGTAAGGAGAGGCTGTATTTCAAAAAGTTTGTCATGTAGAGTTATTAAATTCACGCACTGATAAAAGTAAATGGAGGTACAGTACTTACCGTGGTATCCAGACGGGGGCTTTGTCATTTATAGGTGATCTGTCTTGGGGATGAGACTTAACAGGTAAATTTTTAGTTCTCCTAATAGCTTGTTTGATATCTGCTATGGCTGCTTCAACACTTTCTCGACTTTGACCAACTCCTCCACCTTGACAAATGAAAAATCACAAATATGCATTAATTTTTTAAATATGATTAAGAGATATTAAAATTTGTAAAGTCCAATAAAAATTGAGACTGATTAACATTATTATTTTATAGCTTAAAAAGAAACCAAAGATAAAAGATAAATCAGGAACACTCATTTTTCCAATTCTTATAACTAAGACATAACAATTCATACTTGTAAGTTATTAGTAATTCACATGAGTACCTGGCTATTGTCCTCATTCGCCTAAGTAGTGCTGTATGACCCTAGTGGGTTTAGTGCTTAGTTATGATTATAATAATAATAATAATCATTCACCAGGCTACAGTATAACATATGTCATTTACTACTCATAGAAGCACTTAATTTACATGTCCTCACTACACACATTTCCAGACTCATTAATTTCTTTTCAATAAATGGGTGATAATGACTATTAAAGCCTTAATAATCAGATACTGAAGGACAAGCATTGCAATGTATTCTCAGTATTCCTCGCAAACGAAATCACAATGGTATTAAAAGGCACAAATACAACTATTTTCAATTCCACTTAAGTAACAGACAACATGTAGCCATTAATGAAACTTCAACTACCCTTCCAATGAAATTAGGTGTCTCTTAAGGTGGTATTCTGGGCACTCTTCTTTCTCTCCTCTACACTAATTGAAAAACCAGCTGCTGTCGCCGACTATATAAACAGTATATGATTAGTCAACAAGTGTGACATGATGATAAGGTTTGTTGACTGTGTGCGTAGAAGTCACAAGTGGTATATTAAAGTGTTTTTCCACCTTGTAGACATTATAATGCTCAATGCCTTCAACATGTACGAAATAGCAGATGCAAAAAATAGGGTACCACAATGCACACTACATCAAAACTATAAGACCACATCAATACTATGTTCTGTATAAATTAAAAAGAGGAGACATAATCTAGGGAAAATGAGGCAAATAAGTGATCAGCCTCGGCTGCAAAACTGCAGAAGTAATACCAACGAGAACTGCAGTTATTTTTAATTTTTTATATTCTATGGTACATTTTCTACTTTGAAACCTTGCATATAATGAATGGCTCTTGCCCCCAATTATGTGGGATTTACAGTGATGCACCATACTTAAGCATACTGATAACAAAAAAGGCACAATACCATGACTGGCACAATACAGAAGAGAGGAGCTTATGACGACGTTTCGGTCTGACTTGGACCATTTACAAAGTCACACTAACGAGAAGGAGAGCAGAATGGGTATATATAGGCAGGAGGTGGTGGTAGTAGTAGTAGTAGTAATGGAGGTGGAAAGAAATAGTAGTGGGGAGGTAGTAAGAGTAGGAGGGGCCAGTCAAATACTAAGAAAGAGGAGCACTGCAAGGGAGCTGGTGCCCACAGAGGGTAAGAGCAAGAACACCGAGGGGAGAAAAACAAATAAGTAAATAAAGAAGGAACAAATACACAGGGCAAAGAAAGACAACCCAGAGGAGAAAAAGGAAAAAGGAAAGGGGAAGAGGGAGAAGAAGAAAAAAGGAGGAATCAGGTTAGGTCATGAGTGTTCTGAAATTTGGCGCATTTTACAATGTAGTGGGAGAGGAAGGCATCTACAGAGATGAAGCCGGGACTAAGATTCGTACAAGGAAAGTTGTGTATTAATACTCCAAACTTCAGAACACTCGTGGCCTAACCTGATTCCTTCTTTTTTCTTCCTCTCCCTCTTCCCCTTTCCTTTTTCCTTTTTCTCCTTTGGGTTGTCTTTCTTCTGCCCTCTGTATTTGTTCCTTCTTTATTTACTTATTTATTTGTTCCCCCCCCCTCGGTGTTCTTGCTCTTACCCTCTGTGGGCACCAGCTCCCTTGCAGTGCTCCTCTTTCTAAGTATTTGACTGGACCCTCCTACTCTTACTACCTCCCCACTACTACTTCCTTTCACCTCCACTACTACCACCACTATTACTACCACCACCTCCTGCCTATATATACCCATCCTGCTCTCCTTCTCGTTAGTGTGACTTTGTAAATGGTCCAAGTCGGACTGAAACGTCGTCGTAAGTTCCTCTCCTCTATGTGCAGGTTATTTGTGTAAGTACACTAATGAATGCAGGAAGCATCTTAACATACCTGGGTTGTGATGAATGTCATGTGCTGCTGGGTGACCTGGGACCATGTGTGGGGTCACCTTATGTTGCACAGGACTAGTAAGAGATCCCATGGCACTTAAGAGGTGAGGACCAGAACTTGCACCTGAAACTAAGAGAAAAACAATGTAAATAGAGAGCAGTCTTCAATCTGCTTTGCATAAATCTGCAGATATTTCTAAAATCAAATATTTTATTTTGTAGACTTAATCAAGGTCAGGCAATTGCATCTCTACACAGGCAAAGTTGAACACCTATCAATTTTCATCATTGTGTCCTCCAGCTGCATTTTTAGGTTTCCATTACATTATTAAACTCTAAACTCAATGTCTTTGGGCTACGAACACAACCAGCACTTCATGACCCCACTGGGAACATAACCAGCACCTCGTGACTCCACTAGGAACACAACCAGCACCTTGTGGCCCATTTAACTCAGTTTTACACACCACCAATTAGGACTATATTGCACTTTTCTGCACTGTGTCTTTTTGCCCAACTATTCTTTTTGGTTTTCAACTTTTGAGTAAGAGCCAACCAGTTACCAGGCAGCTTGCCAGCCAGTTAAACAGGTGACAACCAGTGTACATCAGCTGACATGTGAAAGTAGTAGTCACTGTGAGCCATCAAGGCCTTATGCAGAAATGTGTTTTTCATATAATACCTACAAATCATGTATTCAACATTTGGAGTCTTATAGCACCCTAAAAACTCTACCACCAGTATCCTAAATCATGGTGATGGCAATTATAACATGGAGGTTGGTAATCCAGGTGCCTCGGCAGAAAGAAAGGAACTCGACCTTCAAACTGGACACTTTTTCAAAACCAAACTTCTGATGAGTTTGTCTAGCCCAGATGCATCTACAAAGGATCTCTTATTCTTGGTTCTTAGCAAAACCCCACCTGCAACCAGACATTTTAAGTCCACAGCCTGCTAGACAGAAATACCTTGAACATTGCCTACATAACTGTACCTGAACAATAAAACAGGTAGCAAACCTCATACAATATTCTCATACCCCCAGACTATCAAGATCCAACAGTGACAGGATCTGTAGATAAATATCATCTAGACTGTGTGAACATACCACTTGGTCATACATACATCATATTTCCTTTAATTTATATTGGTATAAGATATAATTGTACCATAGGACTATAGACATGAGGTCCAGAGAGGAAATATGTTAGATGTAAAGTTTAGAGTCCCAGTCATGCTAGGCTGGCCCATTTCCACATTCCTTGGTCACTTTAATACTGTACCGTGGCATAGTCAGCCTTTAATTAATGTCTGGAGGAATATGGTTTTATTTATAATGAGAAAGTTTCAGGTTCATATGTTTAATGGGAGGGGTTCAAGGAGGTTTTGTGTGTGAGGGGCTTAGGCATCCAACATGCACATGTGAGCATGTTAGATAGAAGTGGCAACAAGTGGTTTTTTATAATTTTACCTGCTGTTGGAGTGTGAGCAAGGTAACATTTATAAAGGGATTCAGGAAAACCAGTTAGTCAGACTTAAATGTAGAGGACCCCAATAGAAATAAGTCACTCTGTCTGACTTTTTTGGGTTATCCTAGGTTCTCTACACATATGCTGCTATGTATGATAATTCTATGTAACTGTATTTGTGTATACCTGAATAAACTTACTTACTTAAGAGATGGTAATTACAGTGCTTTCACAGTGAGGAAAGGATGAGAATGTTGCAGTATGAAGGGTCATCTGAACTGTAATGTCAGCACTCCTCTGGCAAGACAATGACAGAATGAATGATGGTAAGTTTTTTTTTTTTTTTTTTTTTAGGTCACCCTACCTTAGTGGGAGGTGGTCAGTGTTAAAAAAAAAATTTGTGATAATAATTTAGTGTTTGGTACATTATAAGCACTTCTGTTATAACCTACACATAAATCAATCATTGAACTGGATTGTGGCATCCCTTGCAAAAGCACGTGTATAAAAATTTGTATTATGTATATTATTTTTTTCCAAAAAGTCGGCCGTCTCCCACCGAGGCAGGGTGACCCAAAAAGAAAGAAAATCCCCAAAAAGAAAATACTTTCATCATCATTCAACACTTTCACCTCACTCATACATAATCACTGTTTTTGCAGAGGTGCCCAGATACAACAGTTTAGAAGCTTTTTTTTTTTTTTTTTTTTTTTCAACAAGTCGGCCGTCTCCCACCGAGGCAGGGTGACCCAAAAAAGAAAGAAAATCCCCAAAAAGAAAATACTTTCATCATCATTCAACACTTTCACCACACTCGCACATTATCACTGTTTTTGCAGAGGTGCTCAGAATACAACAGTCTAGAAGCATAAACATATAAAGATACACAACATATCCCTCCAAACTGCCAATATCCCAAACCCCTCCTTTAAAGTGCAGGCATTGTACTTCCCATTTCCAGGACTCAAGTCCGACTATATGAAAATAACCGGTTTCCCTGAATCCCTTCACTAAATATTACCCTGCTCACACTCCAACAGATCGTCAGGTCCCAAGTACCATTCGTCTCCAATTACTCCTATCTAACACGCTCACGCACGCATATACATATAAAGATATATAGCATATCCCTCCAAACTGCCAATATCCCAAACCCATTCTTTAAAGTTCAGGCATTGTACTTCCCATTTCCAGTATATAAAAATAACGAGTTTCCCTGAATCCCTTCACTAAATATTACCCTGCTCACACTCCAACAGCTTGTCAGGTCCCAAAAACCATTCGACTCCATTCATTCCTATCTAATACACTTGTGCATGCTTGCTGGAAGTCCAAGCCCCTCACCCACAAAGCCTCCTTTACCCCCTCCCTCCAACCTTTTCAAGGATGACTCCTACACCACCTTCCTTTCCCTACAGATTTATATGCTCTCCATGTCATTCTACCTTGATCCATTCTCTCTAAATAACCAAACCACCTCAACAACCCCTCTTCAGCCCTCTGGCTAATACTTTTACTGACTCCACACCTTTCCTAACTTCCACATTCCAAATTTTCTGCATAATATTTACACCACACATTGCCCTTAGACAGGACATCTCCAATGCCTCCAACTGCCTCCTCGCTGAAACGTTTACAACCCAAGCTTCACACCCATATGAGTGTTGGTACCACTATACTTTCATACATTCCCTTTTTTGCCTCCATAGAGAATTTTTTTTATCTCCACATATACCTCAATGCACCACTCACCTTTTTTCCTTCATCAATTCTATGGTTAACCTCATCCTTCATAAACCCATCCGTTGACTCATAAACTCCCAAATATCAAAAGCATTTCATTCACTTCTTCCATACTCCCTCTCCAATGTGATACCCAATTTTTCTTTATCTAAATCATTTGATACCCTCATCACCTTACCCTTATCTACGTTCACTTTCAACTTTCTACCTTTACACACCCTCCCAAACTCGTCCACTAACCTATGCAACTTTTCTTTAGAATCTCCCATAAGAACAGTTTCATCAGCAAAAAGTAACTGTGTCAACTCCCATTTTGTATTTGATTCCCCATAATTTAATCCCACCCCTCTCCCGAACACCCTAGCATTTACTTCTTTTACAACCCTACTTTTACCGGGAAGTAATCTCCCTCTCTTCTACACACCCTAACCTGAGCCTCACTATCCTCATAAAAACTTTTTACAGCTTTTAGTAACTTACTACCTATTTATTTATTTATTATTAATTTGGACATGATACATAAATGTACAATGAAATACAGTGGTTAAGTGTAGCATGCGGAAAGCCCCTTGTATGCAGAGCATTATGGGCAGGCTTAAAATTAACTTAAGATTAACTAAGCAATGATATATTCAGTGGTAAAAATTATAGTAAACAAATAACAATTAAGCACAAATGAGTATTTCAAAGACAGGTCATATGGTCATTTGCTGAGTTGCTGTGCATTCAGTAGAATGGAGTATTCTGTTAGGTAATGCAATTAAAAAAAAAAAAAGTTTGATAGGGTCATAGGTTAAACATTTATGAGATACAATTATTCAGTATTTATTTAGTTGTGGGTGAGTGATTTTTAAGAAGAGACTTGAATTTATAAACAGACAGTGTTTCTTTCATATTCACAGGTAATGAATTCCAGATTTTTGGGCCTTTTATGTGCATTGAGTTTTTGCATAGTGTGAGCTGGACACGAGGAACATGTGCCTTGTGTTATGGTCATGTGTTCTGTTGAGGTTGGTAAGGAGACGTTTGAGGGGAGGGTTTATATCCGAGTTAAGTGTTCTATGTATGTAGTAGGTACAATAATAAGTATGGATGTTTTGTATGGTGAGTAGGTTTAGACTTTTGAATATTGGTGGAGTGTGCTGCCTGTAGTGGGAATTTATCATCATTCTGACTGCAGCCTTTTGTTGGGTAATTAATAGTCTGAGATGGTTTATTGTTGTTGAGCCCCATGCACAAATTCCATAGGTGAGATAGGGGTAAATAAATGAGTGATATAGGGCCAGGAGGGCTGACTGTGGAACATAGTACCGTATCTTCAATAGTGTGCCTACGTCTTGGAAATTTTCTTGGAAATTTGTTGTACATGTGTTTGAAATTTGAGTCTATTATCAAGGTGGATTCCTAAGAATTTTCCCTCTGTGAGCTTTGTGATAGTTGATCCATTTATCATTATGTTAAGAGGGACATCTGTAGTTCTGTTTCCAAACTGAATGAAGTAGGTTTTGTCAATGTTGAGAGTAAGTTTGTTAGTCATCATATACTTGTAACATCTGCCACATTGCTCCCCTATCCATTCTATCATATGACTTTTCTAAATCCATAAATGCAATGGAAACTTCCCTACCTTTATCTAAATACTGTTCACGTATGTGCTTCAATGTAAACACTTGATCTACACATCCCCTACCCACTCTAAAGTCTCCTTGCTCATCTGCAATCCTACTCTGTCTTACCTCTCATTCTTTCAATAATAACCCTACTGTACACTTTTCCTGGTATACTCAGTAAACTTATTCCCCTATAATTTTTACAATCTCTTTTGTCCCCCTTCCCTTTATATAAAGGAACTATACATGCTCTCTGCCAATCCCTAGGTACCTTCTCCTCTTTCATACATTTATTAAACAAAAATACCAACCACTCCAACTCTATATATCCTCCCCTGCTTTTAACATTTCTGTTATGATCCTGTCAGTATATCAAAGTACAAAATTTGAATTATCTTGTATTACTTATAAATGTAATGGGTAGAGCAAGAAGTATAGTTAAGTCTGCATCCACTGTCTGTTCACCTAGTTGCAAATAGACTAGCAAATAGGTGTTGCAACTAGGTGGGTTGTATCCTGCAGATGATGATCATTTTTTTTTTTTTAAGGAACCTTGATAAGCCAAGGGCTTCTCTCACCAGACTACTGTTTGGAAAATCTCCCAACTCCTGCCCCAAACATATTGCTGTTTATGCATCGGTTTATGTGCAGCCAGTAGTAACAGCCTGGTTGATCAGGCCCTGATCCACCATGAGGCCTGGTCATGGGCCACACCACAGGGACATGACCCCCCAAAACCCATTTTAGGTATACCCCTCCCTCCAAGTATAAGACAGGGATGTGTGATGCTCCGCATAACCATGGGCATTCTGCATGCGCAATCAAATGTCACTCATCTTTATACAAACACTATCACCTGGAAAAAAAAATCTTTAATTCTGACTTTAATAAATTTATAGTTGGGGTTGTAAAGGAAGTAAATACTATGGTGTTTGTTACAGGTGTGAGATGAAAAGAAAAAGTTTATGCAAAGTGGGAGTTGTTAATTTCTCTTTGCTGATGTCATGACGCTTTTGTGAGATTCTGAAGAACAGTTGCAAAGGATGGTGAATGAATCTTGGCTTGTAAAAAAAGCAAATTAAATGTGAACATAGAAAGAGAAAGGTGATGAGAGTAACAAAAACTTAGGAAATGAAAAGTTGGATATCAGATTAGAGAGAAGGGGGCTGTTGAGAAAGTGAATGCAGCTAGATATTCCTAGTATTTTGGAGTAGACATAATAGCATATGGGTCTATGAGGGTGGCCCATAACAATGAAGAAGGAAAAAAAAAGGCAACTGGAGTATTGGTGTCTGTGGAGAGGCAAAAAGCACCAACCTTTTTAAGTTAAAGGATTGTTTAAATTGTTGTAGGAAGGAGGCTGGAGGCAGTGGAGATGCCATATTTGAGGTGCACAATGTGTGGTGTGAATATTATGCAAAGAATAAAAAAAAATAAAACTTTAAAGATGGTGTATCGATTAAACGGTATTGTTCATAGGGTAGAGGAGGGGCTGTAAAGTTACCTGTAGCTTGGGCATATGGAAAGGATGAAGCATAACAGGATGTAAAGAAAGAAGGAGGGTTAAGGCAGTCCCAGAAGGATTGGAGGGAGGGTGCAAAGGAGGTTTTAAGTGGTAGGATCTTGAGAATCCAGAAGGCATGTGTAAGTTGTTGGAATATTGAGGTGCCGTTGGAGTGTATGCAAGATAACGTTTATGACTTGAGTCCTGATGGGGGGAAGTAGTGAATGCACACTGAAAGAGGAGAGTGTTACAATTCAAAAAATCATTGGAAATGTGATGTCTGCACTTCTGGCAGGATATCTATTAAATGAATGATGACTGTATATGAGCTCTTAAGACTATGTATTTAACATGGGTACCTGCTCTACATAACAGCAAAATTTCTTGTGTGCTACAATAGCATTTTTCTTGTTTTGCTGGGCAGCCCATAATTTTCAATGAAGGGTTTGAGGGGTAAATGAGATTTTAAATGCTAGGGGTTTGAGCATCCAACAGGCTTGTGCTACTGCATTTGATTAGAATGAATGAAGACAAGTGGTTTTATAACTGACATACTGCTGGGCTGTGAGCAAAGTAACATATATGAAGGGATCCAGGGGAAACCAGTTAGCCAGGCTTGAGTCCTGGATGTAGGAAGTACAGCGTTTACACCCTACAGGAGGGGGTGTAGATGCTGCAGTTTGGAGGGTCATCTGAAGTGATGTAAGCTTGCTTTTGGCAAAATAATGATTGAATATACGATGGCTAATGTGTTTCCTTTTCTTTTTTCTTTTTTTTTTTTCATAGTAACCTTACCTTGGTGAGAGACAGTAAGTGTATTAGTGTTAAAAAATATAGAAAATAATTTTGAAAACTCATTATGAAAGAAATGAAATATCCAATATAAAACATTTTTGTTTTCAAGAGTATAGTGAATACTGTGGTATATAATACATCATGTACATGTACCTGTAGTAAATAAAGATATTATTACATGTTAGCTTCAGAATGTGAACCTAGAGGTTGAACTGTGGCTGTGTGTGAAACTTATCAACATTACTTGCCATGGTGAACACAGGACTGATACATTGCATCTGCTTACTGCATTAGTCTACCCACTTCATTCTTGCCTACAAGGGTGCTAGACAATGCAGTGAAAGGTGTATACTGTATACTTAGTCTAAGTTGTATGAAAGTTTAACAACTGCAGAACTGTCACTATCAAACTGTGCCTAATAATGCTACACATATATTACAAATACTGTAATGAACAGATTTAAACAATATGATATTGATAAATGAATCAAAACTAGTCTGTATAATTAACGAAAATAATAACCAATGTAAAACTATGTACTCAAATTTAAGATACAGTATATCAAACTAAAAGTTAAAAAATAAGTGTACTACTGTAAAAAAGGTATACTATACTGTACTATATATGAACACTTTACAGTATTACAGTTAGACTATAACATCTACAGCAGTAATCATATTTACTCACTCCTGAAGCTGGGCAGAAATCTGCCACTTGCAGGTCGACAGCCTGTTGTAAGGTACAAGTCCTTAAAAACTTTATCACATTATACTATAAAATTTCCTTCCTACTATCATTAATGACATTTTGGAGTGGGCACCATAAACTGGACGTGCATCACATAATAAAAAAAAAATAAAAGCAGTAATTAGGGGTTTGTATAAATAGTATACAGTAATTTAAAAAATCTTTGCCCATCTAGTAAAATTCTCAACTTACAATCATCTGCACTTGGAATCAATTTAATGACTGAACACCAATCTGTGGATACTATCTCTACAAATATTCAAACAAATTATTTCAACTGCATTGACAGTTTGTGTATGTTTATGTATACGTAAGGGATGAAGTTTGTTTGGCTGAGACTGATTAAGAACTCTTGAATTAATTAAGATATTGTTAGGATGAATTATACAATAAATGTCTTTACTTGTACTTTGTCTGTCACCTATTTCAAGGGCCCTTCTACCCCTGCAGCCCAACCTAAGGCCAGGCTTCTCTGTTGATAACATGGCCAACTCAGACTGTGCTAATGACCTACAGACCCAAACAGCCATCACAACCTGGCTGATCAAGCACATGTAGAAAGAAGCTATCCAGCTTCGTGAAAACTATCATTTTCATTACAGCAGCATTTGTGATATCAGCTGGTAATATGTTCAAGTCTTGGGCCATGGATGTTGGGGGTATTATTTAATTGTGCTCGTGGCCTTCCTGCTCTTCACTCCATTTATGCCACACTTTCTCCCATATCTTTCATTCCAGTAAGATGTTACAGCAGCGTACAGACAGAGATCAGTCCCTCAAGTACCCTCCATGTACATATATTATCAGGTGTATCTCTCTCCTCTATTCTCAAGAGAATAATCCAAGCTTTGAAGTGTTCAACCTATGTTGTAAGACCTATGTATATTTTCTAGCTCTCTATCCTGCCCTAAAAGGAACTGTAAGAACAGATAAATACTCAAGTTGTGAGAGCACAAGCAATTTGGAAAGTACCATCATTGGCACTGCTTTTCTTGTTGTTGACAACTCCATGCCTCCTTCAGAGTGCAGGCACTATACTTTCCACCTCGAGAACTCAAGTTTGGCCGACCAGCTTCTCTGACTCCCCTTCATAAATGTTATCTTGATCATACTCCAACAGCATGCTAAGTTATAAAAGCCACTTCTCTCCTTATTATGATCTAACATGTTCCCCATGTAGTGTTAGAGTGTTCAGCAGACGTTTGTGGTTACAGGAAAGTGGGTGCGGGAGGAAGAGGAGCGATTGGTGGAATGATGATGTAAAGAGAGTAGTAAGGGAGAAAAGTTAGTACACCTACCATCCGACTTACGACCGAGTTCGGTTCCGAGAAACCGGTCGTAAGTCGAAATGGCCGTAAGTCGAACTTTACTACTGAATATCAACAAAACATTTTTGTAATGACTTTATTTTATTGTTTTATTTTGGTATTTCATGTTTTACTTTACTTTTTATGTTGTTAGTACTGTATTTTATACTGTAAGGTTTAGGATAAACACTGTGTACAACAAAAATAGTTCTTTATTTCCCAGAAATTTGGCATAAAAAACACGGTCGTAAGTCGAGTGGTCGTAAGTCGAGCAGGTCGTAAGTCGGATGGTAGGTGTATATGAGAAGTTTTTACAAAGTAGAAGTGATGCAAGAAGGGAAGAGTATATGGAGAGAAAAAGAGAGGTTAAGAGAGTGGTGAAGCAGCATAAAAAGAGAGCAAATGAGAGAGTGGGTGAAATGTTATCAACAAATTTTGTTGAAAATAAGAAAAAGTTTTGGAGTGAGTTTAACAAGTTAACCCTTAAACAGTCCAAACGTATATGTTTTTTCAACATCTGAAAGTATGTAAAAAAAATGTAGATCTTCTTTTTTGTTTTACATTTGAAAACGTGTAAAAAAAACTTTATCTACATTTTTTTGTTATACTTGAAAATATGTAAAAAAAAAGGTAGATCTACTTTTGGAGCACTATGAATTTGAACGTCGATCTGTTTGGACCGTTTAAGGATTAAGGAAGCCTAGAGAACAAATGGATTTGTCAGTTAAAAATAGGAGAGGAGAGTTATCAAATGGAGAGTTAGAGGTATTGGGAAGATGGAGGGAATATTTTGAGGAATTGTTAAATGTTGATGAAGACAGGGAAGCTGTGATTTCGTGTATAGGGCAAGGAGGAATAACATCTTGTAGGAGTGAGGAAGAGACAGTTGTGAGTGTGGGGGAAGTTCGTGAAGCAGTAGGTAAAATGAAAGGGTGTAAAGCAGCTGGGATTGATGGGATAAAGACAGAAATGTTGGTGCTATTATTTAATAAATGTATGGAAGAGGGTAAGGTACCTAGGGATTGGCAGAGAGCATGCATAGTTCCTTTGTATAAAGGCAAAGGGGACAAGAGAGTGCAAAAATTATAGGGGGATAAGTCTGTTGAGTATACCTGGTAAAGTGTATGGTAGAGTTATTATTGAAAGAATTAAGAGTAAGACGAGAATAGGATAGCAGATGAACAAGGAGGTTTTAGGAAAGGTAGGGGGTGTGTGGACCAGGTGTTTACAGTGAAACACATAAGTGAACAGTATTTAGATAAGGCTAAAGAGGTTTTTGTGGCATTTATGGATTTGGAAAAGGCGTATGACAGGGTGGATAGGGGGGCAATGTGGCAGATGTTGCAGGTGTATGGTATAGGAGGTAGGTTACTGAAAGCAGTGAAGAGTTTTTACAAGGATAGTGAGGCTCAAGTTAGAGTATGTAGGAAAGAGGGAGATTATTTCCCAGTAAAAGTAGGCCTTAGACAAGGATGTGTGATGTCACCATGGTTGTTTAATATATTTATAGATGGGGTTGTAAGAGAAGTAATTGCGAGGGTCTTGGCAAGAGGCGTGGAGTTAAAAGATAAAGAATCACACACAAAGTGGGAGTTGTCACAGTTGCTCTTTGCTGATGACACTGTGCTCTTGGGAGATTCTGAAGAGAAGTTGCAGAGGTTGGTGGATGAATTTGGTAAGGTATGTAAAAGAAGAAAATTAAAAGTGAATACAGGAAAGAGTAAGGTTATGAGGATAACAAAAAGATTAGGTGATGAAAGATTGGAAATCAGATTGGAGGGAGAGAGTATGGAGGAGGTGAATGTATTCAGATATTTGGGAGTGGAAGTATCAGCAGATGGATCTATGAAAGATGAGGTGAATCATAGAATTGATGAGGGAAAAAGGGTGAGTGGTGCACTTAGGAGTCTGTGGAGACAAAGAACTTTGTCCTTGGAGGCAAAGAGGGGAATGTATGAGAGTACAGTTTTATATGGGTGTGAAGCATGGGTGATGAATGTTGCAGCAAGGAGAAGGCTGGAGGCAGTGGAGATGTCATGTCTGAGGGCAATGTGTGGTGTGAATATAATGCAGAGAATTCATAGTTTGGAAGTTAGGAGGACGTGCGGGATTGCCAAAACTGTTGTCCAGAGGGCTGAGGAAGGGTTGTTGAGGTGGTTCGGACATGTAGAGAGAATGGAGTGAAACAGAATGACTTCAAGAGTGTATCAGTCTGTAGTGGAAGGAAGGCAGGGTAGGGGTCGGCCTAGGAAAGGTTGGAGGGAGGGGGTAAAGGAGGTTTTGTGTGCAAGGGGCTTGGACTTCCAGCGGGCATGCGTGAGCATGTTTGATAGGAGTGAATGGAGACAAATGGTTTTTAATACTTGACGTGCTGTTGGAGTGTGAGCAAAGTAACATTTATGAAGGGATTCAGGGAAACCGGCAGGCCGGACTTGAGTCCTGGAGATGGGAAGTACAGTGCCTGCACTCTGAAGGAGGGGTGTTAATGTTGCAGTTTAAAAACTGTAGTGTAAAACATCCTTCTGGCAAGACAGTGATGGAGTGAATGATGGTGAAAGTTTTTCTTTTTCGGGCCACCCCGCCTTGGTGGGAATCAGCCAGTGTGTTAATAATAACAAAAAATAATGTTCACCAAGCCTGTTGGATGTTCAAAACCTATTTTATTCCCTCTTTCCCTCTACCCGTATTCATCTTGCTTTTGCTCCATCCTTTTCCATGTCCAAACCACCACAACTATCCCTCCTCAAACCTCTGAATTATGCATAATATTCATACCACACATTGCCCTCAAACATGACATCCCTACCTCCAGCCTCCTTGATACAACATTTAAAACCCATGCTTCATGCCCATAAAACAGTGGTGGTACCACTACAATGGTATATTTCAGTTTTGCCTCCATGGATAAAGTTCTTTGACTCAGATTTCTCAACACACTACCTACCTTCCTTCATCTCATAAATTCTGTGGTTTCAGAGACCCATCTGTCAACAAATCTATTCTTAATTTACAGTGGAACTTCAAATTTCAAATTTAATCCATTCCAGGAGCTAGTTCTAAAATCAAAAATTTTGAAAGGCAAAGCAATATTTCCCCATAAGAAATAATGGAAATACAATTAATCCGTTCTAGAAACCCAAAAATATTCACAAAAAAATAATTTTATAAATAGTATTACATTATAGCTTTACATACACACAACAAATATAGGAAAAACAATTATTAATAAATTTAAAATAAACATATAAAAATAACATTTTTACTTACCTTTATTAAAGTTTGGGCGAGGGCATCGGGAAAAATAGGGGGAGGAGAGAGGGATTGGGGGTTAGGTTTGGAAGGAGAACCCCCCCTCCAGAGGACTTTAGGAATCAAAGCCCCTCGGGGTTTTCATCCCTCTGTCTTTTAATGCCACAGGGCCAGTTGAGTGTCACTGGACCCATTCTCACAAAAAAACTGTCCACATACTCTTTTCGGTGCCTCTTTTAAAAATTTTCCCCAAAATGGGGCATGGGTTTTGTCACTGAACTTTTGCAAAGATGGCTTGTTTTTAGCTTGGGCAGGGGGACTTCCCAAAACATTTGGACATCATTCCCCTTCTGTATTTTTTCCTTTTTCACATCTATGGTGTTTTTCACTTCTTTCCACAGGACCACGCAAGTTTTTTTGGGCCCTTGTAGCTTATTTTACATCCCACAAGCACTAAACAAAAAAAAAATCGTAAAGTTTGAATAAGGCCGGTTATGTTTTACTCAAGCATCAACAAAAACCCGACTGGGTCACGGCGCCTGCGTGGGGACACGGGCAAGCAGGGCGTTGGGCAGGTCCGGTACCCGGGGGTTGAAAATAGGAGCGAGTTCGAAATGGGGAAAAAATTTGGTTTCGGAAAAAGGGTTCAATTTCTAAGATTTTGATAAGCATATTTCAAAATTTTGAGGTTCCCTGTATTTACAAAAATTTCTTGGGGGAAAATTGCTTCAGTTTCAACGTTTCAACTTTAAAAACTAGCCCCTTTGAAGGGATTAAGTTCGAAACCAGGTCCCAAACGTACGAGAGCTTTTGGGTTCATTTTTGGCACAATCGCGGGTATCCAATAAAATCACTCCCATTCTTCGGGGTTTATACCAAGATATGTCTCCATGATTCCATCTTGGGTCAACAGCTGCACCTAAATATGGGATACAATTCCCAGGGCTTCCCATGAAAAATCTAGTTTCAACTTAACAAAAGAATTATTTCCCATTAAAAGGGGCCCTTTAGAAGCCTTTTCCCGGACCCCCAAGCACCTGATAAATGGATTCTTAATGAATCACAAGTCAAAACATTTACTACGTTTTGGGCCCTATATATACGTCTTAACGGCCATGTTTTTGATTATATACGTACTCAAAATTCTAGTGGCTTCAAAACAAGCAGGGGAAAAACTGGGAGGCCCACATAAAGAGAATGGGGCTGGGTTTTGGCAGTGTGCACCTATAAAAAAAATCTTGCAGCAACAATGCATAATGAAAAAAAAAAAAACCCGACCTCTTTTTTATTAAAATGCCCACGTGGCTAATTCCCTATATATTTATTTGTATTCTCGTTTCTTTGGCCTTTTTAAGAAGGGGAAAACTAAATAGAAAAAAAGTGATTTTGCTTGGGGTTTTCTATAAAAGAACCTTGGAATGGAGCTCAAAGTAGGGGATTTTTTGTTTTTGTGATGTTTTAAAATAAACAAAGATATTATTTTCCAAAAATGTCCCCAAAAGCCCTTTTAATATCATCAAGAATGGGATGACATATTTAACAATTATTACATATTTCAGTAGTCTGCATAACATTAAAACTTCTATTTTTTTTTTTTGAAAAAAAATTCAAAATTAAAAAAAGAAAACAATATCAGAGGGGGCCCGGGGACAGACTGTGAACAAAGAAAATGTTTTTTTAGAGCCGGAAAGCCTGCATTTTTCATTTTGGACCCTAAATTTTTAAACTGCATTTTTTTAATTTTCTGAAATTGGGCAAATTGCAAATTTTTGACCACATTAGGGAACTGAAATCGGTAAATGGGCAATTTTTTTTATTCAGTTATGAAAAAATGGAGTTCTAAAGAAATACCAGAGTTTGGTTGACGGGAACAATGGAATTAGCCAAAAAGGGCTCAATGTGGGCAAAAATCGCGTTCAAAATATCGCCGAGGTCGCTAACTTTGTGAAGCTAAATCCTCAGTTTTCCATCAAAATTTCGTTCTTTTGGTTCAGTCAATCGGGAAAAATTTTCTATCATTTCATAAGATTTTTTGGGGGGGGGGGGTTTTGCGACACCAGGAGACACCTCAGATTTGGGTTGCGACAGTAAAGGGGGTTAATGTGACCACTTTAAAAAAAAAAATTATTTTGGCTATATAAATTTCCCTTAAAAAGGTTAGGGAAAAATCCAAAGTTATATAAGTTTATAAAACATACAATGAAAAAAATTCAGAGTAAAAAGATAGAATTCATTGAAAAAAATTTTTATTCTTTTTTTTAGAAAATTAAACAAAAATTAATTTTTTTTAATCTGTCAATCCCCCTTTAAATTCCCCTTGCAAGTAAAATACTTTTTGCTCTTTCCCCTTGACTTTCTACATTTTCTTTACGGGTGCCTTCTTTCCTTTATCATTTTTTCCTTTCCTATTTCCAAAATTTTTTTTTTAACATCCCAGCCTTCTCCCACTAAACCCGGGGGCCCACCCTTGCTCCCAAGCTTTTTTAGCCCAACCTTTTTGACATAGGGGAAAAATTTTTTTTCCATTTCCCCAAAATTATATATAAAATAACCATTTCCATTTTTTGGGGCACATTCGGGTTTTTCAGTAAAAGGGTTGCAATTTTTTCCCCTTTTAAAAATTTTTTCCAAAACTTTTTTTTGTAAAGTTACAATTCTAAAATTTAATCTGAAACGTATACAAAAAATTCTGTATTTCAGGTAAACCCCCCCCCCCCCCCCAAAAAAAATGCAAATTGCATATGAGGACTTCTCTTATAAACATTACCAAATACACCCCTTATTTTCCATAAAATCCATGAAAATAAATATTTAATACTTTAATTTTTAAGTACTGTTTAAATTAAATAAAAAAATATTTGAAAAAATCTTATTATTGATTAATATACCTAGCAACTGCTTTCTCAGAAACAGTACTAAAAATTTTAATGTAATGAGGGGGAAAAAATGGATGAATTTTAATGGCAGTTGGGGATGGATACCATGAAATTTTTTTTTCCCTTGTGATCACATCAAAAGGGATAATTCTGAAACCCAAATTGGATAAAGACTATTAGTTACAAAAATTAACGGGCTCAAAGTTTCCCTGTTCTGCTTTTCCCACATTTTCATTAAATTAAGGGTTTATTTTATATTTATAAGGGGTTTTAAATTTTTCCATAAAAAGTTTGGCCTCAAACCCCTTTGACGCCCCGAAAAACCCCTTTCGAAATTTCCCATTTTTGGGTCCCCAAAATTTTTTGGAAAAAAAAAAAAAATTCTTTTTGAAATAATAGAAAAATTTTTTCCCAATGGAAATTTGAAAAACCAAAATACAAAATTTTTGGTTGAAAACCCCAGGGAAATTTACGCTCCCGGAATTAGCGGTCTGGGCGACATACCATCACAATTTAAACCAAAATTTTTCCCAGCCCTTTTTTTGCCAATTCTGTTTTTTTCCATTGCCCCAAACTCACAGCTATTTCTTTAAAAAATCCTTTTTTTCTATCAGCTAAGTACAAGAAACCGCCCATTTCCCCGTTTAAATTTAAACCCAAAAAAGTGGTCAGAAATTGGCTTTTTGGGCCAATTTCACGAAAATTTTAAAAAAAAGATGCCAATTTAAAAATTTAGGGCCCAAAATAAACAATGTAGACATTTTTTGGCACTAAAATAACATATCCTCTGTCTTTAAGCCCACATCCTAGGAAAATTTCTTATTTTTTTAAATTGCTTTCATTTTGATTTTTTATCAAAAAATAAAAAATTTCTGTTATGCAGCTAATGCATTATTGGAAAAAATGGATAAATAATATCAGTGCCTGTGAAAAAAATAAAAAGAGCCCCCCATTTGACGTGAAATTGGACGTGGGTGGGGATTTGCTTACCCCTGAACATTGGAAAAAATGAACTTTTCCCGCTACTTTGAGCTAAATTTAACAAGGTCAAGTGTTAGCATCCCCTTTCAGTTTTTCGCATCGCTTTTGGGGCCGTGCGGACGGCTGGCTAGCCCCTGATTGAGTTGGTTTTTGCCTTTGTTGAAGTGAAAACTTAGCTCGGGTAAAAAAAAAAACCCTGTTTCGCGCTCTCTACAATTGAAGCAAGATCCCCTCCATCGAGCAATTTTACCAACAGTTTAAAGGGAAAAAATTGAGGAGGGCAAAAGTTGAATTCGGCGACTGCCCGAGGAAAACAAAAAGTTTCCGTATTTATCCTCCTGTTTTGGTCCCCTCAGGTCAAAAAGGGGAAACTAGCCCGGGGCGGGACAGCAGGGAACAATTTTGACGACCCTAAGACGAAGGGAAAGGGGAAAACAATGAAGAAGAAAGAGCCCGCCAGGGAAAACCCTTTTTGTGGAAACATCAATACATTTTTCAGTGCTACCCGACGAATGGAGTCGACTACGGGGAACATCACCCGAACGACCCCAAAGGAAGGTAAGAATATTTTTTTGGGTTTTTTGGGGGAACCCCCAAGTTGGGTATAGGGAAGGGTTTCTGCTTAAAGGACAGGAGTGGAGACAGATTTTTGTTTTCCCCGGGGGCGGGGATGGAGGATATTGAAGCCATCTGGATGACATGAGGGGTTTAAGGGGAAGCAATCCTTTATCTGCTCAGTGCTGGGGGAAAAACGATTTTTGGAAGACGTAGGAGTGAAGCCCGATTGCAGGTAAAGGCCCAGCAATAAAAAAAAATTAGGAGTAAGGGTGGGAACTCTGTCAATGTGGATTTTCCCAAAAGGGAGAGGATTTTGGGAAATGAATGGTTTTTCCCCAGGGCAATTTTTGTAAATTTGGCCTGCTGGACAAATACTGTAAGGAAAATGCGGAAAATTCATTAACAACTGGGCCCTCTTCTAGGGGCAAAATAAACAGGTATCCGGGGAGGGGGTTTTCACTTATCTAGGTCGGGGGTGGTAGCACTGGGAAAACGGGCAGTGGAGGGACCCGTTAGGACTTTAAACGGGGAATAGTTATGGAAATTTTTTTTTGGCAGGAAAACGTGAAGTCCAGTTAGTAATTTTTACGATTTCTAGGGAACTAGTAAAAAAGGCAAACGGGGTAGAATGAAAAGCCGGACTTTGGTGTTTTAAGGACAGTAATATTTTTAGTGAAAAAAGAAATGGGGCGGGAAAAAGGGAAAGAAAAAAAGGAGAGTTTTTTTAAAAGTTTATTATGCTAATTCCCCGTAGTGCAGAAAAAGATGGACGATTTTGAGTTTAAATTTGCTAGTGCAGGTAACATTGAAGAACTTGCCTTAATTTAGACTTTTTAAAATTAAAAAAGTCGGGAATGCCTGCGAATGTCATTTTAAAGGTTTTAAATTGTTCCTAGTAGATAGAAGTACGGAAGGGGGGGGGGGGTGGAAAGGGGGATGTCCGAGAAACGCTTGAACTGTTTCAAAAAACGGGGGAATTAAAATCCCGAAGTAAACCCATACAGAAAATCGGGTTTTGGGTAGAATTTTTTAGAGGGGCATGAAAAAATGATTTTAGGAGTGATATACCTCTCCCAAAATTAGATTTGGGGGCCCAAAGGGGGAAAACTATAAAGGGGGAAAATTTTTAAGGCCCCCAAGGCACGATAAAATAGTAATTCTAGGAGACTTTAAATTTTGTCCTATTGATTGGAAAATTTTTTGACTGGGGGAAATTTTGAATCATTTCACTTCTTAGAAGTAGTTCAGGAATTTTTTTTTGAAGCATTTTTTTACAAAAACCTACAAGGGGGAAAAAAAACCCGCTTTTACCCTTTGTTTTTTGGGAAAAAATAATCCCCTTGTTAATAATTTAGAAATTTCCCGAGGGAAATGGGGGCTAGAGACCAAAATCAATTTCATTTACATTGAAGGAAGTCCCATAGTAGCGATTAAATCAGTAACATCCCCCGATTTTTTGCTTTGCAGATTACGATGGTTAGAGAACACTTTTCATCTGTTGATTGGGGTAACGAAGTGAGCTATCAATATACATTTTCTAAAAAACTATAAAATGCTGCCTTTAAAGAACGTTTTTCCCCTATAAAGAAAATTTGATCAAAAAAAATTACCCAAAATGGGTAATAAAAGGCTCCCAAAAATCTACTAGGGCAAAGAAAGGAATTTTTTAGGGGTATCAAAAAAGGTGAGGGTTTATTTATTAATCAGTAAAATTGACATTAAAGGGGGCATTTTAAAAAAAAGGGTAAGAAAACTAAAAAAGGGGCTAAGAAATTTTTAAATTGCTAGGGGGTTCAAAACTAACCCAAAAAAATTTTTTTCCCGGTCTATAAACAAAAGTTAGAGATTTTAAATAGGTTTCCCCCTTAAAAAAAATAAGTAAGGGGGACCTTACTGACAAAAGAATGAAATGTCTCGAAATTTTTAAAAAATATTTTTCTCTCAGTTTTTACAAAAGGGGAAAATCAAAATAACAAAATTCCATTAAATTTAATTTTTTTAGTGGGATAAGGGAAAAAAATAAATTATGTAACACCACCAAAAATTTACTAATGAAAAGGTTTTTGAAGCAGATAACCCCCTGAAGCAAAAAAAGGGCCCGGGGCATGATATTTTTTTCAAGGGGCTTAAAATGCAAAATGGAACTCTGTAACCATTAACTTTAAAATTTTTTAAATTTTTCTCTTCAAACAGGTGGGAGTTTTAAAATGGGAAATGGCTAAAAGGGAATTCCCCATTTTTAAAACAAGGGGGCAAGTCGTTACCGGCAAATTACCGCCCCCAAAAAGCCTGACCCCCCAATTTTAGGCCCAAAATTTCTAGTCAATTTTTGCTTTAATTTTTAAAAAGCCATCTCGATAAGCCCTAGCTTTTATTGATATAAATCAGCAAGAAATTTACAAGGGCCGGGCCCCTTTTCTAACTAATTTTTTAATTTAACTTTCTTCAGTAAAGCTTTTTTAGGCGGGTGGAACCCAGATAAAAATTTGAATTATTTTTCTTAGATTTTAAATAAGGGTTTTATAGATTTCCGCACCATAGACTGTTAAAGGGAAAAAGGGGAGCTCATGGGAAATTTGGGGGAAAAAAATGCTCTTGTGGATCGAGTCATGGCTTTACTGACAGGAAGGGATGGTCCAAAAATGGGGTTAAATCCGATTAGGATCTGTAACAATGGGGATTTCCCCAAAGGGCAAATCTTGGGGCCCCCGTTGTTTTTTTAATATATAAAAAATGATCTTGATAGGAATAAATAGTGAAAGAACAAATTCGCCGATTTACACAAAGATGGGAGGGTAATTGACTCAAACAAAATGTTATGGAACTTTAGGAGGATTTAAACAACCCAAATTTTTGGTCAGAAAAATGGGAGATCCAGTTCAATTTAATAAATGCAAGGGTTTTGAAGCTTGGGGGGTGCCCATAACCCAAATACTTATAAATTAAATGATGTAAACTTAGCCATAAAAGATTGCGAAAAGGGCTTTTTGGGGTTTTGGTGAACAGCAACCTTAAAAAACCCAAAACAGCAATGCCCAACGTACGTAATAAGGCAAATAAATTACCGGGGTTTTATATCAAGAAGTGTAAGCAACAGAAGTCCAGAGGTCATACTGCAGCTTTATACATCATTAGTAAGGCCTCACCTAGATTATGCAGCTCATTCCTGGTCTCCATATTACAGAAGGACATAAATTCGTTAGAAAACATTCAGCATAGGATGACTAAATTAATACATAGGATTAGGAATCTTCCTTATGAAGAAAGATTGAAGACTCTTAAGTTACATTCACTTGTTAGACGAAGAATAAGGGAGACCTGATCGAAGTGTATAAGTGAAGATAGGTATTGATAAAGGGGATATTAATAAGGTCTTGAGGATGTCTCTCCAAGAGAGAACCCGCAGTAATGGATTTAAATTAGATAAGTTTAGATTTAGAAAGGACATAGGAAAGTATTGGTTTGGAAATAGGGTAGTTGATGAGTGGAACAGTCTACCTAGTTGGGTTATTGAGGCTGGGACTTTGGGTAGTTTCAAATTTAGGTTGGATAAATACATGAGTGGGATGGGTTGGATTTGAGTGGGACTTTCACATCAGAGCTTATTTCTTGGGTGGCATTGAAAATTGGGTTGGGCAAATGTTTTGTTAGTGGGATGAATTGTAAAGGACCTGCCTAGTATGGGCCAACAGGCCTCCTGCAGTGTTCCTCCTTTCTTATGTTCTTATGTCATTTTCATCATGAAACTAATAAAAATCATCTCTATTTCGGTAATATGTTTTCAATTTTATCATGTGAGACCATGAAAACGAGAATACAACGATAAATACTACAAGAAAATACACCTCAAAGTCGGCGTTTTAATCCAACAAAATGGTCAGTTTTTTCTCATTATGCACTGTGTGCCTCAGGATTTTTTTTGTGGTGCACACTGACCACAAAGACCCATTCTCTCACATGTGGGCCTACCAGCTTTCTCCTCCTTGATTTGAAGCCGCTAGAATATACATGTATTAATACGTCTGAAACAGTGGCGCGTAAGACATATATACGACCAAAACAGTCAAAGGGTTAAAAGTCTTACTTAGGTTAAGTGAATGTACCATACAATGAATCACAGACAAAACATATTACCCAAGAAGTGGTTTGCCAAAGCACCTACCTGGAGTATACTGAGGTGAGTGCAGGTGGCCAAGAACATGGCTTGGGGATACAGACGGCATTGGATTTGGAGTTGACGATGAGCTTCCATTTTCTACAACTGAGGAATTCCCTGTTGAGCCACCACGATGAGGATGAGGTGCAGGGGGAGGTGGAGGTTCGGGCATTTTCTCATCTATAAAGTGTAATGGTAAAATAAAAAATCAAAGAGGAATAAGATGAGAGTTGCAAAATAAAATGTTCATAGACAAAAACAAATTGAAAGTGCAGTACTTTCATGGAGTATAGTAATTAAAACAGACTCCCCTAAAACTTTCATACATCATTAAATACTGTATTATCAAAGAGCATAAAAAGTAAAATCCTGTATATGTTTAACATAAAATTAAAAAAATTATGACTGCAATTTCACACCAGAAGAAAAATCTCGCACTCATCAGTTTAGAAATTTCAACCTGGTACAGTGATGTAGTAGAAAAAGTTGAGTCAAGGACGCCTTATAAAAGAATGTCATAAATGCAATGATCAGTATGCTGCATGTATATAGTGATCTCCAAAAAGGAGCTCCATAATAGATAAGCAGACAACAAGTAATGGGAAGAATTACCCGTACATCAGACCTCTGTTTAACGAGCTAAACAGAGAAAGGAGGAATTGTCTGTTAACCCCTTAACTGTCCAAACGTACATCTACGTTCTTACCACTAGTGCTCCAAACGTAATCTACGTTTTATTTTTCCTGCCTCCAAATTTGGCACAATTGGTCTGAGATGCCTGGTCAGCATAGAATGGTTCTTAACACTTAGTGCAAGCAGTATTAAAAAATCTGGGACCACTTAGTACCTTGTGGGAGCACCAGTTCAATTGAGAGCCAGCTAGAGCAAACAGCATAGCAAACACTAAGAATTCACTGATGTCATGTCATATTACACTCCCCTTTTAAGAGGAAAGTGATGTTGACCCCGAGTTTAGTGATTTTGAGGTGGATGTGGCCACAAGTGGTCGCGGAAATATAAAAAAAACTTGATAATAACCCATGTGCAACATTTGCGCAACACCCTTTCAATTTTGGTACCACTGGTAGTGTCATCCTGCCAGAATGTCCTATAACCTATGCCCTAAGTAGTAAAAAGAAACGATTCTGGAATGTGTAATACGTGTTTGGCAGGCTGACTGGCTGGCGGCTGGCTGGTCAGCTGGCTGTCTCTATCTCCATCTGTCTGTATCTATCTCTGTCTTTCTCTTTCTCTGTCTGTATGTGTGTGTCTATCTCACAGGTACACATATGTAAATACAATTATACATAGTGTAAATTACCTAGGATAACCCAAAAAAATCTAGACAAAGTGCTATACTGTGCTTGTATAATAAACATGACTGGCAACTGGCAAGTAATACACATTTTCACTTGTTCAGGAATCAGATGTGATCATGTATAATACCAGTTGGCTCATGAGCAACTCTCTGAGACAAGCAGACAGAAAGACAGACACACACACACACACAGGCAGACAGAAAGACAGATATAACTAGACAGACATGTTTGTTTAACAGTGAAAACAAATAAAGCCAGGGCTCCCTGCAGCAGTGCACGATCATCAAGTGTCACTCCACTGCTTATTCTGTCAGCAGTTTGGTAACACTCGTCTTAACACCATGCTTCAAGGAGTTCCATATATACTCCATCTGGGACCTATAAATATTTTGTATATGTTCCTAGACAATAGTAAATGACCAAGGTAGGAGTACATGTTGACCTGTCAGTGTGTTTGTGACAATTTGAGTACAATTTCAATACCTAATATTAGTGTCAGAACAAAGATTGGCTATGAAATCACAAGAACTACTATAAATTGTAATTATCAGAACATAAAAGTTATATAAAATAGAAAAATGAGAAAAAGAAGTATATCGGCAACATTCTGCAAGCAGCAGGACTCCATGTTGCCGTAAGGTGAGCATCCAGTGCCAACTTTGCAGTTTTATATCTTGGTAACTACTGGTCCTAATTTTTTTTTTTTTTGGACTTATTTGGCAAGAGGTGTGGAGTTAAAAGATAAAGAATCACACATAAGTGGGAGTTGTCACAGTTGCTCTTTGCTGATGACACTGTGCTCTTGGGAGATTCTGAAGAGAAGCTGCAGAGATTGGTGGATGAATTTGGTAGGGTGTGCAAAAGAAGAAAATTAAAAGTGAATACAGGAAAGAGTAAGGTTATGAGGGTAACAAAAAGATTAGGTGATGAAAGACTGGATATCAGATTGGAGGGAGAGAGTATGGAGGAGGTGAATGTATTCAGATATTTGGGAGTGGACGTGTCAGCGGATGGGTCTATGAAAGATGAGGTGAATCATAGAATTGATGAGGGGAAAAGGGTGAGTGGTGCACTTAGGAGTCTGTGGAGACAAAGAACTTTGTCCTTGGAGGCAAAGAGGGGAATGTATGAGAGTATAGTTTTACCAACGCTCTTATATGGGTGTGAAGCATGGGTGATGAATGTTGCAGCGAGGAGAAGGCTGGAGGCAGTGGAGATGTCATGTCTGAGGGCAATGTGTGGTGTGAATATAATGCAGAGAATTCGTAGTTTGGAAGTTAGGAGGAGGTGCGGGATTACCAAAACTGTTGTCCAGAGGGCTGAGGAAGGGTTGTTGAGGTGGTTCGGACATGTAGAGAGAATGGAGCGAAACAGAGTGACTTCAAGAGTGTATCAGTCTGTAGTGGAAGGAAGGCGGGGTAGGGGTCGGCGGAGGGAGGGGGTAAAGGAGGTTTTGTGTGCGAGGGGCTTGGTCTTCCAGCAGGCATGCGTGAACATGTTTGATAGGAGTGAATGGAGACAAATGGTTTTTAATACTTGACGTGCTGTTGGAGTGTGAGCAAAGTAACATTTATGAAGGGGTTCAGGGAAACTGGCAGGCCGGACTTGAGTCCTGGAGATGGGAAGTACAGTGCCTGCACTCTGAAGGAGGGGTGTTAATGTTGCAGTTTAAAAACTGTAGTGTAAAGCACCCTTCTGGCAAGACAGTGATGGAGTGAATGATGGTGAAAGTTTTTCTTTTTCGGGCCACCCTGCCTTGGTGGGAATCGGCCAGTGTGATAATAAAAAAAAAAATTATTACACACAGAAAATTGCCCTCTCTCACTAAAAAAAAAATTATTTTTAATTTTTTTTTTTTTTTTCAAAATATTCGGAGCACTGGGCGAGCAAATGCAGATCTACATTTGAACAGTTAATGGGTTAACTGAAAAGATACACTAAATTAATCTCATTTCCCATAAAATCCATTATAACTTGAGATGGGAACCAGGACAATAATATTTCTTGTGTAATTCCTATTAATTTTTTCATTTATAAAATTTATAAAACATGTATTCACCACTGTTAACACTTTCAGGGTCGCAAGGCCCTCTCCGAGACTTGTTCTCAGGGTCGCCCAAATTTAAAAAAAAAAAAAAAAAAAATTCTTATGAAAAGATAAGAGAATCTTTTCCTGATCATAATGACACCAAAAGTACGAAAATTGATGAAAAACTTACGGAATTATGCTCTCGCGAAGTTAGCGGTCTCGACAATGTTTACGCATCGGCGATTTTGCCCACTTCGAGCTCTATTTTCGGCCAATTCCAGGTACTAGTCGACAAAAATCATAACTATTTCACTAGAACTCCAATTTTTCTATCGAATGAGTACAAGAAACCACCCATTTACCAATTTCAACTATCCAATAAAGTGGTCAGAATTTAGCAATTTTGCCAATTACACACAAACTTCAAAAGATGCCAATTTCCGAACAGGGTCCAGAATAAACAAGAAAGACATTCCTGGCACTAAAATAACAAGTTCTCTGTTTGTTAGTCACATCCCCAGGCCCCTCTTATATTTCTTTGGCTTTCCACTTTGAATTTTTATTCTTACAAAAAAATAGAAGATTTGCTGTTATGCAGACTGCATTAGTGTAGAAATGGTATAAATAATATCAGCGCACTTGCGAAAGAATATAAGACTCACCAGTTGACGTGTATTGGACGCTTAGCATGACTTGTTTACTTTTGAACTTTGGTAAAAATCTAACATTTCTTCTACTTTGAGCTCAATTTCAAAGTACTTTTCATTGTAAAACCAGTCAAAATCATCTCAATTTCTGTAATATGTCTTCCATTCTATAAAATGAGACCAGGAAAACTAGAATACAACCATAAATACCATATGAAAATGCAGTGCAAAGTCGCTGTTTTAATCCAAAAACACGGTCAAAGTTTTTTTTTTTTCTCATTACGCACTGTGTGCTGCAGGATTTTTTTTATACTGCGCACACTGACCACATAGACCCATTCTTTCATATGTAGGCCTACCAGCTTTCTCTCACTAGATTTGAGGGCGCTAGAATTTAGGGATGCTAGTACGGCCAAAACCCTGAAAGGGTTAAATAGAGGAATAATGGTGTTATATCCTATTTTCTGAGTGCATAACACCAAAAATGAGACAATATCAAAAGAAATATCACATTTATTTTATTGTTGGGTTGAAGATTTTTGATGGCCACCATACCCTAATGTAGGAAACAGCTGATTTAGTCTCATCTGTGACACCTGTAAGGTGACAAAATATGTTTTTATGAATATTATCTAGGCATTGTATGAGCAGAAGCTGTCATTAAGAAGGGTCTAGTCAGCAGCCAGAAATCTGATTGTTGTATGAGCAAGATGTGGTAATTAGGCATTGGTCATTATCTAAAAACATGTCACAATATTAAAAGGGCATCTATGGTACTTTAATAATTCCATTTCCCTAATTTAAGTAAAATTGTCTGTTGATATGCTTCATCAACTTGTCTTTCACTGTCTAATTTATTTCTCCTATAGTATGTTATTATCATACCTATACAAGCCCTTCATAAAAAACTTCCTTTTCACACTGAGTGGCCTGAAATATGCCACACTTCATTCACACTAACACTCGACTCTTCTGGGTCCCAGTAAGATCCTTTGTATGCTTTTCCTCCCTTAGTGATTTGTATTCTTTACCTCAGGTCTCTAGTAGTTGGCACCAGCTGGGAACTGGACAAATCTCCAAGCCCTAGTTGTAAACCTCCAGTGATAATGAACACATCAATTTCACCTCTTCCACCATGCATACTGCCTCAGCTGGTGCTTAATTTTTGACAGGCCCTTGGGAGGCCCACTAACTACTTTCAAGATCTGTGGCTATTTGCTGTGTCTGGCCCATAGGCTATGTGATAGCTGTGTATTGCCTAATCTTTGCTGGGCAGGGTATACTAGCCTGGGGAAGTGGACCCCCTAAGAATGCTTAATTAACATGGGATGGATTCCACGGTGTGAGCAGTATGACATAGGGAGGGGCACCTCTTTCAGTATTGTGGGTTTGAAATGGCTTTCTCCTTTGTGATGGGTATGGCACTCGTCTCTCTTGACCCCTGGAGGGTTCCCTTGGATCAAAGCCCATGGGACCAAGTGGGTTTTATGGATCTCAGGATTCTTCCAGGGCCATATCTTGGCCCCCTCATATTTTCTGTGGCTGATACTGTGGCCAACAGCTCTACTGTTCAACAAGTGATTGATGTCCAGGGAGCTCCTTCGATGTCATGCTCTACCATGCATACCTGACTTCCACTGCCCTCCTCATCTGGGGCTTGGAAACTGGAAGTGCCTTAGAGTTTCCTGTAAGGAGCCTGAGCCCCATTTTCCTGGGTCCCCCTGTTCATATTGCAAGGTCTCTTCTGAGACTTTGCCACCCTGAGAAGGAAGCTGTTTACCACCTGTGGAAGGAGAATGTTTGCTCACCATTCGGCATGGGATTATTATTATTATTATAATCAAAGAGAAGCGCTAAGCCACAAGGACTATACAGAGCTGCAGGGCAGGAAGGAAGCGAGGGCATCAGGTGGCAAAAGGGAGATGGATGAGTAATAGGTTACGGATAACAGCGGGGTAGTGGATGGTGAAAGGGTAAAGGGCAGCAAGAGACTGAACTAGAAAGGGCTGAGGGGAGTGCGAAAAGTATCATCAGAGTTTGTGGAGTAAATCAGTCATTGTCAAGAAGTCAATGAGAGAGTCAGGATTAAAGGAGGGTCCATCAGCAAGAAGGGAAGGTAAAGAGAGAGTAGTAGAGCGGAGACGACTGTTGGAGGTAAATTCTGCGTGCTCGTTGATAGAGAGGGCAGTCTAACAGAATGTGGCTAATCGATACTGGAACTTGACACTGCTCACAGAGAGGAACAGGGTGCCTCTCCATGAGATACCCATGAGTAAGACGAGTGTGGCCAATGCGAAGGCGGGAGAGAGTGGTCTCCCAACCTCGGCACTGATGACAAGAAGACGGCCAGTAACCTATGCTCAGTTTAATAGAATGAAGTTTGTTACCGAGCAGAGTTGACCAACGTTGTTGCCAACGGGTGCGAAGGTGGGTAGCTATTAGCAGCAAAATAGTCCAGAAATGGAACACCTCTATAGGAAATTGGTAGGTCATGTACTGCTGACCGCGCAGCAGTGTCTGCCTGTTCATTGCCCTGTACGTCGACATGACCAGGGACCCAACAAAAAACAATATCTTTATGTTTGGAATAGAGATACGGCATAGCCAAAGTTGGATACGGAGAACTAGGGGGCGAGATGTACCAAATTTTCGTATAGCCTGTAGAGCACTAAGGGAGTCTGAGACTACTACAAATGATGACACAGGCATAGATGCGATACGAATAAGTGCTGCAAGAATGGCATACAATTCAGCAGTAAAAATGCTAGCCGAAGATAGTAAATGCCCCCGCACGACGCTGTCCGGAAACACTGCTGCAAATCCGACGCCGTCTGAAGACTTAGAGCCATCTGTGTACACAGCGGTGGCATGAGAATGGGAGTGGAAGTGATCAAGGAAAAGAGAGCGGGAAGCCACCGTAGGCAGTTGAGCTTTCGAGCAAGGGAGTGAGAAAGAACAGACCCGAACAGCTGGAACTTCCCAGGGGGTAGGGAAAAGTGAGATGCTACATGACATATAAAGGTGGTAACTGAAGGGAAGACAAGAGTGAATGTAGGCGAAGAGAAAAGGGACGGAGCAAATGGGTGGCGAACGAATAAAGAATGTCTACTAATATCGGTGACCATTCTATAAATGGATGGATTGTGGAGATCGTGAGAGCGTACATAGTAGCGAAGGCAATGGGCATCACGGCGATCAGACAAGGATGGAACATTCGCTTCTGCATAGAGGCTCTCAACAGGGGAAGAGCGAAAAGCACCAAGGCACAAACATAATCCTTGGTAATGGATAGAGTTAAGGCTAGAGAGAGTAGCAGGAGAGGCCACGGAATAAATCTGGTCACCATAATCGAGTTTCGATAAAACGAGGGTTGAATGTAGGCGAAGCAGAGTTCGACGATCAGCTCCCCAGGAAAGATGAGCAAGGGTTTTAAGAAGGTTTAGCCGGCTGTGACAAATTGCCTTCAGAGAGGTAATGTGAGGTTTCCAGGATAACCTACGGTCAAGGAGAAGGCCTAGAAACCTGACTGTATCACGTTCGGGGATACGGGAGCCATAGAGATACAAAGGATGATCGGAGATGACAGAGCGTCTAGTGAAAGTAATTTGGTGAGTTTTGGTACTTGAAAATTTAAACCTATGCGTGGTGGCCCAAGTGGAAACACGGTCGACCGCATGCTGGAGAGAAACTGCAATGAGATGACAGTCAGCGCCTGCACAAGCAATAGCGAAGTCATCAACATAGAGTGATGACCAAATATTGGGTGGAAGAACAGAGGCCAAATCATTTATAGCAAGGAGAAAAAGTGTTGTGCTTAGAACACATCCCTGAGGGACACCTTCAGCTTGGACGAAGTCCGGAGAAAGAACATTATTGACTCGAACACGGAAATGTCTGTCAGTTAAAAAGTTCTTAAGGAAGGATGGTAGATTGCCTCGGAGGCCTAAGGAGTGGGCCTGGGCCAAAATATTATACCTCCAAGTTGTGTCATATGCCTTCTCAAGGTCAAAAAATATGGCAAAAACTGAGTGATTATTCGCAAAGGCATTACGAACATACGTATCCAAGCGTAGTAAGGGGTCTATGGTAGAACGACCCTTACGAAAGCCATCTTGACTTGCGGAGAGACTGTTGTGTGTCTCTAAATACCACATTAAACGTCAATTTACGAGACGTTCCATCACTTTGCAAACTGCACTAGTAAGAGCGATGGGATGATAGTGGGAGGCATCATGTCCTGTATTACCCGGTTTACGGAAAGGGAGAACAATGGCAGATTTCCACAGCTGGGGAAGAACTCCTTGTGCCCAAATAAGATTGATGAGGTGTAAGAGGACTACAAGGGCTGACCGATGTAAATGTTGTAACAAACGAATATGAATGTCGTCAGGCCTAGCTGCCGATGATCGGCAAGCTGAGAGCGTTGCCTCTAGTTCTTGAAGTGTAAAAGGCACATTATACTGTTCTTCTCTGAGAGAAGAAAAGTCCAAGGGTACTAACTCTCTGGCAGACTTTGAGGAAAGAAACGAGGGGCATAGATGGAGCCCCCGGGAAATACGGACCAGATGTGTGCCAAGTTCAATGGCAACGTTGAGAGGGTTTGCTACATCAACACCAGCGACCCGTAGAACAGGAGCCGGGTCAGGAGAGTATTTACCACTCAATTTCCTCACTTTTTTCCAGACTGCACTCATAGAAGAAGCAGAGGTGATGGTGGAAACATAGTCTCGCCAACAAGTGCATTTAGCTTCACGGATGACACGGCGAGTGATCGCACGCTTCTGCTTAAAATCAAGTCTCTCAGTGGTTCTATTGTACCGGTACCTGCCCCATGCAGCACGTTTCAAACGTACTGCACGAGCACAAGCAGGAGACCACCAAGGCACGCACTTCTGAGAATGCCTGCCTGAGGTTTGGGGTACAGAATGAGAAGCTGTGGTAGAAACTGACGTCGAGAAGAGGTGTAGGAGCTCATCAATGGAGGATGAAGAAGGAACCTCACTAAAAGCAGTGAGGTGTGTGAAAGATCCCAATTTGCCCGATCAAATTGCCAGCGAGGGCTACGGAAAGGTGGTGAATAGGAAGGAGAAGTAAGAATGATTGGAAAATGATCACTGTCATGTAAGTCCGGTAGAACAGACCAGGTGAAGTCTAGTGCAGTGGAGGAAGAGCGGGACTGATAAATCGATGCAAGAGGGGAGTATGAGTAGAGGATCAAATTGCGTGGGAGTACCCGTATTTAAAACATGGAGGGGATGAGAGGCGAGAAAAGCCTCCAACTGGATGCCACGCGAGTCACAATGAGACCCCCCCAGAGGAAATGGTGGGCGTTAAAATCACCAAGTAACAAAAGTGGTGGTGGTAAGATGAAACAAGAAAGCCAAAGTCTGTGATAGAAAATGCTCGAGAAGGAGAGAGATATAAGAACATATTGTAAACCACTTATTCAAGTGGATACGGGCTGCAGTGTAATGCAGCGAGGTATGACAGATAGTTGACAGTAGGGAAAATATCATTGCGTAGAAGGGCACTTTCATTAAAGGTCCCATCTGAGAAAGGATCCGAAGAATACAATAAATTATAGCCTGAGTAGGTTGGAAAACAGCCGAGTGTAATTTTGGTTCTTGAAAGCAAGCCCCAAAACAGGGGAAAACCTGGAGAGCAACTTCTGAAGTCACCCGATTACCCCTGAGGCCGCGGAATTTTCCACTGTAAATAGGCCATGATTGGCGATAAAGAAAATACCGGAAATCCGTAGGGAAAGGCACCTACGGAATAGAGGGGTTAGAAAAGTCAATGTGTGGTGGCATTGGAAGACGTTCAAGCAGCGAAGGAACGAGCGTTGCGAAGAATGGAGTTGTGGAGATGGGGAGAGGGAAGAGAAGGAACAGGAAGTGAATCAGTGTCCATTGAAGGTTTAGTCTCTGCAATATATTCTGAAATGGCTTCAAGCGTTTTGAATTCAAAGATGGATGGGAGACCATTTTGGAGATAGAAGGAGGAGGGTGAGTAAAGTTTGGGGGACAGGAATGGACTGTACCAAAGTAGAGGGGGAGGGAAGAGTGTAAGGGACTGGAGATGAAGTGTGGGGGGGACAGAAGAGGCAGAAACCTGGGAGGTGGCAGAAGAGGGAGAAACTTGGGAGGGGACGGGGGTGGAAGGCATAGTACGAGGAGGAGGGTGAATCTCCACACTTGTAATAGAGCCAGAGAGAGGGGAAGAACTAGGTATAGAGACTGGAAAGGTAAAGTGTGGAGGTGGAAAGAAAGGGAAGGAAGGGTCAAAGAAGATTTGAGCAATGGGGATTTTTGGATTTCTGAAAGTAGGGGGGCAAATGGTATTAGGTGTGAAACGAGGTCTTGTCGATACTGGGCTTGTGAGGAAGGACGCGAAGATGTGAGAACAGACTGGAGGTGTAGTCGGGACGTCAAGCCAAGGACAGCAAAAGGATTAGATGCCGGAGGGCTAGGGGAGGGGTAACAACAGAGGAGGCTGCAGAAGATGGGACCCCAGAAGTGGGGGGATGTTTTTGAAACACGAGAATAAGAAACACGGGGTAGTCTCCCTTGGAGGCGGAGATGAGTAGCTGCCATACATAAGGGAACCTTCTGCCTCTTTTAGGCAACGGATTTCACGTTCATTTAAGTAGACCTGGCAACGGCGGGAGTACGAAGGTGAGCTTCATTACAATTAAGGCAAGATGGAGGTTGACTGGGAAGATGTATTAGAATGGTCGTCGGCACCACAGACTGGGGTTTTGGCCATAGATATGGAATATTTCGCTGGGTGACCAAACGCCAGCAATTTCTACACTGTTGCGGTGTAGGTATCACCTTTCGAACTTGTAACCGATGTCCCGCGACATATACAGAGGACGGGAGTTCTCGGCTGTCAAAAGTTAAACGAGCCACATTGCAAGGGTAACGTCTCCGCCCACGGGCAGGAAGGACATAAGTGTCTACTTTGAGGATTGGGAGATCCTGGAGTTCCAGCTGTTCAAAAATGTCATTGCCACATGACTGGAAATTCTGTTGGACTATGGTATGGGGCAGAATGACAGTACCACTACAAGAATTGGGAGAAAGATGTTTTTCAATAGTGATAGGAGTACAGTGGACCCCCGGTTAACGATATTCTTTCACTCCAGAAGTATGTTCAGGTGCCAGTACTGACCGAATTTGTTCCCATAAGAAATATTGTGAAGTAGATTAGTCCATTTCAGACCCCCAAACATACACATACAAACGCACTTACATAAATACACTTACATAATTGGTCACATTCGGAGGTAATCGTTATGCGGGGGTCCACTGTAGTATTGATATTCGAAAGGAGAGAAAGATCATGAGCTTGGGTAGCATTCTGGACAGTGGCGATGCGCGTACCACTCTTGAGAGCATGAAATGAAATATCTCTACCCAAAATGACGCAGGGGCGCTTTGCCCAAAAACTATGGTCAGAAAGGTAGGCAGAAGAAGAAGTCGGTCTTAAAGTAAAGAATTTAGTCCATTGTGTGGTCCGAAACTGAGCGTGGAGAGGGAGTGCTTGATGTGTCGGTCTTTTCCGAGTAGAATGGAAAGGTAACGAAGGAACATCATCAGGAGATTGAAGTTGGCGTTTAGGAGTAGGACCGAGTTGGTTTTTGGCGTGAAATGGGGCGGGCGATTCGCAAATTGCCGTACCGTAGAGGGAGAAGCCGGAAGCATAGTCAAAGGAGAGCGGAGTTCAGACAAATCGAGTCAGTCGAAGCCCCGGTACCTGAAGCGGGTGAGGAAACAGCACCAGCAAGAGGTACAGGGGCATCAGGAGTGTCCGAAGAGTGGTCTAAACACAAGACAGGGGCAGAATGGGGTGCGATATCAAGAAGGGGCCCGGGGGGAGTTTGGGGTTTATGGATTGGGTTCTCCATGGTTTAGGTTACTCTTTGCTTTTTGTTTTTTTTAAAAAAAAAAAAAAAAAGAAAAGAAAATAAAAATAAAAAAAAAAAAGAAAAAAAAGGGGGGGCAGGGGGGAATAGTTCCCAGGAGGAATGAAAGGGCCGGAAATCTCCTCCGGCCCAAGGGACCTCAGCACCAAATAGCGCTGATGCAGCTGGAACCCGTGCCATACCCTACCCTTCATGCCAGTAAACCAGCAATCCGGGAAGCAACCTCACATCTGCCGAGCTACCTCGGTGGGACAAAAGAGAGGGCGGCCGGATATCCGCCACAAAGCATACCTCCTTCAGCCACCACCCCCGGAATCCGAAAGGTGGCTTCCAGAGAACACCCGTCGCCCGAAAGACACCCAAAGCTACTCCGGATACGGAGAGGGATCGGGACATCCCCCGGCGATCCAGATTCCACGGCAAACACGCCACCGCCAAGAACCTCAACGGAATGGGATGGACCCCGGTATCCTTTCCTCTACCTAGGAACTAGCGCGCCTGTGGGAGAAATCCCAAAGGCCAAAAAGAGGAAGGGGAAAAGGGAGGGGGGGGGGGAGGGGAAAAGGGGGGGATGGGAGGATGGGGTAGGGGAGGGAGATTGGGGGTAATTAGGTTTGGTCTGAGGAAGAAGACCGACAGGTCTAATTCCTCAGACCAAGAGCCTCTTCACCACGCCAAGGAGCCCCCCTTGAAGAGGTTCGACATGGGAGTCCATGGACAATGCCCTTATTTTTATCATTACTTATGAGGACCCAGCTGCTATTTTGGCACACCCTCATCCCTTTTCTTATTGGCCTATTCCCTTCATTTCCCCTTAGTTGTTCCAACTTTGCATCTTTCTTCCATTTTTGTGGATCTAATTTGGGATCGCATGATGGCATGGTGGAGAGGTATGAAACAGCCCAATGTTTCTCTAGGATCTTCATGCTGCAAAAAAAATAAATCTTGTTTCATCCTGAATCTTGAGGATATGAGCCTTCACATATCTATAGTGAAGTTAAACCTGGGTGGACTGCAACAACTGTACTTTATTCTTTAATCTTCATGAGGTCTTTCAACATGTATTTATTTATTAGTTTTCACAAGTTTCTCTCTAATTGAACAGCATGAACTGCCAGATTGAGTCTTATTTACATGTCACCCTCTGAGCCACAGCCTCCATTCTAAGGTCATATTTGTGTTCATCTATGTGGAAGATATTCTAGTGACTGGTTTGTTTCCTATTTCTATATCTACAGATGGCCCTTTGGACATTCCTGATGGTGAAACAACTATTAATCATGAGATACTGTTGCTCATTCCATAGCTCACCCTGCAGTTGCTGGGTGGGCAGTTTGACAGTGCTTTTCTCTGCCTCTCAATTTTCCCGGATAAGCAATGTCACAATTTACAATGGATTTGGAAATTTATCTCTCAGCCATGGACTTCCAGGTATGTGATAGAATCCATCATGATTAGTCTGTGTTCTATGGATTCAATTCTTCCAGTCACCCCTTTGTACCTCTCTTGGGTGGTGCATTAAATGGATGTCTTGGATTCTTCTAGCAGCACTACAAGAAGTCCTGTAGCAGTAGCTGGTCACTATCAGCCTTTGGTGTTCACTTCTTTGGGTAACAACTTGGGTACAGCAAGAAATGCAGGCAAGTCTTGCACATGCTGCCCCTATTTGTCTAGTAATAAACAGGTACAGTGATGTTGTGGGTAGCATCCTGTACTGGTGGAGACATGTGGGCTGAAGAAGCACTCAGTGTCCTCTCAGATTGCATGAGTTTGGTGCCCTCATCAGCTCCCATTTCCAGTCAACTGGATGGAACTCAAGGTCATTCCAATAGCAGTTGTGCACTGAGACCACCCCCTACAGAATCTGACTATAGTGGTCTTTTTGAAAAGTCACATAATCCTTGCTTGTCGGTGGTGCTGTGGATCTATGACATCTGCTGCTCTCTTCCTCCACACAAAGATGTTCTCGTTATTTTGCACAGAAGGGAACATCCATCTTTATTCCTCACATTTACTTGGGCATCGCATCACTCCGGTGGATCAACACCCTCATAGCTTCTTGGTTTTTAAGTGGGAACTTCAACCATTGACCTTCAGTTCTCTGGTGGAGTGCTAGGGGGTTTTAGAAACTGACTTATTTGCTACCTGGGCTTACTGCAAGGTTCTGACTCTTGTCTGTTTTTCCAGGTCAGGTGGCTTCAGCAACAGATGTGATGTCCTTTAACTGGAGAGAGTACAAGTTTCCTTTCCTTAACCCTTTCATTGTTGTGGCCCTTGAAATTCAAGTGCTATAATGTCAGGCAGTCAGCTGATCAGTATGATGAAATATTGTAGTTTACCACAATAATGCTTATGCCACATGCATCTAAGAAGATACATCTCTGCCACAGTTGTCTTTCCACTAGCGAAGCAGTGACTATGGTGAAACCAATATGTTTGCCATTGTTTACAGAAATACACGTTTTCCTCCTCACTATAACTTGCAGCAGAGGTTCATGAAAATATAGTTCAAAGAATTCAGTTTCAGTGGCATCATTCCCAAGGATACAGTTGGGCTGCATTCCACTGTGTGTCATCTAACGAATGGATTTTGGGCACAAAATGTGCAGCCTCCTGCCAATTCCAAATGTGGTCTGGTGGTGGTTACTGGATATCCACAGCTGGCTGTGGTGACTGTGAGAGTGGTGGTTGAGTGGAAGAGGTGGATACAACTTGGGTTCTTAGGGGTCTGGAGCATGGCTCCCATCTAGGGTTGGTGCTGGTGCTGCCTGCTTCCCTCTCTCACCAGCTGCTGCCACATGTGGCACCAGCAGTGCCTGCAGCCCACTACCCATGCTATCTCTTGCAGATGTTGGATCTCAAGATGTATGTACTATGTCCCCTCAGGGTAACAATGGACACACTAGCAGATAGCTTGCAGTACTGTATGAGAAAAAAAAACTCCGACCATTTTTTTTAATTAAAATGCCGACTTTGTGGTCTATTTTCATATAGTATTTATGGTTGCATTCTCGTTTTCTTGGTCTCATTTGATAGAATGGAATTATTATTATTATAATCAAAAAGAAGCGCTAAGCCACAAGGACTATACAGCTGATAGAATGGAAAATATATTATAGAAATAGAGGTGATTTTGATTGATTTTACTATAAAAAGAACCTGGAAATGGAGCTCAAAGCAGGGGAAATGTTTGATTTTGCCAACGTTCAAAAGTAAACAAATGATGTCATTGTCCAATAAATGTCCAACTATCATTCTAATATGCAGTCATGAATGGGTTGTGTTATTTATACAATTATTACAGTATTGCAGTAGTCTGCATAATAGTAAGTCTTCTATTTTTGTTTGATTAAAAATTCAAAATAGAAAGCAAGAGTAATATCAGAGGGGCCTGGAGACATGACTGATGAACAAAGAAAATGTTATTTTAGAGCCAGGAATGTCTACACTGTTCATTCTGGACCTTATTTTGAAATTGTCATATTTTTTAATTTTCGTGAAATTGGCCAAATTGCAAATTTCTGACCACATTATTGGGTAGTTGAAATCGTAAATGGGCAGTTCTTGTACTCAATCGATAGAAAAATGGAGTTCTAAAGAAATAGCCGAGTTTGGTCGATGGGAAAAACGGAATTAGCCGAAAATAGGGCTCAAAGTGGGTGAAATCGCCGATTTGTAAATATCGTTGAGGTCGCTAACTTCGCGAGAGCATAATTCCGTCAGTTTTCCATCAAATTTCGTTTTTTTGTGTCATTACAATCGGGAAACGATTCTCTATCGTTTCATAAGAAAAAATAATTTTGCAACACCAGGAGACACCTCAGGATTGGGGGTTGCGACAGTCAAGGAGTTAAGCAGAAATGTGCGATCGCTCGCCGTGTCATCTGTGACACTAAACGCACTTGCTGGTGAGATTATGTCTCCACCATCGCCTCTGCTTCCTCTATGAGTGCAGTCTGGAAAAAAGTGAGGAAATTGAGTGGTAAATACTCTCCTGACCAAACTCCTGTTCTACGGGTCGCCGGTGTTGATATAGCAAACCCTCTTGACATTGCTATTCAAATTGGAACTCATCCGGGGGCTCCATCTATGCCCCTCGTTTCTTTCCTCAAAGTCTGCCAGAGAGTTAGTACTCTTGGACTTTTCTTCTCTCAGAGAAGAACAGTATATTGTGCCTTTTACACTTCGGGAACTGAAGGCAACACTCTCAGCTTCCCGATCATTGGCAACTGGGCCTGACAACATTCATATTCGGATGTTACAGCATTTACATTAGTCCAGCCTTGTAGTCCTCTTGCACCTCTTCAATCTTATTTGGTCACAAGGAGTTCTTCCCCAGCTGTGGAAATCTGCCATTCTTCTCATTTTCCGCAAGCCGGGTACTACGGGACGTGATGCCTCCCACTATTGTCCCATTGCTCTTACTAGTGCAGTTTGCAAAGTGATGGAACGTCCGGTAAATCGACGTTTAATGTGGTATTTAGAGACACAAAACAGTCTCTCTCGCTAGTCAATATGGCTTTTGTAAGGGCCGATCTACCATAGGACCCTTACTATGCTTGGATATGTATGTTCAAAATGCCTTTGCAAATAACCACTCAGTTATTGCCATATTTTTTGACCTTGAGAAGGATATGACACAACTTGGAGGTACAATATTTTGGCCCAAGCCACTCCTTAGGCCTTCGAGGCAATCTAGCACCTTCCTTAACCTTGAGGGTCGACGGCCCTCTCCGAGACTCGTTCCAGGGTCGGGGCCAAATTCCAAAAAAAAAAAAAAAATTCTTATGAAAAGACAAAGAATCTTTTCCCGATCATAATGACACCAAAAGTATAAATTTGATGGAAAACTTGCGGAATTATACTCTTGCAAATTTTAGCAGTCTTGGCGTGTTTACGCAAGCGGCGATTTTGCCCTTTGAGCCCTATTTTTGGCCAATTCTTTGAAACTGTCGACAAAAACATTTTTTCTTTCAAAGGAGTGTAAGAACCACCATTTACAATTTCACTATCCGGGTACAGTGGTCAGAATTTAGCCAATTTTGCCAATTTTCACCAAATTTCAAAAGATACCAATTTCCGAATAGGGGTCCGAATAAAACAGACATTTGGCACTAAAATGACATTTCCTCGTCATTGTCATGTCCAAGGCCCTTTACATCTTTTGCTTTCTATTTGAATTTTATTTCACAAAAAATAGAAGATTTACTGTCAGCAGACTACTGCAATAATGTAAAAAAATGGTATAAATAATATTGGTGCACTTGCGAAAGGAATATTAGACTCGCAAGTTGACATTATTGGAAGCTTGACATGATTGTTTACTTTTGAACTTGGGTAAAAATAAAAACATTTCTGCTACTTTGAGCCAATTTCAAGGTACTTTTCATTTTAAAACCCGTCAAAATCATCTCAATTTCTGTAATATGTCTTCCATTCTACAAAATGGACCAAGAAAACTAAACACAACAATAAATACCATACGAAAATACAGTGCAAAGTCACTGTTTCATTCCACAAACACGGTCAGTTTTTTTTCTCATTATGCACTGTGTGCTGCAGGATTTTTTTATACTGCCACCAGACCACATAGACCCATTCTTTTTTTAAGTGTGCCTACCAGCTTTCTCCCACTAGATTTGAGGGCGCTAGAATTTAGGCATACTAGTACGTCAAAAACCCTGGGTCGTTTAAACCGTACAGTACGGCCGAAACCCTCAAAGGGGTTTAAAAACTTTTTAACTGACAGACATTTCCGTGTTCGAGTCAATAATGTGCTCTCCCCTGACTTCGTGCAAACTGAAGGTGTCCCTCAGGGATGTTGTTCTGAGCACAAAAACTTTTTCTCCTTGCTATAAATGATTTGGCCTCTGTTCTTCCATCCAATATTTGGTTTATCACTCTATGTTGATGACTTTTGCTATTGCTTGTGTAGGTGCTGACTGTCACCTCATTACAGTTTCTCTCCAGCATGCAGTCGACCTGTTTCCAATTGGGCCACCACGCATGGGTTTAAATTTTCCAGAACCAAAACTCACCAAATTACTTCCACTAGATGCTCTGTCATCTCCAATCATTCTTGTACCTCTTTGGCTCCTGTATCCCTGAAGGTGATACAGTCAGGTTTCTAGGCCTTCTCTTTGACTGTAGGTTATCCTGGAAGCCTCACATTACTCTCTGAAGGCAACTTGTCACAGCCGGCTGAACCTTCTTAAACCCCTTTTAGGGGTTTCGGCTGTACTAGTACGGCTTATGTGCCAGGGTCCTTGACGTGCTAGTACCATAAATTCTAGCGCCTTCAAATCTAGTGAGAGAAAGCTGGTAGCCTACATATGAAAGAATGGGTCAATGTGGTCAGTGTGCACAGTATAAAAAAATCCTGCAGCACACAGTGCATAATGAGAAAAAAAAAACTTTGACCGTGTTTTTGGATTAAACAGCGACTTTGCACTGTATTTTCATATGGTATTTATTTTTGTATTCTAGTTTCCCTGGTCTCAATTGACAGAATGGAAGACATATTACAGAAATTGAGATGATTTTGGCTGGTTTACAATGAAAAGTACCTTGAAATTAAGCTCCAAGTAGCAGAAATGTTTGATTTTTACCGAAGTTCAAAAGAAAACAAATCATGCTAAGCGTCCAATACACATCAACTGGTGAGTCTAATATTCTTTCACAAGTGCGCCGATATTATTTATACCATTTCTACACTAATGCAGTAGTCTGCATAACAATAAGTCTTCTATTTTTTGTGAGAATAAAAATTCAAAATGGAAAGCAAAAGAATGTAAGAGGGGCATGGGGATGTGACTAATGAACAGAGGAAATGTTATTTTAGTGCCAGGAATGTCTTTCTTGTTTATTCTGAACCCTATTTGGAAATTGGCATCTTTTGAAATTTGTGTGAAATTGGCAAAATTGCTAAATTCGACCACTGTATTGGGTATTGAAATCAGTAAATGGGTGGTTTTTGTGTAATCATTTGATAGAAAAAAAGAAGTTCTAGCGAAATAGGCATGATTTTTGTCGACTAGTATACTGGAATTGGCTGAAAATAGGGCTCAAAGTGGGCAAAATCGCCAATGCGTAAACATTGTCGAGACTGCTAACTTCGCGAGAGCATAACTCTGTAAGTTTTCCATCAAATTTCATACTTTTGGTGTCATCATGATTGGGAAAAGATTCTCTATCTTTTCGTAAGAAAATTTTTTTTTTTTTTTTTTTTTTTTGGAAATTTAGGGGACCTGAGAACAAGTCTCTGAGAAGGCCTGTGGAGCCTGAAAGGGTTAAAAACAATTGCTCAACTTTCATGGGGAGCTGATCGTCGAACTCTCCTTTGCCTACATTCAGCCTCATCTTATCGAAACTCGATTATGGTGACCAGATTTATTCAGCGCCTCTCCTGCTACTCTCTCTAGCCTAAACCCCATCCATCACCAAGGATTACGTTTATGCCTTGGTGCTTTTTGCTCTTCCCTTGTTGAGAGCCTCTATGCAGAAGCGAATGTTCCATCCTTGTCTGATCGCCGTGATGCCCATTGCATTCGCTACTATGTACGCTCTCACAATCTCCGCAATCCTTCACTTATAGAATGGTCACCGATATTAGTAGACATTCTTTATTTGTTCGCGCCCCTGTTTGCTCTGTCCCTTCTCTCTTCACTTACATAAGCTCTTGTCTTCCCTTCAGTTACTACCTTTATATGTTCATGTAGCATCTCACTTTTCCTACCCCCTGGGAAGTTCTAGCTGTTCGGGTCTGTTCTTTCTCACTCCCTTGCTCGAAAGCCCAACTGCCTATGGTGGCTTCCGCTCTCTTTTTCTTGACACTTCCACTCTCATTCTCATGCCATCGCAATGTACACAGATGGCTCTAGTCTTCTGACGGCGTAGGATTCGCAGGAGTGTTTCCGGACAGCGTCGTGCGAGGGAATTTACTATCTTCGGCTAGCATTTTTACTGCTGAATTGTATGCCATTCTTGCAACCCTTATTCATTTTGCATCTATGCCTGTGTCATCATTTGTGGTTGTCTCAGACTCCCTCAGTGCTCCACAGGCTATACGGAAATTTGATACACCTCACCCCCTAGTTCTCCGTATCCAACTTTGGCTTGCCGTATCTCTACCAAGTAAAGATATTGTTTTTGTTGGGTCCTACTCATGCTGACGTACAGGGCATGAACAGGCAGACAGCTGCGCGGTCAGCAGAAATGACCTACAATCATACAGAGGTGTTCCATTTCTGGACTATTTTGCTCTAATTAGTACCCACCTTCACACCCGTTGAAACAACGTTGCAACTCTACTGGTAACAACTTCATTCTTATTAAACCGAGCAAGGTTACGGCCATCTTTTGTCATCAGTGCCAAGGTTGGGAGACTACTCTCTCCGCCTTCGCATTGGCACATCGTTTTACTCATGGGTTGGCATGGAGGAGGAACCCTGTTCCCCGTGACAGTGTCCGTTCCAGTATCGACTTAGCCACATTCTGTTAGACTGCCCTCTCTATCAACGTAGACGCAGAATTAGCCTCCAACATCGTCTCCGCTCTACAAACTCTCTCTTTACCTTCCCTTCTTGCTGATAGACCTCCTTTAATCCTGACTCTCTCATTGACTTGATTGACAACGACTGCTTTACTCACAAAACTCTGATGATGTATTTTCGCAATCCCTCAGCCCTTTCTCCTCTATCTTGGTGCCTCTACCCTCTCACATCCACTGACCCACTGTTCTCTGTAACCTATTACTCATCTATCTCCTGTTGCCACCTGATACCCTCGCTTCCTTCCTGCCCTTGCAGTGCTGTATAGCCCTTGTGGTTTAGCGCTTCTTTTGATAATTAATATTTAAGGATTTAAGTAAAAATTCATTTTTCAGGTGTTCAAAATGCAGAATTTGATGAGAGAGAGAGAGAGAGATGAGAGAGAGAGGAGAGAGAGATTGAGAGAGATGAGAGAGAGATTGAGAGATATGAGAGAGATGGAGAGACAGATGAGAGGAGAGTGAGAGAGAGATGAGAGAGAGATGAGAGAGAGATGAGAGAGAGATGAGAGAGAGAAGAGAGAGATGAGAGAGAGAGAGAGAGATGAGAGAGAGAAAATTACCTTCATGGTAGATCTAAGTGTAGTTTCATGGAAACAGAATCAGCAAGACATCCTATTGGGGCAAGTTTTTCTCACACAGGAAGCGTGCTGGGACCATTGTTATGGAATGTCCTACTTCAAGGACTTCTTCATCTCATCCCAGAATCACATGCATATGCAGACGACTGACACTGACATTCACTTATCCAAGAGAGAAATGCCAGCTGCTCTAAGCTACATCAATCACCAGCTGAGAGCTATATCAGCTTGGGGAAATAGATGGCAAGTAACATTTGCCCCTGAGAAAACGCAAATGATGATCGTCTCTAGGCACCATGATGGTAATGCTGGTGCAGTAGTAAGGATGAATGGGAGGGTGTTGGCACCTGGAGAAGAAGTTGATATCCCTGGGGTGAAATTTGACTCCAAACTAACCATGAAGAACCATGTTGTAAATCTTGCAAACAAGGCAGCCAGGAAGCTTACAGCACTTCGCCGTATCTCGCATCTACTTGACAGTAGGGGTTGCAGATTCTGTACGAGGCACAAGTATGCTCGCACCTTGAGTATGTTCCACTTTCTTGGTTTGCCTGCCCCCTCTCTCATCTGCAAATGCTTGACAGAGTAGAGAACAGAGCAAGACGTCTCATCTCTCACCTGGATCATCCTGGATAGATCTGTCATTTCAGCAGAGCCTTCAACATAGGAGGGATGTGGGTGGCCTTACTGTTATGTACAAGGCCAATATTGTCAAAGTACCACACTTGGATCCACTTCGAGGACAGCGTGAAACAAGCTTTTATGCCACAAGACTGGCAGAAAGCAGCAACTTCACTCTGGCTGTACCCTTCTCCAGAACTTCACTCCATCTGAGATCCTATATACCCAGGATGACTCGAGTATGGAACACATCCGTACAGCATAATGATATCAACGAGATAAAGTCAGTTGATCAAATGAAAATGCTGGCCCACAGATGGCTCCAACTTCATCCTGTTCCCTACTTGTATGTCTCATAACTCTCAGTAGTAGTACCAGTTCCTAGTAACCAGTTACCAGTAACCAGTGTACCAGTAGATGACTCACTACCAACCGTCTCTGCGTGAATCACTGACTGTATTCATATTGCTGCTGACCATAGCAGGATTTCAAACACCCCCTCACCCATAGGCACTCATGAGTCAGTCAAGATAGAGAGCAGAGAGAGGCAGGTCGGCTGTTGGCGCTTTCCCACACTTTCCGTTATATTATACGTACTACCAGCCTACGTGAGTATTCTTACCCTATCCACGTTTTCGAAAACCCACATGACAAATGGTGGCACCGGTGGGATGCGTGGATTTAAGGGTATTTCAGACGTTAGAAGACTGTTTGTGGGTTGCCAGCAGGTCAAAGGTGAACCATCCGCCACCTCCAGCTAGCAGCTTACCCTCAGCACACCACCCTGTGTACTCCAGCCTGCAAGCCTGTTGCAGCTGTTTTTCAAGCTTCCTGGCTTAGTTCGTGTGCTAATTGCTTCAATCTCCGAGGGGTTAACCCGGATTTTGCAATTAAGCCAGTCAGTAAGCCAGACTGTTGAAGTGAACGCCAGTCAGCCTATCATCCAGCCTGTCTCCTGTCATCCACCTGCTCCTTCATGCTGTGTGCATCGTTACACGTCTTCCAGTCAGCCATTCTCGTGGGTTAAGCCAGTCAGCCAACCCAGCTTCCTAACCCAGCTGAGAGAGAGAAGCCACGCAAGTTCCTCTGAAGTATTGTTTCATATATCGCTTTGTGCTCCCAGTTGGATGCTAAGAGCGGTCTTCACCATCCCTGTGGCATAGAGTGGCTTACAAGCCACCTTGTGGTGGTAAGAGTGAG
>NC_069446.1:13885594-13963800 GCF_026875155.1 Cherax quadricarinatus | reverse complement strand
TTCTTAACTCAAATCAGGTTTTTAAAAAAACTATGATACCACCGGGCACCCCTTGAGTCACTAAAGACACCCTTTCCTGTTTTTTCTTACTGAGACCGGCTTAAGCGGGACAAAATTTTGAAATCTCCCACTACCAGGAACACAGCAATCCCAATGCAGACCATCCCAATTGGGGGGGGTATTGAATCTATTACTCTAACCAATTATCTTGTATTAGCACCACTTGCTTTGGATGAATATAGAGATACTTTTTTGTTTAATTTTACTGAAAAAAAAACCTCAAACGCCTAAAAACAATCGGTGCCATATCCGGGGATCCCCCACACAAACACCCAAACTTCAGTGAAAATCTAAAGTACAAAACAAACAGCAAATGAAAAAGCCCACCTTTATTTAGCTGGAGACTTCAATATCAACCTTGGCCTACCAGATGATCGACTAACTGATTTCATAAACAATAAAAAACCATTCTCTACCAACAATAACTAAACCAACCAGGCGGGATGAGACAAGTGCAACCATAATAGACCCTATGGACCAATATACAGCCCCCCTTAATCAGGGATAACACAGACACACTACGACCCTCCCCAACCTTCCTCTTAAAAAACTTAGTAAGCCCCCACTCAAATGAAACAAAGTTTTCTTTTAGAACCCATGACGAGGCCTAAATAAAAAATTTCACAGAGATAGAGACTGTTGACGGGCCACGAATTCCCCAATGCCAATGGTATTGACGATTGGACAGACATTTTTCTTAACAAAACACTTAAACTATACAACAAACCTTTGTCCTATAAAAACGAAACAGACCCACGAAAAAGGGTTTGGGTTTTGCCCATGGCTAACCACAGCATTCAAAAAAACCCATTGATAAGAAACACCAATATGAAAAGAAATATGACAGGGCAATACCCCAAAGATATTTTTAAAACAAATTCAACATTTCCACAAATTAATAAAGAAAGAAAACAACTTACTACTCAGCAGATTCCTGACCAAGAGGAGATGCACCCCACTGATACAGCAAAAAAGAAAACGACTTCTAAAAAGGGATCTATTCCCCCAAAAAATCCCAGTACCAATGCCCGTGCCGGAGAACCCCTAGATGGAATTTCCAAAATTCCTTCATCTTGTACCAACTGAGCCACGGAATACCTCGACATAAAGAAAATTAAAAATAACTGGGGGGAATCTGTCTCACGCCCCAACCATTATTGTCCCCAGGGGCGGCCCAGTCCTTTTCACATGCTTTTACTTACTTTTAACAATCACTAGAAACTAGCACTTTCCCGACACTACTCAAGACGAAAGGGGTTACACCAATACAAAAGGGGTGACCCACAGACGGAAAACTATAGGCCAAAAATAAAAACTTCCCATTGCTACCCAAAATTTTTAAAAAACTCGTGCCAGGAGACTTTTTTCACTTAAACGTCACAAAAAATACTCAACCCCCCAAATTTTGGGATTCAGGAAAAAAAAAGCACTATGATGAAATTTAAAAAATGCTAGACCTGTTTAAAACACGCTGGAAAATAAGGAAATCCCTAGGAATTTTTACTGACCAAGAAAAGCGTTTTGACACAGAGCCCACGGCACCCTACTCCACAAACTTGCCCAATATGGATAAGAGGCCATGCGCTTGCAAATTTTTAAACCTACCTTTCTAATGGGGATCATATTTCACCATTGAGATGTCAAAAATTGCGTTCTTAGGTTTGCCAGGCACCCGTATGCTGCAGCAGTTTTTTGGGTTGTTGGTGCCTCGGGGGATTCAAAGCTTAAACATGTGATCACTAGCCCCATCTTCATGAATTTACACTAGGAGGAGAAGGAGAAGGAGGAAGAAAGGTAGGGGAAGAGTGGGGAAAGAGGAAGAAGAGGAGGAGGAGGAAGAGTAGGAGGAAGATACGGAGTCCCCAGGGAAGGGGTCCTTGGGCCCCTGCCTTTCCCCAATTTTCAAATGATCTTCCCAAAAAATCCCAAACCTGAAACCCCTTTCTTTGCTGACGACACGCTTTTGTCTCTCCCACCCTAAACTTTCACCCTCAACACCCTTGTTAACGAGGGGGCTACTCAAAATATCGCTTGGATGACAGCCAATAAACTTACACTTAACACTGGCAAAACCCCATATTTAGTTTGGTAGCAGAAAGGGGGTTGCGCAACTTAACATTTAAAATCGACACACTCTAATTGCCGACATAATGAGGGCAAATTCCCTTGGCTATACCCCTTGACAACAAACCCAAATTTCAGCACCAATCCAACCCCAAAAACAAAAAAAATACCAAAACGGTGGGGGTCCTCTCCAAGATCGATACTACGTACCGCAAACTGCCCTTCTCACACTTAAAACCCTTTACTTACATATCCAAAACCTCACCATGCACTGTGCTTGAGGTTTAACGCAGCAACCCCTAAAGCCAAAAATAACCCAACAAAAAGCCTCAGTAAAAAATAATCACTAAAAACCCATCCTGGCAAACCCCCCCCCCCACTCTTCTAGATCTAAACTTACTCCTGTTCAGAAAAAATCCACACTTACTACTGGGGCATTATATCTACAACCTTAAATTCCAATTTAACCCTTACCTAAAAAGCTTTTTTTGACAGTTGTGGGGAGGATCCACAGGCATAACACCAGACACAAAAATCCTATGACTTCCCCGTGTTCGACAAACCCTTTTCAAAAATTCAAAGTATTTCAAAGGACCTAAAATCGGAACACCTAGCTGAAAACTCTAGAACTGAGACCATTCATCCTTTTAAAACTACAGTTAGAAAACATCATTCCCCGTCCCCCCCGACAACTAAGTACATGATACCCCCTGGTGGTTCAAAAAATTTCCTCACCCTCACCAAAAAACTGTATAAACCCAGAAATATAATCTTTAAACTTAAAAAAATAAATCCTAACATCATAATTTGCCCATAACCCAAAATAGACACCTTGTATTGTGGGCCCAAAAAAAAAAGCATTACATTGCTAAACTCACAAATTTGATGTGTCACTTAGCCTTAATCTATAATTGTAAGGATTTAATTTAAAATTAATCTAAGCCGCTCGAAAAAGCCTGCCAGCAGGTGTCCTAGTGGGCCCCTTGTAATTGTATTTTATAACAGTAAACCACAAAATACCCAAAAACCCGTAAACCCCCATTGTAACCCTTATAGAATAAACTTTAATTTAATTCGCCAGAATTTCACGTATGTCGGTGCCCACGGGCAAAACCCCCGGGCCGGGGGCACGCTGGTGAATCTAACAGTAAAACTGCACGTAAATCGTATAACACCAGCAGTATGTGCAGGGTTAAGGTAAACAAACTTAAGAACAGCATTCAGAAGTATGAACAAAAATCCTTTGAAACTTTAGGGCCAATCATTTAATATATAGCCCCATCATTATTATTATAATCAAGGGGGAAGCGCTAAACCCGTAGGATTATACAGCGCCCTGTGGGGGGATGGAAGTTATTCAGGATTAATTCAGGGAACTGGAGCACAGATCCAGTTCTCTAGATCAAGAGCCCCTCACCAGCATCAAGGAACCTTCCTTGAGGAGTATAATAGCCCCAGCATAGAGACAACGCCTAATCATAGTACTAAAAATTAGAGTAATGCACTATGAAGAAAGGACGAAGCAACCGAACCTGAAGACCTTGGTACAGTAAAGGACGAGGGAAGACAAAATAACGACATTCAAAATCTTTAAGAGGAATTTAATAGGAAAGATAGAGACAGAGTAAATTAAAATGACCGAGATCAGGGGAAACTGTGGAAGCTGGTGAGACAGATGAACCATAGAGATGTTACGAAGTATTTATTCCTTTAGTCTCTGAGTGGCTGAAAGGTGAGATATCTTGGATGAGATTAACTCAATACATAATTCCAATACAAAATACGATAAGGCCCAAGAAGCCAGAAATCAGTGATGCCGATCAACATGGTCTAGGAGGCAAAGCCAGGGGATGCGTCTTGCCCCCCCCCCCCCCCGCAAAAAATTCGGTGAGCACAAACATACACGCACAACAAACAGGTGAGTGATGATGGGCGGCCAGGTGTGACGTCATAATGGCTCCATCCCTCCCCTCTCATCACTACACCTGAAACCAATATTTTTCCCATGATGAAGAGCAGACTCATAAATCACCGACGCCCACAGGAACGAAAATTATTTAACATATCCAGCGTTGCTCTAAAACTACAGTCATCACTCTCACACATCTCTACATAGTGATTTTTTTTTAAAGCTACTTAAAAAAGTGCATCTAAAATGAAATAGCGCATACTATGAAGACCTTTCAGGGGCTATTCAATACTGTATGTACTTTTTCAACAGCAATGGCCAAAAAATCGTTATTACAAATAACTCTGTATACTATAAAAACAATTATGGGAAAATGTTATTAACACTGTGTCGTCTAGTGTTGCCTGATGCCTATACTGTAAGACCTAAGACAGGTGTTGAACTGTTTTTTGGGGGAGGGAGCATCACCACACTCGCTGCCTGTTTTTCTTACATTAAAATCTTTTTAAATTGAGCGATAATTTATTATCTTACTACTGTGAGTGTTTGGGTAAGGTGATCTGTGGTGGTGGTGGTTGGTGGATGGTGGTTGGTGGATGGTGGTGGTTGGTTGGTGGATGGTGGTTGGTGGATGGTGGTGGTGGATGTGGTGGTGGATGGTGGTTGGTGGATGGTGGTTGGTGGATGGTGGTGGTGGATGGTGGTGGTGGTGGTGGTGGTGGTGGGGTGGTGGATGGTGGTGGTGGTTGGTGGATGGTGGTTGGTGATGGTGGTGTTGGTGGTGTGGTTGGTGGATGGTGGTTGATGGATGGTGGTTGGTGGGATGGTGGTTGGTGGATGGTGGTTGGTGGTGGTGGTGGTGGTGTGGTGGTGGTTGGTTGGTGGTGGTTGGTTGGTGGTGGTGGTTGGTGGTGGTGGTTGGTGGTGGTGGGGTGGTGGTGGGGTGGTGGTGGGTTGGTGGTGGTGGTGTGGTGGTGGGGTGGTGTGGTGGTGGTGGTGGTGGTGGTGGTGGTGGTGGTGGTGGTGGTGGTGGTGGTGGTGGTGGTGGTGGTGGTGGTGGTGGTGGTGGTTGGTGGGTGGTGGTGTGTGTGGTGGTGGTGGTTGGTGGTGGTGGTGGTTGGTGGTGGTGGTTGGTGGTGTGGTTGGTTGGTGGTTGTGTTGGTGGTGGTGGGGGTTGGTGGTGGTGGTTGGTGGTGATGGTGGTGGTGATGGTGGTGGTGGATGGTGGTGGGCTGGTGGTGGGGCTGGTGGTGGTCTGGTGGTGGTGGTGCCGTCGCCGCCGCCGTTTGTGGTTTTGTGGTCGAGGTGATGGTGTTTGTTGTGATAGTGGTGGTGATGTTTCTTTTGTCGTAATGATAGTAGTGGTGTTTGTCGTGATGGTAGTGGTGTTTGTCGTGATGGTAGTGGTGTTTGTCATGAGATGAGTGGTGTTTGTCGTGATGGTAGTGGTGTTTGTCGTGATGGTAGTGGTGTTTGTCGTAATGGTAGTGGTGTTTGTCGTGATGGTAGTGGTGTTTGTCGTGATGGTAGTGGTGTTTGTCGTGATGGTAGTGGTGTTTGTCGTGATTGTGGTGTTTGTCGGATGGTAGTGGTGTTGTCGTGATAGTAGTGGTGTTTGTGTGATAGTGTGGTTTGTCGTGATGTAGTGGTGGTTTGTCATGATGGTAGTGGTGTTTGTCGTGATGGTAGGGTGTTGGTCATGATGGTAGTGGTGTTGTGTGAGTAGTGGTGTTTGTCATGAGGTAGTGGTGTTTGTCTGTGGTAGTGGTGTTTGTCGTGTGGTAGTGGTGTGTTGCCGTGATGGTAGTGGTGTTTGCGTATGGAGTGGTGTTGTCGGTATGGTGTTTGGTCGTGATGGTAGTGGTGTTTGTCATGATGGTGTGGTGTTTGTCGTGATGGTAGTGGTGTTTGTTGGATGGTAGTGGTGTTTGTCGTGATGGTAGGTGTTTGTCATGATGGTATGGTGTTTGTCGTGATGGTAGTGGTGTTTGTCGTATGGTAGTGGTGTTTGCTATGGTTGGTGTTTGTCGTGATGGTAGTGTGTTTGTCGTTCGGGTGTTTGTATGATTGGTAGTGGTGTTGTCATGAGGTAGTGGTGTTGTCGTGATAGTAGTGGTGTTGTCGTGATGGTAGTGTGTTTGTCATGATAGTAGTGGTGTTTTGTCGTGATGGTAAGTGGTGTTTGTCGTGATGGTAGTGGTGTTTTGTCGTGATAGTAGTGGTGTTTGTCGTGATGGTAGTGGTGTTTGTCGTATAGTATGGTGTTTGTCGTGATGTATGTGTTGTCGTAAGTAGTGGTGTTTGTCGTGATGGTAGTGGGTTTTCGTGAAGTGTGGTGTTTGTCGTGATAGTAGTGGTGTTTGACATGATGGTGGGTTTGTCGTGATGGTAGTGGTGTTTGTCGTGATGGTATGTGTTTGTCGTGATGGTAGTGTGTTTGTCATGATGGTAGTGGTGTTTGTCGTGATGGTAGTGGTGTTTGTCGTGATGGTAGTGGTGTTTGTCGTGATGGTAGTGGTGTTTGTCATGATGGTAGTGGTGTTTGTCATGATGGTAGTGGTGTTTGTCATGATGGTAGTGGTGTTTGTCGCAGAGGTGTGTGTAAGGTCTGGTGTTTGTCGTAATGAAGTGGTGTCGTGATGGTAGTGGTTGTCGTGATGGTAGTGGTGTTTGTCGTGATGGTAGTGGTGTTTGTCATGATGGTAGTGGTGTTTGTCGTGATGGTATGTGGGTTGGTGTCGTGATGGTAGTGGTGTTTGTCATGATGGTAGTGTGTTTGTCATGATGGTATGGTGTTTGTCGCAGAGGTGTTTGTTGTAAGGTTCTGGTGTTTGTCGTAATGATAGTGGTGTTTGTCGTGATGGAAGTGTGTGTTGTTGTCGTGATGGCAGTAGTGTTGTTGTGATGGCAGTGGTGGTGTTTATGGTAGAGGTGTTTGTCGTGATGGTAGTGGTGTTTGTCGCGATGGTAGAGGTGGTGTTTGTCATGATGGTTATGGTGTTTGTCGTAATGGTTGTGTATTTTGCCATGGTGGTAGTGGTGGTGTTTGTTTGTCATGATGGCAGTGGTGTCTGTCATGATAGTAGTGGTGGTGTTTGTTGTGATGGTGTTTGTCTGTCGTGATGGCAATGGTGTTTGTTAGTTGCGATGGTAGTGGTTTTCTTTGTCATGATGGTATTGATGTTGTTTGTTATGATGGTAGTGGTTGATGTTTGTCGTGATTGTGATGGTGTTTTTTTGTCATGGTGGTGGTGTTTTTGTCATGGTGGTGGCGATGTTTTTGCCGTGGTGGCAGTAGCGGTATTTGTCGTGATGGCAGCAGTGTTTGTTGTGATGGCGGTGTTTGTCGCGGTGACAGTGTTTGTCTCTGGCAGCAGCGGCAGTGTTTGTCATGATGGGGGTGGGGGTGGTGTTTCTGTGAGGGTGGGGGCAGTATTTGTCGTGATGCGTGGTGGGGTGTTTGTTGAATAGGTGGCAGTTTTTTGGGGTGGTGGTGGGGGGGGGCAGGGGTTTGTCGGTTGGGGAAAGGGCAATTTTTTGTTCGCGTGTGGCGGTAGCAGAGTTTTTGTGATGGTGGTGGCGGTGTTGTGTGGTGGTCGGTGTTGTGAGGTGGTGGCGGGTTGTACGATGGTTTTTATTTATTTTTTTTATTTTTTTTAAAGTCTTTGAAAAATAGTCACTGAGATTTTGTATTTACAATAGTGAGTTGCAATCCCAAGAGAGCCTCATTATTTTATGATTTCGGTTTTTGGGGTGATGGCGGTGGCATGTTTGTCATGGTGATGGGGTGTTTTTGTGAGTAGTCAGTAACCCTGGATCCTGGAGTTATCCGGGGGAATAAACGCCCCCCGGGGCCCCGGTCCAGACCGGCCTGCCGATAAATCGGGGCCTTATCAACTGGCTTTACTGCGGGCCACACGCAGCCCAACTAGAGCCACAGCCCGGGCGATCCGCACTGACTTTAGTATGTCCAGCTCCCCTTTTGAAGGCACCGGGGTTTTTTATTGGCAATTCCCCTAATGCTTGATGGGGGCGTTAAACATTTTGGCCCCGGACACTTAGGGTGTTTTCCCTTAGTGACCAATGGCGCCCCTATTTTTAAATTTGGGGGCATTTTGCTCCCCTGCCCACCCTTTACTTTCGGGGATGATTTCTGTGTGCAGATTTGGGACCTTCCTTCCAGGTTTTCCCAAGTGTAATTATGATATATCTCCCCCTCCGCTTCCCAATGATAAAATTAAAGTGCTTCCAAGCTTTCCCCCAGTATTAAAGTGCTTGACAAAACTTAAACGTGCAGTAAAAGATCCTGACACTCTCTAGGTCTGCGTTTTTCACCCGAACGGGAGTTAATGTACAGCAGTATTCCAGCCTAGGAGAACAAGTGTTTTTGAAAAGGACATCTTTGCTTGGGCCTCTCTTTTTGGAACGTTCTCATTATCCACCCTACATTTCTTTGCACGTGCGATCGGGCACTGTGACCTTCAAAGTGAGATCCCAACATTACTACCCCGGTCCGTTACATTTTTTTTTCCGCTCTATTTATGTCCAGACTGTTGTATCCCCTTATTCTAGTTATTATCTCCTCCATTTTTTCCGTAACGGAGTAGTTGGTATTTGTCCCATTGAACATCAATTGTTTACCGTTGCCCCGGGAAAACTTTGTTTATATCTCTTGGGGGTTACCGTGTCCTCACAGATGACAGCCTAGCAGCCCTGTAACTTCCCGAAGGATAAGGGTGCTGTGGGGTATATCTCTGTCATTTCTGAAGAGGGTGAAAAATAAGAGGGGCGAGTACTGTGCCTTGGGAAAAAGAGCCTTTACTAGGGAGCCTCCGATTTAACTCTGTTTTACCACTACTCTTTGTGTTTTTGATTTTTTAGGAAGTTGAAAATCCCTCTCCCCACTTTCCCAGTTATTCCCCTTAGCACATATTTTATGGGCTATTTCCCATATCGCATTTTTCAAAGCTTTTTCAAAGTCTTGGGATATTACTCTGCATTCTGATTTTCTTCCCGTCATCCAAAACTTATCATAGTGATCCAGTGTTTTTTTTTGGGGAGGCAGGAGCGACCCGCCCTGAACCCATGTTGCCCTGGATTGTGCAGATTTTGGGAATCCAGGTGATTTGCAATCCTGCTCTTTTGCACTCTTTTAATGATTTTTTTGATTGGGACATCAGAGCTATTGGCTATAGTTCTTAGCTAAAGCTTGCTGCCACCTTTATGGATGGGGGTATATCCGTTGTTTTAAGTGACTGGGAATTTCACCCATGTCCCCCGCCCCCTCCTAGTGACTTAGGGCACGGAGAGGGGGTTTTTGCAGTTCTTTAAACAAAACAGAGTTCCACGATCTGGGCCCGGGGCTGAGTGCGGGCATGTTTTTCAATGGCTTTTTTCGAAATCTAGGAGTAGGGTAATGTCGGGAAAACTGGCATACATTTATGGAGTTTTTAGGCTCATTCAGAAGAAATCATTTGGGGCTTGATCCTCAGACTGATTAGGCTCACTAAGCCAGAGTTGCGGGATTTCAATATTTTACTCATTTTCCTTTTGCATCTTGAAGCCCATCCTGTCTGAGTAAGGCCCGATACTAGATGTGATATTTGCCTTGTTTTTGGCATATGAAAAGAAATATTTCGAATTTCTTTCAATTTCACTAATAGCTTTAAGCTCCTCCTGTCTCTCCTGGTTCCTGTAAGAGTCATTTAACTTAAGTTCGATAGTTTCCACTTGCCTGGTCAGCGCCTCCTTTCGTGTATTAGATATTCTAGCACTCCTGAGGAGCTCAGTGACTCTTCGTCACTGAGAAGGAGTGTCTTTCTCTCTCCAGTTCACTCCTGCTCTTCTTCTTTCTTAGGGAATAAGCTTAGAACATGCTTCAGCTGCCAGGAAGTTGATCCTTTCAAGGCACTGGTTTGGATCCATGTCATTTAATATACAAGCCTACATAGCTAGTGCCCACAGTTTCCACCAGAGGACAGGTCTCTGGGTGGGTATGCCCAGACCTGCCTTTCCCTTACTCAGCGCCAACGTAACCTAGAGAAAACAAGGTCCACTCCTTTCTCCCTCGCAGCATGGCCCTCCTGAGACAGGGTAACTTAAACACACTGCCTGTGTACCACGAACCACACGTAATTATTTCATGATAAATGGTGGAAGTGGTGGTCACAGCAGGTATTTGCCTGGAGAGAAGAAGGAACGAGAATGAATATGTTGTTTTCACTTCATCGTCCCACACAAAAAGCATCCATCTCTCTACAGTTTGTCCTGAAGTCGTGTCTGCAAACTTCAGCGTCCAGACACAAGTACAAGCAGAATCCAGGCCAAAATTTGCCGAATTTCTTCAAGAAATATAAGTGGCATCCCTGCGACTTCACCCCACAGCATCCCATGCTGTTTCAGGTCATGTGTACAGCATCACCTGTATGTTTCGGCTGTCGCTGTTCAGCTCAGCATGGCTATTTCAGCAAGTCAGAGGTGAGTTTGTGGTGATAGGTGTTTGTATTATGAGATACGAGCCATCCCTCGGTCAATTTTTCGCTCTGAGTTACGAGCCAACGTCCAGTTTACAAGCAGGCTTTCCCCTTCCCCCGCTTCCCCCTCAACCTATACACCTCGCTTGTTTATTTATGATTTCATGCTTTAATTCCATGGACATCATCATCCTTTTCTTCTCAGCACTGTTCTTTGCACTTACTTTCTTAGGACCCATGTACTCTTTGTAACGCCTTGACAAAGCTCCTGGTGAGCGAAACGTTGCCACAATAAAATGACACATTAGTTGCACTTGTGCCCTTTTACTTTATGACCCATGGTTAGAAAAAAAATATTGGCAAAATAACTACAAAATGCAAGCAAAATAAGAGAGAAATGCTTCCACGGTGAGGTAAACAGTTTAATATCTTTATTATGCACCCTATACCCATCCTGTGGGCAGTAGACAAAAGATTACAGAGGTACATAATGGGTCCAGGGACTGGACCCCAAAGTTATGATAGCTGAACTAGTTACAAAGGTAATGAACTCCAGATAGATCTGGTCACAATCATGGCAAGTTACAAAGGTAATGAATCAGCCTCACCCCTATACATGGTTACAATCATGAGTGCACAGAGTTGGTGGCATTCTGAAGCTTCTCCTCGTTATTGTTCTTGTTATTATTATTATTATTATTATTATCATCATTATCATTATTTTAGGAAACTGGAGCACAAATCCAATTCCCTAGATCAAGAGCCCCTCACCAGCATCAAGGAACCTTGACCCTGGTGAGGGACTCTTGATCTAGGGAATTGGATCTGTGCTCCAGTTCCATAAATTAATAATAATACGTTTTAATAATGAGTGAGCTTAAGAAAACTGCCACTAGTTGGCGCAGTGAACGCCACAACATCAAATGAGTTGTGCACGTGTTTACGTCACAGTGGAAGCATTTCTCGTGTTATTATTACCAAATTTCTTTTTTCTAACCAAGAGTCCTAAGAAAATAAGTGCAAAGGATAATGCTGAGAAGAAAAAGAGGATGTCCATGGAAGTACAGCATGAAATCATAGATAAATAAGCAAGGTGTGCTTGTGAGGCAGTACAAGCGTAGTAGCAAGTAGCCTATCTTCCACCCTCCACCTCTGCCAGCATAAGTACACTTTTAAAACCCATTTATTTCTTTTAATTCTCTATTAATTTTTTTATTTTTTTATAAAATATTTCTTACTTATAAAAACACTGTTTCATGTTTTACTTATGAAACATGATCAAAAGCAGTTAGCCTCACAAACACTCCTTTTTCTTTTTAAAATAAGAGAATAGAAAATGGTCAGGGGGGAATGGCTCCCACCTTACCACATAACATTTTTTTATTCATTCTAGAATATAATCATTTTTCATGATATCTATATTGTTTAATATTATTAGATGAATGGATAGAAAAATAACCCGGGGGTTTTGATTCAGTGTCATACTGAAGTATTTTGCCCTGCCCCCCAAGATCAGAATTTCCGTGGAAAGGGTTAAGGCATTTCAGTTAATTTAAATGAGGAAAATTGATTTGATATACAACAAATTTAAGTTACGAGCAAATCAAAGAAGGGATTAAACTCAAAAGTCGGGGTTCCCCCGTACCTAAAACCCGGGGGGCGTCTTTTCTTCTGAAATTGGTGTTACACAGAGGGGAGTGTTCCCTTTTTATTCGTATCCATGGAACAACTTGAACCAAGTATGTTTGTATATTGTAATAAATGGAAAAATCACCCCCCAAAGGAAATACGTAAGTCACACTGACTTTTTTGGGTTATACTAGGGTTTTTTACAAAATATGTTGCTATGTATGAAATCTATGTAAATGTATTTGTGTATACCTGAATAAACTTGCTTATGAACAAAACCCAAAACGTTCGCCTGGGGTTTTTTATGTAACTCCGCGTCTGTCCTCTCTCAGTACCCCTTCTCCTCTCGTTTTTTCGTTTATCTCATTTACTTACTCTCACCCTACATTAAACTACAAAATATTTTAAGGTAATAAAGAGTGAACTGTATATACATTTTACACTCTGGGACGCTTCAAAAGTTTTAGTATATTACAGTGGGTGGGGGGGCCTGGTAGGTAGGTATGGTAGCCGGGTGGCTACCATACTTAGACGATTTTTGCAATACTATTCTCACCCTACTTAAGACAAATATTTTAAGGGAAGTAAGAAATTGTATTTTACTTTTTTATTGTTTTTTAAAACCTAGTTTATTTCTAACTTAATATATGTTTGTGTAAATTGTTATTCTAGTACAGTGACCCCTGGTTCAGTTTTAAACCTTCCGAAGTCATCATAAAGCAAAATTATTGGAAAGCGAATCAATTTTCCCCATAAGAAATAATGGAAATCAAATTAATCCGTGCAAGACACCCAAAATTATGAAAAAAAAAAAAAAATTTACCACATGAAATATTAAGTTTAATGCAATAGAATAATTACAATAACAATAATAACAATAGAATAATCACAATAGAATAATTGGCACTTACCTTTAATGAAGATCTGGTGATGATTGATGGGATGGGAGAAGGGGAGAGTGTCTTAGTTTTTAATGTTTAGAAGGGGAATCGCTCTTTTGTAATCACAGTTGCACCTTTTGCAAAAACAGCTTCCTTGATTGCCGTTTTCCTGCTCACTATAGTAGAGATGGTTGATTGGGATTTACTATACAACTTGGCCAGGTCCGACACACGCACTCCACTTTCATACTTTGCAATTATCTCTTTCTTCATTTCAATAGTCATTAGCACCCTTGGTCTCGATGGGTTGGCACTAGAAGCTTTCTTGGGGCCCATGGCGACTTATTTTGCAGAAACAAGCACCAAAAACAGTGATAATATGGATAATATGGAATGTACCGAATGTATCCTTAGATGCGCGCACACTGGCTGGCTTGTAAACACTGGCACACACGGGGCAGTTCAGGCCACACGTGGACATACCTCGTACGAATCATATCGCATACCGGGTTTTGTAACGGGAACCGAGGCAAATTTTTTGTGATATAATGCTTCGGATACCGGATTTATCGGATACCGATGACTTCGCGAACTGGGGGTCCACTGTATTTACATGCATTTATAAATGGCATTCCACTTTATGGTGATTTCTGCTTTAACGGCTGTAGCCTGGAACCTAACCTGGCATAGTAGTGGGCGCCTCTGTAATAGTATTACTGGGAGGGGGAAGCTGTATGACTGTAGAAAAACATTCCTTTCATATGCCTTCACTCATAGCGTCATTCACTCTAAAAAAGGGTGGGGTGGCCTGTACGACTGTAGAAAACTTTTCCTTTCATGTGCCTTCACTCATAGCGTCATTCATTCTAAAAAGTGTTGCATGAGAATGGGAGTGTTGCTGTTATGTATTCTACTGCACCAACGTGAAGATAATTCGTATACAATATGAGATGTTTGTACTGTGGGGAAAATGCTTCAGAAATGTATGAGAGATGAATTCATATCAATGGCAAGTGAACAAGTATTAAATATGTATAAATCTGACCACCCACCCATGATGGTTCTGTTCACCAATCCACAGGTGCAACTGGTAGTGCTGCTGTTATCATACAAAATGATGACCCTCATAGAGAAATTGAAGTGCACATCAATAACTGGGCCTCTACCCTTCAAACAAAACTGTTTGCCATACTCCTTGCACTCAATTGTGTTCATGTATCTAAGGCTGACACTTTAATCGTAACTGATTTTCTATCATCCATAAATGCTCTCAACTCATTTAAGTATAAATTGTGGCATGCTTGTGTCAGAAGCCAGACACAGGTATGGTAGGATCATGGACAGTGGAGTCAGAGTACACCTGTGGCTTCCATCTCACACTGATCTTCAGACGTATGATAGAACTGATGAACTGGCTAAGTAATATTCCTTCAAAGAGGAAGTTTAAATTACAATCTTGTCAGTTAAGTGAGAACAGTAATATGAAAGAACTTCAAATGAACTTACTGGCCTAAAAACTTTACACCAGTCAGTCCATCTATCATTCTATCATGCAGGAGGAGCCACATGTCTATGGTGCATCCAATAAAATAAGCAGACTCTTGGATGTTACAAGTATCTTCGGGAAGTTAAATCACCACCACCAGAAGTAGACCTAACAAAATGTAAACTTTGCCAGATGGAAAATTGTCAAACTTTGCATCATTATGTACTGGAATGCAATAAAATTAATGAATTCAGAGACAACTCACTCAGAAATGTTCAAGATATGTCTAAGTAATTTATCCCTAATGGTATATTACAAACCATTCTGGAAAAATACCCTGACTTTGCTCACTGTACATAAAGCATTACCACTAATGTCTGCATAAATAACTCATTACGATTGTGACCAGATGTAAACGTGTAAATAGTTCATTACCACTAACTTGTTCAGCTATCAAAACTCTGCAACCCAGTCCCTGGACCCATTATGTACCTTTGTTTGACTACTGCCCACAGGATGGATATGGGGTGTATAATAAAGATATTAAACTATGTACCTAAAATCTTGACACTATATACACATTTATGGAGCACCCTCTTCACAGTGTTTTATAATAATAATGATAATAAAGAATAATCTTCATTTCTAACAAGTGAAACTGGGTGTGTTGCCATGAGCGCTCTGAGTCTCTCGGTTCTATCTGGAAACTTTCTAAAGTTTCAAATGTTTTAAAATTATTATGTTGTAATGATGAATTCTTAAGAAGAATGTGCTGCAAGAAATTAAAAGTGCGAAACCAGTAAATGCTAAAGTTATAAGAAAACATGATAACCTTATTGGTGACATGGAAAAACTTTTACTGGTGTGGATTGAAGATGATGCTAATCACAATGTGCAAAGGTTTAAGTAGAGCCATTTTCCAATCCAATCCCCTAATTCTATTCAATTCTATGTAGGGTGAGAGGTTAGGAATCTACTAAAGATAAATTCGAAGCTAGCAGAGGCTAGTGTCATCCCCTGACTTCACACAATAACTACTACTCATCTCTTGCCATACATTAAGGCAAAATATATTTTAAGGCAAGTAAGTGTAATGTACATGCATTTTATTTTTTTAATTGCTTTTAGGCCTAGTTCAAGAGCTAATTTAATATATGATAGTGCAAATGTGTTATCAAGTAGTATTTATAAGTGAAAAAAAAACGGGGTGATTCACTTTATGGAGGTAGCCTGGAACCTAACTCGCCATATAAGTGGGGGCCCTACTGTACTGATGAGGAAACAGCTAGGCACTTTGAAAATTACTTCTAAGGTTTTAAGGAATTTCTTTTGACCTCATTTATGGGAAATAACATGACAGTGTGTAAAGTCTTGCCACTTATCAAATGATGGGAAAGCCCAACAAGCCATTAAGCCAAAAGCATTCCAACCAGTACTAGCTACAGGTGAGCCAATCAGTAAACTGGTGTAGATTGCTGGTATGCATCTTAGGACCAAAATGGACAATAATTGTTTAATAACTATAATATAATCTTCTGCCAGGCACCCTTAAGCTATTCCTTTTCAAAAGTTAAATGCATGGTTTAATTTTTGAGGGCCCTTTTCCTTGAGGAAGGTCCTTTAAGCTGGTAAGTGGCTCTGAACCAAGGAATGGACCTCTTCTCTTCCTTGTATCAAACCTGAATGCCTCCCATTCCCCAGGTACTGTGTGACCCCTTTGGGTTTTGCACTCCCCCCTAGATATAAAAATTTTACCTTCTGTGTTTCAAGTTTTCTACCCCTAAACCCAGTGAAAAAAATGAACACAGAAGCAGTATAAATGCAGCCTTGGCCAGGCTTGACTGCTGCTTGCTTGGTCAACCAGCTGTTGCTATTGGTGGCCTGCTGGCCCATATAGCCTGGTTGATCTGGCACCTCTTGAAACTTCCATACTTGTCCCAGCAGTGTTTCTGACATCTCTGGTGAAATATTGAATAGTCTGGGGCCCATGGATGTTGACAGTGTTCTCTTATTGTGCCAGTTTTTCACCAGGTATATTTTGCACTTCCTCCCACATCTCATTCCAGTATGTTATGGCAGTGTGCAGATCTGTCAAAAAGCCCCTAGGTACTTTTCAGGTATATTATCATGCATTCTAAACTGTTGTATCTGAGTGCCTCTGCACAGACAGTGATTATGTATGAGTGAGGTGAAAGTGTTGAATGATTATGAAAGTATTTTCTTTTTGGGGATTTTCTTTCTCTTTGGGTGGGAGACAGCCGACTTGTTGAAAAAAAAAATTATCCTGCATCTCTCCTCTGCTCCAGTTAGTACATATTTATAATTTTAAGGTGTTCCCAGTAATTGAAATGCTTTACTGGCTAAGCACGTGTTACACTGGCACATAGCTTTAAAGATATAACTTTCATATTTATTTAACCTTTGTTTTGGTCGTATATATACGTCTTATGAGCCAATGTGTTTGGCGCATATATACTCAAAAATTCTTGTGGCTTCAAATCAAGCAGGAGAAAGCTGGTAGATCCACATGTGAAAGAATGGGTCTGTGTGGTCAGTGTGCACTGCACTACAGCACGCAGTGCATAATGAGAAAAAAAAAAAAACTCCGACCGTGTTTTTGGATTAAAACTCCGACTTTGAGGTGTATTTTCATATAGTTTTTATGGTTATATTCTCGTTTTCGTAGTCACATTTAAGAGAATGGAAATATATATAAGAAATAGAGTTGATTTTGATTGGTTTTACTATGAAAAGGACCTCTAAATGGAGCTCAAAGTAGGGGAAATGTTTGATTTTTGCCGATGTTCAAGAGTAAACAAATGATGTCATTGTCCAATAAAAAGTCCAACTAGCCATTCTAATATGCAGTCATGAATGGTTTTACATTATTTATACAATTATTACAATATTGCAGTAGTTTGCATAACAGTAAATCTTCTGTTTTTTGTTTGAAGAAAAAATTTAAAATAGAAAGCAAGAGTAAAAATCAGAAGGGCCTGGAACACTACGATTGATGAACAAAGGAAATGTTATTTAGAGCCAGGAATGTCTGCATTGTTCATTCTGAACCCCATTTTGAAACTGGCATTTTTTAATTTTGTTAAAATTGGCCAAATTGCCAATTTCTGACCACTTTATTGGGTAGTTGAAATTGGTAAATGGGCAGTTTCTTGTACTCAATCGATAGAACAAATGGAGTATACAGTGGAATCCTGAGTTTCAATCACCCTGAGTATCAGCCACTTTTTTCAGTTAAATCTTTTCCCAAGTTTCAGCCTGTGCCCCGTGTTTTCGCCGGCGTACCAGACCTGTCTTCCTGCCTGCCCAGGCATTGTGAGCCAGTCTAGCTTTGTTTATCCTTGAGTGAACATAACCCTGCACACTCATCCAAACATTTCACAATAAATTCATTGTGTTTAGTGCTTGTTTATTGATTGTGACTATGAAATAAGCCCTCTTCAAAGACCATAACAATGTATCTACTTCATCCACTAGGAAAATGATAGGATGGATAATCAGAACTTTCAAAACTAGGGATGCCAAGCCCATGATAATTTTCTTCAAATCGCTTGCGCTCTCTAGGCTGGAATGCTGCTGTACACTAACGGCCCCCTTCAAGGCTGGTGACATTGCAGACCTGGAGAGTGTACAAAGAATTTTCACGGCACACATAAGTGCGATAAGGCACCTAAAATACTGGGAACAGTTGAAGGTCCTTGATCTGTATTCCCTCGAACGCAGGCCAGAGAGATACATGATAATATACACTTGGAAGGTCCTGGAGAGATTGGTACTAAACCTGCACATGAAAATCGCTCCATATGAAAGCAAAAGACTCGGCAGAAGATGCAACATTCCCCCGATGAAAAGCAGGGTGTCCAGGGCATAAGTGTCCAGGGCCCAAGACTGTTCAATTGCCTCCCAGCATACATAAGGGGGATTACCAATAGACCCCTGGCTGTCTTCAAGAAGGCACTGGACAGGTGCCTAAAGTCAGTACCTGACCAACTGGGCTGTGGTTCATATGTCAGCTTGCATGCAGCCAGCCGTAACAGCCTGGTTGATCAGGCCCTGATCCACCATGAGGCATGGTCTCAGACCGGGCCATGGGGGCATTGACCCCCGAAACCCCCTCCAGGTAAACTCCAGGTAAACGTTAGAATTGAAAAAAGAAATTCTAGCAAAGTACCAAAGTGGAGGAGGAAGAGAGAGGGGAGAATGTGCCTTCTTCAGTGATTCTATAATATGTATGATACTAAAGTAGCACGAGTCGATAAAGGCTATAGCACCAGCCAGCGATAAAGTGTAGCATTAACAGTGTTTACCTGGACAGAGTTCTGGGGGTCAACGCCCCCGCGGCCCAGTCTGTGACCAGGCCTCCTGGAGGATCAAGCCTGATCAACCAGGCTGTTACTGCTGGCTGCAACGCAAACCAACGTACGAGCCACACCCCGGCGGGGCAGGTACCGTTTTAGGTGCTTGTCTAGTGCCAGCTTAAAAACGCCGGGGTTAGGAATCCCCCTTTATTATGGGGAAGCAGTTGAATGTCTCGGCCCCTACCTTTTTGTATGGTCTCTTAAAGTGCTTGACACCCCTGCTTTTCATGGGGGACGATGTCGCCAAGTCTTTTGCTTTCGTTGCGAGGATTTTTGTGCAATTTCGTTACTAACCCTCTGGATTTTCCCGGTGTATATAATCATGTTTCACCCCCTGCATTCCAGGGAATACAGGGTTTAGGAATTCAAGCGCTCCCCGAATTGAGGTGTTTTATCTCCGTTATGGGGACCGGGAAGGGTTTCCCGTAATTTTCTAGTGCAATTTTACCTGCCTTGAAAGGTACTGTTTTTGTGCAGCAAAATTTCCGCCTAGATAAACAAGTGACTGAAAAGCATCATGGGTTGGCATCCCCCATTTTTTAAGGTTCTCATATCCATCCCGTCATTTTTCTAGCAGCTCGATTTAAAACAATGTTATGGCCTTGAAGGGAGATCCCCGACTGATCACTCCCAGGCTTTGAGTTGTTTTTCGCTCTATTTTTGGCCAGAATTTGTTTTGTATTCGATGAAGTTTAATTTCCCCGTGTTTACCATATCTGGTAAATTTTAAAATTTTTCATTTTGTTGAACTTCATATTTTTTTCTGCAACCCACTGAAAAATTTGGGTTATGTCTCCCGGAGCCTTGCAGTGTCTGCAATGGAAGACACTTCATGCAGATTCGGGTTCACCTGCAAAGGGAAAACACGGTGCTGTGGCTGACATCCTTGTCTATGTCAGATATGAGGGTAGAAACAAGAAAAGGAGTGAGTACTGGGCCTTGTGGAAAGAGCTTTTCACCTACTGCCCGGACTTTACCGTGCACTACTCTTTGGTTCTGTTTGTGAGGGGAAAAAATTTTGATCCATCTACCAACTTTTCCTGTTTTCCCTTTTGCATGCATTTTGGCGCATTATGCCTGGGCACACTTGTCGAAGGGTTTTTTCAAGTCTGTATATATTACATCGCATTCTTTTTGTCTTTTATGCATTTAGGGCCCTTTTTCGTGTGATCCAAAAGTTTAGACAGCGGGGTGACCTGTTCTAAAAAACCCTTTGCCCTGGGTTATGTAATTATGGGGTTTCTAGATGGGTGGCGTCTTGTGTCTTAGACCCTTTCAAAAATTTTTTTGAATGGGGTGTTAGTGCTACGGTCTGTATTTTTTGCATTGCTTACGCCCCCTTTGGGAGTGGGGGGATTCTGTTGTTTTTAGTAAATGGGGGAGACCCCGGTCCTGCTCCCCTCCTAGGATGGTAAAGCCGTGAAAAGGGGGTTCTTGGTTCTTGGATGAACACGGATTCCCGAGTCTGGCCTGGGGCAAGTGCATGGGGCTGTCATTTTTTCACCCGTTTTTGAAGCATTTTTGGGATCAGGATAACATCGGTACTTGTGTTAACCAAATTTGTGGCTCCTCATAAAAAATTAATTTTGATTTCGACCTCAGTCTGGTTTGCGCTTGCAAAAACTGAGTCATATTGGGCTTTAGTAGCTCACTATTTCCTTGCTGTCATCTTGTAGGACCCATCTTGTTTAAGTGGGGCCCAATACTGGACGTTGTTCTCGACTTTGATTTGGCATAGGAAAAGAAATACTTTGGGTTTCTTTTGATTTCATTTATGGCTTTTAGTTCTTCCCATGATTCCCGACTCCTATAAGATTCCTTTAGCTTAAGTTCGATGTTTGCTATTTCTCTGACCAGTGACTCCCTACACATTTCAGATATATTGGCCTCTTTTAGCCACTTTGTTATTCTTTTCCGTCGCCTGTAAAGAGAGCGCCTGTCTCTTTCTATTTTACATCTACTCCTCCTTTTTCTTAGAGGAATAAGCCTTGTGCATACATCGAGTGCCACTGAGTTAATCTGTTCTAGGCATAAGTTGGGGTCTGTGTTGCTTAGTCTATCTTTGTTATTGAAGTTGAATTTGGTGAATGCTCCCTCGTGGCTAATCTCATTATGTCGGTCTGGGGCTCCGCGCATACATGTCTGAACCTCGATTATGTTGTGATCTGAGTATATTGTTTTTGATATGGTGACATTTTGTATCAGATCATCATTGTTAGTGAAGATGAGGTCTAGTGTATTCTCCAGTCTAGTAGGCTCTATTATTTGCTGGTTTAAATTGAATTTTGTGCAGAGATTTAAAAGCTGGTGTGTGTGTGAGTTCTCGTCAGAGCTGCCTCCTGGTGTAGCAAGAAAATTAAACGATTAATTGATAGAAAAAGGACAGCACGAAACTGACTCCTCCAATGTTGTTGGAGTTTTATAGGGGGACTAACAACACCACCATCTCTGCTGCCACCATCACCACCACTATGTAAGGCTTATCTTTCAGTGGCCCTTATACACCCAACAACAAACAACACAGCAACACTCATCAGTTAGGGAGAGAGACATATGATATATTTTATTCATTCTAGAGTATATACCATGTTTCTATTTCATTAATATTGTTTATTATGTCATATTAGACGAAGTGTGCTAGATAATTAACCCTTTCAGGGTCCGTCCCGTAGATCTACGGCTTTACGGTGAGTGTCCAAACCATAGATCTACGCCAAAATTCTAGCACCATCAAATTTAGCGCGAAAGCGCACATAGGCCTACATGTGAGAGAATGGGTCTGCGCCGTGGGTGTGCGCCGTAAACAAAAAATCTAGGCGCCTGCATAGCATTGTGGGAACGCCGGCTCAGTCACCCTTGTTCACCAAAGCCTCTTTGCCAAGTCAGCTCCCACTCCCCGGAAAATTGGGACTCCCCTCTTCCTTTTTGCCCCCGAAAGTTTTCCCGACCCCCCCAAAGGAAGGGGAAAATGAAGCCCCAATTTCCCTACGGCTTTGTTTAATTTAAAGTGACCGAAAAAAATGACCCGGGATTTCGATAATAGGGGCAAAAACCCCGACGACCCCTCGACCTTCAACCTCGGGTTTGTGGGAAACTCGTGACCAGGGTTTCGGGGTTCCTAAACGTAAAGAAAACTAATTTTTTCCGGGGCCGGGCCTAAACTTTAGTAATGACGATGATTTTTTGACGGGGTTTTGAATTTTTTTGGGCCTCGACGATCATTCGAGTATGATAGTGAGGAATAAAAATCACCAGTGAAGCGTCGGAAATTTTTCGCCCCCCGCATGCGCTCGGTATGTACCCTATGCTGTGCCCGGGGGAGGGAAAGTACTTTCCCGGGGCCCCTTACACCCCTTTTTAGGTAGTAAATAGTGAGGAGGGATGGGGCCTACACTTGGTGGATGACCCACAGGCATCAGGGGAAGGTGTTAGTGGGGGGTGGGGGTGGTAGTGGAAACCCCCCAGGGGCGTGACTCACCGTGCCCCCGGGGGACCCATGCTGCTGACCGTCGTTCAAGGACAAAGCGGGCGTCAGCCACCCCCCCCACAACCACAACCACCCCGTAAAACCCACCAAAGAGGGTTCAGTATCCACCAAAAACCGTTTTGTGGGTTTGGCCCAACAAAACCCCAAAATTTTTTTTCCCCCAACCCTCCCCAAAAATTTTTGATGACTCTCAAGGGGAATTTCTACCTACCTGCCCCCCCTTTCCCAAACGGCCAATGAACGGAATTCTTTGAATTATTTTTGACCAGCCTTTAAAGGGAAATTTTGCCAGGGAAAGAAAATAAGTATTTTCAGTACACCATGGCAAATACGATCTTAAAACCCCAACAATCAAGACAACCAGGGGGGAAAGAGACGACTGTTGGAAATGTATTTGCTTTTTTGCAACAATAATTTTATCCCTCCCCTATAAGCTAATAAAAAAGCAAACGGGTCCAAAGATCGGCTAATTTCTCCCCCGGGTCTTCATTTGAAAAAATCCCATGAACGGGTTTATCTTACTTTTAACCGTATGTTGCACTTCCTGAAAAAAACCAGGCCGCCCGGGAAGTGACGGGTTTAACAAGATTAGAAATGTTTTCAATGTATCTCAAACAAAATTTCAGGATATACTTTTATTCTTTCAAGATTCTTGTAATTGACGATTTCTTTTGATTTTGTTCAAAGGTAGACTGTCTTTCCCAAGCAGTAATACCGGACAAGAGGAACCGTTTTGGAATAAAACTTTTTGTACTCTGTAAATTGTGCCAGGGGGCCCTGGTGTTGGTTTTTGTTGTATACACGGGTAGTAAAACTTTGAAAGATACCAAAAATTTTATTGGGTTCTCGGGTGCGATTGAGAAACATGATGGCCCCTTATCTTGGTAAGGGCATACATTATATACCGTAACTGTACAAAACCCATTACTCATGATTTCATCGAGTGAACAAGACAAAATGTGTGGGGCACAGTGCGTTCTAATCTTTAAACATATGCCCAGGCTCAACGCGGTGTTTTTTTGATAAACGTGCAGGTTTTTCCCCTGCCAAGGACATAAAGGCTTTAAGGGTGGCATGACAAACAGATGTCAAATTGTTGACAACCACTCCCCAAAAAAGAAATGCAAGACAATGGCAAAGTTGATCGAGGACTAATGAACTTTCAAAAACCAGTGTCATTTGATTGTTTATACACAAAACACCTTGGTTGACAAGTGGACATGCAGTTTGGGGTTTTGTTGACTGTTTTTCGAAAGATTTACAATTTACATAAAACCCTTTTCCCTTCCATCTCATGGACATTTCAATGTCAATAAATATAATATGTACCAAATAAAGACGGGTAACAAAACCACCGTATGGTAAATTTTTGGGGGGTCTGGGTCAACAACTCCATAATGAAGTACCAGGTAACAACACCGGGAAAATAGAACATGGTCCTCGAATTAAATCACATATCCCCAAGCTTTTGGGGAGAGAAAGGTGATCATTTCATAATACAGTTTCCCTTTCCCCAACTCAAAAAAATTTGCTCAGAAGAATGCTTGTCTGTGCAAAAAAAAAACCGCCCGGCAACAAAAACGAAAAAACATTTCGTTTTATTTTGGAGGAATGTAAGGTGCCTCTTTTCCCTTTGGGGGCCAAATTTTTTCAAGGATTTCCAAAAAGCTCCAGCATTTTCTAAAACCATGCCCCCAATGATTGTAAATATGTAAAAAATATGAAAACTTTAAAAGTATTATACAATATTTGGGCATTTTTATTGTAATAAAAAACGTGGTAAACAAAAATATGATAAAAATTTAAGTGGGGTTTAAATTTGTTTAAATTTACGTGAGTTTATATAAAACCAATTACGAATATACAGTTTTGGGTTCTCTAAAGGCCCCCAAAATTTGTTATGGGAATAAAAAAAAAATTTGGAAAAAAAAAAAAACAACAAAAACAACAAAATAATAAATACGCTATGGGGGAAAATTCGTCGTTTTTTTGCCACCACCACATATTTTCTATAAACTTCTTGGCACTGAAAACTGGGTTAAGTACGATCAGTTTCCCTTATTTTTTTTTTTTTTTCCCTTTCACAAAAATATGCTTTTTAAATTTCTGTAAGAAAAAAAAATTTTTTTTTTTTTTCAAAAATTTTTCTTGGACACTGGTGCGTGACTTCAGTTTTTTGGGGCCCCTTGGCCCCTGAAAGGGTTAAGCCCCTAGAGTTGATATTAGTGTCATATTTAAAAGGGCTATCTTGTCCCGCATCCAAACTCTCCTGCCTCTCTCATATGCAAACAAATCTTTAATAAAGGGAAAAAATATTTAAAAAAGTTTTATTTTTTTCCAATTTAAAAATTTGTGTTTAAATTTATTTCTTTTTGGGGGCCGATGTAAAAATATAGTATTTTTTTCTTTAAAAAAAATTAAATTTTTTGGGGAAATTTTATTTTGGGGGGAACAGATTAAATTGGGGTTTTCATTTTTTTTCCCTTTTGGGGAAATACTGCTTTGGGCTTTAAAGGCCCCAGCTCCCTTGGAACAGATTTTGGCGAAAATCGGGGTTCCCCTGTATTTTATATATGTTGAAATATATTAGTTAGGAAATGGATTGTACACCATTGGGGAGTCCAATGGAAAAAAGTCCTCTGTCTGACTTTTTTTGGGTTATCCTAGGTTCTCTCACAATGCTGCAAAGAAAAAAAAATTCTATGTTTAAATTATTTGTGTATACCCTGAATAAACTTTCTTACTTACTAACTAATTTTGTGGGCCATTCGCCTTTTGCAAATAATCATTTACATGAATTTCATCAGGGGTGATGGGGGTGATAGTAGTGCTAAAAGGTGGGCCCGATGAAAAGTAGCTACAGAAAAGGGGGGGGAAAGATTTTCTTAAATTTTTTTAGCTAACATACCTTTTTAAATTTTACCTTTTTTCCTAGTTAAAGACCCTCTTTTTGGGAAAATACTTAAAGACCCTCCCTGTAGTAATAGTCTTTTTAGGGATGAAAAATAAAGTTTATCTTCATTGTAAATAATAAGAAAAAATTATAACCTTTATATTAAAAATAATAAGGGGAAAAGGACCCCAATGGAAAAAATCACCTGTCTGACTTTTTTTGGGATCCTAGGTTTTCTACACATATGCCCGCTATTATGATAATTTTATGTAAAAATGGGTTTTTTGTGTATAAACCCGAATAAATTTCTTATTTTTCTTACTTACTTCCCAAAGGGCCCCTCACTGTCTCAAGAAGTTTTCTTGTATATTCAAATCGAGAAGTTTTCTAGAAAAATGTAAATCGGCTCTGACCCCTAGAAAACAAAGAGTATTTGTAAGACTCCAAATTTTTATTAAAGATCTCCATGTATAAAGGCTTCTATTAAAATTTTTCTTTACAAATGTTAAACTTTTAATCTGTGTGGGGAACCCCTTAACTTTTTCTAATCCTGTGAGAGACCCCCTTCAACTCAAAAAGCACAGGTGTTGCCAACTTTAAAATTAAGTCGAAACACTCTAATTGCCAGAAAAAAATTGGCAAAATTTCCCCGACCTATACCTCACAACAAACCCGAATTTCAAACACCCATATCCAAACACATAAAAAAAAAAAAGTATCCAAAAAAGGTTTTTAAAACCCTTCCAAAATACGATACCACGTGCGCAAACTGCCCTTCTCACAAATAAAACCCTTCACCCCATTTTTCCATACCTCAAATATTTCTAATTGTGGGTTGGGTTTAAATGCTGGGAACACACCCAAAGCCAATAATAACCAAAAAAAAAGCGCAGTAAGAATAATCACTAAATCCCATCCCTGGCAACAACCCCCCCACTAATTCATAGAGCCAAACTTACTCCCTGTTTTAAACCCTCCAAAACTTACTAATGTGCCCAAACTACATCTACAAGGGGCCTTAAAATTTTCCCAAATTAAACCCTTTACCTAAAAAAGCTTTCTTGATAGTTGTGACAGACCCCCAGGCATAATAAACCCAAAACCCCAAAATTTTTCTATGAAAATTCCCCGTTTTCCACAAACCTTTACAAAAATTCTAAGCAAGTCAAAGGGCCTAAAATCTGGAACCCCCAAACCCAAAGCTCTAGAACGCAGACAAAATTTCATCCTTTTAAAACTACCGGGTTTGACAACATCTTTTTCCCCTGATACACCCCGACAACTAATTACATGAAAACCACCTGTTTACCCCTTACTCAATCACCCACTTTGTCTATAATCCGGGAAAAAACGAATCTTAATCAAAAAAGATGAATCCTAACTAGCATAAGTTTTGGGCCCGTGATACTACAATATAGAACCTGTGTAAAATTTTGCCCAAAAAAAGACATTTACCCTTGCAAACTCACAAAAATATAATTAGTCACTTTGCCTTTAAAACCAACTTTCCCATAATCTATATTTAATTTTGAGTTAAGAATTAATTTAAGTTTTGCCTGAAAAGCCTAACCCCTGCTAGGTTCCTAGTGGGCCCCCCCTGTAAATTAGTAATTTTTTAACATTAAAAAAAACACAATAAACCAAAACCGGTAAAACCCCCATTGTTAAAACTTCATAGAGAATTAAAATTGGGGGGGGGGGGGGGACTGTTTTTATTGAATAAGTCTTATGTTTTTGTAATAAAATTTATAAATAAAAAAATATCTTAAAAACCTTTAAATTTAAACATAATATATATTATATTAAAAGATATTTTAAAGAAGTTTTTTTTTTCTCACTTTCATCATAACCCTTTTTATAAATTTTTTTCATGGTATATTTCAGCGAATTATCCCCCAGACTCAAACCACAATTCCTACGAAAAAATCGAAAGCAAGGGTTTTGAATGAAACTCTTTTATTTGTTCTAGCTCTGACATCTCGCTTGTGTTTAACAGAGCCGTCAATACTGGGAAAAAGTTTTTTTCCTAAGTAGATTTGCCCCAAAGAAGGTTTAAATCAACCAAGGCTTAATTTTTTCTTCTAAATACATTTCAGTTCCCCTTCTTTACTTTAAAGGGAAGTTCCAATTTCCCAAACCAAAGTAGGTAAACGAAATTCATCGCTAAGTGAGGAGCATACTATAATGGTAGAGAGTTGGTATCAACCATCTTTGATATTGTTTTAATGTCACCTTTGCACCATTTATAAAATTTTTAGTATATTTTTAAATGTTTATAAAGTAGTGAACTGTATATTGTAATAAAGAGAACAGAGAAATTAGCTCTAATATACATTATTTAAGTATGTATACTGGTCAGAGAGCCCGTCGTAAGTCCAAGCCGTTGGTAAATGAGTATATCGCTAAGTAAGGAGAGGCTGTATTTTAAAAAGTTTGCCATGCAGAGTTATTAAATTCATGCACTGATAAAAGTAAATGGAGGTACAGTACTTACCGTGGTATCCAGACGGGGCTTTGCATTTATAGGTGATCTGTCTTGGGGGATGAGACTTAACAGGAAAATTTTTTTAGTTTCTCCTAATAGCTTGTTTGATATCTGCTATGGCTGCTTCAACACTTTCTCGACTTTGACCAACTCCTCCACCTTGACAAATGAAAAATCACAAATATGCATTAATTTTTTAAATATGATTAAGAGATATTAAAATTTGTAAAGTCCAATAAAAATTGAGACTGATTAACAATATTATTTTATAGCTTAAAAAGAAACCAAAGATAAAAGATAAATCAGGAACACTCATTTTTCCAATTTTTATAACTAAGATATAACAATTCATACTTGTAAGTTATTAGTAATTCACATGAGTACCTGGCTATTGTCCTCATTCGCCTAAGTAGTGCTGTATGACCCTAGTGGGTTTAGTGCTTAGTTATGATTATAATAATAATAATCATTCACCAGGCTACAGTATAACATATGTCACTTACTACTCATAGAAGCACTTAATTTACATGTCCTCACTACACACATTTCCAGACTCATTAATTTCTTTTCATTAAATGGGTGATAATGACTATTAAAGCATTAATAATCAGATACTACTGAAGGACAAGCATTGCAATGTATTCTCAGTATTCCTCGCAAACGAAATCACAATGGTATTAAAAGGCACAAATACAACTATTTTCAATTCCACTTAAGTAACAGACAACATGTAGCCATTAATGAAACTTCAACTACCCTTCCAGTGAAATTAGGTGTCTCTTAAGGTGGTATTCTGGGCACTCTTCTTTCTCTCCTCTACACTAATTGTAAAACCAGCTGCTGTCGCCGACTATATAAACAGTATGTGATTAGTCAACAAGTGTGACATGATGATAAGGTTTGTTGACTGTGTGCATAGAAGTCACAAGTGGTATATTAAAGTGTTTTTCCACCTTGTAGACATTATAATGCTCAATGCCTTCAACATGTACGAAATAGCAGATGCAAAAAATAGGGTACCACAATGCACACTACATCAAAACTATAAGACCACATCAATACTATGTTCTGTATAAATTAAAAAGAGGAGACATAATCTACGGAAAATGAGGCAAATAAGTGACCAGCCTCGGCTGCAAAACTGCAGAAGTAATACCAACGAGAACTGAAGTTATTTTTAATTTTTTATATTCTATGGTACATTTTCTACTTTGAAACCTTGCATATAATGAATGGCTCTTGCCCCCAATTATGTGGGATTTACAGTGATGCACCATACTTAAGCATACTGACAACAAAAAAGGCACAATACCATGACTGGAACAATACAGAAGAGAGGAGCTTACGACGACGTTTCGGTCCGACTTGGACCATTTACAAAGTCACACTAACGAGAAGGAGAGCAGAATGGGTATATATAGGCAGGAGGTGGTGGTAGTAGTAGTAGTAATGGAGGTGGAAAGTAGTAGTGGGGAGGTAGTAAGAGTAGGAGGGGCCAGTCAAATACTAAGAAAGAGGAGCACTGCAAGGGAGCTGGTGCCCACAGAGGGTAAGAGCAAGAACACCGAGGGGAGAAAAACAAATAAGTAAATAAAGAAGGAACAAATACACAGGGCAAAGAAAGACAACCCAGAGGAGAAAAAAAGGAAAAAGGAAAGGGGAAGAGGGAGAAGAAGAAAAAAGGAGGAATCAGGTTAGGTCATGAGTGTTCTGAAATTTGCACATTTTACAATGTAGTGGGAGAGGAAGGCATCTACAGAGATGAAGCCGGGACTAAGATTCGTACAAGGAAAGTTGTGTATTAATAACTCCAAACTTCAGAACACTCGTGGCCTAACCTGATTCCTTCTTTTTTCTTCCTCTCCCTCTTCCCCTTATCTTTTTCCTTTTTCTCCTTTGGCTTGTCTTTCTTCTGCCCTCTGTATTTGTTCCTTCTTTATTTACTTATTTATTTGTTTCCCCCCCCTCGGTGTTCTTGCTCTTACCCTCTGTGGGCACCAGCTCCCTTGCAGTGCTCCTCTTTCTTAGTATTTGACTGGACCCTCCTACTCTTACTACCTCCCCACTACTACTTCCTTTCACCTCCACTACTACCACCACTATTACTACCACCACCTCCTGCCTATATATACCCATCCTGCTCTCCTTCTCGTTAGTGTGACTTTGTAAATGGTCCAAGTCGGACTGAAACGTCGTCGTAAGTTCCTCTCCTCTATGTGCAGGTCATTTGTGTAAGTACACTAATGAATGCAGGAAGCATCTTAACATACCTGGGTTGTGATGAATGTCATGTGCTGCTGGGTGACCTGGGACCATGTGTGGGGTCACCTTATGTTGCACAGGACTAGTAAGAGATCCCATGGCACTTAAGAGGTGAGGACCAGAACTTGCACCTGAAACTAAGAGAAAAACAATGTAAATAGAGAGCAGTCTTCAATCTGCCTTGCATAAATCTGCAGATATTTCTAAAATCAAATATTTTATTTTGTAGAATTAATCAAGGTCAGGCAACTGCATCTCTACACAGGCAAAGTTGAACACCTATCAATTTTCATCATTGTGTCCTCCAGCTGCATTTTTAGGTTTCCATTACATTATTAAACTCTAAAATCAATGTCTTTGGGCTACAAACACAACCAGCACTTCATGACCCCACTGGGAACATAACCAGCACCTCGTGACTCCACTATGAACACAACCAGCACCTTGTGGCCCATTTAACTCAGTTTTACACACCACCAATTAGGACTATCTTGCACTTTTCTGCACTGTGTCTTTTTGCCCAACTATTCTTTCTGGTTTTCAACTTTTGAGTAAGAGTCAACCAGTTACCAGGCAGCTTGCCAGCCAGTTAAACAGGTGACAACCAGTGTACATCAGCTGACATGTGAAAGTAGTAGTCACTGTGAGCCATCAAGGCCTTATGCAGAAATGTGTTTTTCATATAATACCTACAAATCATGTATTCAACATTTGGAGTCTTATAGCACCCTAAAAACTCTACCACCAGTATCCTAAATCATGGTGATGGCAATTATAACATGGAGGTTGGTAATCCAGGTGCCTCGGCAGAAAGAAAGGAACTCGACCTTCAAACTGGACACTTTTCAAACCAAACTTCTGATGAGTTTGTCTAGCCCAGATGCATCTACAAAGGATCTCTTATTCTTGGTTCTTAGCAAAACCCCACCTGCAACCATACATTTTAAGTCCACACCGGCCTAGAACAGAAATACCTTGAACATTGCCCTACATAACTGTACCGGAACAATAACACAGTACAAAACCTCATACATTATTCTCATACCCCCACTAACAAATCCAAAACTGACAAGGATCTAGTATGATAAATGTCATCTATACTGTGTAAACATACCACCTGGTCATACTACATCATAATTTTTTTTTCCGTTTAATTTATATTGGTATAAGATATAATTGGTACCATAGACTATAGGACATGAGGTCCAGAAAGGAAATAACGTTGAGATTAAAGTTTAGAGTCCCCAGTCATGCTAGCTGGCTTCCATTTCCACATTCCTTGGTCACTAATACTGTACCGTTGGCATAGTCAGCCTTTTAATTAATGTCTGGAGGAATATGTTTTTTTATAATGAGAAAGTTTCAGGTTTCATATTTTAATGGTAGGGGGTTCAAGGATGGTTGGTGTGTGAGGGGCTTAGCATCCAACATGCACATGTGAGCATGTTATATAGGCAGTAGCAACAAATGTTTTTTTAAGAATTTTACCTGCCTGTTGGAGTGGTGAGGCAAGGTAACAATTTATAAAGATTCAGAAAACCATTAGTCAGGACTTAAATGTAAGGACCCCAATAGAAAAAAGATCACTCTGTCTGACTTTTTTGGGTTAATCCTAGTTCTCTACAAATATCTGCTTTGTAGGTATAATTTCTATGTTAACTGTATTTGTGTATCCCTGCAAGAAAACTTGACTTACTTACTTAATGATGGTAATTACAGTGCTTTCACAGAGAAAGGGTGATAGAAAAATGTTGTCAGTATAGGTCATACGAACTTAATGTCAGCACTCCTCTGGCTAAGACCAATGACAAGAATAATGATGTAAGTTTTTTTGTTTTTTTTTTTTTTTTTTAGGTCTCCTCTACTCTTATGGGAGTGTCATGTTAAAAAAAAAATTGGATAATAATTTAGTGGTTTGTAACATTATATACACTTCTGTTATAACCTACACATAAATCAATCATTGAACATGGATGTGTCATCCCTTCAAAAGCACGTGTATAATTATGTGTATTATGTATATATTTTATCCAGACAAGTCGGGGCCGACTCCCACCGAGGCAGTGACCCAAAAAGAAAGAAAAAAATCCCCAAATAGAAAATACTTTCATCATCATTCAACACTTTCACCATCACTCATACATCAATCACTGTTATTTTGCAGAGGTGCCCGATACAACAGTTTAGAGCATATACAATAAAGAAATAATACATATCCCTCCAAACTGCCAGATACCCAACCCATTCTTTAAAGTTCAGGCATTGTACTTCCATTTTTCCAGTATATAAACATATGAGTTTCCCACTGAATCTCTTCACTAAATATTACACCTGCTCAACTCAACACTTGTCAGGTCCAAAAACCATTCGAGACTATTCCATTCTATCCTATCCTAAATACACAACTCTGCATGCGGCTGAAGTCCAAGCCCCTCAACCCACAAAGAGCCTCCTTGACCCCCGCCTCCAACCTTTTAAAGGTTACTCCACAACATGTTGTGTTCCCACACACCGGGGGTGGGCCGGGGTGGGGGGGGATGGGGGAAACACACGAACTGGGTCAAACAGGCACACCTTCCTTTCCCATACAGATTTAATGCCACTCCATGGAATTCTAAACAACTGTAGTAGCCGCATTCCTCTCTAAATAACCAAACAACCTCTTCAACCCCTACTTCAGCCTCTGCTAATTCGTTTATCGGACTCCTCACCTTTCCTAACTTCCACTATGCCCAAGTTTTCTGCATATATTTACACACCCACATTGCCCTTAGACAGGACATCATCCAATGGCCGTCCACTGCTACTCGAGAAACGTTTTACAACCCAAGCTTCACACCCATATGATGGTTCGGTACCACTATACCTACAACATCCCTTGTTTTTCCTCCATATTTTTTTTTTTTATCTTCCACATATTAACCTCATGCGACCACTCACCTTGTTTCTTCATCAATCATGTAACCTCATCCTCCATAACCCATCCGTTGACGTCATAAACGCCCAAATGTCAAAAAGCATTCACTTCTTCCATACTCCCCCATCCCAATGGTGTTACCCAATTTTTCTTTATCTATATTCATTTGATACCCTCATCACCTTACCCTTATCTACGTCACTTTCATCTTTCTCCTGTTACAACACCCTCCCAAACTCGTCCACTAACCTTGCACCTTTTCTTGAATCTCCCTAAGAACAGTTTCATCAGCAGAAAATGTAACTGTGTCAACTCCCCAAGTTTGTATTTGGATTCCCCATAATTTAAATCCCACCCATCTCCGAAGCACCCTAGCATTTGCTTCTTTACAACCCTACATTTACCCGGGAAGTAACTCCCTCTCTTCTACACCACCAAACCTGAGCCGTCAAACTATCCTCATAAAAACTTTTTTACAGCTTTTTAGTAACTTACTGTACCTATGTTATTTAATTTATTATTATTTGGACATGATACATAAATGTACAATGAAATACAGTGGTAAGTTAGCATGCGTAAAGCCCCTTGATGCAAGCATTTATGGGCAGCTTAAAATAACTAAATAACTAAGCAATGATATATTCAGTGGTAAAAATTATAGTAAACAAATAACAATTAAGCACAAATGAGTATTTTCATAGGACAGTCATATGGTCATTTGCTGAGTTGCTGTGCATTTCGAGTAGAATGGATATTCTGGTTAGGTAATGCAATTAAAAAAAAAAAAAATTTGATAGGTCATAGTTAAACATTTTATGAAGTACAATTATCAGTATTTAGTTAGTTGTGGTGATGATTTTCTTTAAAATAGACCTTGAATTTATAACAACAGTGTTTCTTTCATAGTCACTAGGTAATGAAATTCCAGATTTATTTGGGCCTTTTATGTGCAATGAGTTTTTTGCATAATGGTGAGCTGGACACAGAACATTTGTCCTTGTGTTATGGTCATGGTGTTCTGTTGAGAGTCAGGGTAAGGAGACTTCGAGGGAGGTTTAGATCCAGTTAAGTGTTTTCTATATTATGTAGTAGGTACATTTAAGTATGGGATTTTTGTATAGGTATAGTTTAGAGACTTTTGAATATTGGTGGAGTGTGGCTGCCTGAAGTGGGAATTTATCATCATTCTGACTGCAGCCTTTTGTTGGGTATTTAATTGTCTGAGAATGGTTTATAGATGTTGAGTAGCCCCCATGCACAAATTCCATAGTGAAGATAGTGTAAACAAATGATGATATAGGGCCTAGTGCTGACTGTAGGTTCAATAGTACCTTTCTCATAGTGTGCCTACGGTCATGTGGAAATTTTCTTGGAAATTTGTTGTACATGTGTTGAAATTAGGAGTCCTTTATCAGGGTGGATTCCTGAATTTTCCCTCTGTGTGCTTTGTCAGTTGCTCCCATTATCATTAGTTTAAGATGGACATCTTAGTTATGTTTCCAACTGAATGAAGTAGGTTTGTCAATTTGAGAGTAAGTTTGTTAGTTCATCATACACTGTAACAATCTCACATTGGACTCCCCTATCCATTCTACATATAACTTTTTTCTAAATCCATAAATGCAATGAACTTCCCTACCTTTTTATCTAAAGAACCGTTTCACGAGTATGTTCTTCATGTAAACACTTATCTACACATCCCCTACCGCCCTCTATCTAAAGTCTCCTTGCTCATCTGCAATCCTACTCTGTCTTACCTCTCATTCTTTAATAATAACCCTACTGTACACTTTTCCTGTATACTCAGTAAACTTATACCCCTATAATTTTTGACAATCTCTTTTGTCCCCTTCCCTTTATTATAAATAACTTACATGCTCTCTGCCAATCCATAGTACCTCCTCCTCTTTCATACATTATTAAACAAAAATTTACCAACCACTCCAACTCTATACATCCTCCCCTGCCTTTTAACATTTCTGTTATGATCCTGTCATATATCAAAAGTACAAATTGAATTATCTTTGTTTACTTATATATGTAATGGTAGAGCAAGAAGGATAGTTAAGTCCCTGCATCCACTGTCTGTTCACACTAGTTGCAAAAGACTTTGCAAATAGGTGTTCTACTAGGTGGGTTGTATCCAGCATGATGATCATTTTTTTTTTTTTAAAAACCTTGAGAAGCCAAGGGCTTCTCTCACCAGACTACGTTTGGAAAATCTCCCATCTCCTGCCCCAACATATTGCTGTTTATGCATTGGTTTTGTGCGGCCATAGTTAACCAGCCTGGTTGATTCAGACCCTGATCCACCAGGAGGCCCTGTCATGGCTCACCACAGGACATTGACCCCCCAAAAACCCATCCATTTTAGGATTTACCCCTCCCTCCAAGTATAAGACAGGATGCGGAGCTCCGCATAACCATGGCATTCGGCAGGCGCAAACAAAGTCAACTCATCTTTATACAAACACTAATCACCTGAAAAAAAATCTTCTTTAATTCTACTTTAAAAATTTATTGTTGGGGTAGTAAAGGAAGTAAATACTATGGTGTTCGTTTACAGGTGTGAATAAAAGAAAAAATTTATGCAAAGTGGGAGTTGTTAATTATCTCTTTGCTTGATTCATGATCCTGCTTTTGTGATATTCTGAAGTACAGATTGCAAAGGGTGGTGAATGAATCTTGGCTTTGTTAAAAAAAACAAATTAAATGTGAACATAGAAAAGAAAGGTGAGAGAGTAACAAAAACGTAGAATTGAAAATTGATATCAGATTAGAAGATGGCTGTTGAGAAAAGTGAATGCAGCTAGATTTCCTAAGTATTTGGGCAGTAGACATAATACATATGGGGTCTATGAGGGTGGCCCAAACAACGTAGAAAGGAAAAAAAAAGCAACTGGAGTATTGTCTGAGTGAGAGGCTAAAAGCACCGAAGCCTTTATAAGTTAACAGGATTGTTTGAAAATTGATGGTAGGAAGGTAGCTGGAGGCAGTGGAGATGCCATATTTGTGGTGGCATCACTGTGTGGTGTGATATTATGCAAAGAATAAAAAAAAATAAAACTGAAAGATGGTGTATCATTATACATATGTTCATATAGGGTAAGGAGGGGCATGTAAAGTTACCTGTAGCTTGCATATGAAAGGATGAAGGCATAACAGATGTAAAGAAAGAGGAGGTTAGAGGCAAGTCCCCAGAAGGATTGGAGTGAAGGGTGGCAAATAGTTTTAAGTGGTAGATCTTGAGAATCCAGAAGGCATTAAGTTGTTGGTATATTGAGTTTCCGTTGGAGTGTATGCAATAACGTTTATGACTGATCCTGATGGGGGGAAGTAGTGAATCACCACTGAAAGATGAGAGTTTATCAATTCAAGAAATCACTGGAAATGTATGTTCTGCACTTCTGGCAGGATATCTATTAATAAGAATGACGGTATATAGCTCTTAAGACGAGGATCTTTAACATGGGTACCTGCTCTACATAACATCGAAATTTCTTGTGTGCTACAATAGCATTTTTCTGTTTTGGCTGCGCCCATAAGTTTTCAATGAAGGGTTTTGAGGGGTAAATGAGAGTTTTAATCTAGGGGTTTGGAGCATCCAACAGGCTTGTGCTACTGCATTTGATATAATGAATGAAACAAGTGGTTTTAATAACTGGACATACGGCTGGGCTGTGAGCAAAGTAACATATATGAAGGGATCCAGGGAAACCAGTTAGCCAGGCTTGATCTCCTGGATGTAGAAGTACGCGCGTTACACCCTACTGAGGGGGTGTAGATCTGCCGTTTTGGAGGGTCATCTGAAGTGATGTAACTTGCTTTGGCAAAATAATATTGAATATAACATGCTAATGTGTTTTCCTTTCTTTTTCATTTTTTTTTTTTCATAGTTGAACCTTACCTTGGAGAGAGACAGTAAGTGTATTGTGTTAATAAATATAAAATATATTGTTGAAAAAAACTCATTATGAAAGAAATGAAATATCCAATATAAAACATTTTGTTTTTCAAGATGTATAGTGAATACTGTGTATATAATACATACGAGTGTACATATACCTGTATAAATAAAGATAATATTACATGTTATCTTCAGAATGTGAACCAAGAGTTTGAACTGGGCGTGAGTGGAAAACATATCAACATTACTTCCATGGTAACACAGGACTGATACATGCATCTGCTTACTGCATTATCTACCCACTTCCATTCTTGCCTACAAGGGTGCTAGACAGATGCAGTGAAAGGTGTATACTGATACTTAGTCTAATTGTATGAAAGTAAACAACTGCAGAACTGTCCACTTCAATAAACTGTGCCTAATAATGCTACAGACACATATATACAAATAACTGTAATGAACAGATGTAAACAATATGATACATGATAAATGATCAAAACTAGTCTGTATAAATTAACGAAAAAATAACCATTAAAACAATGTACTCAAATTAAGATACAGTATATCAAACTCAAAAGTAAATAATAAGTTACTACTGTAAAAAAGGTATACTATACTGTACTATATATGAAACTCTTTACCAGTATTACAGTTAGACCTAATAACATCTAACAGCAGTATTCCTATTACTCCACCCTGAAGCTGGGCAGAAATCCTGCACTTGCAGTCCGACAGCCTGTTGTAAGGTACAAGTCCGTTAAAAAACTTGTACACATTATACTAAAATTTCCTTCTTACTATCATTAATGACATTTTGATGGCATCCTTAAACTCGGTACGTGCATTCACAAATAAATGAAAAAAAAGATAAAGCAGAAATTAGTTTGTATAGAATAGTATACAGTAATTTTAAAAATCTTTGCCCATCTAGTAAAATTCACAACTTACAATCATCTCACTTGAATCAATTTAATGACTAACACCAATCTGGTGGATACATCTCTAACAAATATTCAAACAAATTATTTCAACTCATTGAAGTTTGGTATGTTTATGTATACTACGGGGATGAAAGTTGTATTGGCTGAGACTTGATAAAGAACTCTTGAATTAATAAGATATTGTTAGGTTGAATATATACAATAAATGTCTTACCTTTACTTTGTCTGTCCACCTATTTCAAGGGCCCTGCTACCCCTGGCAGACCCAAGCTCTAAGCGCCAGCTCTCTGGTGACTGTTGATAACATGGGCCAACTCTGACTGTGCTAATGACCTACAGACCCAAACAACCAATCAAACCTGGCTGATCAAGGCACAATGTAGAAAGAAGCTATCCAGCTTCGTGAAAAAACTATCATTTTCATTACAGCAGCATTTGTGAGTATCAGCATGGTAATATGTTCTAGTCTTGGCCATGGATGTTGGGTATTATTTAATTGTGCTTGTGGCCTTCCCGCTCTTCACTCCATTTATGCCACACTTTCTCCCCATATCTTTCATTCCAGTAAGATGTTACAGCAGCGTACAGGACTGAGATCAGTCCCTCAAGTACCCTCCCATGTACATATATTTATCAGTGTATCTCTCTCCTCTATCTCAAGAGAATAATCCAACTTTGAGTGTTCAACCTATGTTGGAAGACCTATGTATATTTTTCTACTCGAGTATCCTGCCCTAAAAGGAACTGTATGAACAGATAAATAGCTCAAGTTGTGAGAGCACAAGGCAATTTGGAAAGTACCATCCATGGCACTCGCTTTTCTTGATTGTTTGACAACGTTCCATGCTCTCGCTTCAGAGTGCAGGCACTATTATTTCCACTCGATGAACTCAAGTTTGGCCGCCAGCTCTCTGACTCCCCTTCATAAATGTTATCTTGAGCATACTCCAACAGCATGCTAAGTTATAAAAGTCTCCCCGTTCATCTCCTTTATTATGATTCTAACATGTCAACCATGGTAGTGTTAGAGTGTTCAGCAGACTTTTGTGGTTACAGGAAATGTGGGTGCGGAGGGAAGAGAGCGATTGTGGAATGATGATGTAAAGAGAGTAGTAGGGAGAAAATGTAGTACGCCACTACCATCGCGACTTACGACCGAGTTCGGTTTCCGATGAAACCGTCGTAAGCAGATGGCCCGTAAGTCGAAACTTTACTATACTGAATAATCCACAAAACATTTTTGAAAATGACTTTATATTTATTGTTTTATTTTGGTATTTCATGTTTTACTATTACTTTTTAGGTGGGTAGTACGGGGGTATTTATACTGTAAGGTTTGGATTAAACACGTGGTACGAACACTAATAGTTCAGTTTTTTGCCATATAGTTGGGGGGGCAGAAAAAACAACGTTCGTATGTCGATGGTCGTAAAGTACTTGAGCAGTCGTAAGTCGATGTAGTGTAATATGAGAATGTTTTTACAAAGAGAAGTGAGCAAGAAGGGAAGAGTAATGAGAAAAAAGAGAGTAAAACTGGTGAAAGCAATCATAAAAAGAAGGGCAAATGAAATTGGTAATATTCCTAACAACAAATACAAATGTCTGTTGGAAAATAAGAAAAAGTTTGGGAGGATGTAACAAGTTTACCCATAAACAATCCCCAAACGTATATGTTTTTTCAACGCTGATAGTATGTAAAAAAATGTAGATCTTCTTTGTTTTGTTTTACATTTGAAAACGTGTAAAAAAACTTTTTATCTACTTTGTTTTTGTTATACTAGGAAAATTATGTAAAAAAAAAGGTAGATCTCTTTTGGTAGCACATGTATTTGAACGTCGATCTGTTTGGAAACCGTTTAAGATTAAGGAAGCCTAATTAACAAATTATTGTCAGTTAAAATAGGAGAGGTAGATAATCAATATAGAGTTAGAGGTAGTGGAAGATGGAAGTATATTGTTGAGAATTGTTAAATGTTTGATGTAGACAGAAGCTGTGATTTCGTGTATAGGCAAATGAGAATAACATCTTGTAGAGTGAGGAAGAGACAGTTGTAGTGGTTGGAAGTTCGTGAAGCATAGGCAAAATAAAAGGTGTTAAAGCAGTCTGGGATTGATGGGATAAAGACAAAATGTTGGTGCAATTATTTTAATAAATGTATGAAGAAGGGTAAGGTTACCTAGGGATGAGCAGAGTAGCATGCATAGTTCCTTGTTATAAAGCAAAGGGGACAAGAGAGTGCAAAAATAAAGGGTGATAAGTCTGTTGAGTTTACCTGGTAAAGTGTATGGTAAGAGTTATTATTGAAAGAAATAATGAGTAAGACGGATAATAGAAAGCAATTAACAAGGAGGTATTAGAAATGTTGGTGGTGTTTGATCCAGGGTTTACAGTGAAAACAAATAAGTGAACAGTATTAGATAAGGCTAAAGAGGTTTTTTGTGCAGTTATGGATTTTTGGAAAAGGCGTATGACAGGGTGAGATAGGGGGGGGCAATGTGCAGATGTTTGCAGGTGATGTAAGGAGTAGTTACAGAAAGCAGTGAATATTTTTAACTAGGATAGTGAGGCACCAAGTTAGAGTATGTAGAAAGAGTAGATTATTTCCCAGTAGAAAGTAGCCTAGACAAAGGATGTTTGATGTCACCATGGTTGTTTTAAAAGTAGCTATAATGGGTTGTAAGAGAAGTAATTGCGAGGGTCTTGGTCAAGAGCGTGGAGTTAAAAGATAAAAATCACATACACAAATGGGAGTTGTCACAGTTCGCATTGCTGAGACACTGTGCTCATTGGGAGATTCTGAAGTAGATGTTTGCAAGGAGGTTGTGAATGAATTGGTAAGTGAAGTAAAAGAAAAAATTAAACAGTGAATACAGAGAAAGAGTAAGGTTTATGAGATAACAAAAAAGATTAGTGATGAAAGATTTGGAAACAGAATTGGGAGGAGAATATGGAGGAGTATGTGAATTATTCAGATTTATGGGAGTGGAAGTGATCAGCAGATGGATCTATGAAAGATGAGTGAACATAGAATTGATGAGTGAAAAAGGTGAGATGTCCACTAGATTCTGTGGAACAAAGAACTTTGTCCATTGGAGGCAAAGAGGGGAATGTATAGAGTACAGGTTTTTATTTGGTTGAAGGCTAGGGTGATGAATGTTGCAGCAAGGAAAGCTGGAGCAGTGGAGATGTTCATGTCTGAGGGCAATGTGAGGTGTGAATATGAAATGCAAAATTCATATTGGAAGTTAGGAGGACGTGCCGGTTTGCCAATACTTTTGTCCAGAGGGCGAGGAAGGGTTGTTAGGTGGTTTCGTATTGAAAGATTGGAGTGAAACTGAAATACTTCCAAAGTGTAGTCAGTCGTAGTGAAGGACGGCAGGAATGTCGCCTAGAAAGTTGGAGAGGGGTAAAGGAGTTTGTGGGGTCAAGGGGCTTGACTTCCAGCGGGCTAAGCGTGACATGTTTTGAAGAGTGAATGGAACAATGGTTTTTAATACTTACGTGCTGTTGGATGATAGCAAAGAACATTTATAAGGATTCAGGAAAACCGCACCGGACAATTGATCGCTGATGATGGAAGTACAGTGCCTGCACTACTGAATGGAGGGGGTGTTAATGTTGCAGATTTAAAAACTGTATGTAAAACATCCTTCTGGCAAGACAGTATGGATGAATGATGTGAAAGTTTGTCTTTGTGCGCCAACCCCGCCTGGTGGGATCAGCCATGTGTTAATAATAACAATAAATAATTTCACAACAAGCTGTTGGATGTTCAAAACCTATTTATTACCTCTTTCCCTCGACCCCGTATTCATCGTGCTTTTGCTCATCCTGCATGTCCAAACCACCACAACTATCCCTCCGTCAAACCTCGAATTAATGCATAATATTCATGACCACACATTGCCTCAAACAGAGACATCCCTACCTCTGACCTCCATCCTCCTTGATACACACATTTTAAAACCCATGCTCCAGCCCATAAAACAGTGTTGGTACCACTCAATGTATATTCAGTTGTTGCTCCATGGAATAAAGTTCTTTGACTCAGATCTCAACACACTACCTACCATCCTTCATCTCAAAAATCTGTGTTCACTCTCATCTTTCAGAACCCATCTGTCAACAAATCTATTCTTTAATTACAGTGGATACCTTCAAATTTCAATTTAATCATTCAGACTAGTTCTAAAATCAAAATTTGAAAGGCAAAAGCAATATTTCCCCATAAGAAATAATGGAAATACAATTTAACGCCCGTCTAAAACCCAAAAATATTCACAAAAAAAAAATTATATAAATAGTATATACATTATAGATTATATCATTAACATACACACAACAAATATAGTTTACAATATTAATAAATTTAAATAAACCATAATAAAATAACATATTTAACTTTCCTTTATTGATGATTGGCATGGCCTCTGTAATAGGGGAGAGAGAGGGAGTTTGGGTTTGGGTGTGGGATAGAAATCCCCTCCATGAGGACTCAGGTATCAAAGCCCCTCTGTTTACCTCCCTTCTGTCTTTAATGCCACGAGGACTCAGTTGAGTGTGCACTTGGACCCATGTCTCACGAAAAGATCTGTCCACAGTACTCATGTCTGGTGCCTCTTAATATTTCCTTAGAAAGGGGACAGGACTTGTCCACGGAACTTGTTGCAAAGATTGCTTTGTTTCAGCTTGGTCAGGTGTAACTTCTTCCACAAACTTTTGGACATCATTCCACTTCTGTATTATTTCCTTCTTACACATCTATTGGTGTTGTCTCACTTTCTTTACCACAGGGGTACCACTTGCAAGTTTCTTTGGTCCCATTGTAGCTTATTTCACAGTCCCACAAGCACTAAACATAATAAAATAATCGTAAAATGTTTGAATGAGAGTGCAGGTTAGTGTTCACTCAAGCATCAACAAAACCAGACTGGCTCACGGCGCCTGCGTGGGGACACGGACAGAGCAGGCTGTTGGACAGGTCCGGTACCCGGCGGTTTGAAAATAGGAGCGAGTTCGATAATAGGGATAAAGTTGGTTCGGAAAAAGGGTTCTATTTTCTAAGAGTTTGATAAGCGATATGTTCGAAATTTGAGGTTCCACTGTATTTACATTATTTCTTGTGGGAAATATTGCTTCGAGTTTCGAACGTTTCAACTTTAGAACTAGCTCCTTGAATGGATTAAGTTCGAAACTCAGGGTACCACTGTACTGAGATGCTCTTGGTTCATTCTGGCACAATCTGCAGGTATCCAATAAAATCATCTGCCATTCTTCTGGGTTTATCACCAAGATATGTCTGCCATGATTCCATCTTGGGTCAACAGCTGCATCCTAAATATGGGAGGTACAATTCCCAGTGGGCTTCCCATGAAAAATCTGAGTTTTCAACTTAACAAAAGAATTATTTCTCCATTAAGGGCCTTGAGAAGCCTTCTCAGGACCCCCAATGCACCTGATAACTGGATATCTTAATGAATCACAGAGTCAAAACATTGACTGACTGTTTTGGCCGTATATATACGTCTTACGAGCCACTGTTTTTGATGTATATACGTACTCATAAATTCTAGTGGCTTCAAATCAAGCAGGAGAAAGCTGGCAGGCCCACATGAAAGAGAATGGGTCTGTGTGGTCAGTGTGCACCATATAAAAAAAATCTTGCAGCAAGCAATGCATAATGAGAAAAAAAAAAACTCCGACCTCTTTTTTAATTAAAATGCCGACTTTGTGGTCTATTTTCGTATAGTATTTATGGTTGTATTCTCGTTTTCTTGGTCTCATTTGATAGAATGGAAAACATAAGATAGAAATAAAGTGATTTTGCTTGGTTTTACTATGAAAAGAACCTTGGAATGGAGCTCAAAGTAGGGGATATGTTTGATTTTTGTCGATGTTCAAAAGTAAACAAATGATATTATTTTCCAATAAATGTCCAAGTAGCCATTCTAATATGCAGTCATGAATGGGATGACATTATTTATACAATTATTACGATATTGCAGTAGTCTGCATAACATTAAATCTTCTATTTTTTTGTTTGAAGAAAAATTCAAATTAGAAAGCAAGAGCAATATCAGAGGGGCCTGGAGACATGACTGATGAACAAAGAAAATGTTATTTTAGAGCCAGGAATGCCTGCATTGTTCATTCTGGACCCTATTTTGAAACTGTCATATTTTTTAATTTTCATGAAATTGGTCAAATTGCAAATTTCTGACCACATTATTGGGTAGCTGAAATCGGTAAATGGGCAATTTCTTGTATTCAGTTGATAGAAAAAATGGAGTTCTAAAGAAATAGCCATGAGTTTGGTTGACTGGAACAATGGAATTACCCAAAAACAGGGCTCAATTGGCAAAATTTCGCTGTTTCATAAATATCGCCGAGGTCGCTAACTTTTGAGAGCGTAAATCCGCAGTTTTCCACAAATTTCTTTCTTTGTGTCAGTAAAATCGGAAAATATTCTCTATCTTTCAAAAATTTTTTTGGGGGGGGGGGGGTTTTTGCGACCCCAAGACACCCGGATTTGGGGTTGCGACAGCAAGGGGTTAATGTGCCACTTTAAAAAAAAAATTCTTTGGCTATAAAATTTCCTTAAAGATTATGGAAACCATAGTTTTAAAGTGTATATAAAACATCAATGAAAAAATTCAGAGTAAAAAGATAAAATTCATTGCAAAATTTATTCTTTTATTAGATTTTAAAAAACAGATTAACTTTTTTTAATCTGTCAATCAAACCTTTATATTACCCTTCAAGAAAACATTTGCTCATTCCTTGACTTTCTACATGTTCTTTATGGTCCCCTTTCGTCTTTATCATGTTTTCCTTCTACTTCCAAAAATTTTTTTTTAAACTACCCCCTTCCCCCACTGAGACGGGTCCCCCTTGCTCCCCATTTTAGTCACCTTTTATGACATATGGAAGAAGATTTTTTTCCCCATTTTCCCCAATTAATTATACAACCACAATTTCTCATTATTTGGGCACATTTGTTTCAGTGAAAGGGCAATTTTTCCTTTTTAATATTCAAGCTTTTTTTTTGTAAAGTTATAAATTTCTAGAAGTTATCTGAAACGAAATACAAAAAATTCTGTATTTTCAGGTCACCCCCCCCCCCCCCCCCAAAAAAAATGCTATGCATATGGGACTTCCCCTTATAAATTTTCAATACCCCATTTACTTCCCATAAACCCCAGAATAAATATTTAATACAATATTTTAAGTACTATTAATTAAATAACAAATATTTAGAAAAAATACTTTTTATTGTTTAAATATACTAAAACTGCTTCTAAAACATACTCTTAATTTTTAAGTAATGAGAGGGAAAAAAGGGATAAATGGAAATGCAGTTGTGATGGATACCCAGAAATTGTTTTGCGTGCCATCAATAATGGAAAATTTCTGTAACCAAGGGAAAAAGACATTAGTACAGAATTAACTCTCAGAAAATTTTCTGTTCTGCTTTTCCCACAGTTCTTTAAAATTAGGGTTTTTATTTTATAAAAATTTGAAGGGTTATCTCTCAACAATAGGGCCCCTTTTAACCCTTTGACTGCAAAAACCCCCTTTTCTGAAACGTCATTCTATGTCGCAAATTTTTTAAAAAAAAAAAAAAAATTCTTATGAAATAATAGAGATCTTTTCCCAATGGAAATGACACCAAAAGTACAAATTTTTGGTTGAAAACTCACGGAATTCGCTCACCCGCGAAGTTAGCGGTCTCGGCACATAACATCAGCAATTTCCCCAAACTTTCAGCCCTTTTTTGGCCCAAATTTCGTTTTTCCCATTGACAAACTCACAGCTATTTTTTTAAAAATCCTTTTTTTTCATCAGCTGATACAAGAAACCCCCCATTTACCGTTTTTTGAATTCCCCAATAAAGTGGTCAAAATTGGAATTTGGCCAATTTTCCACGAAAATTTAAAAAAAGATGCCAATTTCAAAATAGGGCCAGAAAAAACAATGAACATTCTTGGCACTAAAATAACAATCCTCTGTTCTTTAGTCCATCTCTAGGCCTTCTTATATTATTATTGCTTTCTTTTTTGTTTTTTTTAAAAAAAAAAAATAAAAAATTTTTACTTTATGAGACTAATGCATTATTGGAAAAATGGTAAAAAATAATTCTGCACTAGTGAAAAATTTTAGAGTCCCCCGTTGACTGTATTGGGACTGTTTTTGGGTGATTTGCTTACTCCTGAACTTTGGGAAAAATCAAACATTTCCGTACTTTGGCTCAATTACAAGGTCAAGTTTTAGCATCGCTTCAGTGTTGGGATCCTTTTGGGCCGTGGGGGTGTGCCATACTCCTGTTTGAGTTGGTTTTTGCGCAGTTTTGAAGTGAAACTTGCTCTGTAAAGACCTGTTTGCGCGCTTCTACGAATTGAAGCAAGATGCCCTCCTCGAGAATTTCCAACAGCTGAAGGAAGAATGGGATGGCGAATTTGGGAGATTGGGGGGGAACTGACCGAGGAAAAAAGAAATTTTCTAGTAGTCTCCGTTTTGATCCTCAGGTCAAGAAGGGAAACTAGTCAGTGGCCCCCCCAGAAAGGGAAAATTTTGACGATCATGAAGACGAATGGAAGGGTAGAAAAAATAAGAAGAAAGGACTGCCAGGGAAACTTTTTGGGGAAACTTCTAAACACCAGTGCTACCCACAATGGAGTCGACACTGGAAATCACGACGAAACCCCAAAGGGAAAGGTAAAATATTGTTGTTGTTTTGGGGATACCAAGTTAGGTATAGGATAGGGCTTCTGCTTAAAGGGACGGATGGAGACAGATTTTGTTTTCCCTGGGGCTGGATGGGGTATTGATAGCCATCGGATGACATGAGGGTAATGGGAGCAATCCTATTATCGTCTCAGTGCTGGGGGCAACGATGTTAAAAGACGAGGAGTGAAGCCCCTTTTAGCAGTATAGGTCAGCAATAAAATAATTTGGAGTAAAGGGGGGGGAACTCTGTCAAAATGGTATTTTTCCGGGGAGGATTGGAAATGAAAAGTTGTCCGGGCAATTGGTGTCAATTGCTGGCTGGACAAATACTGTAAGGAAAAAGCGGTAACATTCATTTAAAAAAACTGGGGGCCTTTCTATGGCAAAATGAATGTATGCCCGGGATGGGGTTATATCTAGGGCGGGGGGGGTAGCAGGCAAGCAGTGGGGGGAGCTTAGGACTTTAAACTAGGAATAGTTTTGTGGAGAGTTTTGGGGAGGAAAAAAAGGAATCCCCCGTGTAGTAATTTACGGTTCAGGGGAACTATAATAAGAAAGGGTAGAAATTTAAAAAACCAGGGCTTTGGGTGATAAGGCGTAATAGTTTAGAAAAAAACAGAAATGGCAGGAAGGGTAAAAAAGAAAGGAGAGTCTTTCAATGTTTATTATCTAAATTTTCCGTAGTGTAGGGAAAAAGATGGACGAGTTGGGTTTTCTTGCAGGAACTTGATGTACTTGCCTTAAATGGGGGAGTGGTTTAATTCAAAAAATCGGGACATGCCTGCGGAATGTCATATTCAGGGTTTAAATTGTTCCCATAGATAGAAGTATCGGGGGAAGGGGGGTGGGGGGGCATTGAAAGTCCGAGATCGTTTAACTGTTGCATAAAAAAGGGGTTTAAACTGAAGTAACACATACGAGTCTGTTTGGATGAATTTTCAAGGGGGTAAAAAATGATTTTTGGATGATATACCCCTCCCCAAACTTAGATAGGGACCAAGGGAACTACTATGGAGGAAATTTGTTAAGGGCCCCAAGGCACGTAAGTAGTAATTTTAGGAATTTAATTTTAGTCATATGATTGGGAATTTCTGATGGAATTTTGAATCATACGATTCAGAAGTAGTTCAGGATTTTTTTTTGAAGCATTTTTTACAGAACCACAAGGGGAAATAACCGCTTGACTTAGTTTGGCAAAAAAAAGAACCCTTTTTAAAATTTTGAAATTTTAGGGAATGGGTGCTAAGACCCAAATCAATTAATTTGCATTGAATGGGAAATCCGATTACGATAACTCAGTACAGTCCCCAATTTTTGCTTCAAATTTCGATGGGGTTAGAGAAAATTATATCTGTTGATTGGGGAACGAAGTGAGCTATCAATAGACAGTTTTTTTTAAACACTTACATGCTGCTCAAAAACGTTTATCCCATATAAAGAAATTTGATCAAAAAAATGACCCAAAAAGGATGAAAAAGGCTCAAATATCTACTGGCATAAGAAAGGAATTTATAGGCGTATCAAAAGAGGGAGGGTCATTTATGAATCATATATTGCATTAAGAGGGACATTAAAAAGGGGATAAGAAAAGCTAAAAAGGGGGTAGAAATTAAAGTTGCTAGGGATTTTAAAACTAACCCAAAAGTTTTTTCCCGGGCTATAGAAAAAAAGTTAGAGTAAGATAGGTCCCCTTTAAAAAAAAGTATGGGGACCTTACTGACAAAGAGAAAGAAATGTGCTCGATTTTTAATAATTAAATTTTTTTTCTCAGTTTTTTCACAGGGAAGACACAACAATATTCCAGTAATTTAATTTTTTTTATGGGAAGAAGAAATAAATTATGTAACACCACAGTCACTAGTGAAATGGTTTTGGAAACAGTAGACCCACTGAAGCAAAATAAGTCGCCGGGCTGATGGGTTTTTTCAAAAGGGGTTTTAAAATGCAAAATGGAAATCTGTGAACCTTAACTAAAATTTTTTTTTATCCTTCAAACAGGGGAGTGTTTTAAAAATGTGGAAGATGGTAATGATTCCTATTTTTAAAACAGGGACAAGCGTTACCGTAAAATTACCGCCCAATAACCCCGACCTCAATTGAGGGAAATTCTATCAAAATTTTTGTAAAAATAAGAAGCCATCTCATAAGCATAGCTTTATTGATGATACCCGCATGGATTTTAAAAAGGCCGGGCTTTGTTAACTAATTTATTAACCCTTTTTTTTCAGTAAAGCTTTTTAGGGTGCTGACCACGTAAAGAATTTGATATTATTACTTAGATTTTTGTAAAGGGTTTTTTATAGAGTTTCCGCACCATAGACTGTTAAAGAAAGTGGCAGCTCATGGCAAATTGGGGAAAAGGGCCTTTGATCGATCATGGCTCACTGACAGAAAACAGGTTCCAAATGGGTTAAAACCCCCAGAGGGATCTGTAACAAGTGGCATTCCACAGGGATCAGTTTGGGGGCCCGTTTTGTTTATAATAATATTAATGATCTTGAGAGGGAATTACTAGGATATGACAAATTCCCGATGACCAAAAATAGGTAGGATAATTACCCAACGTAGATGTTATGGAACTTCAGGGGGGATTTTAAAAAAAAACCCTTTTTTGGTCAGAAAAATGGGAATGCAGTTCAATGTAATAAAGCAAGGTTTCGGCTTGGGGTGCCTAACCCCAGTACTTTTAAGTAAATATGTAGAAAATTTGCCTCGATTGCGAAAAAGGGGTTGGGGGTTTTGGGAACAGCAACCTTAAACCAAGACGCAATGCCTAAGCGACTTAATAAGGCAAATAAATTTCTGGGGTTTATATCAAGAAGTGAAGCAACAGAATCAAGGTTAAATGCAGTTTATACATATTATAAGGCCTCACCTTAATTAGCAGCTCAATTCGGTCTCCAATTACAGAAGGACATAAAATTTTGTTAGAAAACATTCAGCTAGGGTACTAAATTTAAAACATAATTAGGATCTTTCCCTTTTGAAGAAAGATTGAAGACCCCAAGTTACATTCACTTTGACGAAGAATAAGGGGAGACCTGATCAAGTGTATAAGTGGAAGATAGGTATTGTAAAGGGGAAATTAAAAAGGTCTTGGGATGTCTCTCCAAGGAAAAAACCCCCCAGTAAAGGATTTAAATTAGATAATTTAGTTTTGAAAAAGGGCATAGGGAAAATATTGGTTTTGGGAAATAGGGGAGTTTATGAGTGGGAACAGTCTACCTAGTTGGGGTTTTGAGGCTGGGACTTTGGGTAGTTTCAAATTAGGTTGGATAAATACATGAGTGGGAGGTTTTGGATTTGAGGGGGAAACTTTCACATCAGAGCTTTTTTTGGGGGGCATTAAAAATTTGGGTTTGGGCAAATGTTTTTTTTTGTGGGATAATTGAAAAGGACCGCCTGTATGGGCCAACAGGCCTCCTGCAGGTTCCTCCTTTTTTTTGTTCTTATGTCATTTTCATCATGAAACAAATAAAAATAATCTCTTTTTCGGTAATTTTTTTTCAATTTTATCATGTGAGACCAGAAAACGAGAATAAAAAACGATAAATACTACAAGAAAATACCCCTAAAATCGGCTTTTTAATCCAAAAAATGGTCATTTTTTTTCTCATTATGCACTGTGTGCCTCAGGATTTTTTTTGTGGGGCACACTGCCACAAAAACCCATTCTCTCAAATTGGGCCTACCACTTTCCCCCTCCTTGATTTGAAGCCGCTGAATATACAATTTTTAAAAACGTTGAAACATGGCGCGAAGACAATATACGACCAAAACAGTCAAAGGGTTTAAAAGTCTTACTTTGGGTTAAGTGAATGTCCATACAATGAATCAAGACAAAACATATTCCCCGAATGGTTTGCAAAGCACCTACCCGGGGTATACTGGGTGAGTGCAGGTGGCCAAGAACATGGGTTGGGGATACAGACGGGATTGGATTTGGAGTTGACGATGACTTCCTTTTCTACACTGAGGAATTCCCGTTTGAGCCACCACGATGAGGATGGGCAGGGGGAGGGGGGTTCGGGGGATTTTCATCTAAAAGTGTAATGGAAAATAAAAAATCAAAAGGAATAAGAGAAGTTTCAAAATAAAAAGTTCATAGACAAAAACAAATTGAAAGGGCTACTTTCAGGGGGGTTAGTAATAAAAACAACCCCCCAAAACTTTCAACATCATTAAATACTGTATTTTCAAAAACATAAAAAGTAAAATCCTGTATATTTAACATAAAAATTAAAAAATTTTTGACTGCAATTTCACACCAGAAGAAAAATCTCCACTCATCATTTAGGAATTTTTAACCTGGGAAAGGGGGGGGGGGGGGGGGGGGGTAGTAGAAAAAGTTGGGGCAAGGACGCCTTATAAAAAAAATTTATAAAAGCAATGATCATAGCCATGTTATAGTGATCTCCAAAAAAGGGGCTCCCTAATAATAAGCAGACAACAAGTAATGGAAAATTACCCGTAAATCAGACCCCGTTTAAAAAAGACAAAAAGAAAGGAGGAATTGTCTTTAACCCCTTAACTGTCCAAACTAACCGTTCTTACCACTAGTGCTCCAACTAATCTCGTTTTATTTTTCCCCTCCCTAAAAATTTTGGGCAAAAATTGGTCTGAGATGCCTGGTCAGCTAAATGGTTCTTAACACTTTTGGGAAGCAGTATTTAAAAAAACTGGGACCACTTTTGTACCTTGGGGAGCACCCGTTCAATTTAGGCCCGCAGAGCAAACGCATAGCAAACACTAAGAAATTTACTGATGTCCTGTCATATACATCCCCTTTTTAAGAGGGAAAATGATGTTGACCCCGATTTAGTGTTTTGAGGTGGATGTGGCCACAAGTGGTCGCGGGGAAAATAAAAAAAAAAATTGATAAAAACCCCTGTGCAACATTTTTCGCAAAAACCCTTTTCCCCAATTTTGGACCACTGGGGTGTATTTCTGCCCGAATGTCCATAACCATGCCCTAAATAGTAAAAAAACGATTCTGGAATTGTAATAGTGTTTGGGAGGCGACTGGCTGGCGGGGGTGGCTGGTCAGCTGCTTCTCTATCTCCACTGTCTGTATCTTCTCTGTCTTTCTTTTCTCTTTTTCCCCCGTAGTTGTGTCTTCTCAAGGGACACAATGTAAATACAAAAATTTTACATAGTGTAAATTTCCCGGATAACCCCAAAAAAATCTGAAAAGTGCTAACTGGCTTGTTTAATAAACATGCTGGCAAGGCAAGTAAACACATTTTCACTTGTTCAGGAATCAGATGTGATCATGTATAATACCCGTTGGCTCATGAGCAACCCTCTGAGACAAACAGACAGAAAGACAGAAAACACACACACACACAGCAGACAGAAAGACAGATATAACTAGACAGACTGTCTTGTTAACAGTGAAAACAAATAAAGCCAGGGCTCCCCTGGCAAGCAGTGCACGATCATCAAGTGTCACTCCACTGCTTATTCTGTCAGCAGTTGTAACATCGTCTTAACCACATGCTTCAAGGGTTCCATATATACTCCTTCTGGGACCTATAAATATTTTGTATATGTTCCTAGACAATAGTAAATGACCAACGGTTAGGAAGTACATGTTGACTGGTTCAGTGTGTTTGTGCAATTTGAGTACAATTTCAATACCTAATATTAGTGTCAAACAAAGATTGGCTATGAAATACAAGAATAACTACTATAAATTGTAATTATCGAACATAAAAGTTATATAAAATAGAAAAATGAGAAAAAGAAGTATATCGGCAACACTTCTGCAGGCAGCAGGAACTCCTGTTGCCGTAAGGTGAGCATCAGTGCCAACTTGACTGTTTTAATCTTGGTTAACTACTGGTCCTATTTTTTTTTTTTTTTGGGACTTAGTTTGGCAAGAGATGTGGAGTTAAAAAAGATAAAGAATCACACATACAGTGGGAGTTGTCCAGTCGCTTTGGCTGATGACACTGTGCTCTTGGGAGATTCTGAGAGAAGCTGCAGAGATGGTGGAGGAATTTGGTTAGGCGTGTGCAAAAGAAGTAAATTAAAAGTGAAATACAGGAAAGAGTAAGGTTATGAGGGTAACAAAAAGATTAGGGATGAAAGACTGGATATCAGATTGATGGGAGAGAGTATGGAAGGAGGTGAATGTATTCAGATATATGGGAGTTGGACGTTGTCACAGGATGGGTTTTGAAAGATGAGGTGAATCATAGAGTTTGATGTAGGGGAAAGGGTGAGTGGTGCACTTTGGAGTCTGTGGAGACAAGAAACTTTGTCCTTGGAGGCCAAGAGGGGAATGTATGAAGAGTAGAGTTTTCCACAACGCTCTTATATGGGTGTGAAGCATGGGTGATGAATGTGTGCAGCGAGGAGAAGGCTGGAGGCAGTGGAGCATGTCATGTCTGAGGGCCAATGTGTGGGTGTGAAGATAATGCAGAGAATTCGTAGTTTGGAAGTTAGGAGGAGGTGCGGGATTACCAAAACTGTTGTCCAGAGGGTGAGGAAGGGTTTGTTGAGGTGGTTCGGGACATGTGTAGAGAGAATTGGAGCGAAACAGAAGTGACTTCAAGAGTGTATCAGTCTTTAGTGGAAGGGAAGGCGGGGTAGGGCGTTCGGCAGGTGGGAGGGGGTAAGGATGGTTTTGTGTTGCGAGGGGCTTGGTCTTCCAGGCGGCATGCAGGAACATGTTGGATTGGAGTGAAGGAGCACAAAAATGGGTTTTTATACTTGACGTGATGTTGGAGTGTGAGCAAAGTAACTTTATGAAGGGGTTCGGAAACGGGCAGGCGGACTTGAGTCCTGGAGATGGGGAAGTACAGTGCCTGCACTCTTGAAGGATGGGTGTTAATGTTGCAGTTTAAAAACAGTAGTGTTAAGACCCTTCTGGCAAGACAGTGATGGCAGTGAATGATGGTGAAAGTTTTCTCTTTTTCGGGGCCACCCTGCCTTGGTGGGTATGGCCAGTGTGATAATATAATAAAAAAAATTATTACACACGAAAATTGCCCTCTCTCACTAAAAATAAAAATTATGTATAATTTTTTTTTTTCAAATATTCGGAGCAAGGCAATGGGCGAAGCAAAATGGCAGATCTACATTTGAACAGTTAATGGGTTAACTGAAAAGATACACTAAATTAATCTCATTTCCCATAAAATCCATTTATAACTTTGAGATGGGACCAGGACAATAATATTTCTTGTGTAATTCCTTATTAATTTTTTATTTAGAAAATTAGTATACAACTATGTATTCCCAAAAACCCTCTGTTAAACCTTTCAGGGTCGCAAGGCCCTCTCAGTGACTTGTTTCTGGCGCGCCCAAAATTTTAAAAAATAAAAAAAAAAAAGAATTTCTTATGTAAAAGTTAAGAGAATCTTTTCCTGATCATATGACACCAAAGTACGATATTGATGAAAATAACTTCACGGAATGATGCTCTCGCGAAGTTAGCGGTCTCGGACAATGTTTTACGCATCGGCGATTTTGCCCACTTCGAGCTCTATTTTCGGCCAATTTCCAGGTACTAGTCGACAAAAATCATAAAACTTATTTTCACTAGTACTCCAATTTTTCTATCGAATGAGTACAAGAAACCACCCATTTACAATTTCAATATCCATAAAAGTGGTCAGAATTTTAGCAATTTTGCCAATTACACACAATACTTCAAAGATGCCAATTTCCGAAATAGGAGTCCAGACTTTAACAAGAAAGACATTCTGGCACTAAAAATAATCAAGTTCTCTGTTTGTTAGTCACATCCCAGGCCCGCTTATATTTCTTTGGCTTTCACTTTTGAATTTTTATTCTACAAAAAAATAGAAGATTTGCTGTTATGCCAGACTGCAGTAGTGTTAGAAATGGTATAAAAAAAATATCAGCGCCCTTGCGAAAAGAATATATGGAGCTCATCAGTTGGACGTGTATTGGCACGCTTAGCTGACTTGTTCTTTGATCTTTGGTAAAAAATCTAACATTTCTTCTACTTTGAGCTCAATTTCAAAGTACTTTTCATTGTTAAAACCAGTCAAAGATCATCTCAATTTCTGTAATATGTCTTCCATTCTATAAAATGAGACAGAAAACTAGATAAACCATAAAATACCATATGAAATGCAGTGCAAAGTCGCTGGTTAAATTCCAAAAAACACGAGGTCCAAAGTTTTTTTTTTTCTCATTACGCACTGTTGTGCTGCAGGAATTTTTTTATACTTGCGCACACTGACCACATAGACCCATTCTTTCATATGTAGGCCTACCCAGCTTTCTCTCTCTAGATTTGGAGGCGCTAGAATTTAGGATGCTAGTACGGCAAAAACCCTGAAAGTGGTTAAATAGAGGAATAATGGTGTTATATCCTATTTTCTGAGTGCCATATACACCAAAAATGAATACAATATCAAAAGAAAATATCCATTTATTTTATTGTTGGGTTGAAGGAGTTTTGATGGCACCATTACCCTAATGTAGGAAACAGCTGATTTAGTACATTTGTGGACACTGTAAGGTGACAAAATATGGTTTTTATGAGATATTATCTAGGCTATTGTATGAGCAGGAAGCTGTCTTAAGAAAGGTGTCTAGTCAGCAGCCAGAAATCTGATGTTGTATGAGCAAGATGTGGTAATTAGGCATTGTTCATTATCTAAAAACTGGTCACAATTTTAAAAGGGCATCTATGGAAACTTTAATAATCCATTTCCCTATTTTAAGTAAAATTGTCTGTTGATTATGCTTCATCAACTTGTCTTTCACTTGTCTAATTTATGTTCCTTAGTATGTAATTATCATTACCTATACAAGCCCTCATAAAAAAAACTTCTTTTCACACTGAGGGGCTGAATATGCCACACTTCATTCACATAACACTCGATCTTCTGGGTCCCCGTAGATCATTTGTTATGCTTTTCCTCCTTAGTGATTTGTATTTTTACCTCAGGTCTCTAGTAGTTGGGCCAGCTGGAATGGACAATCTCCAAGCCCTGTTGTAAACCTCCAGTGATAATGAACACATCAATTTCACTCTTCCACCATGCATTTCTGCCTCAGCTGGTGCTTATTTTTGACAGGGGCCCTTGGAGGCCCACTAACTACTTTCAAGATCTGTGGCTATTAGCTGTGTCTGGCCCATAGGCTATGATGATTAGTGTGTATTGCCTAATCTTTGCTGGGCAGGGTATCCTAGCTGGTGAAGGAAGTGGGGGGACCCCTAAGAATGCTTAATTAACATGGGATGGATTCCACTGTTTGTGAGCAGCTTATGACATAGGGGGGGCACCTCTTTCAGTATTGTGGAGTTGAAATGGCTTTCTCATTTGTGATGGGTATGGCATCGTCTCTCTTGACCCATGGAGGTTCCCCTTGGATCAAGCCCATGGGACAAGTGGGTTTAATGGATCTAGGATTCTTCCAGGGCCATATCTTGGCCCGCTCATATTTTTCTGAGGCTGATACTGTGGCCAACAGCTCTACTGTTCAAACAAGTGATTGATGTCAGGGAGTCTTCGATGTCATGCCTCTTACCTGACATAACCTGATTCCACTGCCCTCCTCAATTGTGGGCTTGGAATCTGGAAGTTGCTTAGAGTTTCCTGTAAGGAGCCTCGAGCGTCCCATTTTTCCTGGGGTCCTCCTGTTATATTGCATGTCTCTTCTGAGATTTGCCACCTGGAGAAGGAAGCTGTTTTACCACCTGTGGAGGAGAATGTTTGCTCACCATTCGGCATGGGTTATTATTATTATGATAATCACAGAGAAAGCGCTAAGCCACAAGGACTATACTGAGCAGAGGGCAGGAAGGAAAGCGAGGGCATCAGGTGGCAAAGGGAGATGGTATGAGTACTAGGTTACGGATAACAGCGGGGTAAGTGGATGGTGAAAGGGTTAAAGGGAAGCAAGAGACTTGAACCCTAGAAAGGGCGAGGGGGAGTGCGAAAAGTTATCATCCAGAGTTTGCGGAGTAAATCAGTCATTGTCAAGAAGTCAATGAGGAGAGTCAGTAATTACAGGAGGGTCCATCAGCAGAAGGGGAAGGTAAAGAGAGCGAGTAGTAGAGCGGAGACGATGTTGGAAGGTAAATTCTGCGTGCTCGTTGATTGAGGGGCACAGTCTAACAGGAATGTGGTAATCGATACTGGAACTTGACACTGCTCACAGAAGAGGAAAGGGTGCCTCTCCATGACGATACCATGAGTAAGACGAGTGTGGCCAATGCGAAGGCGGGGAGAGTGTGGTCTCCCAACCTCGGCACTGATGACAAGAAGAAGGCCCAAGTAACCTATGCCTCAGTTTAAATAGAATGAAGTTTGTTACCGAGCTGAGTTGACAACGTTGTTGCCAAGGCCGTAGCGAAGGGGGTAGCTATTGCAGCAAAATAGTCCAGAAATGGAACACCTCTATAGGAAAATTGTAGGTCATGTTTACTGCGGACCGCGCGCAGTGTCTGCCTGTTCATTGCCCTGTACGTCGACAATGACCAGGGACCCACAAAAAACACTATCTTTTGCTTTGGGACAGAGATACGGGCATAGCCAAAGTGGATAGGAGAAACCTAGCGGGGCGACGATGTACCAAGTTGCGTATCGCCTGTAGGCACTAAGGGAGTCTGAGCTACTACAAATGATGGACACTGGCATAGATGCGATACGTATAAGTGCTGCAAGAATGGCATAACAATTCAGCAGTAAAAATGAATGCTAGCCGAAGATAGTATAAATGCCCCCCGCACGACGCTGTCCGGAAACACTCAGCAAATCCGACGCCGGTCTGAAGACTTGAGCCATCTTTGTACACAGCGGTTGGCATGAGAATGGGTAGTGGAAGTGATCAAGGAAAAGAGAGCGGAAGCCCCCGTAGGCAGTTGAGCTTTCGAGCAAGGGGAGTGAGAAGAACCAGGACCCCGGACAGCGGGAACTTCCCAGGGAGGGGAGGGAAAAGTGAGATGCTATACATGAGCATATAAAGGTGGTAACTGAAGGGAAGACAAGAGGAATGTAGGCGAGAGAATAGGGACGGAGCAAACAGGAGCGCATGAACGAATAAAGAATGTCTACTAAATATCGGTACATTCTATAAATGGATGGATTGTGGAGATCGTGCGAGCGTACATAGTTAGCGAAGGCAATGGGCAAATCACGGCGATCAGGACAAGGATGGAACATTCGCTTCTGCACACCTAGAGGCTCTCAAACAGGGGAAGAGCGAAAAATAGCACAAAGCACAAACAAATCCTTCGGTGAATGCTGGGGGATAGTGTTAAGGCTAGAGAGAGTTAGCAGGAGAGGCCACGGAATAAATCTCCGAGTCACCATAATCGAGTTTCGAATAAAACGAGGAGGGTTGAATGTAGGCGACGCAGAGTTCGCGATCAGCTCCCCAGATTGATGAGCAAAGGGTTTTAAGAAGGTTTAGCCGGCTGTGACAAATTGCCTTCAGAGAGGTAATGTGTGGTTACCAGGTAACCCTCCGGTCAAGGAGAAGGCTAGAAACCTGACTGTATCACGTTCGGGGGATACGGGAGCCATAGGATTCAAAGGATGATCGGAGATGACAGAGCGTCTCGTGAAATTAATTTGTGTTGAGTTTTTGGTACTGAAAATTTAAACCTATGCGTGGTGGCCAAGTGGAAACACGGTATCGACCGCATGCTGGCAGAGAGAACTGGCAATGAGATGACGTCAGCGCTGCACAAGCAATAGCGAAGTCATCAACATAGAGTGTGACCAAATATTGGGTGAAGAAACAGAGGCCAAATTCATTTCTAGCAGGAGGAAAAAAGTGTTGTGGCTTAGAACACATCCCTGAAGGGACACCTTCAGCTTAGGACGAAGTCCGGAGAAAGAACATTATTGACTCGAACACGGAAATGTCGTCAGTTAAAAAGTTCTTAAGGAAGGATGGTAATTGCCTCGGAGGCCTAAGAGTGGGCCTGGGCCAAAATATTATACCTCCAAGTTGTTCCCATATGCTTCTCAAAGGTCAAAAAAATATGGCAAAAACTGAGTGATTATTCGCAAAGGCATACGAAACATACGTATCCAAGCCGTAGTAAGGGGTCTATAGTAGAACGACCTTACGAAAGCCATCTTGACTTGGGAGAGACTGTTGTGTGTCTCTAAAATACCACATTAACGTCAATTACGAGACGTTCCATCAATTTGCAAACTGCCTAGTAAGAGCGATGGGTGATAGGGAGGCATCATGTCTGTATTACCCGTGGTTACGGAAAGGGAGACAATGGCAGATTTCCCACAGCTGGGGAAGAAACTCCTTGCTGCCCAATAAGATTGATGAGGTGTAACGAGGACCTACAAGGGCTCTGACCGATGTAAATGTTCGTAACAAACGAATATGATGTCGTAGGCCTAGCTGCCGACATGTTCGCAAGCTGAGAGGTTTGCATCTAGTTCTTGAAGTGTAAAGGCACATTATAATGTTCTTCTTGAGAGAAGAAAAGTCCAAAGGGTACTAACTCTCTGGCAGACTTTGAGGAAAGAAACCGGGGGGGCATAGATGAGCCCCAGGGAAAATACGGACCCGATGTGTGCCAGTTCAATGGCATACGTGAGGGTGTTTGCTACATCACACCAGGCCCGTAGAAGGAGCCGGGTCAGGAGAGTATTACCACTTCAATTTTCCTCACTTTTTTCCAGACTGCCAACTATAGAAGAAGCAGAGGTTGATGGTGGAAAATAGTCTCGCCAACAAGTGCATTTAGCTTCACGGATAGATCACGGCGAGTGATCGCCACGCTTTTGCTTAAAATCATGTCTCTCGTGGTTCTATGTACCGGTACTGCCCATGCAGCACGTTTTCAAACATACTGCTAACGAGCTCAAGCAGGAGACCACAAGGCACGCACTTCTGAGGAATGCCTGCCTGAGGTTTGGGGTTTACAGATGAGAAGCTTTGTGGTAGAAAACGACGTCGAGAAGAGGTGTAGGAGCTCATCAATGTGGAGGATGAAGAAGGAACCTCACCCTAAAAGCAGTGAGTGTGTCGAAAGATCCCAATTTGCTCGATCCAAATTGCCACAGCGAGGGCTACGGAAAGGTGGTGAATAGGAAGGAGAAGTAAGAATGATTGGAAAATGATCACTGTCATGTAAGTCGGTAAGTAACAGACCAGGTGAAGTCTAGTGCAGTGGAGAAGAGCAGACTGCATAAAAATCGATGCAAGAGAGAGTATAGTATGCAGGATCAATAATGGTGGGAGTACCGTATTTAAAAATGGAGGGAAGAGAGGCGAGAAAAGCCTCCAACTGGATGCCACTGCGAGTAGTCACAATGAGACCCTACCATCAGTTCGGCTAAAATGCTGTGGGCGTTAAAATCTCCAAGTAACAGAAGGTGGTGGTGTAAGGATGAAACAAGAAAGGCAAAGTCTGTGTAGAAAACTGCTCGAGAGGAGAGAGATATTAAGAAATATTGTAAAACCACTTATTCAAGTGGATACGGGCATTGCAGTGTAATGCAGCGAGGTATGGACAGATAGTTGACAGTACGGAATATCATTGCGTAGAAGGGCACTTTCATTATAGGTCCCATCTGAGAAAGGATCCGAAGAGACAATAAATTATAGCCTTGAGATAGGTTGGAAAACAGACACCCGAAGTGAATTTTTGGTTCTTGTAAGGCAAGCACCAACAGGGGGAAAACCTGGAGAGCAACATCTGAAGCTCACCTCGATTACCCCTGAGGCCGCAGGAGATTCACTGTAAATAGGCCATGGATGGCACGAATAAGAAAATACCCAGGATCCGTAGGGAAAGGCAACCAACGGACTAGAGGGGTTAGAAAAGTCTTGTGTGTGGCATTGGAAGACGTTCAAGCAGCGAAGGAACGGAGCGTTGCGAAGGAATGGGGATAGTTGTGGAAGATGGAGTAGAGGGAAGAGAAGGGAACAGGAAGTGAATCAGTGTCCTTGAAGGTTTAGTCTCTGCAATATAATCTGTAATGCTTCAAGCGTTCTGAATTCAAGATGGATGGGAGACCATTTTGGCAGAGTAATAGAAGGAGGAGGGTGAGTAAAGATTGGGACAGGAATGGACTTGTACCAAAGTAGAGGGGGAGGGGAAAGAGTGTAAGGGACTGTGAGATGAAGCTGGGGGGGGACAGAAGAGGCAGTAACCTGGGAGGTGGCAGTAAGAGGGAGAACTTGGGATGGGACGGGGGTGGAAGGCATAGTACGAGAGGAGGGTGATCTCCACACTTGTAATTAGAAGCGAGAGAGGGGAAAGAACTAGGATATAGGAGACTGGAAAGGTAAGTGTGGAGGTGGAAGAAGGGAAGGAAGGGTCAAAGAAGATTTGAGCAATGTGGATTTTTTGGATTTTGAGAAGTAGAGGGGCGATTGGTATTAGGTGTCGTACGAGGTCTTGTCGATACTGGGGCTTGTGAGGAAAGGAACGCGAAGATGGAGAACAGACTGAGTCGTAAGTGGGACGTCACAAGCCAGGACAGCAAAAGGATTAGATGTCGGCGGAGTGGTCTATGGGAGGGGTTACAACAGAGGAGGCTGCAGAAGATGGGACCCAGAAGTGGGGGGATGTTTTGAAACCGAGAATAAGAAACACGGGGTAGTCTCCCTTGGTGGCGGAGAGATGACGTAGTGCCATAGCTAAGGGGTCCTTTGGCCTCTTTGAGGCAACGGAATTCACGTTCATGTAAGTAGACCTGCAACGGCGGGCTTCGGGGATACCGAAAGGGTGAACTTCATTACAATTAAAGGCAAGATGGAGGTTGACTGCAAGATGTATTAGAATGGTCGTGGCACCACAGGACTGGGCATTACGGCCCATAGATCGGAATATTTCCTGGGTGACCCAAAAAACGGCCAGCAATTTCTACACTGATGCGGTGTAGGTATCACCTTTCGAACTTGTACCGATGTTCCCGCGACATATACAGAGGACGAGGAGTCTCGGCTGTCAAAAGTTAAAGAGGCCACATTGCATGGGGTAACGAGTCTCCGCCACGGGCAGCGGAAGGGACCATTAAGTGTCTACTTTGAGGATTGGGAGATCCGGAGTTCCAGCGTTCAACAATGTCTCCATTTGCCACATGACTGGAAATTTGTTGGATATGGTATGGGGCAGAATGACAGTACCACTACAAGAATTGGGAGAAAGATGTTTTTCAATAGTGATAGGAGTACAGTGGACCCCCGGTTAACGATATTCTTTCACTCCAGAAGTATGTTCAGGTGCCAGTACTGACCGAATTTGTTCCCATAAGAAATATTGTGAAGTAGATTAGTCCATTTCAGACCCCCAAACATACACATACAAACGCACTTACATAAATACACTTACATAATTGGTCACATTCGGAGGTAATCGTTATGCGGGGGTCCACTGTAGTATTGATATTCGAAAGGAGAGAAAGATCATGAGCTTGGGTAGCATTCTGGACAGTGGCGCATGCGCGTAGATACCACTTTGAGAGCATGAAATGAAATACTCTACAACATGGACGCAGGGAGAGCTTTGCCAATATCTATGGTCGAAAGGTAGGCAGAAGAAGGAAAGTCAGGGTCTTAAAAGTAAAGAATTTAGTCCATTTGTGGTCCGAAATGAGCGTGGAGAGGGTTCATGTGCTTGACGTGTCGGTCTTTTCGAGTAGAATGGTAAGGTAACGAAGGGCCAGACATCATCCAGGAGATTGACGTTGGCGTTTAGGAGTAGGTCCGGAGTTGGTTGGCGTGAACTGGCGCTGGGCGATTGCAAATTGCACGTTACCGTAGAGGGAGAAGCGGAAGCATAGTCAAAGTGACGAGCGGAGTTCGACAAATCGAGTCAGTCGAAGCCTCCCCGGTACCTGATGCAGGTGAGGAAACTGCACCAGCAAGAGGTTATACATGGGCATCAGGAAGTGTACGAAGACGTGGTCTAAACACAAGACAGGGTCAGAATGGGGGTGCGATATCAGAAGGGGCCCGGGGGGTAGGGGTTCATGATTGGGTTCTCCATGAGTTAGGTTACTCCTTGCTTTTTGTTTTTTAAGAAAAAAAAAAGAAAGAAAAGAAAGAATATAAAAATAAAAAAAAGAATGAAAAAAAGGGGGGAGCAGGGAGGAAAGGAATAGTTCCCAGGAGGAATGAAAAAGGGCCGGAAATCTTCCTCCTCCGCGCCCAAGAGGACCACGAGCACGCTAGTAGCTGTTGATGCAGCATGGAACCCGTGGCCATACCCTACCCTTTCATGCAGTAAACAGCAATCCGGGGACAAGAAACCTCACATCTGACGAGGCTTCCTCGGTTGGGCAAAGAGAGGGCGGCGGATATCCGCCACAAAGCTACTCCTTCAGCAACCACCCCGGATCCGAAGGTGGCTTCAGAGAGACCACCCGTCCGAGAAAGACAACCAAAGCTATCCGAGGATACCGGAGAGGGATGCGGGGACATCCCCAGGCGATCCAGATTTCCACGGCAAACTACGCCACCGCCAAGAACCTCAACGGAAAAATGGGATGGACCCGGTATCCTTTCCTCTACTAGGAGTCTAGCGCGCCTGTGGGAGGAAATCCCAAAGGCCAAAAAGAGGAAGGCAAAAAGAGAGGGGTGGGGAGGGGGAGATAGGAAAAAAGGGGAGGATGGGGAGGATGGGATAGGGGAGGGGAGATTGGGAGTAATTAGGTTCAGTCTGAGGAAGAAGACCGACAGGTCTAATTCCTCAGACCATGAGCCTCTTCACCACACCAAGGAGCCCCCCTTGAAGAGGTTCGACATGGGAGTCCTTGGACAATGCCCTTATTTTTATCATTACTTATGAGGCCCCAGCTTGCTATTTGGCACACCCTCATCCCTTTTCTTATTGGCCTATTCCCTTCATCATTCCCTTAGTTGTTCCAACTTTGCATCTTTCTTCCATTTTTGTGGATCTAATTTTGGGGAAATCGCATGATGGCATGGGGGGAGAGGTATGAAACAGCCCATGTTTCTCTAGGATTTTCATGCTGAAAAAAAAAATAAATTTGTTTCATCCTGAATCTTGAGGATATGAGCCTTCACATATCTATAGTAAAGGGTTAAACCTGGGTGGACTGCAACAACTGTACTTTTTTCTTTAATTTCATGAGGTCTTTCAACATGTATTTATTTATTAGTTTTCACAAGTTTCTCTCTAATTGAACGCAGGGAACTGCCAGATTGAGTCTTATTTACATGTCACCCTCTGAGCCACAGCCTCCATTCTAAGGTCATATTTGTGTTATCTATGGTGGAAGATATTCTTAGTGATGGTTTGTTTCCTATTTCTATATCTACGATGGCCCTTTGGACTTTCCCTGATGGTGAAACAATATTAATCATGAGATACTGTTGCTCATTCCATAGCTCACCCTGCAGTTGCTGGGTGGGCAGTTTGCAGTGCTTTTCTCTCCCTCTCAATTTTCCCGGATAAGCAATGTCACAATTTACAAGGGGTTTTGGGGAAATTTATCTCTCAGCCATGGACTTCCAGGTATGTGATAGAATCCATCATGATTAGTCTGTGTTCTATGGATTAAATTCTTCCAGTCACCCTTTGTCCTCTCTTGGGTGGTGCATTAAATGGATGTCTTGGATTCTTCTAGCAGCACTACAAGAAGCCCTGTAGCAGTAGCTGGTCACTATCAGCCTTTGGTGTTCACTTCTTTGGGTAACAACTTGGGTACAGAAAAGAAATGCAGGCAAGTCTTGCACATGCTCCCCCTTTTTTGTTAGTAATAAACAGGTACAGTGATGTTGTGGGTAGCATCCTGTACTGGTGGAGACATGTGGGCTGAAGAAGCACTCAGTGTCCCCTCAGATTGCATGAGTTTGGTGCCCTCATCAGCTCCCCTTTCCAGTCAACTGGATGGAACTCAAGGTCATTCCAATAGCAGTTGTGCACTGAGACCACCCCTACAGAATTGAATATAGTGGTCTTTTTGAAAAGTCACATAATCCTTGCTTGTCGGTGGTGCTGTGGATCTATGACCCTCTGCTGCTCTCTTCCTCCACACAAAAAATGTTCTCGTTATTTTGCACAGAAGGGAACTCCAAACTTTATTCCTCCATTTATTGGGCATCGCATCACTCCGGTGGATCAACCACCCCATAGCTTCTTGGTTTTTAAGTGGGAACTTCAAACCATTTACCTTCAGTTTCTGGTGGAGTGCTAGGGGGTTTAGAAACTGATTATTTGCTACTGGGGGTTACTGCAAGGTTCTGACTCTTGTCTGTTTTTCAGGTCAGGTGGCTTCAGCAACAGATGTGATGTCCTTTAACTGGAGAGAGTACAAGTTTCCTTTCCTTAACCTTTCATTGTTGTGGCCTTGAAATTCAAGTGCTATAATGTCAGGCAGTCAGCGATCAGTTGATGAAATATTGTAGTTTACCACAATAATGCTTATGCCACATGCATCTAAGAAGATACATTTTCTGCCACAGTTGTCTTTCCACTAGCGAAGCAGGACTATGGTGAAAAACCCAAAATGTTTGCCATTGTTTACAGAAAAAACACGTTTTCCTCCTCACTATAACTTGCAGCAGAGGTTTATGAAAATATAGTTCAAAGAATTCAGTTTCAGTGGCTCATTCCCAAGGTTTCAGTTGGGCTGCATTCCCCTGTGTGTCATCTAACGAATGGATTTTGGGCACAAATGTGCAGCCTCCTGCCAATTCCAAATGTGGGTCTGGTGGTGGTTACCCGGATATCCAAGTGGCTGTGGTGACTGTGAGAGTGGTGGTTGAGTGGAAGAGGTGGATACAAAATTGGGTTCTTAGGGGTCTGGAGCATGGCTCCCATCTAGGGTTGGGGCTGGTGTGCCTGCTTCCCCCTCTCACAGCTGCTGCCACATGTGGGGACCAGCAGTGCCTGCAGCCCACTACCCATGCTATCTCTTGCAGATGTTGGATCTCAAGATGTATGTACTATGTCCCCTCAGGGTAACAATGGACCAAATAGCAGATAGCTTGCAGTACTGTATGAGAAAAAAAAACTCCGACCATTTTTTTTAATTAAAATGCCGACTTTGTGGTCTATTTTCATATAGTATTTATGGTTGCATTCTCGTTTTCTTGGTCTCATTTGATAGAATGGAATTATTATTATTATAATCAAAAAGAAGCGCTAAGCCACAAGGACTATACAGCTGATAGAATGGAAAATATATTATAGAAATAGAGGTGATTTTGATTGATTTTACTATAAAAAGAACCTGGAAATGGAGCTCAAAGCAGGGGAAATGTTTGATTTTTGCCAACGTTCAAAAGTAAACAAATGATGTCATTGTCCAATAAATGTCCAACTATCATTCTAATATGCAGTCATGAATGGGTTGATGTTATTTATACAATTATTACAGTATTGCAGTAGTCTGCATAATAGTAAGTCTTCTATTTTTTGTTTGATTAAAAATTCAAAATAGAAAGCAAGAGTAATATCAGAGGGGCCTGGAGACATGACTGATGAACAAAGAAAATGTTATTTTAGAGCCAGGAATGTCTACACTGTTCATTCTGGACCTTATTTTGAAATTGTCATATTTTTTAATTTTCGTGAAATTGGCCAAATTGCAAATTTCTGACCACATTATTGGGTAGTTGAAATCGGTAAATGGGCAGTTTCTTGTACTCAATCGATAGAAAAAATGGAGTTCTAAAGAAATAGCCGAGTTTGGTCGATGGGAAAAACGGAATTAGCCGAAAATAGGGCTCAAAGTGGGCGAAATCGCCGATTTGTAAATATCGTTGAGGTCGCTAACTTCGCGAGAGCATAATTCCGTCAGTTTTCCATCAAATTTCGTTTTTTTGTGTCATTACAATCGGGAAACGATTCTCTATCGTTTCATAAGAAAAAATAATTTTGCAACACCAGGAGACACCTCAGGATTGGGGGTTGCGACAGTCAAGGAGTTAAGCAGAAATGTGCGATCGCTCGCCGTGTCATCTGTGACACTAAACGCACTTGCTGGCGAGATTATGTCTCCACCATCGCCTCTGCTTCCTCTATGAGTGCAGTCTGGAAAAAAGTGAGGAAATTGAGTGGTAAATACTCTCCTGACCAAACTCCTGTTCTACGGGTCGCCGGTGTTGATATAGCAAACCCTCTTGACATTGCTATTCAAATTGGAACTCATCCGGGGGCTCCATCTATGCCCCTCGTTTCTTTCCTCAAAGTCTGCCAGAGAGTTAGTACTCTTGGACTTTTCTTCTCTCAGAGAAGAACAGTATATTGTGCCTTTTACACTTCGGGAACTGAAGGCAACACTCTCAGCTTCCCGATCATTGGCAACTGGGCCTGACAACATTCATATTCGGATGTTACAGCATTTACATTAGTCAGCCCTTGTAGTCCTCTTGCACCTCTTCAATCTTATTTGGTCACAAGGAGTTCTTCCCCAGCTGTGGAAATCTGCCATTCTTCTCATTTTCCGCAAGCCGGGTACTACGGGACGTGATGCCTCCCACTATTGTCCCATTGCTCTTACTAGTGCAGTTTGCAAAGTGATGGAACGTCCGGTAAATCGACGTTTAATGTGGTATTTAGAGACACAAAACAGTCTCTCCGCTAGTCAATATGGCTTTTGTAAGGGCCGATCTACCATAGACCCCTTACTATGCTTGGATATGTATGTTCAAAATGCCTTTGCAAATAACCACTCAGTTATTGCCATATTTTTTGACCTTGAGAAGGCATATGACACAACTTGGAGGTACAATATTTTGGCCCAAGCCCACTCCTTAGGCCTTCGAGGCAATCTAGCATCCTTCCTTAACCCTTTGAGGGTCGACAGGCCCTCTCCGAGACTCGTTCTCAGGGTCGGCCAAATTCCAAAAAAAAAAAAAAATTCTTATGAAAAGACAGAGAATCTTTTCCCGATCATAATGACACCAAAAGTATAAATTTGATGGAAAACTTGCGGAATTATACTCTTGCAAAGTTAGCAGTCTTGGCGATGTTTACGCAGCGGCGATTTTGCCCACTTTGAGCCCTATTTTTGGCCAATTCCATTGTACTAGTCGACAAAAAACATTTTTTCTATCAAATGAGTGTAAGAAACCACCCATTTACCAATTTCAACTATCCAGTACAGTGGTCAGAATTTAGCAATTTTGCCAATTTCACACAAATTTCAAAAGATACCAATTTCCGAATAGGGTCCAGAATAAACAAGACATTCCTGGCACTAAAATGACATTTCCTCTGTTCATTAGTCATGTCCCAAGGCCCCTCTTACATTCTTTTGCTTTCTACTTAGAATTTTTATTCTCACAAAAAATAGAAGATTTACTGTCATGCAGACTACTGCAATAATGTAAAAAATGGTATAAATAATATTGGTGCACTTGCGAAAGAATATTAGACTCGCAAGTTGACATGTATTGGACGCTTGACATGATTTGTTTACTTTTGAACTTGGGTAAAAATCAAACATTTCTGCTACTTTGAGCTCAATTTCAAGGTACTTTTCATTGTAAAACCAGTCAAAATCATCTCAATTTCTGTAATATGTCTTCCATTCTACAAAATGAGACCAAGAAAACTAGAACACAACAATAAATACCATACGAAAATACAGTGCAAAGTCACTGTTTCATTCCACAAACACGGTCAGTTTTTTTTCTCATTATGCACTGTGTGCTGCAGGATTTTTTTATACTGCACACACTGACCACATAGACCCATTCTTTCATATGTGTGCCTACCAGCTTTCTCCCACTAGATTTGAGGGCGCTAGAATTTAGGCATACTAGTACGTCAAAACCCCTGGGTCGTAAGCCGTACTAGTACGGCCGAAACCCTCAAAGGGTTAAGAACTTTTTAACTGACAGACATTTCCGTGTTCGAGTCAATAATGTGCTCTCCCCTGACTTCGTGCAAGCTGAAGGTGTCCCTCAGGGATGTGTTCTGAGCACAACACTTTTTCTCCTTGCTATAAATGATTTGGCCTCTGTTCTTCCATCCAATATTTGGTCATCACTCTATGTTGATGACTTCGCTATTGCTTGTGTAGGTGCTGACTGTCACCTCATTACAGTTTCTCTCCAGCATGCAGTCGACCCTGTTTCCAATTGGGCCACCACGCATGGGTTTAAATTTTCCAGAACCAAAACTCACCAAATTACTTCCACTAGATGCTCTGTCATCTCCAATCATTCTTTGTACCTCTTTGGCTCCTGTATCCCTGAAGGTGATACAGTCAGGTTTCTAGGCCTTCTCTTTGACTGTAGGTTATCCTGGAAGCCTCACATTACCTCTCTGAAGGCAACTTGTCACAGCCGGCTGAACCTTCTTAACCCTTTCAGGGTTTCGGCTGTACTAGTACGGCTTATGTGCCAGGGTCCTTGACGTGCTAGTACTCATAAATTCTAGCGCCTTCAAATCTAGTGAGAGAAAGCTGGTAGGCCTACATATGAAAGAATGGGTCAATGTGGTCAGTGTGCACAGTATAAAAAAAATCCTGCAGCACACAGTGCATAATGAGAAAAAAAAACTTTGACCGTGTTTTTGGATTAAAACAGCGACTTTGCACTGTATTTTCATATGGTATTTATTTTTGTATTCTAGTTTCCCTGGTCTCAATTGACAGAATGGAAGACATATTACAGAAATTGAGATGATTTTGGCTGGTTTTACAATGAAAAGTACCTTGAAATTAAGCTCCAAGTAGCAGAAATGTTTGATTTTTACCGAAGTTCAAAAGAAAACAAATCATGCTAAGCGTCCAATACACATCAACTGGTGAGTCTAATATTCTTTCACAAGTGCGCCGATATTATTTATACCATTTCTACACTAATGCAGTAGTCTGCATAACAATAAGTCTTCTATTTTTTGAGAATAAAAATTCAAAATGGAAAGCAAAAGAATGTAAGAGGGGCATGGGGATGTGACTAATGAACAGAGGAAATGTTATTTTAGTGCCAGGAATGTCTTTCTTGTTTATTCTGAACCCTATTTGGAAATTGGCATCTTTTGAAATTTGTGTGAAATTGGCAAAATTGCTAAATTCTGACCACTGTATTGGGTAATTGAAATCAGTAAATGGGTGGTTTTTTGTAATCATTTGATAGAAAAAATAAAGTTCTAGCGAAATAGGTATGATTTTTGTCGACTAGTATACTGGAATTGGCTGAAAATAGGGCTCAAATTGGGCAAAATCGCCAATGTGTAAACATTGTCGAGACTGCTAACTTCGCGAGAGCATAATTCTGTAAGTTTTCCATCAAATTTCATACTTTTGGTGTCATCATGATTGGGAAAAGATTCTCTATCTTTTCGTAAGAAATTTTTTTTTTTTTTTTTTTTTTTGGAAATTTAGGGGACCCTGAGAACAAGTCTCTGAGAAGGCCTGTGGAGCCTGAAAGGGTTAAAAACAATTGCTCAACTTTCATGGGGAGCTGATCGTCGAACTCTCCTTTGCCTACATTCAGCCCTCATCTTATCGAAACTCGATTATGGTGACCAGATTTATTCAGCGGCCTCTCCTGCTACTCTCTCTAGCCTTAACCCCATCCATCACCAAGGATTACGTTTATGCCTTGGTGCTTTTTGCTCTTCCCTTGTTGAGAGCCTCTATGCAGAAGCGAATGTTCCATCCTTGTCTGATCGCCGTGATGCCCATTGCCTTCGCTACTATGTACGCTCTCACAATCTCCGCAATCCTTCCACATATAGAATGGTCACCGATATTAGTAGACATTCTTTATTTGTTCGCCGCCCCTGTTTGCTCTGTCCCTTCTCTCTTCACCTACATAAGCTCTTGTCTTCCCTTCAGTTACTACCTTTATATGTTCATGTAGCATCTCACTTTTCCCTACCCCCCTGGGAAGTTCTAGCTGTTCGGGTCTGTTCTTTCTCACTCCCTTGCTCGAAAGCCCAACTGCCTATGGTGGCTTCCCGCTCTCTTTTTCTTGACCACTTCCACTCTCATTCTCATGCCATCGCAATGTACACAGATGGCTCTAAGTCTTCTGACGGCGTAGGATTCGCAGGAGTGTTTCCGGACAGCGTCGTGCGAGGGAATTTACTATCTTCGGCTAGCATTTTTACTGCTGAATTGTATGCCATTCTTGCAACCCTTATTCGTTTTGCATCTATGCCTGTGTCATCATTTGTGGTTGTCTCAGACTCCCTCAGTGCTCCACAGGCTATACGGAAATTTGATACACCTCACCCCCTAGTTCTCCGTATCCAACTTTGGCTATGCCGTATCTCTACCAAGCATAAAGATATTGTTTTTTGTTGGGTCCCTAGTCATGCTGACGTACAGGGCAATGAACAGGCAGACACTGCTGCGCGGTCAGCAGTACATGACCTACCAATTTCATACAGAGGTGTTCCATTTCTGGACTATTTTGCTCTAATAGCTACCCACCTTCACACCCGTTCGCAACAACGTTGGTCAACTCTACTTGGTAACAAACTTCATTCTATTAAACCGAGCATAGGTTACCGGCCATCTTCTTGTCATCAGTGCCAAGGTTGGGAGACTACTCTCTCCCGCCTTCGCATTGGCCACACTCGTCTTACTCATGGGTAATGGCATGGAGAGGCACCCTGTTCCTCTCTGTGAGCAGTGGTCAAGTTCCAGTAACGATTAGCCAACATTCTGTTAGACTGCCCCTCTCTATCAACAGCACGCAAATTTACCTCCAACTTTCGTCTCCGCCTACTACTCACATCTTTACTTCCTTTTGCTGATAGACCCTCCTTTAATCCTGACTCTCTCATTGACTTCTTGACAACGACTGATTTACTCAACAAACTCTGAAGATGATACCTTTTGCACTTCCCTCAGCCCTTTCTACCTCTATCTCTTGCTGCCCTCTACCCTCTCACCATCCACTGCCCCACTGTTCTTTGTAACCTATTACTCATCTATCTCCCTGTTGCCACCTGATACCCTCGCTTCCTTCCTGCCCTGCAGTGCTGTATAGCCCTTGTGGTTTAGCGCTTCTTTTTGATAATAATAATATTTAAGGATTAAGTAAAAATTCATTTTTCAGGTGTTCAAAATGCAGAATTTGAGAGAGAGAGAGAGAGAGAGAGAGAGAGAGAGAGAAATTACCTTCATGGTAGATCTCTAAGTGTAGTTCTCAATGGAACAGAATCAGCAAGACATCCTATTGGGGCAAGTGTTCCACAAGGAAGCGTGCTGGGACCATTGTTATGGAATGTCTACTTCAACGACCTTCTTCATCTCATCCCAGAATCACATGCATATGCAGACGACTGCACACTGAAGAGATGCCAGCTGCTCTAAGCTACATCAATCACCAGCTGAGAGCTATATCAGCTTGGGGAAATAGATGGCAAGTAACATTTGCACCTGAGAAAACGCAAATGATGATCGTCTCTAGGCACCATGATGGTAATGCTGGTGCAGTAGTAAGGATGAATGGGAGGGTGTTGGCACCTGGAGAAGAAGTTGATATCCCTGGGGTGAAATTTGACTCCAAACTAACCATGAAGAACCATGTTGTAAATCTTGCAAACAAGGCAGCCAGGAAGTTTACAGCACTTCGCCGTATCTCGCATCTACTTGACAGTAGGGGTTGCAAGATTCTGTACGAGGCACAAGTATGCTCGCACCTTGAGTATGCTCCACTTTCTTGGTTTGCCTGCCCCCTCTCTCATCTGCAAATGCTTGACAGAGTAGAGAACAGAGCAAGACGTCTCATCTCTCACCTGGATCCATCCTGGATAGATCTGTCATTTCAGCAGAGCCTTCAACATAGGAGGGATGTGGGTGGCCTTACTGTTATGTACAAGGCCAATATTGTCAAAGTACCACACTTGGATCCACTTCGAGGGCAGCGTGAAACAAGCTTTTATGCCACAAGACTGGCAGAAAGCAGCAACTTCACTCTGGCTGTACCCTTCTCCAGAACTTCACTCCATCTGAGATCCTATATACCCAGGATGACTCGAGTATGGAACACATTCGTACAGCATAATGATGTCAACGAGATAAAGTCAGTTGATCAAATGAAAATGCTGGCCCACAGATGGCTCCAACTTCATCCTGTTCCCTACTTGTATGTCTCATAACTCTCAGTAGTAGTACCATTTCCTAGAAAACATTTTCCAGTAACATTTTACCAGTAATGACTCATCCCAACCTTTTCTCTGCGTGAACCCACGACTGTATTCAATTGCTGCTGACCATAGCAGGATTTTAAAACCCCCTCACCCATAGGCATCATGAGTAGCAAAATAGAGAGCAAAGGGGGCAGGTCGGTGTTGGCGCTTTCCCACACTTTCCGTTAATTTTTTAGTACTACCCGCCTGTGAGTATTCTTAAACCCCATCCACTTTTTGAAAAACCCCCCCATGACAAATGGTGGCACCGGGGGGATGCGGGTTTTTAAAGGGGATTTCAGACGTTAGAAGACTGTTTGTGGGTTGCCGGGAGGGCAAAAAGGGGACATCCCCCACCCCCAGCTAGCAGCTTACCCTCACACACCACCCTGGTACTCCCGCCTGCAACCTGTTGCAGCTGTTTTTCAAGTTCCTGCTTTGTTCTGTTTCTAATTGCTTCAATCTCCCAGGGGTTAACCCGGATTTTTCAATTGCCCGTCAGTAAGCCAATGTTTAAGTGAAAGCCAGTCGCCCATCATCCAGCTGTCTCCTGTCATCCACCTGCTCCTTCATCTGTGTGCATCGTTTCAGTTTTCCAGTACCTTCCGTGGGTTAAAAGTCAGCCAACCAAACTTCCTAACCCAGCTGAAGAGAGAGAACCCACCAATTTCCCTCGAAGATTGTTTCAATATCGTTTTGGCCCCCAGTTGGATCCCTTTTAAAGAGGGGTCTTCACCACCCCTGTGGCATGGGAGTGGCTTACAAGCCACCTTCGGGGGGTAAGAGTGAGGCCAGTGGGGGTCACGCCCCCTTCACCCACCCGCCACACCTATTCCCTCATCTCCCTGGGCTGTTTGCACCCTTGTCCCGGGGGTCCTAGTACTTTTTGGCTCACATAATTGGCAAGAGTTGTAGCTGGCGCCAACGATAAACCATTATTGAGTTCACCGAGAAAACCATTTTTCTTCCGTGACAGTGTGAGTGTAGGCGCATCTCCCGAAAGGACAAGCTTCACCTCATCACTCTCACCATCACCCTACCACTCCAGACTTCAGTATAATTTTCTGTTTAGAGAATTTCTTGCTAAAGACATTTGCGTGTTGAGACATTTACAGTGAATTTCTTGTGTACTCTAAGCCTTGTGTTTTCAGTGTAGACCAGTGTTTCTTTGATCATTATTTTACAAAATTTTTCAGTGTTATGCTTTCTTGTGTTTCATTTTAAATTTTATCTGTTTTTTTTTTTTCTATTCTGTCTTATAATTTATTCTGTGTGTACCAGCATCCGTGTGAAGTAATTCTTTTTTTTTATCTTGTATTTTTTCAGCATTGTATTTTTTCCCGTATTTGCATTGTAGTTCAGCAGTGATATCCCCCCAGTATACCAAAATTTTCCATTTATTTTTATGTGTGTCTTTTTTTTTTTTGTGCCCCATGCTCATTTTCCCCGATCTTTTGAACTTTCTACCATTTTTTTGCCAGCAATTTTTTCGTATCAACAGCAAATTTTGTTTTAAAATATAAATAAAAAAAAAATGAAAAGTGAATATTTTTGTGTGCCCGCCACTTTAAGTGTTACAATTTCCTTTGTTTCTTGTTTTATTTTTTTCATATTTTTTTATATACTTTTTAACAAATTACTCTTAGGTTTTAAATTTCAATTTTTTTTAACGTAAAGGTTTTTTTTACTCTGTTTGATAAATTGTTTTGTCTTTTTTAAATTAAGAGTTAAAGGTTCAGTCATTTTTCTTCTATTTTATTTTATTATTTAACCCCTACTTTTTCCCCAGTGTAACTTTTATTACTGCATTGATTATTTCTGCACCTTTTTTTTTTGCCTTGTTGTGCAGTGAATTATTTTCCTTTTTTGATATTTTTATGCATTATTACTCAGTTCATTTTGTTTGAGTCTTGTTTTTCATTTTTTATTTTTTTTCCTCTGTTGTTTTTTGCATTATTTTTAATTTTGTTATGATTCTTGAAAATATTTAAATTTCCCAGTTTCTCTCGTTCCTACAATTTAGTGATTTTATTTTAACTTTTTACATAATTTTACAGTTTTTTTATTTTTGATTTCATTAGCAAGAGTACAGACGCTCATTTTTGATTTAATTCAGTCTCCATAAATTTTTACTTGAAAATTTCAATGTATTTTTTTTTTTGCCCAGCACCCTTTTAATTGAGTTTCCTTCCCTTGCGTGATCTTAGACATTTTTTTTTTACTTTGCAAAATTTTTGAAAATTCTTTTATTTCAATTTTAGCATTTTATATATTTTTATTGTTCATTATTTTTCCCTTATTTTTCTCATGCAACCCTTTGCCTTATGTCGACTACCGTAAGTATACTTTAGTAAGGGCGACACCAGCCCTCTCAGGCAAACGCTGCTCCTGTCACAGTCCCACATTTCCCTTAGCGACTAAAGGGGCCCGACCCAGACACTGAGTATATAGTTTTTACTCGTGTTCCCTTGAGCGTTACTTTTTCAATGGCCATGACATAGTCTTGAAGCTTTTTTCTGCCATTCGTTCTGTGAATGCTCTATTTAAAGGCCTCCTTCAGAGGAAAGTCTTATAGATTTGCGAAAGAAGCTCTTCATCGCCCCTGCTGCTGTTCAGTTTTTGATTCCTTGATATGCGGATTAGGAAAATTTTACTAAGGGGGCACAATATGGGGAACTGATTCTTCTTTCCTTGTACCAGTAAAAACGCTATCCAATGTCGTTTTTGGGAAAAACTTGAATGCTACACCCATGAATGAATCGTTGAGTGCTTTTGCTGTAGTTTAGACAAACTTTTTCATCATTTTTAAATGCTGTCCCCTCAGTTTTGTCCCTGAGAGGATAAACCACCAAGCATCGTTTGCAAAAATAGCAGCTTTTGGAGAATCAAAAAACTATCCCGCCTGCTTCCATGTGGCTTACCCTCCCTGTGAGAGGGAACCATTACGCCCCAAAATCAGTCTTCCCTTGTCCCCCCAGGGTACTTTCCCCATGTAAAAAGTAATTTCTCCCCTATGCCTCATCTGCACCCAACCTTTGTTTTCCCACAGCGAAAAATCGGGTCTAAACCATTCAGCGATCCCCAGGACAGTTTTACAGAGTCATTATAAACCTCTGTATTCTAACCAGTAACCATGTCAGCGGACTTGTTAAACTGTGGTTTCCGCGGCCATATTGCAATTAATTGTCCTTGTTCCCCTAAGTGGCGCCGTGCTGATATGATCCCAGTCAGATTTCCCTACTGTACTTACATAGAATCATGGCATGACCATCTGAGGCTGTTTCCAAAACCCTTCAGTACTTAGGTCTTTCCGTGGCCTTTCCAAACCCGCAGAACCGTAGGGAAAAAGACTCGTGGTTCTCAAAATAACCGAACCGGGTCATTTTTTCCAATTGGGGGGAATTCGGCCCCCAGTCAAACCGTCCCATGGTGACAGAGGTGTAATGTACCCATCCCCGTTCACAATTCCTTAAAACCCTTAAGTGTTGGGAATGCAGTCCGGATGATTTGCTTCAATTCTCTGACGTAGATGTTTGGGGGGTGAAGGGGAACAAATCTTTGTGATGACAACCACCTTTTTTTTTTGCACATAATTCCAAGAAACCTTGGGCCCTTAGTGCAAGATTGTTTATAAAGTGCCCGTTCATTTTTTCATGGACTCTGGTGCTCAAGTCAATTTATAGGTCTGTTTGTTTTGGGTAAGCGTTTCGACATTCCTTCTCGTAAACCGAAAACATGTGTCCCTCCCTTAGTGGGAGTGGTTCTTTCCTGGGTCCAGGTCGGACTTCCCTAACTTTTTTTATCCAAGGGGAAAAGGCTTCATGCTTCCTTTCCCTTTTTGTCGCCGATTAAACCCTTTCCCCGGTGACCTTTACTGGGATTTTCTTCCGCGAACTTGCATTGTGCTCGACCCCTTTTCGATGGATGCCCCAAATTTAGACTTGATCGTACCATTTTGGGTTTTACCAGCTTGGATCCGAATTGATACGGCTGCAGTACGACATTCGTTAAGTCCTTAAAAGGGCCCGTGCATTTTCCAGTACGCCAACGGGCAGACTGTGATCCGTCACTCCTGTCTGTGTTCCTGCAACTTTAGATTGCAAGATAGTGTCCCGTTCCCCAGTGTCCCGGGGCGCTTGACTACCTTGAGTGCTGACCTATCCCCGCAATGTTGCTAGTTCAAGAGTATTTTCCCACGGGGGCGCCCTTTTCGGGAAAAAATTACTTGCAACTAGTAATGCCTCTTTGTTGATGTACATGCCCCCTGCAGAAAACGTTTCGTCGCAGTAGTGCCCTCATAGATGTCTGTTGTTGTTTTCCCGTGTTCCAGATGGTGATAACGTCCCGTTGACAGTGATTCCGCAAAGTAAAAGGGCTATTTGTTGAACCACCTTACAGTTTTAAAAGATGCTAGGGGAAAAGGATCTTACTAACACTTTGGCACAGTGTTGTCTCAGAGCAAATAAACCAATCTTGTTGACCTTGTTCACTATCCTTACCCGTTCAGGTAGAGGGTTAATGTCACCTGACAGTGGGTCAAATGCTATTTCCCGGGAGACCTCATCCACTTCACTGGATCAATCTGTTTTCCCCCAGTTGAGGAGAAAGACTAGCTCCCACTGATTCCCCGATGAAGTCAAGCTTTGGACCTGTTGAACAAAACGCTAAAACCCATTGCCTTACCAGGTGAGAAGATGGGTTTTTAAAAGAACTTATTTTCCCATCGATTCCACTTGACCTGGGACTAAAATCTATCTACATCCTGCGTTTCAGAAAGCCTCATTCACAAGTTGCTTCGCAGAAGAAATTTATCAATCAAAGCTTGATGATGGAGTTAAATTTCACCTGCAATTCCCCCTTGGAATTTCACCCCCGATCCTAGTACCTAAGAAGGTGGTACTTGGTGCCCGGGGGGATCTTTTTAAGTTTAAAATTGGAATAACAAAATCTTTTTAACCCCCCGGGTTTGTTACAAGGGTTTTGGGAAGTCCCCCTTCAGAGGGCAGCCCAAAAACTAAATGCATTCTCACTCCTCGGTCATTTCATTCCTCCATTGGCGTTTGGATTTCGATCCTCCCCCATCAGTTCTCAAGGCTCTGACTTATCTTTAGAGGTCCATAGGGAATGCACTTATGGTGTACTTAGATGACGCAATCGTCATGCTAAAAAGGGGGAACACACTTTAAAAAAAGTGATGTAGTACTTTGGGAAGCTTTAAGAAGCCAATTTTAAAAATCAACTGTTAAATGTCATTTTTTAGTCAGAAATTTAAATTTTTGGTCAGTGTCACTCCTAGGGGGTTATGACTGACCAAAGTAAAGTAACTGCGTACTAAATTTTCCCAATCCCAAAACTGCTGATTTCCCAAAAATCCTTTGTGGGGGTTTGCAGGTTTTTTTTAGATCTTTCATTGCCAATTTTTTTCTTCCTGCTCCCAACTGGTTGCTTAAAAAAGATCTCCTTTTGTTTGGCCCTTTCCCTCAAGAAAGAGCTTCCAAACTTTAAAAGAAAAGCTAACACTGCCCAATTTTTAAAAATTTCCCGATTTTTCTAAAGCCCCTTTTATCGACAACTGTGCTGTTCTATTGGCATAGGTGCCATACTAGCTCAGAAAACTGATGGGAAGTACAACCATTGCATTTGCTGCCGAGTCCTTACGACGGGGTG
>NC_069446.1:13850703-13885094 GCF_026875155.1 Cherax quadricarinatus | reverse complement strand
TCTTTTTGGACATTTCCATGCTCAATGCTTATAATATGTATAAGATGAGCACCAGAAACAAACCACAGTACGGCGAATTTTGGTTGTCTGTCATCAGACAAATAGTATTCAAGTACCAAGGAACAGCACCTGCAATTGACCGCCCACCAATTATCATAACTACCTGCTCGTCTGAAGCATGGTGATCACTTCCTGGTAAAACTGCCTGCTACTGCTTTGAAGAAAAAGGCTCAGAAGAGGTGTTACGTCTGTGCACATACAAAAAAACTCACACAACAACGCAGAGACACTCGTTTTATGTGTGAGGAGTGCAAAACTCCACTGTGCATGACACCATGTTTCAAAGAGTTCCACAGGCTGCAGAACTTCTAGAAACATTCCCTGTGACTGTATATGTGTATAAAATATAGAAAAATAGTAATAAACAACATTTCATATCGTTTGTTTGTGTAAATATTTTCTGTAAACAAAATAATGACAACAGTGTTTACGCCCTTATTGTGTAGTATTGAAAAAGAAATAACTTACAAAATACTGATCATGTTGGCCTCAGAGGCCATAAAAGTTACTCAGAAAAAGAAAAATTGAAAAATAATTGAAAATAGTACATAAAAAAGTAAATAGAAAAATACCGGGTGACGGCAGTCAGCGATGTTACCATATGTTGTTCAATTTTGGCAAATTTCACGCCTCCATATCTCGGTAAGTATTGATGTTAAAATTTTTTTGTTTAGCCTATAATGTTTAGCAAAAAAAACTATTTTTTCATAAGAAAAAAATAATTTTTTTTTTTTTGAAATTTGGCCGACCCTGAGAACGAGTTTCGGAGAGGGCCTGTCGACCCTCAAAGGGTTAAAGACATACAGTAGGGCCCTGCTTTTTGGCGTTTTGCCTTACAGCGTTCCACTAATATGGTGATCTCAATTTATGACCAAAACTTTCTATACGGCAAGCGGTCTTTCAAATACGGCGCGTGCCACCCAGTTTGTTTTACATTCTCCATGAGCACATATCTCTAGTATGTAATAATCACTCTTGTGCACATTAAATGTCAAATTTTACATTTTCTTCAAAATTATATAAGAAACATGTTACATAGTATATAAACATGCTGTTTGCATGCTATGGAGGGGTTGTTGCCGGGTGGAGGGAAAACATTGCGTAAAATGTCTTATTTTACATTAATATAGACATTTTCATTAATCCATCTCTGATATTTTGTTCAAAATTATACAGTGGACCCTCGACTTACAATGTTAATCCATTCCAGGGAGCTCATCGTTAGACGAAATTATTGTAAGTTGAATTAATTTTCCCTATAAGAAATAGTGGAAATCCAATTAATCTGTTCCAGACACCCAAAAGTATGAAAAAAAAAAAATTACCACGTGAAATATACATTTTCCTACACACAAAAAGAAGGATACATGCACAATATGCTGTACTAAATGAAAAATAAAGGACATTACCTTTATTGAAGATGTAGTGATGAGTGATGAGACTGTTTTTCTTGAACACTGGGATTTTCAGAGTGATATATGAGTAAAGGCTTCACTTTGCAGTCCCCACTAGCATTACAAGAAAACATGAGAATTAGCCTGTCTTTCATAGGCTTGTGTCCTGGGAGTGCCTTTTCCTCCTAAATAATGTAGGTCCTGTTTGGCATTTTCTTCCAGAACAGGCCTGTTTTGTCACAATTAAACACTTGTTGGGGTTGGAATTTTTCAGCTTCACCATGCCTTATCACACTGTGTATGCCACTATGATTCTTAAATCTCTCAAACCAACCTTTGCTGGCCTTAAATTCACCAATATGAGCACTAGTTCCAGGCATTTTTTCCTGTTCACCTGGGTGTTAGTCAACTAGTGTGGGTCGCATCATGGGGACAAGATTAAGGACCCCAATGGAAATAAGTTAGACAGTCCTCGATGACGCACTGACTTTCTTGGGTTATCCTGGGTGGCTAACCCTCTGGAGTTAATTGTTTCTCGATTATTGTTTCTCGTTAAGCCAAACCAACAGCAGTCTCTCCACATCTTCGAGTAGTACAGCTGATGGTGGTGCAGCTACAGCTGACGGTGGTGCAGCAGCAGCTGACCATGGTACAGCAGCAGCAGCTGCAGACTGTGGTACAGCAGCAGCAGCTGACCATGGTGCAGCAACAGCTGACAGTGGTGCAGCAGCAGCTAACCATAGTACGATAGTATTTCGATAGTATTTCTCACCCTTTTTACCGCAGGGTTGGCACTATAAGCTTTCTTTGGGCTCATGGTGGCTTATTTAGCAGTTAGAAGCACTAAAAACAATGGAATAATACAAAATTTATCGAATGTATGTGTGCAGCCGTCCGCCCTGGCTTGTAAACAATGGCATTAGCTGAGCTGAAGCGCTCTGGCCAGACGGACCATGTTTGAGACGAATGATGTGTCGAGTTTTTCTTCGTAGGTCCGGGAAATTTTTTTACACTGAAATGCTGAAATGTTGTGTTTCACAACATTGTCAGTGTAATAGTCACCAGCATGGCTTCCAATAGCTGTGTCAGGGTGATTTTCATCAAAAAAGGTTTGCACTTTAAGCCACATTGCACACATTTCCTTAATCTTTGAAGTAGGCAACTTCTTCAATTTCTCTATCCCCTCCTCTGGAGCAGTTTCCTCAGGTGTGGCCTCTTACTGTTGAAGATGATCTAGCAGCTCATCAGTGGTTAGTTCTTCATTGTCCTCTTTCACCAACTCTTCCACATCCTCCCCACTAACCTCACCAATATGAGCACTAGTTCTAGGCATTTTTTCCTGTTCACCTGGGTGTTAGTCAACTGTTGTGGGTCGCATCCTGGGGGACAAGATTAAGGACCCCAATGGAAACAAGTTACAGTTCTCGATGATGCACTGACTTTCTTGGGTTATCCTGGGTGGCTAACCCTCCGGGGTTAATCGTTTCTCGGTAATTGTTTCACGTTAAGCCACACCAACAACACACACTCCACATCTTCAAGTAATACAGCTGATGGTGTTGCAGCAACAACAACAGCTGACTGTGGAAATATAAACACATATGCAGTATAATGTGATCCTTTATTGACTACGTTTCACCCAAACAGTGGGCTTTTTCAAGTCACAAACAGATCTACCTGGGGTGGAAGGGACACGAGTATTTATAGTCAGGTTCAGAATGCTGAGGTCAATCCTGACTATAAATACTCGCGTCCCTTCCACCCCAGGTAGATCTGTTTGTGACTTGAAAAAGCCCACTGTGTGGGCGAAACGTTGTCAATAAAGGATCACATTATACTGCATATGTATTTATATTTCCATTGTGTCGGTATTTTATACCATTTATTTCCAACAGCTGACTGTGGTGCAGCAACAGCTGACCATGGTGCAGCAGCAGCTGTGGTGCAGCAACAGCTGACTGGTCCAGTAACAGCTGACCGTGGTGCAGCAGCAGCTGACTGTGGTACGATAGTATTTATCACCCTTTTTACCACAGGGTTGGCACTAGAAGCTTTCTTTGGGCCCCAGGTGGCTTATTTACAGTTAAAAAGCACTATAAATTTTGGAATAATAAAAAAATGTATCGAATTTATGCAGCAACCGGCACCCTGGCTTGAAAAACTTTGAGGGCAAGGGCAGGCGTCAGGCGGGAAAGGGCCCAGGTTCGGAAAAAAAAGTTTTTTCGAAACAGCTGTTTGGTGTTTGCAACACCCAGTGCCCATGGTGCAAGCAGCAGTGACTAAACCGAAAACGTTTGAAAGTGGTGAAAGCAGAAAGTTAAATGCCCCACAACAGCTGACTGTTTTCCAGCAACACTGACGGGGTCCAGAAACAGCTGAATGTGGTGCGGGCAGCAGCTGATGATCCAGCACCAGCGGAAGGGTCCCCCAAAGCGATTGTGGTGGGCGCAGCGCCCTGTTCTATCTTTGTGGGGTTTCGAACCCTTTTGGTTTTAGGTAAAGAAAACTCCGTAGGTTTGGTAAAACGTTTTTAAGAAAAACAGAAAATGTGAAGGGGACCCCCAAACGCCGTGCCCTAGTCTCCTTCTCCTCTCGTAAAAATGACTGCCTGGCCCCCACAGCCCCCATATGTGAGGGGGCCCTTTTAATATGCTGGGTCAGCAAAATATGAGTTCAGACAGTGATCAGGCAGAGATTTTTTTGGTTTCGTGGTCAATTTGGCACATTTGGTTACGGGGTAACTGGTTACTACACTGAGAGCTCGGGGGAACCTATCCGTATGTCTTTCCCCGCCATAAAACCTAATACAAACTAGGGATGGAGGTAAAATGGTTTCCCGGCTGATTCTAAACAATGTAAAAGTACACAAAAATTAAACATTAAAACTTACATAAGAAACATTGGAAGGGAAAAGTTTTACTAATTTGAAACTGTAAGGGGGCCAAAATACAAGGTAAAAAAACCCCCAACAATTTAAAAAATCAACGTTGAGTTTAAAAAATAGAAGTGAAAAAAAAATTTGTTCGTTCGATCGTATTCTTGTGTCTCGGTTTCGGGGAAAGGGAAATTTATATAAAAAGAAAGGTTTTTTAAAAAAAAAAAGGCAGATTGGGGCCCACTCAAATCTAGACTGTTAACTTCAAAATTGCGGAGAGAAAAAATGAACAAAAAAAAAAAATTCTTGAATCCCAAAAAGTTGATACTGAAATTTAATTCCCAATTATACAGGTTATTTACTTTTAAACCCCAATTTCTGGCCGGTGAGATTAAAATTTTCAAAAGGGGAATCTCGGGGAGGATAAAAACTCGTACCCTTGGCAAACCTCATGCGGGATTTGAGGAAAATTCAAATTGGGAAAGGGTTTCAAATGATTTTTGGGGATTTCTAAATTCCCTGCCCGTGAAATTGGGAAAATTAACGCCCATTCGGTTGATCGTCCTTACGGGAGTATAAGAGGAAGAGAGGAAAGGATCAGGAGGATTGTCAGAGTCTGTAAACATTTAGTCGGGGTTTGGGAAACATCATTATCATCCCATATTTAATTTCCCTATGATCAAAAATGCGATTCTTTATGTGACCATTTACAAATCTCCTAAACCTTATACTTATTCCCCGTGAAAATTTTCCCAAACAAACTAAAAAGGGGGAAACCCAAAAACTTTTAAATCAAGCTTTGGGCATTGCAGACTTTTTGGGTTAAAGTTAATCAGCATAACTCTCGAACCTACTTTGTTTTTTGGTGGCTTTGCTCGGTGTTTGCGCTTTTTAAATTTGCTGTTTGATTTAGGGAAAGTTTTTTCACGGCCCTTCAAAAAAACACTTTGACTAAGCGGGAAATTTTTGTAGAAATCTTTCCGGGTTTTTTTTGGGGTTTTGGGAAAATTAGAATATAACAATCATAAGGAAAACCGTTTATCTACCCCATACAATGTTTAATGTGGATTTGTCACCTATAGAAAAAATTGTAAGCAGAATTTATAGCAAAACTGCACATCAGTAAAACTTCACCCCCAAGTTTCACTGTTGGGTTTGTTTATTTGGCTCTAAAGGGGACATCAAGTACTTTTTTAAATTGGTTCTTCTCAAACCCATTGCTGGCGGGATGATGGGAAAAAGGGGTTTAGAGATTTTTGTACAAGGGGCAAAAATTTTAAAGAACTCTTACATTTTTCCAACCTCCATTTCTTTTACTGGGGGACTTGGAGGGGGTATCCCTCCCAAAGAAAAAAAATGCGTTTTTTAAAAACACTTTAGTTTTCTGTCTCCCCATCTTATCTCCCAAAGGGAACAAACTCACAATATTGGTAAAAATGGTCTACCAAAACCCCACAGATTTTTGTTACCTTGGAGGGAAATTGGAAATTAGTTAACAAATCTACGCAACTCTTTCCCAGGGTTCGCAAAGTGGGTTGGATTTTACTTGGGGATTGGATTGGACCTTTAAAGCATTCCCTTTATGTTGAATGCAGACACTAATTTTTTAACTACCAAAATATCAGTTCCCAACGGGGCCCAAAAGAAATTTCAATCTGGCTTGTTTTACTGAACAAACCAAACCAGGGTGTCCCCCCCACCTGGTACAACGTGAACTATTTAAAGGCAACATTCACTTTGACTGGGGAAATTTAAAAAATGGTATACTCTTTTTGCTAGGAGTCCCCAACTCGGCTGTTCAACAGTAATTCTTGGTTCATGAAAAAGTCACTGTTTGGGTGTGGGGGGCTTCACAGCCCAAAAATAAGATCTTTCCTTTAGCAGGAATCAAATTTCACCCCAAACCCAAAATTTGGGAAATTGTTCGTTGGCATTCTTTACACCCTTCCAGAATTTAAAGGGGGGGGTCTGCAGTTACTAAAATAACATGTCGCGAAAAGGGGTTCTCCCGATTTTCATTTGACTTGCCAGGTAAATGCCCAAAGGTGGGTTTGAACTTTTGGGATAGTAAAAAGTCCATTGGCAAACCCTTCCCAAAGTGGGTTTTTTTGTTCGGGAAAAAAAGGGTATCATGGAGCATGGTCTGCCCAAGACATGAACGGGAGTACTAAAAAATTTAAGGGCTGGGGAAGTGTTTTTAAAGCCCAAAATTTTGCCAAAGCTTCCCTTCCCTCAGTTACTGTATTAATTATGTCAGCCTTCGAAAGGACTGGCTAGCAAATGCAACTGCGTTGAAACTTGCCATCGGTCTTTGAGCTAGTAGGGGAAACCAAAGGGGGCCAAATTTTTGAACAAGAATCAGTTGTCGTTTGAAGGGCTTAAAAAAATCGGGAAATTTAAAAATTTTAGAGCAGATGTTAGCTTTTCTTTTGGGATTTTTGGAATCATTTTCTTGAGGGAAAGGGTCCAAACAAAAGGAATCTTTCAAAACCCTTTTGAGGGTGGACAGGCCCTCCCCAAAACCTGGGGTTCTAAAGGGAGGGGCCAAAAAAAAAAAAAAAAAAATTTATTTTCTCTTAGGAAAAGATAGAGAATTTTTTCCCCCTTTTTCATAACGAACCAAAAAGGTTTAAAATTTGATTAAAAACTTACGGAATTGTGCTTTTGCAAAGTTGCGGTCTCGCGATTTTTTTAGGGATCGGCTTTTTTTGCCCACTTGACCCCCCATTTTTCGGCCAATTTCACTGTACTAGTCGACAAAAAACAAAAAATTTTTCCTAAAACCCTCCTTTTTTTCTTCAAAAGGGGTGAAAGGAAAACCCCCCCCAAATTTATAAATTCAACTATCCAGTACAGTGGTCAAAATTTAGAAATTTTTGCCAATTTCACAAAAATTTAAAACAAATGAAAATTTCGGAATAGGGTCCAGAATAAACAAGAAAAAACTTTCCCTGGCACTAAAATGACTTTTCCTCTAGTCATTAGCCCACTTTTCCAAGGCCCCCCCTTAAAATTTTTTGCTTTCCATTTTGAATTTTTTTTTCTCAAAAAAAAATAAAAAATTTATGTTATGCAGACTACTGCATTAGTGAAAAAGGTATAAATATTTTTTGGAAAAACTTGTGAAAGAATATTGGGAATCACCATTGACGGGGTTTGAAAACGCTTGGCACTTTTTGTTTACTTTTAAAAGGGGAAAAAAATCGAACATTTCTGCTACTTTTTTGCCCTAAATTTAAAGGGCACCTTTATTGAAAAAACCTTAAAAAATCATCTAAAATTTCAGTAATATGTCTTCCATACATAAAATGAACCAAAAAAACCTAAAAATACAAAAATTTAAAAAAAAAATACCCATACGAAAAATACACTGCAAAGTCGCTGATTTTTAAAAAAAAAAGGGTTTAAAAATTTTTTTTTTCCTTTAAATTCCCACGGGTGTGCTGCGGGGAATTTTTTTTGGGCTTGCCACTAAACCACATAGACCCATTTTTTCATAAAAAAGGGGCCCCCACCAGTTTCCCCTCCCACTAGATTTGGGGCCCCCTAAAATTTTTATGAGTACTAGTACGTAAAAAACCCTACGTAAGACGTACTAGTACGGGAAAACCCTCAAAGGGTTAAGCAACTCAGAAAAGAGGGCAGTTTATAAAAGAAAAATTGGCAATGAAAGATCTAAAAAAACCTTTCAAAGCCCCAAAAAGGATATCTTACGGATCAAAATTTGGGATTTGGAAAAAATTTAGTCTGCAGTTATTTTAAATTTTGGCCCTGTAACCCCCCCTTAAGTGCAACGGACCAAGAAATTTAAATTTTTCTGATCTGAAAAATTGCCCTTTAGCCCATTTTGATTTTTAAAAATTGGCTTCTTCAAGTTCCCAAAGAAATACTCAAGTTTTTTAAAGGTGTGTTTCCCCCCGTCTTTAGAAAATGACGATTATTTCATCAATTTAAAACCTTAATTTCCTTTACCTATGAGCCCTTTCTAAAAAATATTGGGCATGAGCCTTGAGACGTGATAGGGGAAATCGTAACCCCAAACGCCATACGGGGGAAAAAGTGAAAAATGACCTGTAGGAGGGGAAAGGTTTGGCATTTTAGCTCTTGGCTGCCCCTCATGAAGGGGGAAACTTCCCCCAAAAAACCCTTGAAAACAAATCCGGGGTTTTGAAAAGATTTTGGGTTTTTTCTCCGTATTACGTAAAAGTCACCCAGTAAGGAAGTATGAAGTGATCTGGAATGGTTTTGCTTTTAAAACTTAAAAAAGTCAATAACTGGGCCCCAAAATACCATCCTTTTTGGAAACTAGTTTTCAAGGGGCTTTTCCAAGGTAAATTTGCTAGATGCAAAAACCCCAAAAACAAGCTTTTAAAATTAAATAAATTCTTCTGCGACAAAAAATTTGTGAATGGGATTCTGAAACGCAGGAAAGTAGATAGGTCTAGTACCGGGGTTTAAAGTGGGAATTTCGAGGGGGACAAAAAAAAAACCCGTTATCCCCAATTTTTAAACCTAAAAAAGGGCAATGGCTTTACAAACGTTTTTTTCAAAAAGGGGCCCAACAAACGTTTTGGACTTTTGGGGAAGTCATGGGCCAAAGTCTTTCCCCTAAAATGGTGGAACAGATTGATCCAGGGAAGGGATGAGGTCCCCCCGGGTTTAAAATGCCCCGGGCCCCCACTGGCCCGGTCAACTCATCCTCTACCTGAACGGGGGTAAGGTAGGAAAAAAGGGTAAACAAGATTGGTATTTGCTCTGGGGCAAAAACACTGTGACCAGAAGTTTTTGGCCGGGAAGGGAAAATGGATCTTACTATCTCTTAAAACATTTTAAAGGAGGGTTTTCAACAAATAGACCTTTTCTTTTCAGGAATCCCCTGCAAAATAGGGCTTTCACCATTTTGGAACACTAGGAAAAACACAGACACCTGGGAGCACTAGCCCAACAGAGACTTTTCTGGCAAGGGCGGCATGTGGGCATCAAAAAGAGATGACATTACTAGTTTCAAGTAATTGTTTTCTGACAAGGCATCCCCCTGTGGAAGGAAAAATACTACTCGAACTAGCAGTCCCCCGCAGGGTAGGTTGGCACTCAAGGCAAAACCCCAAATGTCCCCGGAACACTTGAGGCATCGGGGCATCCTGCAAGGCTAAGGTATAGGTAGAACACTGATTGGGGGTGAAAAGAATTACCAGTGCCGACCGCGTTGGGTACGCTTTTGGAGAATGCTTAGCTTGGGAAGGACCCTTAAAACCTTTCCCTTTAAAACTCTGCAGAGTATAAAAAGATTTCTGATCCAAGCTGGAAAACCCCCGAATGGAACGAAACCAAATCATCAATTTGGAAGGGAACGATTTAAGGGGCCCAGCCAAAAGCCCTAAGTCTCGCCCTGGAAAACAATCCCAGTTTGAAGGTCACCAGGGAAGTAATCGGGGCGACAACCCAAAGGAAAGGGAAAATGAAAAATTTTTCTACCCTTTGGGTAGAAAAGGTTTGGGAAGCCCACCTCCGGGCACGCAGGTGAGAACCCGCTACCCATAAGGGGGGGAAAACATGAGTCGGTTTTTTTCGAGAGGGGGCAAAGTCCCCTAACCGCGTTTCCTTAAACAAACTAGACTAATAATATTGGGCCCTTTCGCAAACCCAAATTCCATGAACAAATGAACGGGGCATTATGAAACAGAGCTTGCCTATAGGGCCCAAAGTTGGATTGGAAGTTATTTTGGGAAACAAAAAGGTGGATTGCATCAGAAAAGACTTGTTCCACTTTCCCTTCCCCCAAAAACTTTTATGTCAGAGACATTGAAAACAACATTTATCGCAGGGTTGCCCCTTTCTCGAGGGCTGTTTTGGTTTAAAGGGGAATTTTGAAAGGGGGTGGTGTACTCATTTTCACCTAAAGTCACCATGGACGGTTTTTACTGGGGCGCTCAATTTCCCCCAAAATTTGGGGAAAAAGAAACCGGTTTTTTTGGGTTTGTTTGAGAAATTTGGGAAAAAATGGCCCTTTGGGTTCCCGGTTTTTTTGAGAACCACGATAACCCGTTTCCCCTCGGGTTTTGGGGGTTGGGAAAGGCCCCGGAAAGACCTAAGTACTGAAGGTTTTTAGAGAGCAAATTTCCAAATCAGATGTGTCATGGGCCATGTATTTATGGGTAAGTACAGTAAGGGGAAAATCTGGGGACTCAAACATCAGTGCAAAGTTCCCCTTAGGGTAACTATCAGGGGCAATTTTAAATTTCAATAGGCCACGGAAACCACAGGTTTTTTAAAAAGTCCGCCGGGCTATGGTTAATGAATGTACTATGAATAATACGAGGTTTATAACGGGCTCCCGTACAATGGTTTTTGGGGGGATCCCCGGGGGGATGGTTTTACGACCCGATTTTTTCTCTGTGGCCAAACAAAAAGGTGGTTTCAGATTTAGGCATGGGGGAAATTACTTTTTTAAAACATGGGAAAGAAACCCCGGGGGGACAAGGAACGTACATATTTTTGGCTGTTTAAATGGTTCCCTCGTTCCCCATTTTGGGGGATGAGCCTTTATAAGCCCACACGGAAAACGGGGGGGTTTTGTTCTTTAAAATTTCTCCAAAAAACGGGTTTTTTAGCAAACGGTTCTGTGAATGGTTTAACCTCTTAAGGGGGAAAAAAAGGAAAATTTTACAGCAAAAAATAAATGATGAAAAAAAGTTTTTCTAATCTAACACAAAAAGCACTCAACCGGGTTCTTACTCATGGGTTTTAGCATTCACTGGTTTCCCCAAGAACGATATGGATCAGTGTTTTTAAATGGGACAAGGAAAAAACGAATCAGTTCCTCAATTTGTCCAAATTAGTAAGATTTTCCCGAAGTCTCGCAAAAACAAGGAGATCAAAACGGAAAAACAGCAGGGGAAACGATAAAAAGCTTCTTTAGCCCCAAATCCCGATAAGACTTTCCCCTGAAGGAGGACCCTTTAACGAGAGCACTAGCATGAAAACGGAAAAAGGGCCCCAAACCAGCTTTAAGACAAGGGACTTTGGGCCCTTTAATTTAAAAATAACGCATCAAGGGAATAAAGAGTATAAAATTTAGTATCTCGGTTTTTTGGGTCGGGTTTTCAGTTGCTAAGGAACTGTGAGGACTGAAAGACCCGGGGGGGAACAGTTTCCTGGAGGCTGAGTTATCGACCCTTCCCTAAAAAAATCAATTGAAAGGAAAGTTTAGACATAATGGCAAAGGGAGCCGAGAACAAAAAGGGAAAAATAATGAACAATAAAAATTTATAAAAAAAATGCAAAAATTGGGGAAAAAAAAGAGATGCCCAAAAATTCTGCAAAGGGAAAAAAAAAAATGCTTTAAAATTTCACTGCAAGAGGAAGACAACTCAATTAAAAAAGGGCTATTTGGCAAAGAAAAAATTTACATTGAAATATAAAAAGTAAAAATATTTTTGGGGACTGAATTTAAAAGCAAAATTTAGCTGTCTTTACTCTTGTAATAAAGAAAGGGAATTAATTTAAAATTTTTTTAAACAATTAAAAAAATTAAAATAAAATTACTAAATGGGTTAAATGGGAAATTTAAGAATTTTCTAAGAATGCAAAAACAAAAAAAAAATATAATTCATAAAAATATCAATAAAAGAAAATAATTCATGCAGAAAAAGTGCCCAAAAAATAAGGTTTTAGAAATAATTAACCCCAGTAATAAAGTTTCCTTGGGGGAAAAAACCAGGTTTAAAAGTTTAAAAAAAAAATATGAAGAAAAAAAATGATTTAACACTTTACCCCTTAAAATTTTAAATTAGACAAAAAAATTTACTCCCAAATAAAGAAAACACTTTACGTTAAAAGTAATTGAAAATTTCCAAACAAGAGTGAATTTGTTCAAAGAAATATAAAAATATGAATTTAAAATTTAAAAAAAGGGAAAAAAACGGGGAAATGTAAAAAATTAAAAGGGCAGGGCACACAACCCCTTTTTTTAGGAAATATTCTTACAAAAAAAATCTTGCCTTTGGCCCGAAATTTGACAAAAATTTTTCTGGGGAAAAAAAATGGGACACAGTCTGCGAAAAAAATTTTGAGGAATGAGACAATGCCCGGCATACAAAAAAAAAAACCAACCCTAGAAATAAAAAGGATTTAAATTTTTTTTCCCGGGGGTAAAATCACTGCTGAATTACAAAGACAATTACTGGGGGAATAAACGCTGAAAGAATACAATAAAAAAATTTAATTTACTTCCCAGATGACTGATGGTTTCATACAAATAATACTTACTACAGACAGGAGTAGCATAAAAAAAACACAGAATAAAAAAAATATAAGATGATGAAAAAAACTGAAAAAAATTGTAAAAATTAAAGGTCAAAGAAAAAAAAGGTTCCTGAAAACACAAAGGTTTTTTGAGTACACAAGAAATTTACTATAAATGTCTCACCCCAAAGCAAATGTTTTTAAAACAAAAAAAAATGTCTCAAACCCGAAAATTTTCACTGAAGTTTTGTAGTATTTGGGGATGACTGGTGAAGGAAGGTTGTCCTGGGACGGGGGATGACGCCGACCTAAAAACTGTTTGTCGTGAAGAAATTTCGCCCTTTTCGGGGACTTTTGAAAAATTTTGCTTTTTCTTAAACCCAAATTTTTGAGCCAAAACAGAAATTTGGAAACCCCGGTTTTTGGGGGCAAAAAAACCACAGGGAGATGGGGTTTGGGGGGGCTGGTGGTGGGGGGTTTTATGGTGGGTGTGTTTGGGGGGGGAGAATTTTTGGTGGGGGGAGAGACTCTCCTGGCCCCACTGGCGCGCACCCCAAATTACCCACCCCAAGGTGGCTTTGGGTAAGCCACTATGCCAAAAGGGAAAGGTGAAAACCACTCTTGCATCCAACAGGGAGCACAAAACGATATAGACAGTATTTAGAGGAAAATTGGCTTACTTTTTTACTGCGTGGCTTTCTTCTCTCTCTTTAGCTGGGTTGAAGCTGGGTTTTGGGGACCCGGGTTACCCCCCAGAATGGCTGATTTAAAAACGTGTAACGATGCAAAAAAGCACCGGAAGGGGCAGGTCATGGGCAGGAGACAGGCTGGATGATAGGCCCGACTTTCGTTTACTTCCACAGTCTGGCTTTCTGACTGGCTTAAAATTGGGAAAAAAGGGTTTAACCCCCCGGAGATTGAAGCAATTAGGGCCCCACGAACAAAACCAGGAAGCCTTTAAAAAGGCTGCAACCCGGGTTGCAGGTTGGGGGTTTTTGGGGGGGGTAGCAAATGGGGGAACGGTTCCCCCTTTGACCCTGCCCCGGCCCATCACAAAAAGTCTTCTAATTTTCTTGAATTACCCGTTTAAAAAAAAAAATCCACCCCTCCCCCCCGCTGTCAAACCCTTTACAAGGTTTGGGGGTTCGAACCAAAGTGGATTAGGTAAAGAAAAAACCCACGTGGGGTGGTTTGTTCGTATAAAATTTCAGATAATGTGAAAGAGCCCCCTTTCAGCCGTGACCTATTCCTTGCTCCTCTCATAACACTGACTGCCTGGCCGCCCACAGTACCCATATGTGAGGGGGTCTTTGAATACTGCTAGGTCAGCACAATATGAGTTCAGACAGTGACTCAGGCAGAGACGGTTGGTCGTGAGTCAACTGGCACAGTGGTTACTGGTAACTGGTTACTACTACTGAGAGATCCAGCAACAGCTGACTGGTCCAGCAACAGCTGATCGTGGTGCAGCAACAGCTGACTGGTCCAGCAACAGCTGACCGTGGTGCAGCAGCAGCTGACTGTGGTATGATAGTATTTCTCACCCTTTTTACCACAAGGTTAGCACTAGAAGCTTTCTTGGGGCCCATGGTCACTTATTTTGCAGATGAAATCACCAAAAATGCTGTAATAATACGAAATGTTGCGATTGTATGCTTGGATGTTACCGCGGAGGCTGGCTTGTAAACAATGCCACAGGCGGAACATGTGAGGCTGGCTCAGGCCGCACATTAGACGCGTCTCGGACCAGTAGAGTTGAGCGAGTTTTTTAGCGGTATGCGAGGCAAAATTTTAGCAATAAAATGTATTGGTATGCAGATTTAACGTTATGTGATGCCAATGGTATGCGAGGGTCCACTGTATTAAGTTAGCAATAGAACTAGGCATTAAAACAATAAAAAAGTAAAATGCACACACAGTAAACTCGTAATTATTTACCTCAAAATATTCGTAGTTTTAATGTAGGGCAAAAGGTGAGTAGTATTTACTGTAAGAAGTTAGGTGTGGTAGCCCTCCTGGCCATCCCCACCCACACAAAATATACTACGACAATGCTTAACCCCTTGACTGTCGCAACCCCAAATCCTGAGGTTTCTCCTTGTGTCACAACCCCCCCCTTTTTTTTTCTTATGAAATGATAGAGAATATTTTCCTGATTGTAATGATACCAAAAGAATGAAATTTGATGGAAAACTGATGGAATTACGCTCTTGCGAAGTTAGCGACCACGGCGATATTTACGAATCGGTGATTTTGCCCACTTTGAGCCCTATTTTCGGCTAATCCCATTGTTCCAGTCGACAAAACTCTTAGCTATTTCTTTAGAACTCCATTTTTTCTATCGATTGAGTACAAGAAACTGCTCATTTACTGATTTCAACTACCCAATAACGTGGTCAGAATATGCAATTTGGCCAATTTCATGAAAATTAAAAAAATATGACAATTTCAAAATAGGGTCCAGAATCAACAATGCAGACATTCCTGGCTGAAAAATTACATTTTCTTTGTTCATCAGTCATGTCTCCAGGCCCCTCTGATATTACTCTTGCTTTCTATTTTGAATTTTTGTTCAAACAAAAAATAGAATATTTACTGTTATGCAGACTACTGGAATGTTGTAATACAGTGGGACCTCAAATATTGAACTTAATCCATTCCAGGAGTTAGTTCTAAATTCGAGAAGTCTGAAAGGCGAAGCAATATTTCCCATAAGAAATAATGGAAATACAATTAATCCGTTCTAGAAACCCAAAAATATTCACAAAAAATACATTTTATAGAGATTAATTATAGTTTTACATACACACAACAAATATAGTGTTCAATTATGTATTAATAAATATAAACATAAAATAACATTTTACTTACCTTTATTGAAGATTGGTGATGGCATCTGGAAGATAGGGAGGAGGAGAGAGGGAGTTGGGGTTAGTGTTTGGAAGGAGAATCCCTCTCCGTGAGGACTTCAGGTATCAAAGCCCTCTCTGGGGTTACTTCCCTTCTCTGTGTTTTAATGCCACTAGGACCAGGTTGAGAGTCAATGGACTCCTGTCTCACAAAATATCTGTCCATAGTCCTCTGTTTCTGGTGCCTCTTTAAGATTTCCCTAAAATGGTACATGGTTCTGTCACTGAACTTGTTGCAAAGATGGCTTGTTTCAGCTTGCTCAGGGTGGTACAGTAGGGCCCCACTTATATGGCTGGTTAGGTTCCAGGCTACCGCCGTAGAGCGGAAACCGCCGTAAAGTGGAACACTCTTTTATTTTCCTTGTAAATGCATATAAATGCTAGATAACGTATTACACTGACAATTATTAAATTAGCAATAGAACTAAGAATTAAAAAAAAACAATGAAAAGTAAAATTACACACACAGTACATTTATTACATACCTTTAATTACTTAATATGAATGTGTGAGAGGTGAGTGGCAATGTAGTTATTGAATCAAATTATGAGATGGCAGACCATCATCCTCTAATTCTTCAACTAATTTGATTTGTTTTGGAGACTTGTGTGAAGCTTTTGAAGGGGTGTATGTTGATGTGAAGGGTGCTGAAGGCTAGCTGTTGATGTTGAAGGCTGTTGAAGGCTAGCTGTTGATGTTGAAGGCTGTTGAAGGCTAGCTGTTGATGTTGAAGGCTGTTGAAGGCTAGCTGTTGATGTTGAAGGCTGTTGAAGGCTGGCTGTTGATGTTGAAGGTTGCCATGATATTTTCTTAAAGTAGGAAAGCATTGAACTTTGGCCTCATGGATTTTTTTTTTTCCTTTCCCCTTAAAATTTCTTTATAGCATGTAACATCATGGGAAAAGGTTGCATTCACTGTTGAACTTCGTTCAAAATTTGGATCAATCTTCTCAAAAATTGCCATTGCTATTTCTATATGGTTGATAGCTTCTTCCAAATCCTGGGTTTTCATTTCTTTAATGGTAACAGGACTATCATTAGGATGGATCTCCTCTTCATGAAATTTCTTTCTTTGCTCTTCAATCAGAAGAAGGTCTTGGTCTGTCAGAGCCTCATCATGAGAGAGAAGCAATTCTTCCACATCCTCAGGCTCCACTTCCAGTTTTAATTCCCTTGCCATATCCACAACATTTAGACACACTTCCCCCACTGGATTCTCAAAACCTTCAAAATCATCCATAAGTTCAGGAATCAGATTCTTCCAAACACCTTTGAGCGTAGTTTCATTAACTTCATTCCATGCATCTCTAATATTTTTAATGCCATCCAAAATTGTGAAACCTTTCCAAAAGGTTTTTAATTTATTTTGTTTAGGCCCAGGTATTTTATCACTGTCTAGGAAATTTACAGCCTTAATGAAAGTTCTTCTTAGGTAATAAGATTTAAAGGCTGCAATTACACCTTGGTCCATCGGCTGCAGTAATGAAGTTGTGTTTGCAGGTATAAAAGCAACATTTATCTCCCTGTACATACCATGTAGAGCTGTAGGGCGGGCAGGGGCATTGTCTAAAACAAGTAAAACATTAAAAGGAATTTTCTTTTCCTTGCAGTAAGCCTCAACTGTAGGCTTAAAATAGTCCGTGAACCAACTTATGAAAAGATTGGCAGTCATCCAAACTTTCGAATTAGATTTATAATAAACCGGGAGGCTGCCTTTTGCATAGTTCTTTAGGGCCCTAGGATTCTCTGAGTGATAAATCATCATAGGTTTTAACTTGCAGTCACCAGCTGCATTAGCTCCTAGCAAGAGTGTTAGCCTGTCTTTTGCAGCTTTGAAGCCAGGCATTGACTTCTCTTCCTTAGCAATAAATGTCCTAGATGGCGTCTTCTTCCAAAATAATGCAGTCTCATCCACATTAAAAATCTGTTGCTTGGTATATCCACCACATTCTATTATCTCGGCTAGTTCACGTGGATAATTTTCTGCAGCTTCACCCTGCACTCTGATGTTGTGAAGTTGACTTCTTTCCTTAAACCTATTAAACCAGCCTCTGCTAGCTGAGAATTTATCTTCAGCAGCTTCCTCCCCTCTCTCAGCCTTCATAGAATTGAAGAGACTTAGGGCTTGGGACTGGATAATGGCTCTGCTTAAAGGCACATTATGACTAGTCTGATCATCAATCCACACCATTAAAAGTTTTTCCATGTCAGCAATAAGGTTATCACGTTTTCTTATAACTTTAGTGGTCACTGGTGTAGCACTTTTAACTTCCTGCAACACTTTCTCCTTATTGTTCACAACTGTACTAACTGTTTGACGAGCCAAACCAAGCTTACGTGCTATCTCAGCCATTGACATACCTTGTTCACTAAGTTTAATCATTTCTAACTTGGCACTTAAAGTAAGAGGCTTACGACTCTTCTTTTTATCACAACTAAGCTTAGATGCCATCGCCAACGAGAGCCAATTAGTTAACGAAGAGCAAACGAGAGAGAACGAGATACACCGAGCTCAGACAGCGTAAAAAAAACAAACTGAACAGGTTGTGGACGATCACTCGGTCAGGCGAAATAGACGGTATTAATACGTGTCCAGTTTTAGTTCATTCATGTACATTTGTAAGAGTTTGTGAAACTTTTACCTTATAATATTTTTATTATTATTATAATAATTAAATCACGAAACAAATACATACTCTTACACTGTGTACAAGTTAGTACAGAATTATAAACAACAACACTCCTATTCTCATGCAACACACCATTTTTAGAGTGAATGATGATATTATCATTATTATTATTATAATCATAATAAAAAAGAAGTGCTAGACCCACAGGGGTCGTGAATAGCTATAAAGTGAAGGCATACGAAAGGAATATTTTTCTACAGTTATCCCTAGTAACAGGTGACGAGCTAGAGAAAACGTAATTCTTCCGACACTTCTACAAATTGTTTGGTAAACATCTCATATTTGTATAAATTTTTATACTGTGGGTGCATGTATCATGTTTGTGTGTTACATAATGTGTTTCTTATATAATTTTGAAAAAAATATCATAGATTAAGGGAAATGTCTATATTAATGTAATATGCGACATTAATGCGCCCAAGAGTATTATTATTATTATTATTATTGCATCAAGAGTAGAGAGACTCTTAGTGATTTTAATGTGTACCTACATGCCAGCACAGTGTGTAAGTTTATTTAGGTACAGGTGTACACAAGTTTAATTATCAAGTACAATACATATAAAATATACAATAACTTTAAAACACTTGAAATTTTGGAAAGTTTCCAGACATAATAAGGAGATGTGCTCAGGGAGAATGTAAACAAACTCGGTGGGCCGCTGTGACCGTATTAGAAAGACAGGTGGGGGAGCCGTATAGCGAGTTTTGGTCATAATTTGAAATGTCCATATTAGCGGAATGCCATAAAGAGAAACGCCGTAAAGTGGGGCCCTACTGTACTTTTTTTTATTATCTTTATTATCACACTGGCCGATTCCCACCAAGGCAGGGTGGCCCGAAAAGAAAAACTTTCACCATCATTCACTCCATCACTGTCTTGCCAGAAGGGTGCTTTACACTACAGTTTTTAAACTGCAACATTAACACCCCTCCTTCAGAGTGCAGGCACTGTACTTCCCATCTCCAGGACTCAAGTCCGGCCTGCCGGTTTCCCCGAATCCCTTCATAAATGTTACTTTGCTCACACTCCAACAGCACGTCAAGTATTAAAAACCATTTGTCTCCATTCACTCCTATCAAACACGCTCATGCATGCCTCCTGGAAGTCCAAGCCCCTCGCACACAAAACCTCCTTTACCCCCTCCCTCCAACCTTTCCTATGCCGACCCCTACCCCGCCTTCCTTCCACTACAGACTGATACACTCTTGAAGTCATTCTGTTTCGCTCCATTCTCTCTACATGTCCGAACCACCTCAACAACCCTTCCTCAGCCCTCTGGACAACAGTTTTGGTAATCCCGCACCTCCTCCTAACTTCCAAACTACGAATTCTCTGCATTATATTCACACCACACATTGCCCTCAGACATGACATCTCCACTGCCTCCAGCCTTCTCCTCGCTGCAACATTCATCACCCACGCTTCACACCCATATAAAAGCGTTGGTTAAAACTATACTCTCATACATTCCCCTCTTTGCCTCCAAGGACAAAGTTCTTTGTCTCCACAGACTCCTAAGTGCACCACTCACTCTTTTTCCCTCATCAATTCTATGATTCACCTCATCTTTCATAGACCCATCCGCTGACACGTCCACTCCCAAATATCTGAATACGTTCACCTCCTCCATACTCTCTCCCTCCAATCTGATATTCAATCTTTCATCACCTAATCTTTTTGTTATCCTCATAACCTTACTCTTTCCTGTATTCACCTTTAATTTTCTTCTTTTGCACACCCTACCAAATTCATCCACCAATCTCTGCAACTTCTCTTCAGAATCTCCCAAGAGCACAGTGTCATCAGCAAAGAGCAGCTGTGACAACTCCCACTTTGTGTGTGATTCTTTATCTTTTAACTCCACGCCTCTTGCCAAGACCCTCGCATTTACTTCTCTTACAACCCCATCTATAAATATATTAAACAACCACGGTGACATCACACATCCTTGTCTAAGGCCTACTTTTACTGGGAAAAAATTTCCCTCTTTCCTACATACTCTAACTTGAGCCTCACTATCCTCGTAAAAACTCTTCACTGCTTTCAGTAACCTACCTCCTACACCATACACTTGCAACATCTGCCACATTGCCCCCCTATCCACCCTGTCATACGCCTTTTCCAAATCCATAAATGCCACAAAGACCTCTTTAGCCTTATCTAAATACTGTTCACTTATATGTTTCACTGTAAACACCTGGTCCACACACCCCCTACCTTTCCTAAAGCCTCCTTGTTCATCTGCTATCCTATTCTCCGTCTTACTCTTAATTCTTTCAATTATAACTCTACCATACACTTTACCAGGTACACTCAACAGACTTATCCCCCTATAATTTTTGCACTCTCTTTTATCCCCTTTGCCTTTATACAAAGGAACTATGCATGCTCTCTGCCAATCCCTAGGTACCTTACCCTCTTCCATACATTTATTAAATAATTGCACCAACCACTCCAAAACTATATCCCCACCTGCTTTTAACATTTCTATCTTTATCCTATCAATCCCGGCTGCCTTACCCCCTTTCATTTTACCTACTGCCTCACGAACTTCCCCCACACTCACAACTGGCTCTTCCTCACTCCTACAAGATGTTATTCCTCCTTGCCCTATACACGAAATCACAGCTTCCCTATCTTCATCAACATTTAACAATTCCTCAAAATATTCCCTCCATCTTCCCAATACCTCTAACTCTCCATTTAATAACTCTCCTCTCCTATTTTTAACTGACAAATCCATTTGTTCTCTAGGCTTTCTTAACTTGTTAATCTCACTCCAAAACTTTTTCTTATTTTCAACAAAATTTGTTGATAACATCTCACCCACTCTCTCATTTGCTCTCTTTTTACATTGCTTCACCACTCTCTTAACCTCTCTCTTTTTCTCCATATACTCTTCCCTCCTTGCATCACTTCTACTTTGTAAAAACTTCTCATATGCTAACTTTTTCTCCCTTACTACTCTCTTTACATCATCATTCCACCAATCGCTCCTCTTCCCTCCTGCACCCACTTTCCTGTAACCACAAACTTCTGCTGAACACTCTAACACTACATTTTTAATCCTACCCCATACCTCTTCGACCCCATTGCCTATGCTCTCATTTGCCCATCTATCCTCCAATAGCTGTTTATATCTTACCCTAACTGCCTCCTCTTTTAGTTTATAAACCTTCTCCTCTCTCTTCCCTGATGCTTCTATTCTCCTTGTATCCCATCTACCTTTTACTCTCAGTGTAGCTACAACTAGAAAGTGATCTGATATATCTGTGGCCCCTCTATAAACATGTACATCCTGAAGTCTACTCAGCAGTCTTTTATCTACCAATACATAATCCAACAAACTACTGTCATTTCGCCCTACATCATATCTTGTATACTTATTTATCCTCTTTTTCTTAAAATATGTATTACCTATAACTAAACCCCTTTCTATACAAAGTTCAATCAAAGGGCTCCCATCATCATTTACACCTGGCACCCCAAACTTACGTACCACACCCTCTCTAAAAGTTTCTCCTACTTTAGCATTCAGGTCCCCTACCACAATTACTCTCTCACTTGGTTCAAAGGCTCCTATACATTCACTTAACATCTCCCAAAATCTCTCTCTCTCCTCTGCATTCCTCTCTTCTCCAGGTGCATACACACTTATTATGACCCACTTCTCGCATCCAACCTTTACTTTAATCCACATAATTCTTGAATTTACACATTCATATTCTCTTTTCTCCTTCCATAACTGATCATTTAACATTACTGCTACCCCTTCCTTTGCTCTAACTCTCTCAGATACTCCAGTTTTAATCCCATTTATTTCCCCCACTGAAACTCTCCTACCCCCTTCAGCTTTGTTTCGCTTAGAGCCAGGACATCCAACTTCTTTTCATTCATAACATCAGCAATCATCTGTTTCTTGTCATCCGCACTACATCCACGCACATTTAAGCAACCCAGTTTTATAAAGTTTTTCTTCTTCTCTTTTTTAGTAAATGTATACAGGAGAAGGGGTTACTAGCCCATTGCTCCCGGCATTTTAGTCGCCTCATACGACACGCATGGCTTACGGAGGAAAGATTCTTTTCCACTTCCCCATGGACAATAGAAGAAATAAAAAAAGGACAAGAGCTATTTAGAAAAAGGAGAAAAACCTAGATGTATGTATATATATATATGCATGTGCGTGTCTGTGAAGTGTGACCAAAGTGTAAGTATGAGTAGCAAGATATCCCTGTTATCTAGTGTGTTTATGAGACAGAAAAAGAAACCAGCAATCCTACCATCATGCAAAACAATTACAGGTTTTTGTTTCACAGTCATCTGGCAGGACGGTAGTACTTCCCTGGGTGGTTGCTGTCTACCAACCTACTACCTACTGTACTTCTCCACAAATATTTGGACATCATTCCACTTCTGTATTATTTCCTTCTTCACATCTATGGTGTTTCTCACTTTCTTTACCACAGGGGTACCACTTGCAAGTTTCTTTGGTCCCATTGTAGCTTATTTCACAGTCCCACAAGCACTAAACACAATAAAATAATCGTAAAATATTTGAATGAGAGCACAGGTTAGTGTTCACTCAAGCATCAACAAAACCAGACTGGCTCACGGCGCCTGCGTGGGGACATGGGCAGAGCGGGCTGCTGGACAGGTCCGGTACCCGGCGGTTTGAAAATAGGAGTGAGTTCGATAATAGAGACAAAGTTGGTTTGGGAAAAGGGTTCTATTTTTGAAGAGTTCGATAAGCGATACGTTCGAAATTTGAGGTTCCACTGTAATTGAATATGTCAACCCATTCATGACTGCATATTAGAATGGCTACTTAGACATTTATTGGAAAATGACAAAATCATTTGTTTACTTTTGAACATCGGCAAAAGTCAAACATTTCCCCTACTTTAAGCTCCATTTCAAGGTTCTTTTCATAGTAAAACCAATCAAAATCACCTCTATTTCTATAACATATTTTCCATTCTATCAATTGAGACCAAGAAAACGAGAATACAACCATAAATACGATACGAAAATAGACCACAAAGTCGGCATTTTAACCCTTTCAGGGTCCAAGGCCCAAATCTGGAGTCACGCACCAGTGTCCAAGAATTTTCAAAAAAAAAATTTGTTATTTTTTCTTATGAAATCGTAGAGAATCTTTTTGTGAAGGTAATAAAACAAAAAGTACGAAATTTGGTGGAAAATTGACGAAATTATGCTCTCGCGAATTTTGATGTGTCAGCGATATTTACGAATCGGCGATTTTGCCGACTTTGACTCCCATTTTAGGCCAATTACATTATTCCAAACAACCAAATTCTTAGCTATTTCACTAGTATTACTTCTATTCTATCGATTGAGCACAAGAAATCGCCAAGTCAACTGTTTCAACTACAAAATAAAGTGATCGGAAATTGTTAATTTGGCCAATTTAACACAAAGTTCAAAATATTCCAATTTCAAAATAGGGTCCAGAATGAACAATGTAGGCATTCCTTGCACTAAACTAACATTTCCTCTGTTCATTAGTTATGTTTTGAGGCTTTACAAATAAATTCCATTTTGATTTTTTATTCACATAATGAATTTTTATTCACACCAAAAAATAGAAGATTTACTGTTATGCAATACTGTAATAATTGTATAAATATCATCACCATATTTGTGAATGTATATTAGACCCACCAGCTGATGTGTATTAGACGTGTGAGATCGTTTGTTTACTTTTGAATATCGGCAAAAATTTAACATTTCCGCTACTTTGAGCTCAGTTTCAAGCCATTTCCAATGCTAAAAACCAATCAAAATCATCTCTATTTCTGTAATATGTCTTCCATTCTATCAAATGAGACCAAGAAATCGCAAATACAACTATAAAAAACATACGAAAAAACACTGCAAAGTTGCTGTTTTAATCGAAAAATCATGATTTCATTTTTTTTCTCTCATTATACACAGTGTGCTGCAGGATCTGTTTTATGTGGTGCACACATACCACATAGATGTATTCTCTCATATCTAGGCCCAAATGTACCACTCACAGTTTATCAGAGTGAGCTGAGCTCATGGCGTAGATCTACGGTTTGGACCCTGAACGTAAAGCCGTAGATCTACGGGACGGACCCTGAAAGGGTTAATTAAAAAAAAAAAGTCAGATTTTTTTTTCTCATGCACTGCGTGCTGCAGGATTTTTTTTATATGGTGCATACTGACGACACAGACCCATTCTCTCACATGTGGGCCTACCAGCTTTCTCCTGCTTGATTTGAAGCCGCTAGAATTTATGATTATACAGTGGACCCCCGGTTTACGATATTTCATTCCAGAAGTATGTTCAGGTGCCATTACTGAACGAATTTGTTCCCATAAGGAATATTGTGAATTAGATTAGTCCATTTCAGACCCCCAAACATACACGTACAAACGCACTTACATAAATACACTTATATAATTGGTCGCATTGGGAGGTGATCGTAAAGCGGGGGTCCACTGTATATACATCAAAAACGGTGGCTCGTAAGACATATATATACGGCCAAAACAGTCAAAGGGTTAAAGCTCCATAAAGTGATAAAATGCATATACAGGAGGGCCCCGCTTTACGGCGTTCTGCTTTACGGCATTCCGCTAATACGGACATTTCAAATTATGACCAAAACTCGCTATACGGCTCCCCCCACCTGTCTTTCTAATACGGTCACAGCGGCCCACCGAGTTTGTTTACATTCTCCCTGAGCACATCTCCTTATTATGTCTGGAAACTTTCCAAAATTTCAAGTGTTTTAAAGTTATTGTATATTTTATATGTATTGTACTTGATAATTAAACTTGTGTACACCTGTACCTAAATAAACTTGCACACTGTGCTGGCATGTAGATACACATTAAAATCACTAAGAGTCTCTCTACTCTTGATGCAATAATAATAATAATAATAATAATAATAATAATAATAATAATAATAATAATAGTAATAATCTCTTGGGCGCATTAATGTCGCATATTACGTTAATATAGACATTTCCCTTAATCTGTCTATGATATTTTTTTCAAAATTATATAAGAAACACATTATGTAACACACAAACATGATACATGCACCCACAGTATAAAAATTTATACAAATATATATGAGATGTTTACCAAACGGTTTGTTGAAGTGTCAGAAGAATTAAGTTTTCTCTAGCCCGTCACCTGTTACTAGGGATAACTGTAGAAAAATATTCCTTTCATATGCCTTCACTTTATAGCTATAATTCTGTACTAACTTGTACACAGTGTAAGAGTATTTGTTTCGTGATTTAATTATTATTATAATAATAAAAATATTATAAGGTAAAAGTTTCACAAACTCTTACATATGTACATGAGTGAACTAAAACTGGACACGTATTAATACCGTCTATTTCGCCTGACCGAGTGATCGTCCACAACCTGTTCAGTTTGTTTGTTTACGCTGTCTGAGCTCGGTGTATCATTAAATGTTGTATATTACGTTAATATACACATTTTCATTAATCCATCCGTGATATTTTTTTCAAAATTATATAATAAACACAATACATAACATAAATACATAACATGTGTGTAGAGAACCTAGGATAACCCAAAAAAGTCTGAGTGACTTTTACTTCCATTGCCTTCACTCAGAGCATCATTTCTTCTCAAAATGATGTTACATGAGAATGGGAGTGTTCTTCTTTATTTATTCTACCGTATCAATGTAGAGACAACCTGTACACAATGTAACTTGTACACAAACCAGACGTGTACACTGTTTACAAAACTTAACTTCGCCTGGTTTGTTTACATAACTCTGCGCCTGTCCTCTCTCATGCACTCATTCTTTCTCTCTGGTATGGTAGCCTGGCTGACTACCATACATACCACACTTGATTTTTTACAATAAATACTACTCATCTCATCCTATATTTTAAGGTAAGTAATGAGTGAACTGTATATACATTTTATCGCTCTGGGATGCTTAAATCTCATAGAATAGTATGTGTGGGTGGGGTGGCCTGGTATGGTAGCCTGGCTGACTACCATACATACCACACTTGATTTCTTACAATAAATACTACTTGTCTCACCCTAGATTAAGACTATAAATATTTTAAGGTAAGTAATGAGTGCACTATGTGTGTATTGTACTTTTTTATTGTTTTTTGATGCCTGGTTCTATTGCTAACATAATATATGTTAGTGTAAACTTGTTATCTAGTGTTTGTATGCATTTGTAAGTGGAAAAAAAGGGTGTTCCACTTTACGGCGGTTTCCGCTTTACGGCGGTAACCTGGAACCTAACCCGCCGTATAAGTGGGGCCCTCCTGTACAGTACACTCATTACTTAACTTAAAATATTTGTAGTCTTAACCCTTAAACGGTCCAAATGTATATATATGTTCACTCGCGCAGCGCCCCGAATATTTTGAAAAAAAAAAAATAGTTTTTTTATAGGAAAAAGAGCACTTTTTTTAGGTGTTTTAGCATAAAAAAATTTCTTAGGGTCAGTACTTACCGAGATATGAGGCCGCGAAGTTGGCACTTGGTAATCACCTGACGGCAACATGGAGCGCTGCCACTTGCAGAAATTCAGCATATTTACCGTTTTCTTCCATTTTTTTTCTTGGTTTTCATGATATAATTATGTTTCATAGTAAATCATTTGATATCAATGCCAATTTTTTATTATACACCAATATTACATATGAAATTTTTATCATGTTGTCATGAACACACATGTACACACTGACAGGTGATTTTGCACTCCACAATTGTATGATACTCCATGAAGCATGGATTCATACAGAGTGCCACCCCACACTGGTGACAAATGAATCGTGTGTCCTTCCGCTGTTGGGGTCGTTTTTTGGTGGTAGCACACACAATACACTTTCTCTGGGCATTCTTCTTCTTTTGGGTAGGTGGTATTGGTACCAGATAGTGACAGTTAGGAGTGATTTGGTCTGGCACTTCCCCCACTGGCTGTGGTTGGGGGACAGGTTGTGGTGTGACAGGTCGCTGTTGAGGGGCAGGTACAGGTGTGGTGCCATACTTTCTTGCTATCTGTTTGACGAGATTCAGAGAGAAATCTGCAAAACGTTGTCGTTTTCCAGTCTTTATTTCGTACATATTGAATGCATTGAGCACTGCAATGTCTACAAGGTGAAAAAACAGTTTTATATACCACTTGCGACTCCTACGCACACAGTCAACAAACCCTATCATCTTGTCACACTTGTCAACTAGTCGCATATTGTTCATATAGTCCACGACAGCAACTGGCTTTACAATAGGTTCGTTGTTGAAATTGCTCAGTCTGTCTGTTTGTACCATCTCGTTTCTGTGGATGGTTGATAGCAATGTCACGTCCTGTTTGTCATGTCACGTCAGTGCCATGATGTCATTAGCATGAAATGCTTGCACTTCACCTTCATCACTGCCTCCAGTGAACCTTGGCATATTTTTCCTATTTCTTCTCATTGTTCCACATATATCAGTATTGTTCACACGTAGGAAATCAGCGAGCATAGGGCTTGTATACCAGTTGTCTGTGTACAATGTATGGCCCTTGCCAAGGTATGGTTCCATCATCCTGCGAACATCATTGGAAATGCCCAACATCCGTCTGTCATCATTGAGTGTGTTTTTCCCGGTGTATACAATTACTGTACATCCAACACAAGACCACTCTCACAGTCACACACAACAAAAAGTTTTATACCAAAGCGATTACGTTTGCTCGGTATATATTGCTTGAATGACAGGCGTCCCTTGAACAGAATCAAGGACTCATCAACAACAATGTTCTTGAAGGGATTAAAGTATACACTGAATTTCTGCTTCAAATACATAAACACTTCCCGGATTTTGTATAGAAGGTCATTTCTGTTTGGCGTATTTCTGTCTGAGAAGTACAACATTCATAGCAACAGAGTGAATTTGTTTCAGGGAAGGAGGTCACGGAAAACTGGAGTACTGATGAAGTGGTCTGTGGACCAGTAATTACGTATATTGTTCTTAAAGATATGTGGCATAAGCATGACACTGGCAAGGAATAAATATATTTCAGCCACTGTTTTGTCTTTCCACCTGTGCAGCCGTGACGATTCTCCAACCTCTGCTGTGTTGTTCATGACATATTGCCAATAATTGTTTGTCTGAGTCACTATCAAGTTCATTATAGGCTCGTCAAAGTACAACTGGAAATAGTCTAACTCTGTAGACTCATTCGTTATGGGACATTCTGGCTGGATACCACTTCCACTAGCATCAAAATCACAAGGCTATGGCACGAATATACTTCGTGTCCAGTTCCACTCACGATCACATGGTGCAGGGTGGACCTGTGGCATGGGGCGAGGGGGGGCAGGAGGGGGGACAGGAGTGGAGGCAGCACATGGTTGCAGGGATGCCGGGCAGTCCTTTGTCTGTCCACCCGCTGCGCCATGTGGTCCAGGCACCGTGCCACCCTCCACTACTTCCTCCATCCCCGCATACTCCCCTTCGTGATCACTTTCACTATCAGTGGCCAGGGTTTTGGATCGTGACCTGCCACGACCCTTGGGGATTGCATATGGCACACTGCCTGAACGTAGATAACGACACTTAAAAGTACATTTCACTGGTGAATAATGAACTTCACTGTCACTAGACGAATCCTCGATTGGCATAAAATCAATCTCATCGTCACTTACATCACTTTCACTATCACTAAAACACCGGGAAAATGATAGTTTCCTCTTGCGAAGTTGCCTATGAGTAACACTTGCCACTCCAGAGGTGCTAGGCCTAGGGTCTACTGTGGCCACACTGGCTACCCCAGAGGTGCTTGGCCCTAGGACAGGTGTCACTACCCCAGAGGTGATGGGCTGGGGGTCATCTTGGTTATCGTCGATATTTTCACTAATTCCTTGAATATTACTGGCCCCATTGGTGTCAAATCCACTAAACTCACGATCTGTATCACTTTCCTCGAATAGTAGAGTGTTAATACGATGAGGCGTGAGTGAATCACGAGGATGTGCCATGATGTTGACCCAGGATGGAGCTGAATGTAATTGGTCCTACCATGTGGTACCCAGGTGTCCCAGATTTTTTGTATACTGTGCACACTGAGTGGGCACACCCATCTCTCATGTCTAGGCGACTCAGGCCTATTGCGCTAATTTTGAACGAACGAAAAATAAAACATATGTATACGTTTGGGGCACTACGCGCGTGAACGTATATATACGTTTGGACCGTTTAAGGGTTAATGTAGGGTGAAAGGTGAAAAGTATTTATTTGTAGAAAGTTGTGTGGTAGGTAGGGTAGTGTAGGGAAGCCAGCCTGGCCACCCCACCCACTATGTAAACAAACAGATGATGCATCTGGTTATCGTTCAGAAACATTCATACAAACACCTTACATTGTGTACAAGTTGTCTCCACAGTGGTACAGTAGAGTAAATAAAAACCAACACTTCCATTCTCATGTAATTTTTAGAAGGAATGATGCTCTGACAAATTATTATTATTATTATTATTATTATTATTATTATTATTACAAATTATTATTATAATCATAATAAAAAAGAAGCACTAAACCCACAAGGGTCATGAATTGCTATATATAGAGTGAAGGCATACGAAAGGAATATTTATCTACAGTTATCCCCCATTGTTTGACTAGAGAAAACGTAATTCTTCTGACACTCCTACAGAGCCACTTTGTAAACAAATCTCATATTTATGAATAACAGAAAAAGGCACAATACCATGACTGGAACGATACACAAAGAACCCGCACATAGAAGAGAGGAGCTTACAACGACGTTTCGGTCCGACTTGGACCATTTACAAAGTCACACTAACCAGAAGTGGAGCAGGACGGCTATATATAGGCAGGAAGAGGTAGTGGTAGTAGTAGTAAGAGTAGTGGTAGTCATAGTAAGAGTAGTGGTAGTCGTAGTAAGAGTAGTGGTAGTAGTAAGAGTAGTGGTAGTCATAGTAAGAGTAGTGGTAGTCGTAGTAAGAGTAGTGGTAGTAGTAAGAGTAGTGGTAGCAGTAATAAGACTAGTGGTAGTGGTAGTAAGAGTAGTGGTAGTAGTAGTAAGAGTAGTGGTAATAGTAGTAAGAGTAGTGGTAGTAATAGTAAGAGTAGTGGTAGTAGTAGTAAGAGTAGTGGTAGTAGTAGTAAGAGTAGTGGTAGTAATAGTAAGAGTAGTGGTAGTAATAGTAAGAGTATTGGTAGTAGTAGTAAGAGTAGTGGTAGTAGTAGTAAGAATAGTGGTAGTAGTAGTAAGAGTAGTGGTAGTAGTAGTGGTGGTGGTGGTGGTAGTAGTGGTAGTAGTAGTGGTAGTAGTGGTAGTAGTAGTGGTAGTAGTAGTAGTGGTAGTAGTAGTAATAGTCGCCGCCGTTGTCATCATCGTCGTGGTGGTGGTAGTAGTGTCAATTTTTATTCTGTGGGTGTATGTATAATGTTTATATGCTATGTAACGTGTTTCTTATATAATTTTGAAGAAAATATTATACAGGTCTCCCTCAACATTCGCGGGGGTTAGGGGATCAAGAGCCTCGTGAATGTTGAAAAATCGTGAATGTTTGGTGCCCCAATATATTGCAGGGAAATATAATAAAATAATAAAATGAAATAATCTATGTATATACATGTATATACGTACATGCTCCTCCCACTCATATATTTGTCCAATCTCTTTTTAAAGCTACCCAAGGTCCTATCAAAGCTAAAAACCTTGGGTAGCTTCACATTTAGGTTGGATAAATACACAAGTGAGAGGTGGTTGGATTTGAATGGGTCTTGCATGCGAGTAAATAGAATGTTCAAAGCTTATTGCTTGGGTAGCATTTATTCTGTTATTGGGCTGGATTTGTGAAAGACCTGAATAGTATGGGCCAACAGGTCTACTGCAGTGTTCCTCCTTTCTTATGTTCTCATGAACAATCATAAAATACGTACCTGAGAACATCGTAAAATATTGTACTGCCTCCACCACTGCCTCGTGTTTTTATATAATTTCTTTCTTCAATTCTTTCTGCTTCTCAGTTTTCTTCACCAAAATTTATTTGGGGCCCATGGTTAATTATGTAGCAGTCACAGTCAATCAACAAGCACCAAACACAATAAATTATTGTGAAATGTTTGGAAGAGCGCAGAGGATATACTCACTCCAGCATAAACAAAGCCATACTGACTCACGATGCCTCTACCCCCACTGCTTCAAACCCTCGATTTATTATTATTATTATTATTATTATTATAAATTATTATTATTAGCAGTCATGAATGAGTTGACATTATTTATACTGAGTTTAATAAATAATGAACAAACAAAACACTCACCACTTGTAAGGCAGATGAACTCTGATGACTCGTGATAAATAAAAAAATTTAAATTATAATTCTTTATTTCTCTATTGATATTACATGCAGTTACTGATGACAGTTGAATGGAGAATGATTATATGGAGTTAACTGCATGGCATGAGACTAGTGTTGGATTCTAAGTCTCACTGCCTCAGGTGAGGGCAGTAGTAGTGGCAATTTCACCTTCTGCTCAAGATTCCATGACTTTCTTTGAGCGCTTAGGGTTGGGTCATCAATAGCGTTACTGCTCCCTTTAGGGCCATACTTTCACCACCACACAAACAGCAATGACCGACTCGCACAGTGGCTGGAGACTGACTGAGTGAGTGAGTGGCGGGTGGGAGGGCTGGCTGCCAGTTTTTATTATTATTATTGTTTTTTATTAATAACATGTATTATTATTAACATGTATGTATTTTAATAACATGTTATAAATAATAATAGTACATATTATTAATAACATGTAAGTTATTAAATACCATTGCCTAATCACTGCCTCTACCACTCCAGTCACACTCAATCTACAAGCACCAAACACAATGAATTATTGTGAAATGTTTGGAAGAGCAGGGAGACTAATTTCACTCCAGCATAAACAAAGTCACACTGACGATGTGTCAACCACTCCCTCGATTTTTTGTACAATTTCCTTCTTCAATATATCGTATTTATTATTATTATTATTATTTTAAATTATTATTATTTTTATTATTACTATTGTTATTATTAGCAATAGCAGAAATGTTCGATTCTTTGCTGTGTTCAAGAGTAAACACATGATGTCACCGTCTAATACCTTTCCTAATAGCCTTTCCCAAAATATGCAGTCATGAATGGGTTTACTTTATTCTTTCCCTGTAGTTTAATAGCAAATAATGAACAAACGAAACACTCACCACACTGGAGTGGTGGGAGGGCGGGCTGCCACTTGCGGGGTCGGAGAGAGGGTAGTAGGGACTCGCAGGGGCGGGAAACTTAAATATGATTTGGCGGCGGGGAATTTGGTGCTGGGAATTGGCTTTGGGGAATTCGCGAAGTTTGAAGCCCGGAAATTTGAAAACATGAATGTTGAGGGAGACCTGTAGATTGATTAATGAAAATGTCTATATTAACGTAAAATAAGACATTTAATGTGCCTAATCTCTGCTCATGACAAATAGCGTCATGATTAGAGACTTGGTGATTTTAATGGTGCCTGCACCCAGCGCAGGGGTATAAGTACAGTGGTCCCCTCGTTATCGTCATTAATCCGTTCCTGGAAGTGCGACGATTATCGAAATAGACGATTTTCAATCAATTTTCCCCATAAGAAATAATGAAAAATACAATTAATCCGTTCCTGACACCCAGAAGTATTAAAACAAAAAATTTTTTTACATGAAATATAGATGTAGTACATAAACAATACAATGGACATGATGAATGAAACATTAACACATAGCACTTACCTTTTTTGGGGATTCTTCTCATGTATGGAAGACTGGAGGAGAGAGAGATTGGATTAGTTACTGTTTGGAAGGGGGAAACCCCTTCCATCAACACCTCAAGTACCAAATGCTTATCTGGGGTTACTCTCTTCTCTGTTTTTTAACGCCACTAGGGCCACTTGAGAGTCACTGGATCCTGTCTCGCAAAAAAAGTGTCCAGAGAGCTCTTCTCTGGTGTCTATTTAAAACTTCCCTAAAATGGGCCAAGACTCTGTCACTGTACAAGTTGCCAATATGGCTTGCAACATCTTTCTCAGGGTGATATTTCTCCATAAATCTTTACATCCTACCCCACATTTCAAAAATACTTTTAATTTCTGAAGAAGGCACCTTCTTTTCCATCTCTCTTCCTCCTCCTCTGCAGCAAGATTCTGAGCTGCAATCTGTTGCTGTTCCTGATGAAGCTCTTGCAGCTTTTTAGTGGTTAGCTCTTTGTTGTGGTCCTCCACCAACTCTTTCCACATCCTCCAAACTCACATCCAACCGCATGGAAAATCCCCAATGCCACAATAGAGTCACAACTGAAAATAAGCTCATCAGGGTCAGCCACAAACCCCTTTAAAATCCCTCTTGTGGACACAATCTGGCCCACAATTTCTCCAAGCAGAGTTCAAAGTCTTGGTAGTCACTCCCTCCCCAAGCCTTACCTATAAGGCTTATGCAATGGAGGATACTGAAGTGTTGTTTCCACAAATCCTTAGGGTCAAGTGAGTGTCTGAGGTCATATTAACCCTTTCAGGGTCCGTCCCGTAGATCTACGGGTTCACGTTGAGTGTCCAAACCGTAATCTATGCCAAAATTCTAGCGCTGGTCAAATTTAGCTCAAAAACGCTCATAGGCCTACATATGAGAGAATGGGTCTGCGTGGTGGGGGTGCACCATAAACCAAAAAAAACTAGGCGCCCCGCATAGCATTGTGGGAAAAAGCCGGCTCAGTTACCCTTGTTCACCATGCCTCGTCGCAAGGCAGCTCTCACTCCAAGGAAAATTGGGACTCTCCTGTTCCTATCTGATAGTTCTGACATGATGGAAGTGGAAAAGAAGAAATAATTCTTTGGCTTTGATCATTAGTGACCGAAAGGAATGACCAGGATATCGATAATAGTGCAGAAAACCCTGACGATCCTCAACCTTCTACCTCTGGGGTGGGCACTCGCAGTCACGGTCGTTGTACCTCAACGCAAGAGAAACTATTATTTTCACATTGCCAGGCCTCTGACTTCAGTAATGATGATGATAGTGATGTGGATGTGATTTTATTGCTCTTGACGATCATTCGAGTAGTGCTAGTGAGGAATCATATTCACCAGTGAAGCATCGGTATGTACGCTGCCGCATGCACTCGGGTAGTGTACCCTA
>NC_069446.1:13823203-13845703 GCF_026875155.1 Cherax quadricarinatus | reverse complement strand
CTTATTATTAGATCTCCAAAACACACACAATTTACTCTTCATAACATTGTTGTTTTTTTTTGAGCTCTCGGGGATTTTCAGAATGGTACACTAGTAATGGCTTCACTTTGAAATCCCCACTTGCATTAGCACAGAACATGAGCATCAGCTTGTCTTTCATAGGCTTGTGTCCTGGCAGTCCCTTTTCCTCCTGAGTAATGTAGGTCCTCTTTGGTATTTTCTTCCAAAAGAGGCCTGCTTTGTCACAATTGAACACTTGTTCAGGTTTCAGTCCTTCAGCCTCTATGTACTTCTTGAATTCACTTACGAATTTTGTAGCTGCAATTTTGTCCGAACTGGCAGCCTCTCCATGCCTTATCACACTGTGTATGCCACTGTGGTTCTTAAATCTCTCAAACCAACTTTTGTTGGCCTTAAATTCACAAATATCAGTACTCGTTGCAGGCAATTTCTTTACCAGATCGCCATGCAACTGCCTAGCGTTTTCACAAATAATCGACGTCATAAGACTATCTCCTGCTAATTGTTTCTCATTTATCCACACCAATAATAACTTCTCAACCTCTTCGAGTACTGGTGATCTCATTTTTGTCAGCATATTTACCCCCTTTGCAACAACAGCTTCCTTGATTTCCGTTTTCTTGGCCACGATGGAAGATATGGTTGTACGGGATTTGTTATGCATCCTGGCCAGTTCGGCCACACGTACGCCAATTTCATTTTGTTCAGTGATGTTTTTCTTAAATTCAATCGTATTTCTCACCTTCTTTACTAAAGGCTTGGCACTAGGAGCTTTCTTTGGAGCCATGGTAGCTTATTTAGCACTTGCAAGCACTAAAATGAATGGAATATTATGAAATACACCTACCATCCGACTTACGACCGAGTTCGGTTCCGAGAAACCGGTCGTAAGTCGAAATGGTCGTAAGTCGAACTTTACTACTGAATATCAACAAAACATTTTTGTAATGACTTTATTTTATTGTTTTATTTTGGTATTTCATGTTTTACTTTACTTTTTATGTTGTTAGTACTGTATTTTATACTGTAAGGTTTAGGATAAACACTGTGTACAACACAAATACAGTGGACCCTCGACTAATGCTATTAATCCGTTCCTGAGAGCTCATCGTTAGTCAAAATTATCGTTAGTCAAGTTAATTTTCCCCATAAGAAATAATGGAAATCAAATTAATCCGTGTAGGACACCCCAAAGTATGAAAAAAAAAATTGTTTTTACCACATGTAATATTAATTTTAATACACACAAACTGAAGAAGACATGCACAGTCACATGACACTTACCTTTATTGAAGATCTGGTGATGATTGTTGGGATGGGAGGAGGGGAGAGTGTTGATGGTCTTAGTGTTTAGAAGGGGAATCCCCTTCCATTAGGACTTGAGGTGGCAAGTCCTTTTCCGGGGTTACTTCCCTTCCCTTTAAATCTCTCAAACCAACCTTTGCTGGCCTTAAAATTCACTCACATCACCACTAGTTGCTGGCATTTTTTTCATTAAATCGTCATGCAACTTCCTAGCCTTTTCACATATGATCGCTTGAGAGATGCAATCTCCTGCTATCTGTTTTTCGTTTATCCACACCAAAAACAGTCTCTCAACATCTTCGAGTACTTGCGATCTCAGTTTCGAAAACATAGTTGCACCTTTGGCAAGAACAGCTTCCTTGATTGCCGTTTTCTTGGCCACAATAGTAGCGATGGTTGATTGGGGTTTTGTGTACAACCTGGCCAGCTCGTAGACACGCACTCCACTTTCATACTTAGAAATGATCTCTTTCTTCATATCCATAGTAATTCTCACCCTTTTTACTGTAGGGTTGGCACTAGAAGATTTCTTGGGGCCCATGGTGACTTATTTTGCAGGTGCAATCACTAAAAAGGCTGTGATAACATGAAATGTTCCGATTGTATGCTTGGAAGTGACCGCGGTGGCTGGCTGGCTTGTAAACACTGGCCAGAAGTGGACGTGTCTGACGGAACAAATAGTGTTGGTCGAGTTTTTTAGCCCTAGTCGAGGCAAAAATTTTGCGTTAAAATGTATCGCTAGTCGGATTTATCGTTAATCGATGCCATCGTTGGTCGAGGGTCCACTGTAGTTTATTTTCCAGAAATTTGGCATAAAAAACACGGTCGTAAGTCGAGTGGTCATAAGTCGAGTGGTCATAAGTCGAGCAGGTCGTAAGTCGGATGGTAGGTGTATTTCTTATGAACACGTGAGGGCACCGTCGCTCACTGGTAAACAGTGGCACACTGGCTGGGAAGGGAGGCCAAGGCGGCTCAGAGACGTGAGTACTCATCCAGGACGAATGACGATTAGCGAGTCAACTGACCATTTGCAAGCCAATGTTTGTACTAAAATAACGCAACGATTTCCGAAAAGGACGACTGACGAGCCCGACTATTATCAAGGGACCACTGTATATTTAGGTACAGGTACACATAAGCATAATTATCAGAGTACTTATAAAATACGCAATAACTTTAAAACACTTGAAATTTTGGAAACTTTCCAGACATAATAGATGTGCTCACAGAGAATGTAAACAAACTGGGTGGGGCGCACCATATTTGAAAGACCGCTTACCGTATAGCAAATTTTGGTCATAATTTGAAATTGTTGTATTAGTGGAATGCCGTAAGGCAAAATGCCTTAAAGCAGGGTCCTACTGTATTAGGAACAAAAATTCGTAGTTAAGTGGGAGAGGCTGTATCGTAATAATTGTATGAATAACATAAGGGTATTTGTGAATGCATTTTAGACCCACCAGTTAATGTGTATTGGATATGTAATGTGATTTGTTTACTCTCGAACCTCGGCAAAAATCGAACATTTCCACTACTTTGAGCTCAATTTCAGTCCTAAAACCAATCACAATAATCTCTATTTCTATAATATATCTTTGATTCTATCACATGAGTAACAAAAAAAGGCACAATACCGTGGCTGGAACGATACACAAATAACCCGCACATAGAAGAGAGGAGCTTACGATGACATTTCGGTCCGACTTGGACCATTTACAAAGTCACACTAACCAGAAGTGGAGCAGGACGGCTATATATAGGCAGGAAAAGGTAGTGGTGGTAGTAGTAGTAGTGGTAGTAGTAGTACAGTGGACCCCCGGTTCCCGATGCTATCGGTATTCGATAAATCCGGTAGCCGATGCATTTGATCGAAAAAATTTGCCTCGCTTCCCGATACAAAACTCGGTATGCGATACGATACATACGAGACGTGTCCATGTGTGGCCTGAACTGCCCCTTGTGTGCCAGTGTTTACAAGCCAGCCAGTGTGCACGCATCTAAGGATACATTCGGTACATTCCATAGTATCCATATCACTGTTTTTGGTGCCTGTTTCTGCAAAATAAGTCACCATGGGCCCCAAGAAAGCTCCCAGTGCCAACCCTTTGAGACCAAGGGTGCTAATGAGTGTTGAAATGAAGAAAGAGATAATTGCAAAGTATGAAAGTGGAGTGCGTGTGTCGGAGCTCGTCAGGTTGTATAGTAAACCCCAATCAACCATCTCTACTATTGTGGCCAACAAAACGGCAATCAAGGAAGCTGTTCTTGCAAAAGGTGCAACTGTGATTACGAAACAGCGACCGCAAGTGTTAGAAAATGTTGAGAGACTGTTATTGGTGTGGATAAATGAAAAACAGATAGCAGGAGATACCATCTCTCAAGCAATCATTTGTGAAAAGGCTAGGCAGTTGCATGACGATTTGGTAAAAAAAATTGCCTGCAACTAGTGGTGATGTGAGTGAATGTAAGGCCAGCAAAGGTTGGTTTGAGAGATTTAAGAAGCGTAGTGGCATACATAGTGTGATAAGGCATGGTGAGGCTGCCAGTTCGGACCACAAAGCGGCTGAAAAATCTGTGCATGAATTCAAGGAGTACATAGAGGCTGAAGGATTGAAACCTGAACAAGTGTTTAATTGTGAGGAAACAGGCCTGTTTTGTTAGAAATTATCAAGCAGGACCTACATTACTCATGAGGAAAAGGCACTCCCAGGACATAAGCCTATGAAAGACAGGCTTACTCTGTTGATGTGTGCCAATGCTAGTGGTGATTGCAAAGTGAAGCCTTTATTGGTGTATCACTCAGAAACTCCCAGAGCATTCAGGCAAAAGAATGTCCTCAAGGCTAATTTGTGTGTGCTGTGGAGGGCAAACAGTAAGGCATGGGTCACTAGGGACTTTTTCTATGACTGGCTACACCATGCATTTGCCCCCAATGTGAAAAATTACCTAATTGAAAAGAAATTAGACTTTAAATGCCTCCTGGTATTAGACAATGCTCCTGGTCATCCTACAAACTTGGCAGAGCGACTTTCTGGGGACATGAGCTTCATTAAGGTGAAGCTTTTGCCTCCTAATACCACTCCTCTCCTGCAGCCCATGGACCAGCAGGTTATTGCAAACTTCAAGAAACTGTACACAAAAGCTATGTTTGAAAGGTGCTTTGTAGTGACCTCAGAAACTCAACTGACTTTAAGAGAGTTTTGGAGAGATCACTTTAGCATCCTCAATTGTGTAAACCTTATAGGTAAGGCTTGGGAGGAAGTGACTAAGAGGACCTTGAACTCTGTCTGGAAAAAACTGTGGCCACAATGTGTAGACAAAAGGGATTTCGAAGGGTTTGAGGCTAACCCTGAGAAGCCTATGCCAGTTGAGGAATCCATTGTGGCATTGGGGAAGTCCTTGGGGTTGGAATTTAGTAGGGAGGATGTGGAAGAGTTGATGGAGGAGGACAATGAAGAACTAACCACTGATGAGCTGCTAGATCATCTTCAACAGCAAGAGTTCCACATCTGAGGAAACTGCTTTGGAGGAGGGGAGAGAGAAATTGAAGAAGTTGCCTACTTCAAAGATTAAGGAAATACGTGCAAAGTGGTTTGAAGTGCAAACCTTTATGGATGAAAATCACCTTCAGACAGCTATTGCAAGCTGTGTTGGCAACCTGTACACTGACAATGTTGTGAACCACTTTAGGAAAGTCATAAAGGAACGAGAGGTACAGGCCTCTATGGACAGATATGTTGTGCAACACAAGTCCAGTGACTCTCAAGCTGGTCCTAGTGGCATTAAAAGAAGAAGGGAAGTAACCCCAGAAAAGGACTTGCTACCTCAAGTCCTAATGGAGGGGGCTTTCCCTTCTAAATGCTAACACCATTCACACTCCTCCCATCCCATCAATCATCACCAGATCTTCATTAAAGGTAAGTGTCAATTATTTGTTGTTATTGTTGTTATTGTAATTATTCTATTGCATTAAACTTAATATTTCATGTGGTAAAAGTTTTTTTTTTTCATACTTTTGGGTGTCTTGCATGGATTAATTTGATTTCCATTATTTCTTATGGGGAAAATTGATTCGCTTTCTGATAATTTTGGTTTACGATGAGCTCTCAGGAACGGATTAATATTGTGAACCGGGGGTCCACTGTAGTAATAGTAGTAGTGGAGTAATAAGGAGGAGGAGCCAATCAAATACAAAGAAAGGGGAGCACTGCAAGGGAGCTAGGTGCCCACAGAGGGAGAGCAAGTGCACAGAGGTGGGGGAAGGGGAAGTGATGAAATAAATAATGAAGGAACAGAAAAACGTGACAGAAGAAAGAAAGACAAAAAAAAGGAAATAGGAAAGGGGGAGAGGGAGAAGAAGAAAAAATGAGGAATCAGGTTAAGTCACGGGTGTTCTGAAGTTTGGAGCATTTTACAATGTAGTGGGAGAGGAAGGCATCTACAGAGACAAAGCCAGGACTAAGATTCACACAAGGAAAGTTGTGTATTAGAGAGGATTCAACTAGACGGCAACTGTTAGAGTTGGAAGTAGGGAAGACAGTTTTAGCGGAAGACCAGTCAATAGGATGGCTGTGATCTCTGACGTGACAGAACAGAGCATTGTTAGTGTCGGCAAGCCTAACACTATTTTTGTGCTCCCTAAGTCTGTCAGAAAGAGATCGGCCAGTTTCTCCAAAGTATTGAAGAGGACAGGAGGAGCAAGAAATAGAGTAGACACCAGGAACATCTGTAGAGGGAGGAGAGGTATGAACGAGATTAGTGCGAAGAGTGTTAGTCTGGCGGAAAGTAAGCTTGATGTCTAAGGGACGGAGAGAATTGTTGAGATTAGAAAGACCGGAAATGTAGGGAAGGCAGATGACAGAAGAGTTCCCAGGAGTAGAGAGTTTGGGAGAGAAGAAATTACGTTTAGCACTTGAGAAGGCAGTCTATGAAATGGGAAGGGTAGCCAAGACGGGAAAACGAATTATGAAGAGTGGAAATTTCTGTTGGAAGGAACTGAGGATCACAGATGTGGAGGGCACGGAGAAAGAGGGAGATAACACTTTTCTTGACAGGGGAAGCATGATAGGAAAAGTAGTGAATGTACATGCCACTGTGCATAGGTTTTCGGTAAACAGAAAAGGAAAAGCCTGTATCTGAGCGGTGGACATGGACATCAAGGAAATGAAGCAAGGAATTAGATTCCTATTCAGCTTTAAACTTAATATAAGGGGCAAGATTATTAAGAGCTTCAAGAAAAGGTTGGAAGAGACTGGAGTCATGAGGCCACAGAGCAAAGATGTCATCCACATAGAGGAGCCAGAGTGAAGGTTGCACATCGATGGTAGGAAGAAGAACAGTCTCGAAGTATTCCGTGTAAAGATTAGCAAGGACAGGAGAGAGAGGAGAGCCCATAGCCACACTGAAGGTTTGAGAATAATATTTCCCTTGGAATGAAAAGGTATTAGAGTTCACACAGAGGCGAATAATATCAAGAAAGACTTCAATAGGTATAGGGAGATGTAGAAACCCTTCAAGGGCCTTCTCTCTAAGGAAATCAAGGACATCATCAAGAGGGACATTGGTGAAGAGGGACTCAACATCAAGACTAAGCATCTTACAGGTTGGGAGAGAGCGAACCCGTTCAATGAAGTCTTGAGAGTGATGGAGGTGGGCAGGAGAAAAAGTACCAAGAAAGGGAGTGAGGGTTTTGGCCTACCAAGAAGCAAGAGAATAAGAGACAGAACCTCTAGAGGATATGATAGGATGTAGAGGAATATCAGGTTTATGAGTTTTGGGAAGGCCATAGAAATAAGGAAGAGAGGGACAGGCGACACGAAACCGTTGAACAAGGCCAAAGTCAGGAGGACAGAGGTCGGAGAGAGTCCTTAGTTTCTTGCTCCTCCTGTCCTCTTCAATACTTTGGAGAAACTGGCCGATCTCTTTCTGACAGACTTAGGGAGCACAAAAATAGTGTTAGGCTTGCCAACACTAACAATGCTCTGTTCTGTCACGTCGGAGATCACAGCCATCCTATTGACTGGTCTTCCGCTAAAACTGTCTTCCCTACTTCCAACTCTAACAGTTGCCATCTAGTTGAATCCTCCCTAATACACAACTTTCCTTGTATGAATCTTAGTCCTGGCTTCGTCTCTGTAGATGCCTTCCTCTCCCACTACATTGTAAAATGCTCCAAACTTCAGAACACCCGTGACTTAACCTGATTCCTCATTTTTTCTTCTTCTCCCTCTTCCCCTTTCCTATGTCCTTTTTTTTTTGTCTTTCTTCTGTCGCGTGTTTCTATTGCTTCATTATTTATTTTATCACTTCCCCTTCCCCTTACCTCTGTGCACTTGCTGTCCCTCTGTGGGCACCTAGCTCCCTTGCAGTGCTCCCCTTTCTTTGTATTTGATTGGCTGCTGCTCCTTATTTCCTCACTACTACCACTACCACTACTACTACTACCACTACTACTACCACCACTACCTCTTCCTTCCTATATATTGCCGTCCTGCTCCACTTCTGGTTAGTGTGACTTTGTAAATGATCCAAGTCGGACCGAAATGTCGCCGTAAGCTCCTCTCTTCTATGTGCGGGTTATTTGTGTATCAAATGAGACCATGAAACCAAGAATACAACCAAAACTGACCTGATTTGCCAGAAATGCTTTGCATAACACGTGGCTTTCTATACAGTACTAGTAGTATGTCATTGATGTCAGCTAAGCCTGTATACCTTCTACATGTACTTGCAGTAAATAAAAATATTATAAGAAAACCACATGAAAAATACACCACAAAGGCGCTATTTTAAGCCAAAAACACGGTTGCAGTTTATTTCTTCATGCATTGTGTTCTGCAGGATTTTTTTATATGGTGTACACTTACCGCGTAGACCCATTTTCTCATATCTAGGCCCAAATTTACCATTCACAGCTTATCTGAGTAGGCTGTGCTCATCACATAGTACTATGGCATGGGCCCTGGCTTTAAATCCGTAGAACAATGGCATGGACCCTCAAGGGGTTAATGGTCTCATGAGTCAAGCTGTTGGTCCCGCTAATGTAATGCAGCTAGTGATGGAATGATGAAATTTTTTTTGCCTACTCTGTTACCAGTACTCAATTTTAGACTGATATTGGTATCATCAAAATCATTTGATAACCACCAATACTGATACCAGTGCCAATACTTGGGCATATCCCTAAATGTAACACTATTTAGTTTGACTTTTAAACTTAACTAGGTATATCTGATGTTTTTTCTTTCCCATACAGGTTTCATTGCAGCTGACATTAAGGGAACAGGATCGCTAACGCAGATGCTTCTTATAACAGACTACCATCAGTTGGGTTCTCTCCATGACTACCTTCAAAATATTACTCTAAACTATTTCACCATGATCCGCCTCTCCTTGTCCACTGCTTGTGGTATATCACATTTACACACAGAAATTTTTGGAACTAAAGGAAAACCAGCCATTGCTCATAGAGACATAAAAAGTAAAAATATACTAGTGAAAAGAAATGGCGAATGTTGTATTGCTGACTTTGGTCTAGCAGTTAAATATGTCAGGTAAGGAGAGAAAACTTGTTTTCTGGATATATGTTAGTAATGTTTAGTATAATAACTGTACCTAACTCTGTAATTAAGAACTGAAAAACATTTAATCAGGAGAATTAGGGAACCCAGGTGTTAGGCTTGTGTGATCACATGAAGGTAGATGTTAAACACCTTTAAGTATACACATTAGCACAGTCCACAAAATTATATATAAACATTATCTCTCAGTACACAGTAGGATTCAAACATGCACACTCGGCATCAAATTACGCAGTACTTTAGCCACACATCCAGATCTCAGATAAGTATGGGCACCTAGCACCAAAGCACTGGGGTATGGGAGTGACTCTCTAGCTTTGACTGGGCGCCTATGCTTGTCTGGGATCTGGCTGTGTGGCTAAAGTACTGTGTACTTTGATGCAGAGTGTGCAGGTTTGAATCCTACTGTGTACTGAGAGATAATGTTTATATATAATTTTGTCCTTTTGCAAATTGTTAAGCACCTATAAGTATATGAATGCAGGTCTTAGATACTTTCTTTCTTTCAACACACCGGCCATATCCCACCGAGGCAGGGTGGCCCAAAAGGAAAAACGAAAGTTTCTCCTTTTACATTTAGTAATATATACAGGAGAAGGGGTTACTAGCCCCTTGCTCCCAGCATTTTAGTCGCCTCTTACAACACACATGGCTTACGGAGGAAGAATTCTGTTCCACTTCCCCATGGAGGTAAGAGGAAATAAACAAGAACAAGAACTAGAAAGAAAATAGAAGAAAATCCAGAGGGGTGTGTATATATATGCTTGTACATGTATGTGTAGTGTGACCTGAGTGTAAGTAGAAGTAGCAAGACATACCTGAAATCTTGCATGTGTGCAAGACAGGAAAAAAAAGACACCAGCAATCCTACCATCGTGTAAAACAGTTACAGGCTTCCGTTTTACACTCACTTGGCAGGACGGTAGTACCTCCCTGGGCGGTTGCTGTCTACCAACCTACTACCTAGGAGGTCTTAGATACATGTGAGGATATTAGCACAGTACAGTACAGAAATATAATGTACATAATAAGATAGTATTCTTTATTTTACTTAAGAATAAGTGTTGGGCAAAAAAATACTTGGTAGTAAATACACTGCACTGCATATTCTCCCTGGGTAGCCATGCTCAAGTGCTTGCAATACTATTTTTCTGTAATAAAAGTCATAAAATAACGTAAAATGTCTAATTTGTTGTGAAACATTGTCAATCAGTTTTTTTTCAAATTTGTACAGTACTGTATATATATTCATGTATACAGTACTGTACGAATTTGTACTCTATACAAATTCATACCCATCAGTCATGAGAGGTCCTACAACATTTAAATCTATGACCTAATACAAAAATTAAGTCTGCATGAATTTTTTTTCATATTTAGGTTAATTTTGTGTTTCCAAGACTAGATCTCAGTAATGTATCATGGTAATCTGGTTAAGATTGACATTCATAAGAAAGAAATAATGACCAAAATAAAAAGAGATTTGGGAGTGGGAAAGTCATTAAACCAGAAAACTATTGGATGACTGAATCTATTTGCAGGATATCCATCAGTACACACATTGGTTAATTGAATCTGCACACATGATGTCCATCAGTTAATATGTTGGATACGATAATATTTGCAGGATGCCTATCAGAAAAAAATACTGGATAATTGAAACCCAGAATAAAGGAAGCTTGCAAATTTGTAGAGGCCACTGCACACTATTTTTGGTGCATTTGTCTCTTTAAAATGTGTGTCTTATTTGTCTTTCATTTTTCTGATAGTCTCTGTAGGGTAAAACTCATATTGGTAAAGAAAAATATATTTCATATAGAATTTTAGCACCCACTGTCACATTCTTAAGTTAACCCATCATCTGAAAAAAAAAAAATTATCTTCTGAAATGGTAAAGGTAATGACAGTAAAAATGCAGAATTGGATGTCATATTTATGGAATTAAACTTATGCAAAGTTGGAGGTGGGGAGCACTTTTCACAACAGCAGTTTGCTGCTTTTCAGGCCTATTTTAGGCCCATTCCAGTGCTCAAACTAGTATGCTTTCTGCACTATCCAAGGATCACAAAAAGCCACCCATTCATCTATCAGAACTACCCTATTAAGCCTACAAATTCCAGTTTAATATAAGCAAAACAATCTTTATATGCATTCATTATTAAAGCAACTTTCTCTCTATTAATTATCTCCTGTATAACACTTGCTGTCCATTTTGCATCCATCATCATACAAAAATTCAACATTTTCCCCATCTGGCTAATAAACTATAACCAAGAATGCCTGGTTATGGTATAGGCTGCCAATAATTGATGCAGCTGTAACAAAACCTATAAAACAGACCAGGATAGGTGGGGAGACCCTACTCATCCCCAGGAAAATGACCCAAAATTGACCATTTCTGCCACTTTCACTAATATGTTTGTCAGTCTGTCTATTGGCACCAAGAAACAGTAAAATGATGAAAAACCACCATAAAAAAATGCCAAAAGTTACCATCTTATTCTACATGCAAGGTTTACCTGGAGTTTATCATATTTTTTGTACTAAATTATGCCTATCAGTATATCATGGGCTCTGATTGCTATGATGTACCAGTCATGACAGACACCTTAGTGGTTCAGGTTACATTGCAGAAAGAAGGGGTTTTAGAGAATACAGAAGAAATTTAAGTACATTTTTGTGTAGTAGTGTAAGGTTTTGTTTTCTTAACCTAATTCAGATAAGGAATGTGAAAATGTTATATTTCTGGTCCTGTTGAATATGCAGCATATCAGTTAACTGTTGTTAAAGTTTTCATTGCATTTATGGATTTAGAAAAGGCATATGATAGTGGATAGGGGAGCAATGTGGCAGATGTTGCAAGTATATGGAATAGGTGGTAAGTTACTAAATGCTGTAAAGAGTTTTTATGAGGATAGTGAAGCTCAGGTTAGGGTGTGTAGAAGAGAGGGAGATTACTTCCCGGTAAAAGTGGACAGGGATGTGTAATGTCACCATGGTTGTTTAAAATATTTATTGATGGGGTTGTAAAAAAGGTAAATGCTAGGGTGTTGGGGAGAGGGGTGGGATTAAATTATGGGGAATCAAATACAAAATAGGAGTTGACAGTTACTTTTTGCTGATGATACTGTGCTTATGGGAGATTCTAAAGAAAAGTTGCAAAGGTTAGTAGGCAAGTTTGGGAGGGTGTGTAAAGGTAGAAAGTTTAAAGTGAACATAGATAAGAGTAAGGTGATGAGGGTATCAAATGATTTAGATAAAGAAAAATTGGATATCACATTGGAGAGGGGGAGTATGGAAGAAGTTAATGTTTTTGAATGTATTTGGAAGTTGACGTGTCAGTGGATGGGTTGATGAAGGGTGGGGTTAACCATAAAATTGATGAAGAAAAAAAGGTGAGTGGTGCATTGAGGTATATGTGGAGACAAAAAACATTATCTATGGAGGCAAAGAAGGTAATGTATGAAAGTATAGTGGTACCAACTCTCTTATATGGGTGTGAAGCTTGGGTGATAAATGCTGCAGCGAGGAGGCGGTTGGAAGCAGTGGAGATGTCCTGTCTAAGGGCAATGTGTGGTGTAAATATTATGCAGAAAATTCGGAGTGTGGAAAATAGGAGAAGGTGTGGAGTTAATAAAAGTATTAGTCAGAGGGCTGAAGAGGGGTTGTTGAGATGGTTTGGTCATTTAGATAGAATGGATCAAAGTAGAATGACATGGAGAGCATGTGCATCTGTAGGGGAAAGAAGGCCGGGTAGGGGTCGTCCTCGAAAGGGTTGGAAAGAGGGGGTAAAGGAGGTTTTGTGGGCAAGAGGCTTGGACTTCCAGCAAGTATGCGTGAGCATGTTAGATAGGAGTGAATGGAGACAAATGGTTTTTGGGACCTGACAAGCTGTTGGAGTGTGAGCAGGGTAATATTTAGTGAAGGGATTCAGGGAAGCCAGTTATTTTTATGTAGCCAGACTTGAGTACTGGAAATGGGAAGTACAATGTCGGCACTTTGAAGGAGGGGTTTGGGATATTGGCAGTTTGGAGGGATATGTTATATATCTTTATATATCTAAACTGTTGTATCTGGGCCCCTCTGCAAAAACAGTGATTACGTATGAGTGAGGTGAAAGTGTTGAATGATGAGGAAAGTATTTTCTTGTTGGGGATTTTCTTTTTGGGTCACCCTGCCTCCGTGGGAGATGGCCAACTTGTTGGGAAAAAAAATTATGTAAGGTAAATATATTAACATGCAGATGTGCATTATTATGTTTCCACAGTGAGAACAATGAACTGGACTTCGGCACCAATCCCAAAGTTGGGACACGGCGATATATGGCTCCAGAGGTGCTTAATGAAACAATAAACATGAGCTGCTTTGAGTCTCTCAAAATGGCAGATATGTATTCCTTTGGCTTAGTCCTTTGGGAGATATGTAGAAGGTAAGACATAAATTTGTTTTCTGTGCATTTTATATTTGTGAAAGTACAAGCATTTCATAGGTTTGTAACTGGGTAGCCGAGCTTTACTCTCAGCTGTAAATATAAAAAAAAAGTCAAAATCAGTTATAGGAAAATTGTGGATAGATAAATAAGTAAATAAATATATTTTTTTCTTTTTAACACACTGGCTGTCTCCTACCAAGGGAAGGTGACCAGACAAAGAAACACTTTCACAAATCATTCACTCTATCACTGTCTTGCCAGAAGCACACAGATACCACAGATTAGATGATCCTCCAAACAGCAAATATCCCCATCCCTCCTTCAGAGTGCTGGCACTGTACAGTGGACCCTCGCATAATGCTATTAATCCATTCCTGAGAGCTCAATGTTAGGCGAAATTATCGTTATGCGAATTAATTTTCCCCATAAGAAATAATGGAAATCAAATTAATCCATCCCTGACACCCAAAAGTATGAAAAAAAAAAATTTTGCCACATGAAATATTCATTTTAATGCAAGCTGAAGAAGACATGCAGTTACATGACACTTACCTTTATTGAAGATCTGGTGATGATTGATAGGATGGGAGGAGGGGAGAGTGTTGATGGTCTTAGTGTTTAGAAGGGGAATCCCCTTCCACTAGGACTTGAGGTGTCAAGTCCTTTTCCGGGGTTACTTCCCTTCTTCTTTTAATGCCACTATGCCAGTATCCCACTGTGACTTTGTCAATGGTCCAAGTCGGACCGAAACATCGTTGTAAGCTTCTCTCTCTTATGTGCGGGTTATTTGTGTACTGTTCCATCATATAAATAACTCAAACTGGCTTTAGAAAAACCTCCCCTTCCCTTTGGTTGCCCCCTAATGTAAGGTGGTTGCAATCTAAAGTTATATAATCAGAGTTTAACTTAACACTCAGATATATAAAAAAAGAGTACACTAGAGTGAAAACTAGTCACTGTATTGAGGTCATGTGCTCTTTATGGCTTACTCCTTGCCAATAAAGTTGGTACACTCTCTCTCTCTCTTAATTTGCTTGTATCAAAATATGTCACTGTTGGTATTCTCTGAACTTAGCATTATACAGTATTCCCCTTTATCTGCTAATATTACTGTATTGTTCATTATGCTTTCAGATGTGCAAGTGAAAGTGGTGACAGATATCTTTCGGCTGATGAATACCAGCTGCCTTATTTTGACAGTGTGCCACAAGACCCATCCTTTGATGACATGCATGAGGTTGTGTGTGTCAAGGGCATCAGACCAGATATACCTCTTCGCTGGCATTGTAATGAGGTTTGTCAATTATTTCTCTTATTTCAATGGTCACATTAATCATTCTTGTATATCTTTTTTTTTTTTTTTTTTTTTTTTTTTTTTAAGTAGCAGAATGTTGGGGAGAGGAATAGGCATGAAAGATGATGATTTTTTTTTTTTCAACAAGTCGGCCGTCTCCCACCGAGGCAGGGTGACCCAAAAAAGAAAGAAAATCCCCAAAAAAGAAAATACTTTCATCATCATTCAACACTTTCACCACACTCACACATTATCACTGCTTTTGCAGAGGTGCTCAGAATACAACAGTTTAGAAGCATATACGTATAAAGATACACAACATATCCCTCCAAACTCCCAAATATCCCTAACCCCTCCTCTAAAGTGCAGGCATTGTACTTCCCATTTCCAGGATTTAAGTCCGACTATATGAAAAAAACCGGTTTTCCTGAATCCCTTCACTAAATATTACTGCTCACACCCCAACAGATCGTCAGGTCCCAATTTATCATTCGTCCCCATTCACTCCTATCTAACATGCTCATGCACGCTTCCGGGAAAGTCTAAGCCCCTCGGTACAAAACCTCCTTTACCCCTCTTTCCAACCCTTTCGAGGACAACCCTACCCCTCCTTCCTTCCCCTTAGATATATATGCTTTCCATGTTCATTCTACTTTGATCATTCTCTCTAAATGACCAACCACCTCAACAACCCCCTCTTCGGGCCCCCTGACTAATACTTTTATTAGTCCACCCCTCCCCAAATTTCCACACTCCGAATTTTTTCTGCATAATATTTACACCATAAAATTGCCCTTAGACAGGACATCTCCACTGCCCCCAACCATTTTCCTCGCTGCTGCATTTACCACCCAAGCTTCACATCCATATAAGAGTGTTGGTACTACTATACTTTCATACATTCCCTTCTTTGCCTCCATAGATAACGTTTTTTGACTCCACATATACCTCAACGCACCACTCACCTTTTTTCCCTCAATCGTTCTATGATTAACCTCATCCCTTTATAAATCCATCCGCCGACACGTCAACTCCCAAGAATCTGAAAACATTCACTCCCAAATTTGATATCCAATTTTTCTTTATCTAAATCATTTGATACCCTCATCACCTTACTCTTTTCTATGTTCACTTTCAACTTTCTACCTTTACACACATTCTCAAATCATCCACTAACCTTTGCAATTTTTCTTTAGAATCTCCCATAAGCACAGTATCATCAGCAAAAAGTAACTGTGTCAATTCCCATTTTGAATTTGATTCCCCATAATTTAATCCCACCCTCTTTCCCCAACAACCCTAGCATTTACTTCTTTTACAACCCCATCTATAAATATATTAAACAACCATGGTGACATTTCACATCCCTGTCTAAGACCCACTTTTTACCGGAGAGGAGTCTCCCCCTCTTCTAACACCCCTAACCTGAGCCTCACTATCCTCATAAAAGCTCTTTACAGCATTTAGTAACTTACCACCTATTCCATATACTTGCAACATCTGCCACATTGCTCCTCTATCCACTCTATCATATGGCTTTTCTAAATCCATAAATGCAATAAAAACTTCCCTACCTTTATCTAAATACTGTTCACATGTATTCTTAAATGTAAACACTTGATCTACACATCCCCTACCCACTCTGAAGCCTCCCTGCTCATCCGCAATCCTACATTCTGTCTTACCTCTAATTCTTTCAATTATAACCCTACCGTATACTTTTCCTGGTATACTCAGTAAACTTATTCCTCTATAATTTTTACAATCTCTTTTGTCCCCTTTATATAAAGGGACTATACATGCTCTCCGCCAATCCCTAGGTACCTTCCCCTCTCTCATACATTTATTAAACAAAAGTACCAACCACTCCAACACTTTATCCCCCCCTGCTTTTAATATTTCTCTCATGATCCCATCAGTTCCAGCTGCTTTACCCCCTTTCATTCTGCGTAATGCCTCACGTACCTCCACCACACTTACATTCTGCTCTTCTTCACTCCTAAAAGATGGTATACCTCCCTGGCCAGTGCATGAAATTACCGCCTCCCTTTCTTCCTCAACATTTAAAAGTTCCTCAAAATATTCTTGCCATCTACCTAGTACCTCCATCTCCCCATCTACTAACTCCCCTACTCTGTTTTTAACTGACAAATCCATACTTTCCCTAGGCTCTTTTCTTAACTTGTTTAACTCACTCCAAAATTTTTTCTTATTTTCATTAAATTTCTTGACAGTGCCTCTCCCACTCTTTCATCTGCTCTCCTTTTGCACTCTCTCACCACTCTCTTCACCTTCTTTTACTCTCCATATACTCTGCTCTTCTTATAACACTTCTGCTTTGTAAAAACCTCTCGTAAGCTACCTTTTTCTCTTTTATCACACCCTTTACTTCATCATTCTACCAATCACTCCTCTTCCCTCCTGCCCCACCCTCCTATCACCACAAACTTCTGCCCCACATTCTAATACTGCATTTTTAAAACTATTCCAACACTCTTCAAACCCCCCCCTCCCCCCCCCCCCCCCCACCTACTCATCTTTGCGCTAGCCCACCTTTCTGCCAATAGTCGCTTATATCTCGCCCGAACTTCCTCCTCCCTTAGTTCATACACTTTAACCTCCCTCTTACTTGTTGTTGCCACCTTCCTCTTTTCCCATCTACCTCTTACTCTAACTGTAGCTACAACTAAATAATGATCCGATATATCAGTTGCCCCTCTATAAACATGTACATCCTGGAGCCTACCCATCAACCTTTTATCCACCAATACATAATCTAACAAATTACTTTCATTACGTGCTACATCATACCTTGTATATTTATTTATCCTCTTTTTCATAAATTTTTTTTTTTTATTATCACACTGGCCGATTCCCACCAAGGCAGGGTGGCCCGAAAAAGAAAAACTTTCACCATCATTCACTCCATCACTGTCTTGCCAGAAGGGTGCTTTACACTACAGTTTTTAAACTGCAACATTAACACCCCTCCTTCAGAGTGCAGGCACTGTACTTCCCATCTCCAGGACTCAAGTCCGGCCTGCCGGTTTCCCTGAACCCCTTCATAAATGTTACTTTGCTCACACTCCAACAGCACATCAAGTATTAAAAACCATTTGTCTCCATTCACTCCTATCAAACACGCTCACTCATGCCTGCTGGAAGTCCAAGCCCCTCGCACACAAAACCTCCTTTACCCCCTCCCTCCACCTTTCCTAGGCCGACCCCTACCCCGCCTTCCTTCCACTACAGACTGATACACTCTTGAAGTCATTCTATTTCGCTCCATTCTCTCTACATGTCCGAACCACCTCAACAACCCTTCCTCAGCCCTCTGGACAACAGTTTTGGTAATCCCGCACCTCCTCCTAACTTCCAAACTACGAATTCTCTGCATTATATTCACACCACACATTGCCCTCAGACATGACATCTCCACTGCCTCCAGCCTTCTCCTCGCTGCAACATTCATCACCCATGCTTCACACCCATACTAGAGCGTTGGTAAAACTATACTCTCATATATTCCCCTCTTTGCCTCCAAGGACAAAGTTCTTTGTCTCCACAGACTCCTAAGTGCACCACTCACCCTTTTCCCCTCATCAATTCTATGATTCACCTCATCTTTTATAGACCCATCCGCTGACACGTTCACTCCCAAATATCGGAATACATTCACCTCCTCCATACTCTCTCCCTCCAATTTGATATCCAATCTTTCATCACCTAATCTTTTTGTTATCCTCATAACCTTACTCTTTCCTGTATTCACTTTTTATTTTCTTCTTTTGCATACCCTACCAAATTCATCCACCAATCTCTGCAATTTCTCTTCAGAATCTCCCAAGAGCACAGTGTCATCAGCAAAGAGCAACTGTGACAACTCCCACTTTGTGTGTGATTCTATATCTTTTAACTCCACGCCTCTTGACAAGACCCTCGCGTTTACTTCTCTTACAACCCCATCTATAAATATATTAAACAACCACGGTGACATCACACATCCTTGTCTAAGGCCTACTTTTACTGGGAAATAATTTCCCTCTTTGCTACATACTCTAACTTGAGCCTCACTATCCTTGTAAAAACTCTTCACTGCTTTCAGTAACCTACCTCCTACACCATACACCTGCAACATCTGCCACATTGCCCCCCTATCCACCCTGTCATACGCCTTTTCCAAATCCATAAATGCCACAAAGACCTCTTTAGCCTTATCTAAATACTGTTCACTTATATGTTTCACTGTAAACACCTGGTCCACACACCCCCTACCTTTCCTAAAGCCTCCTTGTTCATCTGCTATCCTATTTTCCGTCTTACTCTTAATTCTTTCAATAATAACTCTATCATACACTTTACCAGGTATACTCAACAGACTTATCCCCTAAAATTTTATGCACTCTCTTTTGTCCCTTTGCCTTTATACAAAGGAACTATGCATGCTCTCTGCCAATCCCTAGGTACCTTACCCTCTTCCATACATTTATTAAATAATTGCACCAACCACTCCAAAACTATATTCCCACCTGCTTTTAACATTTCTGTCTTTATCCCATCAATCCCGGCTGCCTTACCCCCTTTCATTTTACCTACTGCCTCACGAACTTCCCCCACACTCACAACTGGCTCTTCCTCACTCCTACAAGATGTTATTCCTCCTTGCCCTATACACAAAATCACTGCTTCCTTAACTTCATCAACATTTAACAATTCCTCAAAATATTCCCTCCATCTTCCCAATACCTCTAACTCTCCATTTAATAACTCTCCTCTCCTATTTTTAACTGACAAATTCATTTGTTCTCTAGGCTTCCTTAACTTGTTAATCTCCAAAACTTTTTCTTATTTTCAACAAAATTTGTTGATAACATCTCACCCACTCTCTCATTTGCTCTCTTTTTACATTGCTTCACCACTCTCTTAACCTCTCTCTGTTTATCCATATACTCTTCCCTCCTTGCATCACTTCTACTTTGTAAAAACTTCTCATATGCTAACTTTTTCTCCCTTACTACTCTCTTTACATCATCATTCCACCAATCACTCCTCTTCCCTCCCGCACCCACTTTCCTGTAACCACAAACTTCTGCTGAACACTCTAACACTACATTTTTAAACCTACCCCATACCTCTTCGACCCCATTGCCTATGCTCTCATTAGCCCATCTATCCTCCAATAGCTGTTTATATCTTACCCTAACTACTTTTAGTTTATAAACCTTCACCTCTCTCTTCCCTAATGCTTCTATTCTCCTTGTATCCCATCTACCTTTTACTCTCAGTGTAGCTACAACTAGAAAGTGATCTGATATATCTGTGGCCCCTCTATAAACATGTACATCCTGAAGTCTACTCAACAGTCTTTTATCTACCAATACATAATCCAACAAACTACTGTCATTTCGCCCTACATCATATCTTGTTTACTTATTTATCCTCTTTTTCTTAAAATATGTATTACCTATAACTAAACCCCATTCTATACAAAGTTCAATCAAAGGGCTCCCATTATCATTTACACCTGGCACCCCAAACTTACCTACCACACCCTCTCTAAAATTTCTCCTACTTCAGCATTCAGGTCCCCTACCACAATTACTCTCTCACTTGGTTCAAAGGCTCCTATACATTCACTTAACATCTCCCAAAATCTCTCTCTCTCCTCTACATTCCTCTCTTCTCCAGGTGCATACACGCTTATTCTGACCCACTTTTCGCATCCAACCTTTACTTTAATCCACATAATTCTTGAATTTACACATTCATATTTCTTTTCTCCTTCCATAACTGATCCTTCAACATTACTGCTACCCCTTCCTTTGCTCTAACTCTCTCAGATACTCCAGATTTAATCTCATTTATTTCTCCCACCGAAACTCCCCTACCCCCTTCAGCTTTGTTTCACATTAGGGCCAGGACACCCAACTTCTTTTCATTCATAACATCAGCAATCATCTGTTTCTTGTCATCCGCACTACATCCACGCACATTCAAGCATCCCAGTTTTATAAAGTTTTTCTTCTTCTCTTTTTTAGTAAATGTCTACAGGGAGAAGGGGTTACTAGCCCATTGCTACCGGCATTTTAGTCGCCTCATACGACACGCATGGCTTATGGAGGAAAGATTCTTTTCCACTTCCCCCTGGACAATAGAAGAAATAAAGAAGAACAAGAGCTTTTAGAAAAAAGGAGAAAAACCTAGATGTATTTTATATATATATGCATATGCGTGTCTGGGGAAGTGTGACCAAGTGTAAGTAGGAGTATCAAGATATCCCTGTTATCTAGCGTGTTTATGAGACAGAAAAAGAAACCAGCAATCCTTTCCATCATGCAAAACAGTTACAGGTTTCTGTTTCACAGTCATCTGGCATGGACGGTAGTACTTCCCTGGGTGGTTGCTGTCTAACAACCTACTACCTTTGTTCATTTATATGATTCACTGCAAACACCTGGTCCACACACCCCTACCTTTCCTAAAGGCTCCTTGTTCATCTGCTATTCTGCTCTCCCTCTTACTCATAATACTTTCAATAATAACCCTACCATATGCTTTCAGGTATACTCAACAGACTTATTCTCTCTCCCTTTTTCCCATTTGCCTTTATACAAAGGAACTATGCATGCTCTCTGCCCAAACCCTAGGTACTTTACCCCCTTCCATGCATTTATTAAATAAAAACACTGACCACTCCAAAAAATATATCCCACCTGCTTTTAACATTTTGTCTTTATCCATCAATCCCAGCTGCTTTACCCTTTCATTCTACTCACTGCCCTATGCACTTCCCCTACACTCAGCTGTTCTTCCTCACTGCTATAAGATGTTATTTCTCCTTTCCCTATATACGAAATCACAGCTTCCCTGTCTTCATCGACATTTGACAATTCCTCAAAATATTCCCTCCATCTTCCCGATACCTCTAACTCTCCATTTAATAACTCTCTCCTCCTATTTTTAACTAACAAATCCATTCTTTCCCTAGGCTTTCTCAGCTTTTTAATCTCACTCCAAAACTTTTTGTAATTTTCAACAAAATTTGTTGATAATATCTCACCCACTCTCTCATTTGTTGTCTTTTTACATTGCTTCACCACTCTTTTAACCTCTCTTTTTCTCTCTATATACTCCTCCCTCCTTGCATCACTTCTGGTTTGTAAAACCTCTCAAATGCTAACTTTTTCTCACTTACTACTCTCTCTACATCTTCATTCCACAAATCACTCTTATTCACTCGCACACCCACTTTCCTGTAACCACAAACTTCTGCTGAACATTCTAACGCTATATTCGTAGACCTGCCCCATACATCTTCTACCCCATTGCCTGTACTCTAACTAACTTATCTGTCTTCCAACAGTTTTTATATCTTACCCTAACTGCCTCCTCCTTTAGTTTATGAACTTTCACTTCTCTCTTAATTGCTGCTTCCATTTTCCTTGTATCCCATCTACCTTTTACTCTCACTGTAGCTACAACTAAAAAGCGATCTGATATATCTGTGGCCCCTCAATAAACATGTACATACTGAAGTCTACCCAACAGTCTTTTATCTACCAATACATAGTCCAATAAACTATTATCGTTTCACCCTACATCATATCTTGTATACTTATTTATCACCTTTTTCTTAAAATATGTGTTACCTATAACCAAACCCCTTTCTATACAAAGTTCAGTCAAATGCTCCACATTATCATTTACACCTGTTCTTCAAGCTCTGTATAAGCACTAGTACCTCTGTACTAGCATGTGCAATGTACAGACCTCAGTGGCAACATGCAGACCCCATCAACTTACTAATGGAAAATATTGACTCCCTTCTGCTACAATATAGCTGTCAAAATCATAATTGTTTGGGGACC
>NC_069446.1:13787873-13822703 GCF_026875155.1 Cherax quadricarinatus | reverse complement strand
GGGCCCCAACACAAAAAACCGGAACAAACCCCAAAGGGAATTTTGGGGAAGGGCAGACATACGGGAGGGGGCCCAGACAACCGGGCGGGAAAAGGGGGGGGAGACATCCGGGACAGGCAACTCGGGGACGGGCCCCTTGGATCGGGAACCGCCGGGGCAGAAAACCCAAACAGGAACAACCAGGGGGGGCAAACGCAGGACGGGCAACAAGAGGACGGGGCAGACAACCCAAGGGCAAAATACCAGGAAAAGGCAAAAAACGGGAAGGGAAAAAAACCAACGGGCAGGGGCAAAAAGGGGGCCCAGACTTCGCAGGACGGGCAAAAAACCCAACGGGAAAAGGGAAACAAATCCCGGCAGGAAAAAAACAAACCCCAGGCGGGGAAAACCCCGGGGGGCAGGGGACATACCAAAACCAAAAACGTGCAGGCGGGCAAAAACCCCCGGGGCAAAAACCGGGGCAAAAAAACCCGGGGAAGGGCAACCAAGGGAACAAGGAAACGCTTTCCCGGGGGAAAGGACCCGGCCCGGGGCAGCTTTGCAGGGCGGCAAAAAAAACCCAAGGCGCAAAAAAGCCAGAAAGCCTCCGGGGAAAAAACCAAAAATACCCAGGACAAAAGGCCCCAAAAAAAAAGGGGGGGCCCATGGAAAATGAAAACAGGGAAAAACCAAAAAAACCCAAACAACCCAAAAAAACCCCCAAAAAAACCCCAAACCCCCCCCCCAAAAAAAACCCAAAGAGAAAATTCCAGAAAACAATGAAGAAGGCCCGGAAAAAACTCAAAAAAAAAGATTCCGGACAAGGGGGGAAAACCCCGGGCCGACATAAAGGAAGGGGATATCCCGGGGGTTAAGAAAACCTTTTGGGGGACCAAATTTAAGGAAAAGACCTAAATTTTTGGGGTTAAATTGGGAAAAAAAGCAACCCGGGGCCAAAAAAAACAAGGACTCCCCAAACAAAAAATCCCCAGCCCGAACGGCACCCTTAAGGGGCAGGACCCATTCCAGGGGACCAAAACCCGGGGCCCATTTTTTTCCGGCCATTCGCCCCGGCACCCAAAACGCCGGACCCATTTTTCCCGGAAAATTCCGGCCAAAACTTGTCCCCGGCCCAAATTTTCCGGGCAAAAAATTTTACGGCCCCAAAACGCAGGGACCCCCGGGGCAAAACCTCGGCAAAACTTTACCGGCACCCAAAAACCTCGGCCCCAACTTTTCCGGGGCCCCCCTTAAATTTAAAGCCCAAAGCCCAACCCTAACTTTCAGCCCCCATCCCCGGGGCCCCATGCGGGGCCCCCACACCATCCCAAATCTTGCACCCCCCAAATTATTTCACTCCCCCTTTTTTCCCCGGCCCCTATTTTTCCCCCACCCATTCCCTTTTCCCCCCTCAGTTTTTTAAAATTTTTGGAAAATTGTCCGGCCCCCAAATTTTGGTTTTTTTTACGGCCCCCAAAATTTTTCACCCCCCCCTTTTCTACCCACCCTAACGCACGGGCCCCAAAACTTTCACCCCACCCAAATTTTTTCCCCCCCCCTTTTTTTTTTCCCCCAAAAATTTGCGGAAAAAATATTTTTAGGCCCCTATTTGTCTAAAAAACCCCAAACTTTTTAGGCCCCCCAAAAAAGCCCCGGCCCCCCTTTACTTTCCCGGAATTCTTGTTACCCCCTTTTTTTCACTAAAAATTTGTTAAAAAAACTTTTAGGAATTATTTTTTCGGAATTAGTTTACCCACCCATTACCACGGCCCCTTAAATTTTGCCCCGGAAATTTATTTCTATGGCACCCTTAAACTTTTTCAACCCCCAAAAAAGGGTCCCCCCCATAACCCCCCCCTATCTTTCAGGGCCCCACATTCTCCGGGCCCCCTACCGGCACCCATATACTTGTCTCCCGGCCCCCCCAAATTACTTGTCCCGGCCCCAAAAATTTTTTCCCCCCCAAAAATTGTCCCAAAAAAAAGTCAAACCGCACCCATTACTTGTTCCCGGCACCCCAAAAATTTTTACCGCACCCAAACTTTCTGGCCCACTACGCACCCACCCATATTTTCACCGGCACCCATTACTTTCCCCCTACTTGTCCCCCCCAATTTTCCTTTTTTTTAAACCAAGTTTTTAAAAAAAAAAAAAAATTCGGGCTCCATGCCCGTTACCCCCCAAAAAAAATTTTTGTAAAAAATTTTTTTTTTTTTAAAGTTTCGGGCCCTTTTTTGCTTCCCCCTTCTTTCTGCACGTTTTCTAAAGAGGCTCCCAAAGGGAAAAAAGAAATATACAGGTTTTAAATTTAATTTTCTGACTTTCTGTCTACTGTGGTTTTTTATTTAGTATTTCTTAAGATTAAGGAAAAGGGAAAATTTCCAGCATGATTTTCGGATGATGAGTACGACACTTCCGGGGTTGTACACTCTTTTTGGCCACAGAGCTTTCCATGCAGTGATCCAACCAAACCTTCCCCGGTAGTGATCCCCAGAACCTTCCAGTGCCGTGGGAACCAACCGAAAACCCTTCCAAGTAGTGTCCATTAAAAACCCCAATTTAGTGAAACCCAACCAAACCTCCAAGGTAGTGATCCAACCAAACCTTCCAAGTGATGAACCAACCAAACCTTTCCCCCGTGATGATCCAACCAAAACCTCCCAAATGTGTGATCCCCAAACCCAAAACCCCCCCATGCGGGATCCCCCCATAACCTTCCCAAAGGTAGTGATCCCCCAACCCAAACCTTCCAATGTTGATCCAACCAAACCCCCTTTCCAAGTGCGTGATCCAACCAAACCTTCCAATGCAGTGATCCCAAACCCAAACCTTTCCCAAGTGCATGATCCCCCAACCCAAAACCCCCAAGTTCGTGATCCAACCAAAACCTTCCCCGTGCAGTGAAACCAACCAAACCCCAAAAAACAGTTCCAAACCAACCTTTCCAAGTGAGTGATCCAACCAAAACCTTTTCCCAAGTAATGAACCTATAACCTTCCAAGTTTCTGGGGTCCCCAAACCAAACCTTAAGTGAGGCCCCAAACCAAACTTCCAAGGTAGTATCAACCAGAACCTTCCAATGGGTGTCCAACCAAACTTCCAAGTGGGTTGAACCAAAACCGAAAAACCCTTCCAATGAGTGATCACCCAAACTTCCAAGTGAATGATCCCCAAATTTCCTTCCAATGCAGTATCCAACCCAAACCTTCCCCAAATAGTGATCCAACCATAACCCCTTCCAAGTGTAGTGATCCCCAAACCCAAAACCCTTCCAAGTGGTACCCAACCCAAAATTCCAAGGCAGTGATCCAACCAAACCTTCCCAAATGCAGTGATCCCCAAACCAAAACCTTCCAAAAGATGATCCAACCACAAAACCCTTTCCAAGTGAGTGAACCAAAACCCGAACCTTCCAAATTGCATATCACCACACCTTCCAAGGTTTTGATCCCCCATAACCTTCCAAAATGTTTTGATCCAACCTAACCTTCCCCAATGGGATCCAACCCCAACCTTCCAAAGTGCAGTGTCCAACCAAAACCTTCCAAGGTAGGAATCCAAAAAAACCTTCCAAATGTTTGATCCAAACCCAAACCTTCCAAGTGTTGGAAACCCCCCCCAAAACCTTCCAAGTGCATGATCCCAAACCAAAAACCTTCCCAAATGCAGTGATCCCAACCCCAAAACCTTCCAAGTGAGTGATCCAACCAAACCCCTTCCCAAATGAGTGATCCCAAACCCCAACCTTCCAAGTGAGTGATCCAACCAAACCTCCAAGTGGTGTTTCCAAACCACAACCTTCCAAAATGGTGATCCAACCACCCAAAAACCTTCCAATTTGTGATCCACCAAACCTTCCAAGTGAGTGATCCAAACCCCAAACCTTCCAAGTGTTTGTGATCCAAAAACCAAACCTTCCAATGTTTGTGAACCAACCCCCAAAAACCCCTTCCAAGTGAGTGATCCCCAAACCCCAAACCCCAAGTTTGTATCCAACCAAAAACCTTTTCCCAATGTTTGACCAAAACAATTTCCCAAGTTATGATCCAACCAAACCCTTCCAAAATGTAGTGATCCCCAAACCAAAACCTTCAAGTGTTGTGAAACCAACCACAAATTTTCCAATGTTTTGGGGCCAACCCCAACCTTTCCAGTGTTGTATCCAACCCCCAACCTTCCAAGTGTTTGGATCCAACCCCCCAACCTTTCCCAATGTTGTGATCCAACCACAACCTTCCAAGTGTTTTTTGAATCCAACCACAACCTTCAATGTTTGGATCCAACCACAAACCTTTCCCAAAGGGAGGATCCAAACCCAACCCCCCAATTTTTTGTGATCCAAACCCCAACCCCTTTCCCAAATGTGTGATCCAACCACAACCTTCCCCAATGTTGTGATCCAACCAAACCTTCAAAATGTTGTGATCCAAAAACAACCTTCCCAAATGTAGTGATCCAACCCAACCTTCCCCCAAGTTAGTGATCAACCACAACCTTCCCCAAATGGTTTGATCCAACCACAAACCCTTCCAAGTGGGCCGCCAACCAGCCCTAATGGTTTAGTTTGGTCCACCAAACCTTAGTTTTCAAGGGGACAGAAACACCCATGGAGGGAAATTCCCCTTTTGATGCTGATGTACTCTCTCTACCTGCATGATGATGTACTTTCTTCCTGCATGTTGATGTACTCTCCCTTCCTGCTGATGAAGTACTCTCTCTTCCTGACATGATGATGTACTCTTCTACTGCATGATGATGTACCTCTCTTCCTGCTTGGTGATGTATCTCTCTACCTGACATGTTGATGTACTCTTCCATTCTGCAGATGAGATGTACTCTCTTCTTCCTGCATGTTGATGTACTCTCCTTCCTGCATGATGATGTACTCTCTCTTACTGCATGATGATGTACTCTCTCTTCCTGCATGATGATGTACTCCGCTCTACCTGCATCGATGATGTACTCTCTCTACATGCATTGATGATGTACTCTCTCTTCATGCATGATGATGTATAGCTCTTCCTGCATGATGATGTACTCTCTCTTCCTGCATGTTGTGTACTCTATCTACCTGCATGTTGATGTACTCTCTCTACTGCATGATGATTGTACTCTCTCTTCGCTGCATGATGAAGTTACTCCTCTCTACCTGCATGATGATGTACTCTCTACCTGCATGATGATGTACTCTCTCTTTCCTGCATGATGATGTATCTCTCTTCCTGCATGAATGTTGTACTCTTCTCTTCCTGCCATTGATGATGTACTCTCACTTCCTGCATGATGCTGTACTCTCTCTACCTGCATGATGATTTACTCTCTCTACCTGCATGAATGATGTTACTCTATCTTCCAGCTGATGATGTACTCTCTCTACCTGCATGATGATGTACTCTCTCTTCCTGCATGATGATGTACTCTCTCTTCCTGCATGATGATGTACTCTCCCTTCCTGCATGATGATGTACTCTCTCTACCTGCATGATGATGTACTCTCTCTTCCTGCATGATGATGTACTCTCTCTTCCTGCATGGATGATGTATCTCTTCTACCTGCTGATGATGTACTCTCTCTACCTGCATGATGATGTACTCTCTCTTCCTGCATGATGATGTACTCTCTCTTCCTGCATGATGATGTACTCTCTCTTCCTGCATGATGATGTACTCTCCCTTCCTGCATGATGATGTACTCTCCCTTCCTGCATGATGATGTACTCTCCCTTCCTGCATGATGATGTACTCTCCCTTCCTGCATGATGATGTACTCTCCCTTCCTGCATGATAGACTCTCCCTTCCTGCATGAGATGTACTCTTCCCTCCTTGCATGATGATGTACTCTCTCTTCCTGCATGATGATCGTAACTCTCCCTCCTGCATGATGAGGTACTTCCCTCCTGCATGATGAAGTTACTTCCTTCCTGCATGATGATGTACTCTCTCTTCCTGCATGATGATGTACTCTCCCTTCCTGCATGATGATGTACTCTCCCTTCCTGCATGATGATGTACTCTCTCTACCTGCATGATGATGTACTCTCTCTTCCTGCATGATGATGTACTCTCTCTTCCTGCATGATGATGTTACTCTTCTTCTGCATGTATGATGTACTCTCTCTTCTGCATGATGATGTACTCTCTCTTCTGCATGATGATGTAATCTCTTCTACCTGCATGATGATGTACATCTCTCTTCCTGCATGATTGATGTACTCTCTTCCTGCATGATGATGTACTCTCTCTTCCTGCATGATGATGTACTCTCTCTTCCTGCATGATGATGTACTCTCTCTACCTGCATGATGATGTACTCTCCCTTCCTGCATGATGATGTACTCTCTCTTCCTGCATGATGATGTACTCTCTTACCTGCATGATGATAGTACTCTCTCTTCTGCATGATGATGTACTTCTCTACCTGCTGATTGATGTACTCTTTACTGCATGATGAATGTTACTCTCTCTACCTGCATGATTTGATGTACTCTACCTTCCTGCATGATGATGTACTCTCTCTTCCTGCATGATGATGTACTCTCTCTACCTGCATGATGATGTACTCTCTCTACCTGCATGATGATGTACTCTCTCTACATAACTGATGATGATGTACTCTCCCTTCCTGCATGATGATGTACTCTCTCTTCTGCATGAGATGTACTCTACCTTTCCTGCTGATGATGTACTCTCTCTACCTTTGCATGATGTTGTACTCTCTCTACCTGCATGATGAATGTACTCTCTCTTCCTGCATGATGATGTACTACTCTCTTCCTGCATGATGATGTACTCTCTTCTACTGCATGATGATGTACTCTCTCTTCCTGATGTTGATGTACTCTCTCTCCTGATGATGATGTAACTCTCTCTTCCGGCATGATGATGACTCTCTCTACATGCATGATGATGTACTCTCTCTTCCGCCATGATGATGTACTCTCTCTACCTGCATGATGTTGTACTCTCCCCTTCCTGCATGATGAGTACTCTCTTTCCTGCCTGATGATGTACTCTCTCTACCTGCATGATGATGTTACTATCTCTTCCTGCATGATCGATGTATCTCTCTTCCTGCATGATGAGTACTCTCTCTCACCTGAGGATGATGTACTCTCTTTCCTTGCATGATGATGTTCTACTCTCTACCTGCACGATGATGTACTCTCTCTTCCTGCTTGATATTGTACTTTCTACCTGCATGATGATTGTACTCTCTCTTCCTGCATGATTGATGTACTCTCTCTTCCTGCTGATGATTTACTCTCTCTTCCTGCATGATGATGTACTCTCTCTTCGTGCATGATGATGTACTCTTCTCTACCTGCAATGATGTTGTACTCTCTCTACCTGCATAGATGATGTACTCTCTCTTCCTGCATGATGATGTACTCTCTCTACTGCATGATGATGTCTCTTCTTACCTGCATGATGATGTACCTCTCTCTACCTGCATGATGATGTACTCTCTTACCTGGCATGATGATGTACTCTCTCTTCCGGCATGATGATGTACTCTCTCTTTCCTGCATGATGATGGTACCTCTCTACCTGCATGATGATGTACTCTCTCTACCTGCTTGGCGGATGTACTCTCTCTTTCCTGCATGATGATGTACTCTCTCTACCTGAATGATGATGTACGCTCTCTTACCTGCATGATGATGTACTCTCTCTACGAATGATGGGGTACTCTCCTTCCTGCATGATGATGTACTCTCTCTCTACCTGCATTGATGATGTACTCTTCTCTACCTGCTTGTTGATGTACTCTCTCTTCCACAATGTGATGTACTCTCTTACATGCATGATGATGTACTCTCTCTTCCTGCTGATGATGTACTCTCTCTACCTGCATGATGATGTACTCTCTCTTCCTGCATGATGATGTACTCTCTCTTCCTGCATGATGATGTACTCTCTCTACCTGCATGATGATGTACTCTCTCTTCCTGCATGATGATGTACTCTCTCTTCCTGCATGATGATGTACTCTCTCTACCTGCATGATGATGTATCTCTTCTTCCTGCATGATGGATGTACTCTCTCTACTGCATGATGATGTACTCTCTCTTCGTGCATGATGATGTACTCTCTCTACCTGCATGATGATGTACTCTCTCTTCCTGCATGATGATGTACTCTCTCTTCCTCCTGATTGATGTACTCTCTCTTCTGCATGATGATGTACTCTCTCTACCTGCATGTGATGTACTCTCTCTACCTGCATGATGTTGTACTCTCTCTTCTGCTGATGTTGTACTTCTCTCCATCCTGCATGATGATGTACTATCTCTTCTGCATGATGATGTACTCTTCTTCCTGCATGATGATGTACTCTCCCTTCCTGCATGATGATGTACTCTCTGACCTGCATGATGATGTTCTCTCTCTACCTGCATGATGGATGTACTCTTCCTTCCTGCATGATGATGTACTCTCTTACCTGCATGATGATGTACTCTCTTACCGCATGGATGATGTAATCTCTCACCTGCATGATGATGTTACTCTCTCTACTGCATGTTGATGTAACTCTCCTTCCTGCATGATGATGTACTCTCTCTTCCTGCATGATGATGTACTCTCCCTTCCTGCATGATGTGGATCTCTCTACCTGCATGATGATGTTACTCTCTTACCTGCAAGAGATGTACTCTCTCTTCCTGCATGATGATGTTACTTCTCTACTGCCTGAGGATGTACTCTCTCTACCTGCATGATGATGTACTCTCTCTACCTGCATGATGATGTACTCTCTCTTCCTGCATGATGATGTACTCTCTCTTCCTGCATGATGATGTACTCTCTCTTCCTGCATGATGATGTACTCTCTCTTCCTGCATGATGATGTACTCTCCCTTCCTGCATGATGATGTACTCTCTCTACTGCATGATGATTGTCTCTCTCTACTGCATGATGATGTACTCTCCCTTCCTGCATGTGATGTACTCTCTCTACCTGCATGATGTTGTACTCTCCCTGCCTGCATGATTTGATGTACTCTCTCTACCTGCATGATGATGTACTCTCTTCTACTGCATGATGATGTACTCTCCTTCATGCATGATGATGTCTCTCTTATCTGCATGATGATGCTACTCTCCTTCCTGCATAGATGATGTACTCTCTCTACTGCATGTGTTGTACTCTCCCTTCCTGCATGATGATGTACTCTCTCTACCTGCATGTTGTGTACTCTCTTCTACATGCATGATGATGTTACTCTTCTCCTGCATGTGATGTACTCTCTATTTTTTAAAAAACCTGCTGATGATGTATCTCTCTTGCCTGCATGATGATGTTCTCTCTCTACCTGCATGTTGATGTACTCTCCTTCCTGCATGATGATGTTCTCTCTCTACCTCGCCATGATGATGTACTCTCTCTTCTGCATGTTGTTGTACTCTCTCTTCCTTGCATGATGATTGTACTTCTCTACCTGCATGATGATGTACTCTCTCTTCCTGCATGATGATGTTACTCTCCTTCTGCAGATGACTGTTACTCTCTATTCCTGCCTGTTGATGTACTTCTCTACCTGCATTGATGATGTACTCTCTCTTCCTGCATGATGATGTCTCTCTCTACGCATGATGATGTACTCTCCCTTCCTGCGTTGAGGATGTACTCTTCTTCCTGCAGATGATGTACTCTCTCTTCCGCTGCTGGATGTACTCTCTCTACCCGCATGTTGTGATGTACTCTCTCTACCTGACTGATGATGTACTCTCTCTTCCTGCATGAGATGTACTCTATCTACCTGCTGTATTGATGTACTCTCCCTTCCTGCTTGTTGGACTCGTTCTCTCTCTAACCCTGCTTGATGTCGTACTCTCTCTTCCTGCTGATGATGTACTCTCTCTTCCTGCATGATGATGTACTCTCTCTACCTGCATGATGATGTACTCTCTCTTCCTGCATGATGATGTACTCTCTCTTCCTGCATGATGATGTACTCTCTCTACCTGCATGATGATGTACTCTCTCTGTCCTGCATGTGATGTACTCTCTCTAACTGCATGATGATGTACTCTCTCTTCCTGCTGAGGATGTTACTCTCTCTACCTGCATGTTTGATGTACTTCTCTTTTCCTCATGATGATGTACTCTCTCTTCTGCATGATGATTGTACTCTCTCTTCCTGACCTGATGATGTACTCTCTCTACCTGGCATGATGATGTACTCTCTCTTCCTGCATGATGATGTACTCTCTCTACCTGCATGATGATGTACTCTCCCTTCCTGCATGAGGATGTACTCTCTCTTCCTGCATGATGATGTACTCTCTCTACCGCATGATGTTACTCTCCCTTCCTGCTTGGAGGATGTACTCTCTTACCTGCATGATGATGTACTCTCTCTTCCTGCTTGATGATGTACTCTCTCACTGCATGATGATGTACTCTCCCTTCCTGCATGAGGGAATGTCTCTCTTACCTGCATGATGATGTACTCTCTCTGTTCCTGCTTGATGATGTATCTCTCTACCTGCATGTGATGTACTTCTTACCTGCATGATGATGTACTCTCTCTACCTGCATGATGATGTACTCTCTCTTCCTGCCATGATGATGTACTCTTCTCTACTGCCCATGATGATATGTTACTCTCTCTTCCTGCATGTTGATGTACTCTCTCTACTGAATGATGATGTACTCTCTCTTCCTGCATGATGATGTACTTCTCTTTCCTGCCATGGATGATGTACTCTCTTCTTCCTGCATGATGTTGTACTTCTCTTCCTGCATATGATTTATCTCTTTCTGCATGATATGTACTCTCTCTTCGTGCATGTGATGATGTTACTCTCTCTACCTGCATGATGATGTACTCTCTCTTCATGCATGATGATGTACTCTCTCTCCTGATGATGGATGTACCCTCTCTCTTCTCATAGATTGTACTCTGTCTACCTGCATGCTGATGTTCTATCTATCCTGCATGAGGATGTACTCTCTCTACCTGCATGATGATGTACAGCTCTTCCTGCATGATGATGTACTCTTCTACCTGCATGGAGGGATGTACTCTCCCTTCATGGCATGGGATGTACTCTCTCTACCTGCATGACTGATGACTCTCTCTTCCGCTATGATGATGTATGTACTTACTCTACCTGCATGAATGATGTACTTCCCTTCCTGCATGAGGATGTACTTCTCTATACCTGAGCATGATGATGTACTCTCTCTTCCTGCATGTTGATGTACTCTCTCTTCCTGCATGATGATGTACTCTCTCTTCCTGCATGATGATGTACTCTCTCTTCCTGCATGATGATGTAGTCTCTCTTCCTGCATGTTGATGTACTCTCTTTCTGCATGATTGATGTACTCTCTCTTCCTGCATGATGATGATGTACTCTCTCTCCTGTGATATGTACTCTCTATACCTGCATGATGAGTACTCTCTTTCCTGCATGATGATTTATACTCTCTCTTCCTGCATGATGATGTACTCTCCCTTCATGCATGATGATGTACTCTCCTTCTGCATTGAGGATGTACTCTCTCTACCTGCATGATTGTTGTACTCTCTCCTCCTGCATGATGATTGTACTCTTCTCTTCCTGCATGATGATGTACTCTCTCTTCCGCATGTGATGCTACTCTCCTCTACCTGCATGATGATGTACTCTCTTTCCTGCTGATGAAGTCTCTCTCTGCATGCATGATGATGTACTCTCCCTTCCTGACATGATTGATGGTACTCTCCCTTCCTGCATGAGGATGTACTCTCTCTACCTGCATGATGATGTACTCTCTCTTCCTGCATGATGATGTACTCTCTCACCTGCATGATGAATGTTACTCTCGCTGCCTGCATGATGAATGTTACTCTCTCTTCCTGCTTGAATGATGTATCTTCTTCCTGCATGATGAATGTACTCTCCCTTCCTGCATGTGATGTACTCTCCTTCCTGCTTGAGGATGTACTCTCTCTACTGCATGGATGATGTACCTCTCTACCTGCTTGATGATGTACTCTCTCTCCTGCATGATGATGTACTTCTTACCTGCATGATGATGTACTCTCTCTTCCTGCATGATGATGTACTCTCTCTTCCTGCATGATGATGTACTCTCCCTTTCTGCTATGATGATGTACTTTCTCCCTTCCTGATGAGGATGTACTCTCTCTACCTGCATGATGGATGGTTACTCTCTTTCTGCATGATGATGTACCTCTCTTCCTGGCATGATGATGTACTCTCCCTTCTGCATGTGATGTACTCTCCCTTCCTGCATGAGGATGTACTCTCTCTACATGCATGTGATGTACTCTCCCTTCCAGCCTGATGTGTACTCTCTCTTCTCATGATGATGTACTCTTCTACCTGCATGATGATGTACCTTCTTCTGCATGTTGATTTCTCATCTCTTCCTGCATGATGCTTGTACTCTCTCTTCCTGCATGATGATGCTACTCTCTTTCCTGCATGTTGATGTACTCTCTCTTTGCCTGATGATGTACTCTCTCTTCCTGCATGATGATGTACACTCTTTTTCCTGCATGAGATGTACTCTCTCTACCTGCATGATGAATGTACTTCCTTCCTGCATGATGGATGTACTCTCTCTTCTGCATGATGATGGACTCTCCTTCCTGCATGCGGATGTACTCTCTCTTACAGAATGGATGATTGTACTCTCTCTACCTGCTGATGATTGTACTCTCTCTTCCTGCATGATGATGATGTTAATCTCTCTTCCTGCCTGATGATGTACTCTCTCTTCCTGAATGGATTACTCTCTCTTCCTGCATGATGTTGTAATCTCTCTTCCTGCAGGAATGTGTACTCTCTCTTCTCATGATGATGTACCCCTCTCTTCCTGCATGATGATGTACTCTTCTTCCAGCATGATGATGTACTTCTTTTTTCTTTTCTTCCTGCTGTGATGTATCTCCCTTCCTGCATTGATGATGTACTCTCTCTTCTGCATGTTGTGTACTCTCCCTTCCTGCATAGAGGATGTACTCTCTTACTGCATGATAGATGTACTCTCTCTACTGCATGATGATGTACTCTCTCTTCCTGCTTGATGAATGTACTCTCTCTTCCTGCATGATGATGTAACTCTCCCTTCTGCACGATGATGTACTCTCTCCTTCCTGCATGATGATGTACTCGCTCTTCCGGCATGATGATGTTACTCTCCTTCCTGCATGAGGATGTACCTCTCTACTGCATGATGATGATACTCTCTCTTCCTGCGAGGATGTACTATCTCTAACTGCATGATGATGTACTCTCTCTACTGCATGATGATGTTCTCTCTTTTTCCTTGCATGATGATGTACTCTCTCTTCCTGCATGATTGATGTACTCTCTTTCACTGCATGATGATGTACTCTCCCTTCCTGCATGAGGATGTACTCTCTCTACCTGCATGATGATGTACTCTCTCTACCTGCATGATGATGTACTCTCTCTTCCTGCATCGCCCCTCTGATGTACTCTCTCTTCCTGCATGTGATGTACTCTCCCCTTCCTGCATGAGGATTTACTCTCTTTTTCTACCTTGCATGAGATGTACTCTCTCTTCTGCATTTTGATGTACTCTCCCTTACTGCATGATGATGTACCTCCCCTTCCTTGGCATGATGATGTATCCCTCCCTTCCTGAATGGATGATTGTACCCTCCCTTCCTGCATGAGGCTGTACTCTCTCTTCTGCATGATGATGTACTCTCCTTCCTGCATTGATGATTGTACTCTCTTTCCTGCATGATGATGTACTCTCTCTACCTGCATGATGATGTACTCTCTCTACCTGCATGATGATGTACTCTCTCTTCCTGCATGATGATGTACTCTCTCTTCCTGCATGATGATGTACTCTCTCTTCTGCATGTGATGTCTCTCTCTTCCTGCATGATGATGTACTCTTCCTGCACGATACTGATACTGAAAATGTACTCTATACTCTGTACCATTGTACTACAAAGGAAAGAAATTGTACACCACCAAGACTCCCCCGGCGGTGGGCAGCGGGGGCGGTGGGCAGCCGGGGCGGTGGGCAGCGGGGCGGTTGTGCAGCCGGGGCGGTGGGCAGCCGGGGCGGGGGCAGCGGGGCGTCTGCGACGGAAGTATGCGAGATGTACCTCTGAGTTGTTATCTATGTTGTTTTACTCCCTGTTGTATTTTTGTCAATGTATCTTGTCTTTAAATAAAGTATATATTTATAAAATATAGAAGGTGGCAGGAGAAACGATTTTTCATTACAGGTTCAGGGAGAACCTTGAGTCTTACTGAAGGATGAGGATGAGGGGCCCCACGACACTTCCAGAGGTGGTACCTAACTACTGTTTTATAAATAACATATAAATATATATATATATATATATATATATATTATATATATATATATTAGATATATATATAATTATTTTTGGAACATTTACGATCTAATTCCCATCTTCTCCCCTCTTCCCTCACCCCTTTTCTCCCATTCTTCCCCTCCCTAGTCCTTCTCAAAGGCGATTCGGTAAAAATTCACATTTTCACAGGCGAAGGAACACCTGTGTTTGTTTATTTATCAAGAATAAACGTTTGTGGAGGCGGTGGGGAGTTGGGTGTATATTGTATGAGTGTATTTCGGTGTATATTGTATGAGTGTACTGAGTGTATATTGTATGAGTGTACTGAGTGTATATTGTATGAGTGGCGGAGACCTCAGTGTGTAAAGGATTAAGGCAGTGATTTTTTTTTGTTTTCCTGACCTCAGGACGGCCTCGAACTGTCACTGTGGTTCTGTTCGAGTTGGTGGAAGGAGGACCAGATCTGGGGAAGGTGGAGGCTGGTGTGATGGAGGAGTGAGGGAAGGGTGAGGGAGTTGTGTAGAGGCGATGGAAGGGTGAGGGAGTGGTGGAGAGGTGATGGAAGGGTGAGGGAGTGGTGGAGAGGTGATGGAAGGGTGAGGGAAAGGTGGAGAGGTGATGGAAGGGAGTGAGGAGAGAGTGGGTATGAAGGAAGGAATGAAACAAGGTGGAATGAAGGAAGGAAGGGAGATGGCAGAGGTAGAGAGAAGGAGGGAAGGAATGAGAATGAGAGACATTCTTAACACGTATTATGTTTGACTAATGTGAATTATCCACCCAATGAGAAATATGTTTCTCAGTGAGTAGAAATATTCATTTCTCAGTATATATTCACTGAGAGACATTCAACTCTCAGGCGTATATACATGGAGAGATATGTTGCAGTGTCAGACACTGCAACACAGGGTATATTGGTACAGACTGCAATCAACTTCGACCAACTTCACTATTGTGAGAGCGGCTGGATTTGAGAGGGACCTGACCTTTCAACATCTGAGTTCTTACCTCTCCTAGTGGCCTACGTCTCACCTCTTGGCGCTATAAAAAGCTCCATTACTGTCACTTCCTCTCATATTGTTTCATATAGGGAACAATGCTCTTCTCCAGATGAGGGGACTGACCACCTCAAAAACTTCTAAGGGTGATGGACTGATTAATCGTCTTCATGTTTCTTCTGCTTCTATTCAACTTTTTCTGTACTTGACTGAAGAAGCCTATGTGTAGCGAAACGTTTCATAATAAAGATACTTACCTGTTGCATATGTGTCTTACCTAACAACCTTCGGTATTTTATACCATTTTTGATGAACTCTCCCTTCCTGCATGATGATGTACTCTCCCTTCCTGCATGATGATGTACTCTCCCTTCCTGCATGATGATGTACTCTCCCTTCCTGCATGATGATGTACTCTCCCTTCCTGCATGATGATGTACTCTCTCTTCTGCTTGATTGATGTCCCTCTCTCTTCCTGCAATGATGATGTTACTCTCCTTCCGGCATGATGATTGTACTCTCCCTTCCTGCATGATGATGTACTCTCCCTTCCTGCATGATGATGTTACTCTCTCTACTGCATGATGATAGCACTCTCCTCTTCCCTGCATGAGATCGTACTCTCCCTTCCTGCATGATGATGTACTCTCCCTTCCTGCATGATGATGTACTCTCCCTTCCTGCATGATGATGTACTCTCCCTTCCTGCATGATGATGTACCTCGCTTCTGCATGTGTGTACTCTCCCTTCCTGCATGTTGATGTACTCTCTCTTCCTGCATGATGATGTACTCTCTCTTCCTGCATGATGATGTACTCTCTCTTCCTGCATGTTGATGTACTCTCCCTTCCTGCATGATGATGTACTCTCCCTTCCTGCATGATGATGTACTCTCTCTTCCTGCATGATGATGTACTCTCCCTTCCTGCATGATGATGTACTCTCTCTACCTGCATGATGATGTACTCTCTCTTCCTGCATGATGATGTACTCTCTCTTCCTGCATGATGATGTACTCTCCCTTCCTGCATGATGATGTACTCTCTCTACCTGCATGATGATGTACTCTCTCTTCCTGCATGATGATGTACTCTCTCTACCTGCATGATGATGTACTCTCCCTTCCTGCATGATGATGTACTCTCTCTACCTGCATGATGATGTACTCTCTCTACCTGCATGTTGAGGTACTCTCTCCTTCCTGCATGATGTGTACTCTCTCTACTGCATGATGATGTACTCTCTCTTCTGCATGATGATTTACTCTCTTCATATCCTGCTGATGATTGTACTTCTCTTCCTGCATGATTATGTTACTCTCTCTACTGCATGAAGATGTACTCGCTCTACCTGCATGATGATGTACTCTCTCTTCCTGCATGATGATGTACTCTCTCTACCTGCATGATGATGTACTCTTCTCTTCCTGCATGATGAGTACTCTCTCTTCCTGTGCATGAGATGTACTCTCTTACCTGCATGAAGATGTACTCTCTCTTCCTGCATGATGATGTTCTTCTCTTCCTGCATGATGATGTACTCTCTCTACCTGTACATGATGATGTACTTCTTCTTCCTGCATGATGATGTACTTCTCTACCTGCATTGATGATGTACTCTCTCTACCGCATGAGATGTACCTCTCTCTACCTGGCGCATGATGATGTACTCTTCTTCTGCATGATGATGGTACTCTCTCTTCTGCATGATGATGTACTCTCTTTCCTGCAGATGATGTACTCCTCTCTACCTGCATGATGTTGTACTCTCTCTACTGCTTGATGATGTACTCTCTCTTCTGCCATGATGATGTACTCTCTCTACCTGCAGATGATGTACTCTCTCTACCATGCATGATGGATGTACTCTCGCTTCCTGCACATGATGATGTATCTCTCTTCCTGCATGATAAATGTACTCTCTCTACCTGAATGATGATTGTACTCTTCCTTCCTGTATAATGATGTACTCTCTCTTCCTGTTGATGCTGTACTCTCCCTTCCTGCATGTTGGAATGTACTCTCTCTTCCAGCATTGATGGATGTACTCTCTCTTCCTGCATGATGATGTACTCTCTCTTCCTGCATGATGATGTACTCTCTTTCCTGCATGATGATGTACTCTCTCTTATGCTGATGATGTACTCTCTCTCCTGCATGTTGATGTACTCTCCCTTCCTGCATGATGATGTACTCTCTCTTCCTGCATGATGATGTACTCTCTCTACCTGCATGATGATGTACTCTCTCTACCTGCATGGTGATGTACTCCTCTACTGATGATGACTGTAATTCTCTCTTCCTGCATGATGATGTACTCTCTCTTCTGACATGATGATGTCACTCTCTCTTCTGCATGATGATTGTACTCTCTCTACCTGCATGTTGATGTTACTCTCTCTACCTGCATGATGAATGTACTCTCTCTCTCCTGCATGATGATGAACTCTCTCTACCCTGCATGATGCATGTACTCTCTCTACCTGATGATGATGTACTCTCTCTTCCTGCTGATGATGTACTCTCTCTTCCTGCATGATGGATGTTTACTCTCTTACCTGAGCATGATGATGTACTCTCTTTCTACACTGCATGATGATGTTACTCTCTCTTCCTGCATGATGATGTACTCTCTCTCCTGCATGATGATGTACTCTCTCTACCTGCTGATGATGATGTGCTCTCTCTCTGCATGATGATGTACTCTCTCTTCCTGCATGATGATGTACTCTCTCTTCCTGCATGATGATGTACTCTCTCTTCCTGCATGATGATGTACTCTCTCTTCCTGCATGTGATGTTACTCTCTCTACCCTGCACATGATGATTTAGTGACTCTCTTTCTGCATGATGATGTTCTCTCCCTTCCTGCATGATGATGTACTCTCTTTCATGCATGTTGCTTGTACTCTCTCTTCCTGCCTGATGATGTACTCTTATTCCTGCATGATGATGTACTCTTCTTACCTGCATGGATGATGGAATCTCTCTTTCCTGCATGATGATGTACTCTCTCTTCCTGCATTGATGATGTACTCTCTCTTCCTGCATGTTGATTGTACTCCTCTCTTCCTGCATGATGATATACTCTCTCTTCCTGCCATGATGATGTACTCTCTCTTCCTGCATGATGATGTACTCTTTCTTCCTGCATGATGAGTGTACTCTCTCTTCCTGGCATGATGATTTACTCTCTCTTCCTGCATGATGATGTACTCTCTTCTTCCTGCATGATGAATGTACTCCTCTCTTCCTGCATGATGATGTACTCTCTCTTCCTGCATGATGTGTACTCTCTCTTCTGATGATGATTGTACTCTCGCTTCTGCATGATGATGTTACTCTCTCTTCCTGCATGATGATGTACCTCTCTTCCTGCATGGTGATGTACTCTCATTCTTCCTGCATGATGATGTACTCTCCTTCTGCATGGATGATGTACTTCCCTTTCCTGCATGATGGATGATGTACTCTCTCATTCCTGAAGTTGATGTACTCTCTCTACCTGCATGATGATTGTTCTCTTCTCTTCCTGCATGGATGATGTTACTCTCTCTTCCTACATGATGATGTACTCTCTCTTCTGCATGATGATTGTTACTCTCTCTACCTGCATGATGATGATACTCTCTCACCGCATGATGATGTACTCTCCCTTCCTGCATTGATGATTGTACTCTCTCTTCTGGCATGTTGATGTACTCTCTCTACCTGCATGAGATGTACTCTCTCTTCCTGCATGATGTTGTCTCTATCTTCCTGACATGATGATGTACTCTCTCATACCTGCATGATGATTGTACTCTCTATTCATGCATGATGATGTACTCTCCCTTCCTGCATGATGATGTACTCTCTCTTCCTGCATGATGATGTACTCTCTCTACATGCATGCTTGATGTACTCTCCTCTATCCTGCTGATATGATGTACTCTCCCTTCCTGGCCTGATGATGTACTCTCTCTTCCTGCATGATGATGTACTCTCTCTTCCTGCATGATGATGTACTCTCTCTACCTGCATGATGATGTACTCTCTCTTCCTGCATGATGATGTACTCTCTCTTCCTGCATGATGATGTACTCTCTCTTCCTGCATGATGATGTACTCTCTCTTCCTGCATGATGATGTACTCTCTCTTCCTGCATGATGATGTACTCTCTCTTCCTGCATGATGATGTACTCTCTCTTCCTGCATGATGATGTACTCTCTCTTCCTGCATGATGATGTACTCTCTCTACCTGCATGATGATGTACTCTCTCTTCCTGCATGATGATGTACTCTCTCTTCCTGCATGATGATGTCTCTCTCTATCCTCATGATGATGTACTCTCTCTTCTGGCATGATGATGTTACTTCTCCCTTCCTGCTGATGATGTACCTTCTGCCTGCATGATGATGTACTCATCTCTTCCTGCATGATTGATGTACTCTCTCTTCCTGCATGATGAATGTACTCTCCTCTACCTGCATGATGATGTACTCTCTTTCCTTGCATGATGATGTAACTCTCTCTTCCTGCATGATGATGTACTCTCTCTACCTGCATGATGATGTACTCTCTCTTCCTGCATGATGATGTACTCTCTCTTCCTGCATGATGATGTACTCTCTCTACCTGCATGTTGATGTACTCTCTCTACCTGCATGTTGATGTACTCTCTCTACCTGCATGATGATGTACTCTCTCTTCCTGCATGATGATGTACTCTCTCTTCCTGCATGATGATGTATCTCTTCTACCTGCATGATGGATGTACTTCTCTCTTCACCTGCATGATGATGTACTCTCTCTTCCTGCATGATGATGTACTCTCTCTTCCTGCATGTGATGTACTCTCTCTTCCTGCATGATGATGTACTCTCTCTTCCTGCATGTTGATGTACTCTCTCTTCCTGCATGATGATGTACTCTCTCTTCCTGCATGATGATGTACTCTCTCTTCCTGCATGATGATGTACTCTCTCTTCCTGCATGTTGATGTACTCTCTCTTCCTGCATGATGATGTACTCTCTCTTCCTGCATGATGATGTACTCTCTCTTCCTGCATGATGATGTTACTCTCTCTTCCTGCAATGATGATGTACTTCTCTTCCTGCCATGATGGTATGTCCTTTCTCTGCCTGCCCCCATGATGATGTACTCTCTCTACCTGATGATGATGTACTCTCTCTTCATGCATGATGATGTACTCTCTCTTCCTTGCCCATGATGATGTACTCTCTCCTACCTGCATGATGATGTTCTCTTCTTCCTTGATGATGATGTACTCTCTCTTCCTGCATGTGATGTACTCTCCCTTCCTGACTGATGATGTACTCTCTCTTCCTGCATGATGATTGTACTCTCTCTACCTGCATGATGAGGTTTACTCTCTCTTCCTGCATGTTGATGTACTCTCCTTCTGCATGATGAAGTACTCTCTCTTCCTGCTTGATGATGTACTCTCTCTACCTGCATGATGAATGTACTCTCTCTTCCTTGCATGATGATGTCACTCTCTCGACTGCATGATGATGTACTCTTCTTCATGCATGATGATGTACTCTCTCTTACTGCATGTGCTGTACTCTCTCTACCTGCATGAGGATGTTACTCTCTCTTCCTGCATGATGATGTACTTCTCTTCCTGCATGTTGATTGTACTCTCCCTTCCTGCATGAGATGTTACTCCTCTCCTTCCTGATGCTGATGTACTCTCTCTACCTGCATGATGATGTACTTTCTTCCTGCATGTTGATGTACTCTCCCTTCCTGCTGATGAAGTACTCTCTCTTCCTGACATGATGATGTACTCTTCTACTGCATGATGATGTACCTCTCTTCCTGCTTGGTGATGTATCTCTCTACCTGACATGTTGATGTACTCTTCCATTCTGCAGATGAGATGTACTCTCTTCTTCCTGCATGTTGATGTACTCTCCTTCCTGCATGATGATGTACTCTCTCTTACTGCATGATGATGTACTCTCTCTTCCTGCATGATGATGTACTCCGCTCTACCTGCATCGATGATGTACTCTCTCTACATGCATTGATGATGTACTCTCTCTTCATGCATGATGATGTATAGCTCTTCCTGCATGATGATGTACTCTCTCTTCCTGCATGTTGTGTACTCTATCTACCTGCATGTTGATGTACTCTCTCTACTGCATGATGATTGTACTCTCTCTTCGCTGCATGATGAAGTTACTCCTCTCTACCTGCATGATGATGTACTCTCTACCTGCATGATGATGTACTCTCTCTTTCCTGCATGATGATGTATCTCTCTTCCTGCATGAATGTTGTACTCTTCTCTTCCTGCCATTGATGATGTACTCTCACTTCCTGCATGATGCTGTACTCTCTCTACCTGCATGATGATTTACTCTCTCTACCTGCATGAATGATGTTACTCTATCTTCCAGCTGATGATGTACTCTCTCTACCTGCATGATGATGTACTCTCTCTTCCTGCATGATGATGTACTCTCTCTTCCTGCATGATGATGTACTCTCCCTTCCTGCATGATGATGTACTCTCCTCTACCTGCATGATGATGTACTCTCTCTTCCTGCATGATGATGTACTCTCTCTTCCGCATGGATGATGTATCTCTTCTACCTGCTGATGATGTACTCTCTCTACCTGCATGATGATGTACTCTCTCTTCCTGCATGATGATGTACTCTCTCTTCCTGCATGATGATGTACTCTCTCTTCCTGCATGATGATGTACTCTCCCTTCCTGCATGATGATGTACTCTCCCTTCCTGCATGATGATGTACTCTCCCTTCCTGCATGATGATGTACTCTCCCTTCCTGCATGATGATGTACTCTCCCTTCCTGCATGATAGACTCTCCCTTCCTGCATGAGATGTACTCTTCCCTCCTTGCATGATGATGTACTCTCTCTTCCTGCATGATGATCGTAACTCTCCCTCCTGCATGATGAGGTACTTCCCTCCTGCATGATGAAGTTACTTCCTTCCTGCATGATGATGTACTCTCTCTTCCTGCATGATGATGTACTCTTCCTGCATGATGATGTACTCTCCCTTCCTGCATGATGATGTACTCTCTCTACCTGCATGATGATGTACTCTCTCTTCCTGCATGATGATGTACTCTCTCTTCCTGCATGATGATGTTACTCTTCTTCTGCATGTATGATGTACTCTCTCTTCTGCATGATGATGTACTCTCTCTTCTGCATGATGATGTAATCTCTTCTACCTGCATGATGATGTACATCTCTCTTCCTGCATGATTGATGTACTCTCTTCCTGCATGATGATGTACTCTCTCTTCCTGCATGATGATGTACTCTCTCTTCCTGCATGATGATGTACTCTCTCTACCTGCATGATGATGTACTCTCCCTTCCTGCATGATGATGTACTCTCTCTTCCTGCATGATGATGTACTCTCTTACCTGCATGATGATAGTACTCTCTCTTCTGCATGATGATGTACTTCTCTACCTGCTGATTGATGTACTCTTTACTGCATGATGAATGTTACTCTCTCTACCTGCATGATTTGATGTACTCTACCTTCCTGCATGATGATGTACTCTCTCTTCCTGCATGATGATGTACTCTCTCTACCTGCATGATGATGTACTCTCTCTACCTGCATGATGATGTACTCTCTCTACATAACTGATGATGATGTACTCTCCCTTCCTGCATGATGATGTACTCTCTCTTCTGCATGAGATGTACTCTACCTTTCCTGCTGATGATGTACTCTCTCTACCTTTGCATGATGTTGTACTCTCTCTACCTGCATGATGAATGTACTCTCTCTTCCTGCATGATGATGTACTACTCTCTTCCTGCATGATGATGTACTCTCTTCTACTGCATGATGATGTACTCTCTCTTCCTGATGTTGATGTACTCTCTCTCCTGATGATGATGTAACTCTCTCTTCCGGCATGATGATGACTCTCTCTACATGCATGATGATGTACTCTCTCTTCCGCCATGATGATGTACTCTCTCTACCTGCATGATGTTGTACTCTCCCCTTCCTGCATGATGAGTACTCTCTTTCCTGCCTGATGATGTACTCTCTCTACCTGCATGATGATGTTACTATCTCTTCCTGCATGATCGATGTATCTCTCTTCCTGCATGATGAGTACTCTCTCTCACCTGAGGATGATGTACTCTCTTTCCTTGCATGATGATGTTCTACTCTCTACCTGCACGATGATGTACTCTCTCTTCCTGCTTGATATTGTACTTTCTACCTGCATGATGATTGTACTCTCTCTTCCTGCATGATTGATGTACTCTCTCTTCCTGCTGATGATTTACTCTCTCTTCCTGCATGATGATGTACTCTCTCTTCGTGCATGATGATGTACTCTTCTCTACCTGCAATGATGTTGTACTCTCTCTACCTGCATAGATGATGTACTCTCTCTTCCTGCATGATGATGTACTCTCTCTACTGCATGATGATGTCTCTTCTTACCTGCATGATGATGTACCTCTCTCTACCTGCATGATGATGTACTCTCTTACCTGGCATGATGATGTACTCTCTCTTCCGGCATGATGATGTACTCTCTCTTTCCTGCATGATGATGGTACCTCTCTACCTGCATGATGATGTACTCTCTCTACCTGCTTGGCGGATGTACTCTCTCTTTCCTGCATGATGATGTACTCTCTCTACCTGAATGATGATGTACGCTCTCTTACCTGCATGATGATGTACTCTCTCTACGAATGATGGGGTACTCTCCTTCCTGCATGATGATGTACTCTCTCTCTACCTGCATTGATGATGTACTCTTCTCTACCTGCTTGTTGATGTACTCTCTCTTCCACAATGTGATGTACTCTCTTACATGCATGATGATGTACTCTCTCTTCCTGCTGATGATGTACTCTCTCTACCTGCATGATGATGTACTCTCCCATTCCTGCATGATATGTTACTCTCTCTTCCTGCATGATGATGTACTCTCTCTACCTGCATGATGATGTACTCTCTCTTCCTGCATGATGATGTACTCTCTCTTCCTGCATGATGATGTACTCTCTCTACCTGCATGATGATGTACTCTCTCTTCCTGCATGATGGATGTACTCTCTCTACCTGCATGATGATGTACTCTCTCTTCGTGCATGATGATGTACTCTCTCTACCTGCATGATGATGTACTCTCTCTTCCTGCATGATGATGTACTCTCTCTTCCTCCTGATTGATGTACTCTCTCTTCTGCATGATGATGTACTCTCTCTACCTGCATGTGATGTACTCTCTCTACCTGCATGATGTTGTACTCTCTCTTCTGCTGATGTTGTACTTCTCTCCATCCTGCATGATGATGTACTATCTCTTCTGCATGATGATGTACTCTTCTTCCTGCATGATGATGTACTCTCCCTTCCTGCATGATGATGTACTCTCTGACCTGCATGATGATGTTCTCTCTCTACCTGCATGATGGATGTACTCTTCCTTCCTGCATGATGATGTACTCTCTTACCTGCATGATGATGTACTCTCTTACCGCATGGATGATGTAATCTCTCACCTGCATGATGATGTTACTCTCTCTACTGCATGTTGATGTAACTCTCCTTCCTGCATGATGATGTACTCTCTCTTCCTGCATGATGATGTACTCTCCCTTCCTGCATGATGTGGATCTCTCTACCTGCATGATGATGTTACTCTCTTACCTGCAAGAGATGTACTCTCTCTTCCTGCATGATGATGTTACTTCTCTACTGCCTGAGGATGTACTCTCTCTACCTGCATGATGATGTACTCTCTCTACCTGCATGATGATGTACTCTCTCTTCCTGCATGATGATGTACTCTCTCTTCCTGCATGATGATGTACTCTCTCTTCCTGCATGATGATGTACTCTCTCTTCCTGCATGATGATGTACTCTCCCTTCCTGCATGATGATGTACTCTCTCTACTGCATGATGATTGTCTCTCTCTACTGCATGATGATGTACTCTCCCTTCCTGCATGTGATGTACTCTCTCTACCTGCATGATGTTGTACTCTCCCTGCCTGCATGATTTGATGTACTCTCTCTACCTGCATGATGATGTACTCTCTTCTACTGCATGATGATGTACTCTCCTTCATGCATGATGATGTCTCTCTTATCTGCATGATGATGCTACTCTCCTTCCTGCATAGATGATGTACTCTCTCTACTGCATGTGTTGTACTCTCCCTTCCTGCATGATGATGTACTCTCTCTACCTGCATGTTGTGTACTCTCTTCTACATGCATGATGATGTTACTCTTCTCCTGCATGTGATGTACTCTCTATTTTTTAAAAAACCTGCTGATGATGTATCTCTCTTGCCTGCATGATGATGTTCTCTCTCTACCTGCATGTTGATGTACTCTCCTTCCTGCATGATGATGTTCTCTCTCTACCTCGCCATGATGATGTACTCTCTCTTCTGCATGTTGTTGTACTCTCTCTTCCTTGCATGATGATTGTACTTCTCTACCTGCATGATGATGTACTCTCTCTTCCTGCATGATGATGTTACTCTCCTTCTGCAGATGACTGTTACTCTCTATTCCTGCCTGTTGATGTACTTCTCTACCTGCATTGATGATGTACTCTCTCTTCCTGCATGATGATGTCTCTCTCTACGCATGATGATGTACTCTCCCTTCCTGCGTTGAGGATGTACTCTTCTTCCTGCAGATGATGTACTCTCTCTTCCGCTGCTGGATGTACTCTCTCTACCCGCATGTTGTGATGTACTCTCTCTACCTGACTGATGATGTACTCTCTCTTCCTGCATGAGATGTACTCTATCTACCTGCTGTATTGATGTACTCTCCCTTCCTGCTTGTTGGACTCGTTCTCTCTCTAACCCTGCTTGATGTCGTACTCTCTCTTCCTGCTGATGATGTACTCTCTCTTCCTGCATGATGATGTACTCTCTCTACCTGCATGATGATGTACTCTCTCTTCCTGCATGATGATGTACTCTCTCTTCCTGCATGATGATGTACTCTCTCTACCTGCATGATGATGTACTCTCTCTGTCCTGCATGTGATGTACTCTCTCTAACTGCATGATGATGTACTCTCTCTTCCTGCTGAGGATGTTACTCTCTCTACCTGCATGTTTGATGTACTTCTCTTTTCCTCATGATGATGTACTCTCTCTTCTGCATGATGATTGTACTCTCTCTTCCTGACCTGATGATGTACTCTCTCTACCTGCATGATGATGTACTCTCTCTTCCTGCATGATGATGTACTCTCTCTACCTGCATGATGATGTACTCTCCCTTCCTGCATGAGGATGTACTCTCTCTACCTGCATGATGATGTACTCTCTCTACCGCATGATGTTACTCTCCCTTCCTGCTTGGAGGATGTACTCTCTTACCTGCATGATGATGTACTCTCTCTTCCTGCTTGATGATGTACTCTCTCACTGCATGATGATGTACTCTCCCTTCCTGCATGAGGGAATGTCTCTCTTACCTGCATGATGATGTACTCTCTCTGTTCCTGCTTGATGATGTATCTCTCTACCTGCATGTGATGTACTTCTTACCTGCATGATGATGTACTCTCTCTACCTGCATGATGATGTACTCTCTCTTCCTGCCATGATGATGTACTCTTCTCTACTGCCCATGATGATATGTTACTCTCTCTTCCTGCATGTTGATGTACTCTCTCTACTGAATGATGATGTACTCTCTCTTCCTGCATGATGATGTACTTCTCTTTCCTGCCATGGATGATGTACTCTCTTCTTCCTGCATGATGTTGTACTTCTCTTCCTGCATATGATTTATCTCTTTCTGCATGATATGTACTCTCTCTTCGTGCATGTGATGATGTTACTCTCTCTACCTGCATGATGATGTACTCTCTCTTCATGCATGATGATGTACTCTCTCTCCTGATGATGGATGTACCCTCTCTCTTCTCATAGATTGTACTCTGTCTACCTGCATGCTGATGTTCTATCTATCCTGCATGAGGATGTACTCTCTCTACCTGCATGATGATGTACAGCTCTTCCTGCATGATGATGTACTCTTCTACCTGCATGGAGGGATGTACTCTCCCTTCATGGCATGGGATGTACTCTCTCTACCTGCATGACTGATGACTCTCTCTTCCGCTATGATGATGTATGTACTTACTCTACCTGCATGAATGATGTACTTCCCTTCCTGCATGAGGATGTACTTCTCTATACCTGAGCATGATGATGTACTCTCTCTTCCTGCATTGATGATGTACTCTCTCTTCCTGCATGATGATGTAGTCTCTCTTCCTGCATGATGATGTACTCTCTCTTCCTGCATGATGATGTACTCTCTCTTCCTGCATGTATGATGTACTCTCTTTCTGCATGATTGATGTACTCTCTCTTCCTGCATGATGATGATGTACTCTCTCTCCTGTGATATGTACTCTCTATACCTGCATGATGAGTACTCTCTTTCCTGCATGATGATTTATACTCTCTCTTCCTGCATGATGATGTACTCTCCCTTCATGCATGATGATGTACTCTCCTTCTGCATTGAGGATGTACTCTCTCTACCTGCATGATTGTTGTACTCTCTCCTCCTGCATGATGATTGTACTCTTCTCTTCCTGCATGATGATGTACTCTCTCTTCCGCATGTGATGCTACTCTCCTCTACCTGCATGATGATGTACTCTCTTTCCTGCTGATGAAGTCTCTCTCTGCATGCATGATGATGTACTCTCCCTTCCTGCATGATGATGTACTCTCCCTTCCTGCATGAGGATGTACTCTCTCTACCTGCATGATGATGTACTCTCTCTCCTGCATGATGATGTACTCTCTCACCTGCATGATGAATGTTACTCTCGCTGCCTGCATGATGAATGTTACTCTCTCTTCCTGCTTGAATGATGTATCTTCTTCCTGCATGATGAATGTACTCTCCCTTCCTGCATGTGATGTACTCTCCTTCCTGCTTGAGGATGTACTCTCTCTACTGCATGGATGATGTACCTCTCTACCTGCTTGATGATGTACTCTCTCTCCTGCATGATGATGTACTCTCTCTACCTGCATGATGATGTACTCTCTCTTCCTGCATGATGATGTACTCTCTCTTCCTGCATGATGATGTACTCTCCCTTTCTGCTATGATGATGTACTTTCTCCCTTCCTGATGAGGATGTACTCTCTCTACCTGCATGATGGATGGTTACTCTCTTTCTGCATGATGATGTACCTCTCTTCCTGGCATGATGATGTACTCTCCCTTCTGCATGTGATGTACTCTCCCTTCCTGCATGAGGATGTACTCTCTCTACATGCATGTGATGTACTCTCCCTTCCAGCCTGATGTGTACTCTCTCTTCTCATGATGATGTACTCTTCTACCTGCATGATGATGTACCTTCTTCTGCATGTTGATTTCTCATCTCTTCCTGCATGATGCTTGTACTCTCTCTTCCTGCATGATGATGCTACTCTCTTTCCTGCATGTTGATGTACTCTCTCTTTGCCTGATGATGTACTCTCTCTTCCTGCATGATGATGTACACTCTTTTTCCTGCATGAGATGTACTCTCTCTACCTGCATGATGAATGTACTTCCTTCCTGCATGATGGATGTACTCTCTCTTCTGCATGATGATGGACTCTCCTTCCTGCATGCGGATGTACTCTCTCTTACAGAATGGATGATTGTACTCTCTCTACCTGCTGATGATTGTACTCTCTCTTCCTGCATGATGATGATGTTAATCTCTCTTCCTGCCTGATGATGTACTCTCTCTTCCTGAATGGATTACTCTCTCTTCCTGCATGATGTTGTAATCTCTCTTCCTGCAGGAATGTGTACTCTCTCTTCTCATGATGATGTACCCCTCTCTTCCTGCATGATGATGTACTCTTCTTCCAGCATGATGATGTACTTCTTTTTTCTTTTCTTCCTGCTGTGATGTATCTCCCTTCCTGCATTGATGATGTACTCTCTCTTCTGCATGTTGTGTACTCTCCCTTCCTGCATAGAGGATGTACTCTCTTACTGCATGATAGATGTACTCTCTCTACTGCATGATGATGTACTCTCTCTTCCTGCTTGATGAATGTACTCTCTCTTCCTGCATGATGATGTAACTCTCCCTTCTGCACGATGATGTACTCTCTCCTTCCTGCATGATGATGTACTCGCTCTTCCGGCATGATGATGTTACTCTCCTTCCTGCATGAGGATGTACCTCTCTACTGCATGATGATGATACTCTCTCTTCCTGCGAGGATGTACTATCTCTAACTGCATGATGATGTACTCTCTCTACTGCATGATGATGTTCTCTCTTTTTCCTTGCATGATGATGTACTCTCTCTTCCTGCATGATGATGTACTCTCTCTACCTGCATGATGATGTACTCTCCCTTCCTGCATGAGGATGTACTCTCTCTACCTGCATGATGATGTACTCTCTCTACCTGCATGATGATGTACTCTCTCTTCCTGCATCGCCCCTCTGATGTACTCTCTCTTCCTGCATGTGATGTACTCTCCCCTTCCTGCATGAGGATTTACTCTCTTTTTCTACCTTGCATGAGATGTACTCTCTCTTCTGCATTTTGATGTACTCTCCCTTACTGCATGATGATGTACCTCCCCTTCCTTGGCATGATGATGTATCCCTCCCTTCCTGAATGGATGATTGTACCCTCCCTTCCTGCATGAGGCTGTACTCTCTCTTCTGCATGATGATGTACTCTCCTTCCTGCATTGATGATTGTACTCTCTTTCCTGCATGATGATGTACTCTCTCTTCCTGCATGATGATGTACTCTCTCTACCTGCATGATGATGTACTCTCTCTTCCTGCATGATGATGTACTCTCTCTTCCTGCATGATGATGTACTCTCTCTTCCTGCATGATGATGTACTCTCTCTTCCTGCATGATGATGTACTCTTCCTGCACGATACGATACTGAAAATGTTACTCTATCTCTGATACATTGTACTTACAAAAGGAAAGAAATTGTACACCACCAAGACTCCCCCGGCGGTGGGCAGCGGGGGCGGTGGGCAGCCGGGGCGGTGGGCAGCCGGGGCGGTGTGCAGCCGGGGCGGTGGGCAGCCGGGGCGGTGGGCAGCCGGGGAGCTGGACGAAGTATGCGAGATGTACCTCTGAGCTGTATCTATGTTGTTTTACACCCTGTTGTTATTTTTGCAACTGTATCTTGTCTTTTAAAATAAAGTATATATTTATAAAATATAGAAGGTGGCAGGAGAAACGATTTTTCATTACAGGTTCAGGGAGAACCTTGAGTTTACTGAAGGATGAGGATGAGGGGCCCCACGACACTTCCAGAGGTGGTACCTAACTACTGTTTTATAAATAACATATAAATATATATATATATATATATATATATATTATATATATATATATTAGATATATATATAATTATTTTTGGAACATTTACGATCTAATTCCCATCTTCTCCCCTCTTCCCTCACCCCTTTTCTCCCATTCTTCCCCTCCCTAGTCCTTCTCAAAGGCGATTCGGTAAAAATTCACATTTTCACAGGCGAAGGAACACCTGTGTTTGTTTATTTATCAAGAATAAACGTTTGTGGAGGCGGTGGGGAGTTGGGTGTATATTGTATGAGTGTATTTCGGTGTATATTGTATGAGTGTATGAGTGTATATTGTATGATGTAACTGGTGTATATTGTAGGTGGCGGAGACCTCAGTGTGTAAAGGATTAAGGCAGTGATTTTTTTTTTTGTTTTCCTGACCTCAGGACGGCCTCGAACTGTCACTGTGGTTCTGTTCGAGTTGGTGGAAGGAGGACCAGATCTGGGGAAGGTGGAGGCTGGTGTGGTGAGGAGTGAGGGAAGGGTGAGGGAGTTGTGTAGAGGCGATGGAAGGGTGAGGGAGTGGTGGAGAGGTGATGGGAAGGGTGAGGGCGTGGTGGAGAGGTGAGGAAGGGTGAGGGAAAGGTGGAGAGGTGATGGTAAGGGATGTGAGGAGAGGAGTGGGTATGAAGGAAGGAATGAAACAGGTGTGGAATGAAGGAAGGAAGGGAGATGCAGACAGAGGTAGAGAGAAGGAGGGAAGGAATGAGAATGAGAGACATTCTTAATCACGTATTATGTTTGATATTGTGAATTATCACCCAATGAGAAATATGTTTCTCTGTGAGTAGAAATAGTCATTTCTCAGTATTATTCACTGAGAGACATTCAACTCTCAGCGTATATACACTGAGAGATATGTTGCAGTGTCAGACACTGCAACACAGGGTATATTGGTACAGACTGCAATCAACTTCGACCAACTTCACTATTGTGAGAGCGGCTGGATTTGAGAGGGCTGACCTTTCAAACATCTGAGTTCTTACCTCTCCTAGTGGCCTTACGTCTCACCTCTTGGCGCTATAAAAAGCTCCATTCTGTCACTTCATCTCCATATTGTTTCATACTATGGAACAATGCTCTTCTCCAGACTGAGGGACTGACCACCTCAAAACTTTAAGGGTGATGGACTGATTACATCGTCTTCAAGTATCTTCTGCTTCTATCAACTTTTCTGTACTTGACTGAAGAAGCCTATTGTGTAGGCGAAACGTTTCATAATAAAGATACTTAACTGTTGCATATGTGTCTTACCTAACAACCTGTCGGTATTTTATACCATTTTAATGTTCACTGAGAGATATGCACCTCTCAGTATATATACACTGAGAGATATGCACCTCTCAGTATATATACACTGAGAGATATGCACCTCTCAGTATATATTACACTGAGAGATATGCACCTCTCAGTATATATACACTGAGAGATATGCACCTCTCAGTATATATACACTGAGAGATATGCACCTCTCAGTATATATACACTGAGAGATATGCACCTCTCAGTATATATACACTGAGAGATATACACCTCTCAGTATATATACAATGAGAGATGTACACCTCTCAGTATATATACACTGAGAGATATACACCTCTCAGTATATATATACACTGAGAGATATACACCTCTCAGTATATATACACTGAGAGATATGCACCTCTCAGTATATATACACTGAGAGATATGCACCTCTCAGTATATATATACTGAGAGATGTACACCTCTCAGTATATATACACTGAGAGATGTACACCTCTCAGTATATATATACACTGAGAGATATACACCTCTCAGTATATATTACACTGAGAGATATACACCTCTCAGTATATGTACACTGAGAGATATACACCTCTCAGTATATATACACTGAGAGATATACACCTCTCAGTATATATACACTGAGAGATATACACCTCTCAGTATATATACACTGAGAGATATACACCTCTCAGTATATATACACTGAGAGATATACACCTCTCAGTATATAAATCTTAATGACATTGTATTCGTATATTATCCTGTTATATGATAATTATCTCCTTAATTGATTACACTGTAATTAGGCCTTAATGTATGTTATGGTAATTACGTTTTAATCTCATGTTATGTTAATTAAAGTCTTAATTGAGGATTTATTAATAAATTGGGTCAGTTGTTTACAAGTCACTGAATTGGAATATATCTCTGTCATGGCCCGGAATTATTCTTTTTTTAACATTTTCAGGCAGTGTCGAGGATTTTTTTTTGGGGGGGGAGGGGGGATTTTTGGAAAATTTCGAAAATTTTGAAAATTTTCACATTTTTTAAAATTTCCAAAATTTTCCAAAATTTTTGAAAATTTTCAAAATTTTCTGGGTGTAAATATTTTAGTATATACTGAGAGCTTAATACTTATTTCAGGTAATAAAGTATTCTTGACTGGTGGTGACCTGGGTAGATGACCCGATGATATCTACCAGCACCAGCCTGCGGTAGATGAGGTGATATCTACCAGCACCAGCCTGCGGTAGATGAGGTGATATCTACCAGCACCAGCCTGCGGTAGATGAGGTGATATCTACCAGCACCAGCCTGCGGTAGATGAGGTGATATCTACCAGCACCAGCCTGCGGTAGATGAGGTGATATCTACCAGCACCAGCCTGCGGTAGATGAGGTGATATCTACCAGCACCAGCCTGCGATAGACAAAGTGAGATCTATCACCACTAACCACCAATATACCCAACATACCTCCACAGCTATAACCGTGTATAACTGGTCATCGGTATACAACGTACAGAATATACCCACGCAAACACCTCGATGTAATATATCCCAGAATTACAAAGACCTGGTCTGATCGGTAGCACCAGATAGGAATTACGATACTAAGTACCGGAAACTAGAGATTGCTATTATTGTTGTGTGTTCTGGAGTACCTGGTGGGGTGTTTCTATGAGTTATACCTCACTAATGACTGTAGGGATATATATCTTTATACCATTTATACCTCACTAATGACTGTAGGGATTATATATCTTTATACAATTATACCTCACTAATGACTGTAGGGATATATATCTTTATACCATTTATACCTCACTAATGACTGTAGGGATATATATCTTTATACCATTTATACCTCACTAATGACTGTAGGGATATATATCTTTATACCATTTATACCTCACTAATGACTGTAGGGATATATATCTTTATACCATTTATACCTCACTAATGACTGTAGGGATATATATCTTTATACCATTTATACCTCACTAATGACTGTAGGGATATATATCTTTATACCATTTATACCTCACTAATGACTGTAGGGATATATATCTTTATACCATTTATACCCACTAATGACTGTAGGATATATATCTTTATACCATTTATACCTCACACTAATGACTGTAGGGATATATATCTTTATACCATTTATACCTCACTAATGACTGTAGGGATATATATTCTTTATACCATTTATACCTCACTAATGACTGTAGGGATATATATCTTTATACCATTTATACCTCACTAATGACTGTAGGGATATATTATCTTTATACCATTTATACCTCACTAATGACTGTAGGGATATATATCTTATACCATTTATACCTCACTAATGACTGTAGGGATATATATCTTTATACCATTTATACCTCACTAATGACTGTAGGGATATATATCTTTATACCATTTATACCTCACTAATGACTGTAGGATATATATCTTTATACCATTTATACCTCACTAATGACTGTAGGGATATATATCTTTTTTACCATTTATACCTCACTAATGACTGTAGGGATATATATCTTTATACCATTTATACCTCACTAATGACTGTAGGGATATATATCTTTATACCATTTATACCTCACTAATGACTGTAGGGATATATATCTTTATACCATTTATACCTCACTAATGACTGTAGGGATATATATCTTTATACCATTTATACCTCACTAATGACTGTAGGGATATATTCTTTATACCATTTATACCTCACTAATGACTGTAGGGATATATATCTTTATACCATTTATACCTCACTAATGACTGTAGGGATATATATCTTTAACCATTTATACCTCACTAATGACTGTAGGGATAT
>NC_069446.1:13775373-13782873 GCF_026875155.1 Cherax quadricarinatus | reverse complement strand
AAAAACAAAACCAAAATCGCACCCTTTGGGGGCCCCAGAAATTCACATATCCGGCGACAAAAAAAGCCCAAATTTTCCACTCCATTTTTAAAGTAATAAAATCCCCAGACTTTTATTTGGGGCGTCCCGACTTTTTTTTGGGTTTTTAGGGCGCATCCCACAAAAAATTAAATTAAAATATCAGTTTTTTAAACCTTCAAGACTTTGCTAGAGATTCACATTGTATCCTCCACAAAAAAAAAATATTAAGAAATAATGGTGATTGCTTTTCTTGTCCCTCAGGTTCCCCCTTCCCCCACATCTTCCCTTCCCTTCCCCTCCCCATCTCCCCTTAACCCCCAAATGGCAGACGTGGCAGGCTGACAGGTGTGGTGGGTGTGGCAGACATCCTGGAAGGCTTCCCTCTTGTAATGTTGTAATGACACGCTCTGCCGCTGGCCCCTTGAGTAGCACACACACACACACGTGTGAGTGCTTGCCTCTCACACACGTGACTACTGCCTCTAATACCTTCATGACATGTGTTTGCCTCTCTCACACGTATCTGTCTCTAATACATTCCTAACATGTGAGTGTGTGATTTGTTTGCTTTTCACACACTTAACTACTGCCTCTAATACATTCATAATATTAAGATGATTCTCTCTCTCTCTCTCCTCTCTCTCTCTCTTCTCTCTCTCTTCTTTTCTCTCTCTCTCTCCTTCTATCTATCAATCTATCTAGCATCTCTGAGATGACTGGAGGACTGGAGATAGAGAGCATCTCAGAGAAAGGTCTGACTGACTGACACTGATGTACGCAGAGTGTACCGATAAGATAAGATAAGATAAGATTTCGTTCGGATTTTTAACCCCGGAGGGTTAGCCACCCAGGATAACCCAAGAAAGTCAGTGCGTCTTTGAGGACTGTCTAATTTTATTTCCATTGGGGTCCTTAATCTTGTCCCCCAGGATGCCACCCCCCACCAGTCGACTAACACCCGGGTACCTATTTGCTGCTGGTGAACAGGACAACAGGTGTAAGGAAAACGTGTCGAAATGTTTCCACCCGCCGGGAATCAAACCCCAGGCCCTCCGGTGTGAAGCGGGAGCTTTAGCCACCAGGCCACCAACACCGGGCCACTCAAACACTGAGGTGGTACTAAACAGGTTGCATAGAATAAGCGACACCTGCACACCCCGTGTGGAAACACATGTTTGTGACACATAAGATGGTATGGTGAGGCAGATTTGTGACGCATAGACGGTGTGGAGAGACAGATTTGTGACACATAGATGGTGTGGAGAGACCAGAATTGTGGACACATAGATGGTGTGGAGAGACAGATTTGCGACACATAGACGGTGTGGAGAGACAGATTTGTGACACATAGACGGTGTGGAGAGACAGTTTTGGGTGACACATAACGGTGTGGAGAGACAGATTTGTGACACATAGACGGTGTGGAGAGACAGATGAGTGACGTCACATATTTCTGTCTCTCCACAAACTCAACATCTTTCTTCCGGTATCATCGTAATTTAAGAACACTTAACACTCCTTGAAGAATGATGATAAATGTTGATTTCCCACCGGACCTGTTACCTGTAGAAATTTAGTCGTAGTAATAGTAAGTAGTAGTAATTATAGTAATCGTAGTGATAGTAGTAGTAATAGAGGCAAAAGTAGTAGTATTAGTAATAGTAGTAGTAATAGGAGTAATAGTAGTAATAGTAGTAGTACTAATAGTAGTAGAAATATTAATAGTAGTAGTAGTAGTAGTAGCAATAATCAATCTTAGTAGCAGTAGTAATAAAAGTAACAGTAACAGCAGTAGTAATAGTAGTAATCGTAGCAGCAGGAGTAGTAGTAGTAGTAGTAATAGCAGCAGTGATAATAGAAGCAATACTAGTAACATTAATAGTAGTAATAGTAATCGTAGTAGTAGCAGGAAGTTCACCTAACACCAGAAGCGTCGACAAAAGCTTCCAGAGATTTCAAAAGAACATTCCTTACTTTACACCTGTAATGACGCGTCCAGGTGTAATTAAATACACTACCACAGCTCAAACTGGGGCCATTAGCACAGCTTATGACAATTATCCTCCAGCTGCAGCCATGTATGAAGGCTTTGGCATGAGTGCCGCTACTCCACGCCAATTATCACAGGTGATCGATTCCCCATGTAATTAAGGAGCTGGAAGAAAACGGGAGACTGGAAATGTGGTTCAAATACTTACCTTTATACGTTGTTATTACAACGTAAGATTGTGTGATCCTATATTATCTTGATGGGGTAGGGCAGTGATCTTATATTATCTTGATGGGGTAGGGCAGTGATCTTATATTATCTTGATGGGGTAGGGCAGTGATCTTATATTATCTTGATGGGGTAGGGCAGTGATCTTACATTACCTTGATGGGGTAGGGCAGTGATCTTACATTACCTTGATGGGGTAGGGCAGTGATCTTACATTACCTTGACTATCTAAGACAATGAGTGATCTTACATTACCTTGACTAAGACAGTGAGTGATCTTACATTATCTTGACAGGGTAAGACAGTGAGGCTGCTCCACTGCAAGAACAAGTGGAGGTTTGGTCTTCCGTAGGCTGTATTTGGCGTACATGTGGAGTACATCTGAGTACACGGGCGTACATGAGAGTACACAGGAAAGACAGACAGCAGAGTACTTGTGAGTCCTCGTCGAGGCTGTCTACTGAGAATAACTATCTACTACTACCTGGATTAAGGACTATCGTGTATTATCCAGGTGTGTGAGTCAAGGATGGTAAAGCAGAAGGCTCTCTCCCCACCCTCCACTCCCTCCAGCCACTGGAACACAAGGGAAATATACCATAGTTGAACAATGCCATGGAACTTGCAGTAGAGATGGAAGTAGATGGTAGACGTAGTCTACAACTACCTCACAGCTGGTGGTACATTCTTAAAATATTCACAGATGGTAATGCACTCCTAAGAAATAAACTGTTAAAGGTCACAGCTGGTAGTACACTCTAAAGAGGTCACTATAAAAGGTCACAGCAGGAGGTGCACTCCTAAAAGGTCACTTTAAAAGGTCACAACTGGTTCTACACTCCTAAAAGGTCACAATAGAAGGTCACAGCTGGTGATACACCATCTGTCTTTAAGTAAGTCGCCTCGTTACCCGCCAAAATATTAGCTGAAATATTATACTCAACGAAAATATTAACCCGGGGAAAAACAGCAACAGCAGGAACAGCAACAGTAGGAACAGCAACAGTAGGAACAGCAACAGTAGGAGCAGCAACAGCAGGAACAGCAACAGCAGGAACAGCAACAGTAGGAACAGCAACAGCAGGAACAGCAACAGCAGGAACAGCAACAGCAGGAACAGCAACAGCAGGAACAGCAACAGCAGGAACAGCAACAGTAGGAGCAGCAACAGCAGGAACAGCAACAGCAGGAACAGCAACAGCAGGAACAGCAACAGCAGGAACAGCAACAGTAGGAACAGCAACAGGGGGAACAACCCAAAACACAAAGCAGGAAAAGACACAAACGAACAGGGGAAGAACAGTGGAGGGACGCAGGAAAGAAAGGGCCCGAGCGGGGCCCCAGGGAAACGAACCGGGAACACGGGAACGGGAACACAGGAAAAACGGGAACGCAAAGAGGACCGTAAAAGGCCGCAAACGAGAAACCCAAACGGGGGGCCGAAAGGGGCAGGGGACCAGGTGGGAGAAAAGAGGGAAAGCAGGAAGGGGCCCCCCAAAACCCCCAGAGGAAACACAACAAAAAACCCAAAGCGGAAAAAAGCAGGAAACGCCAGAGGAAAGAAAAGGGAAAGAACGTGGGACAAACACAGGGGGAAAAAAAAAAAAAAAAAAAAAAAAAAAAAAAAAAAAAAAAAAAAAAAAAAAAAAAAAAAAAAAAAAAAAAAAAAAAAAAAAAAAAAAAATAAAAAAAAAAAAAAAAAAAAAAAAAAAAAAAAAAAAAAAAAAAAAAAAAAAAAAAAAAAAAAAAAAAAAAAAAAAAAAAAAAAAAAAAAAAAAAAAAAAAAAAAAAAAAAAAAAAAAAAAAAAAATAAAAAAAAAAAAAAAAAAGAACAAAAAGAAAGGACACAAACAGAACAAACAGAAGAACCAAAACGCAGGAACAGAACAGAGGAACAGCAACCAGTAGGAGCAGAACAGGGAACAGCAACAGGCAGGAACAGCAACAGCAGGAACAGCAACAGCAGGACAGGAACAGCGGAACAGCAACGAGGAACAAGCAACAGCGGGGAAAAACAGAACAGCAGGAACAGCAACAGCGGAACAGCAAAAGAGGCCCACGCAACGCACAAGCAGGAACAAAAGCAAAACAGCAGGACGAACAGCAGGAACAGCAAAGCGGGAAACAGAACAGAGACCCAGAAACAGCAGGAACAGCAACAGCGGGAAACAGAAAGCAGCCAGAACAGGAACGAAGCAGGGAACAGCAACAGCAGGAACAGTAACAGCAGGAACAGCAACAGCAGGAACAGCCAACAAAGGACAGCAAACAGCGGGAAAAACAGCAACAGAGGAAAAAACCAGCAAAAAAGCAGGACCCGCAACACAGGAACAGCAACGCAGGAAGAAACCCGGCAACCAAACAGCAGGAACAGAAAAGCAGGAACAGCAACAGCAGGAAACAGCAACAGAGAAAGAAAAGCAGCACAGCAGGAACAGCAACAGCAGAACAGCAAGCAGGAACAGCAACAGCAGGAACAGCAACAGCGGGAAAACAGCAAGCAGGACAGCAACGAACCCAAAACAGCAGGAACAGCAACAGCGGGAACAGCAACAGAAGGGAACAGCAACAGCAGGAAACAGCAACAGCAGGGAACAGCAAAGCAGGAACAGCAACAGCAGGAACAGCAACAGCGGGAACAGCAACAGCGAGGAACAGCAACAGCAGGAACAGCAACAGAGGAACGCAAACAGCAGGAACAGCAACAGAGGAACAGCAACAGCAGGAACAGCAACAGCAGGAAACAGAACAGACGGAGCAACAGCCAGGACAGCAACACGACAGCAACAGAAGGAAACAGCAACACAGCGGAACAGCAACAGCAGGACAGCAAGCAGCAGCCCAACAGCAGGAACAGCAACAGGAACAGCAACAGCAGGAACAGCACAGCAGGAACAGCAATAGCAGGAACAGCAAAGCAGGAACAGCAAACATGGAACGCAACAGCAGGAACAGCAACAGCTAGGAAACAGCAACAGCAGGACAGCAACAGCAGGAACAGAACAGCGGAAACAGCAACAGCAGGAACACGCAAACAGAGGACAGCAAACAGCAAAGGCAACAGCAAAGCAGAACAGCAACAGCAGGAACAGCAACAGCAGGAACAGGCAACAGCAAACAGCAAAGCAGGAACAGCAACACAGACAGCAACAGCGGAACCAGCAAACAGTATAGCGAACAGCAAACAGCAAGAAAGAACAAGAACAGCAAAGCAGAACAGCTACACAGGAACAGCAACAGCAGGAACAGCAACAGTCAGGAACAGCAACATAGCAGGAACAGAAGCCGAAACAAGAACAGCAACAGCAGGAACAGACAACATGCAGGAACAGAACAACAGCAAGGAACAGCAACAGCAGGAACAGCATACAGCAGGAACAGCAACAGCAGGAACAGCAAATACAGCAGCAGAGCGAAAATCCAGCAACAGCAGGCAGCAGCAACAGCAGGGAAACAGCATCAGCAGCAGCACAGGAACAGCACAGCAGCAGCAACAGCAGACAGCAACAGCAGGAACAGCAACAGCAGACAGCAAACACGCAGCAGCAAAGCAGGACACACAGCAGGACAGCACAGCAGCGAACAGCAGCAGCAGCAGGAACACAGCAACAGGCGCACAGCAGGAACACCAGCAGCACAGCAGCAGCAGCAAACAGGAACACCAGCGACAGCACAGCGGAACACACAGAGCAGCAACAGCAGGAACAAGCAGCAGAACAGCAACAGCACGCAGCAGAACAGCAACAGCAGGACAGCAGCAGCAGCAGCAGCACAGCAGAGACAGCACAGCAGGAACACCAGCACAGCAGGAACAGCAACAGCAGGAACACGCAGCACAGCAGCAGCAGACCCAGCAGAACAGCACCAGCAGACAGCACAGCAGCACAGCAGCACACAGAAACAGCAGCAGCAGGAACAGCAGCAGCAGGAACACACAGCAGGCAGCAAAGCAGTAGAACACAGCAGCAGCAGCAGCAGGAACACCAGCAGCAGCAAGCAGGAACGGCCAGCAGACAGCACAGCAGGCAGCAACAGGCAGGAAACAGCCAGCAAGCAGCACCAGCAGCAGAACAGAACAGCAGGAACACACAGCAGCAGCAGCAGGAACAGCAGCAGCAGCAGCAGGAACAGCACAGCAGCAGCCAGCAGGAACACAGCAGGACAGCATGAAACAGCAGCCACAAAGCAGCAGCAGGAACAGCAAGCAGCAGCAGCAGCAGCAGCAGCAGCAGGAACAGCACAGCAGACAGCACAGCAGCAGCACAGCCAGCACAGCAGCAGCAGCAGGAAACACAGCAGCAGCGACAGCACAGGCAGCAGCAGCACACAGAGACAACAGCAGGACAGCACAGCAGCAGCAAAGCAGCAGCAGAGCAGCACAGCAGCAGCACAGCAGCAGCACAGCAGGAACACCAGCAGAGCACAGCAAGCAGCAGGAAGCACCACAGCAGCAGCACAGCAGAGAGAGCAACAGCAAACAGCAGCAGCAGAACAGCAGCAGCAGCAGCAGCAGCAAGGAACACCAAGCAGCACAGCAGCAGCAGCATCACGCAGCACAGAACACAAGCAGCAGCACACAGCAGCAGCAGCACAGGAAGCACAGCAGCAGCAGCAGCAGCAGCAGCACAGGAAACACCAGCAGCAGCACACAGCAGCAGCAGCAGCAGCAGCAGCAAGCAGGAACACCAGCAGCAGCAGCAGCAGAACCAGCAGAGCACAGCAGCAGCAGCAGCGAGCACAGCAGCACACAGCAGCAGCAGCAGCAGGAACACCACAGCAGGCAGCAGCACCAGACAGCAAGCAGCCAGCAGCAGGAACACAACAGCAGCAAGCAGGAACACAGCAGCACGCAGCAGGAAACACCAGCAGCAGCAGCAGCAGCACAGCAGCAGCAGCAGACGCAGCACCAAGCGAGCAGGCACAGCAAAGCAGCAGACAGCAGCAGCAAGCAGCACAGCAGCGAACCACCAGCAGACAGCAGCAGCAGGAACACCAGCAGCAGCAGCAGAACCAGAGCCAGCAGCAGCAGCAGCAGGAAGACAGCACCAGCAGCACACACAGGACAGCAGCAGCAGCAGCAGGAACACAGCAGCAGCAGCAGCAGGAACACCAGCAGCAGCAGCAGCAGGAACACCACAGCAGCCAGCACCAGCAGCAGCAGCAGACACAGCAGCAGCAGCAGGAACACCACAGCAGCAGCAGCAGCAGCAGCAGCAGCAGCCAGCAGCAGCAGCAGCAGCAGCAGCAGCAGACCAGCAGCA
>NC_069446.1:13762873-13770373 GCF_026875155.1 Cherax quadricarinatus | reverse complement strand
TTCTCATAACTTACGAGGACTTCAGATTTTTGAGTTCTCTTAACTTTCAAGGACTCCAGATTTTTGAGTTCTCATAACTTACGAGGACTTCAGATTTTTGAGTTCTCTTAACTTACAAGGACTCCAGATTTTTGAGTTCTCTTAACTTACAAGGACTCCAGATTTTTGAGTTCTCATAACTTACGAGGACTTCAGATTTTTGAGTTCTCTTAACTTACAAGGACTTCAGATTGTTGAGTTCTCTTAACTTACAATGACTCCAGATTTTTGAGTTCTCATAACTTACAAGGACTCCAGATTTTTGAGTTCTCATAACTTACAAGGACTTCAGATTTTTTAGTTCTCATAACTTACAAGGACTCCAGATTTTTGAGTTCTCATAACTTACAAGAACTCCAGATTTTTGAGTTCTCATAACTTATGAGGACTCCAGATTTTTGAGTTCTCATAACTTACGAGGACTCCAGATTTTTGAGTTCTCATAACTTACAAAAACTCACAATTTAGAGTTCCCATTACCCACAAAAACTCATAATTCCGAGTCCTCAGGACCTGCAAGAACTCAAAATTCTAAGTTCTAAGAACTTGGAAAAAGATGAAAGGGGGGGAGGGGTGAGAGAAGAAAAAAAACAGAATCGTGAAAAAAAAAATGTCTGGAGAGGCTTTGCCCGAGGAAGGAAGGCGAGAGTAAATAATTCCCTTCATTAATATCAAATTCGAGAAGGACCGTATGTTGACCTAACACTGATGCTCGTCACATCAACACAACGCTCGAATACTTTCCAAAGAATCTCAAAGAATAGAATGGCTTATTAGGCCTTTTTTTTTCTTTCAGATTTTTTTTTTTTTTTTTTGCCCGGTGGAGCTGGTAGATTATTGTGTCGCCCCTATATCCATCCTGTGGACGGCAGCACAAGGGTCTATGGATAAGCAAAAGGCCTAGGAATTAGCCCCCTAACCTCAAAATAAGGGGGTTGACAGAAATACATGTGGATTTATATCTATAATTTGTTATGATTTGTAAGCAAAGATAGGATAGTTGCTTGATATGTCTGGTATCTTAATATGTCTGGTATCTTAATATGTCTGGTATCTTAATATGTCTGGTATCTTAATATGTCTGGTATCTTAATATGTCTGGTATCTTAATATGTCTAGTATCTTAATATGTCTGGTATCTTAATATGTCTGGTATCTTAATGTCTGGTATCTTAATATGTCTGGTATCTTAATATGTCTGGTATCTTAATATGTCTGGTATCTTAATATGTCTGGTATCTTAACATGTCTGGTATCTTAACATGTCTGGTATCTTAATATGTCTGGTATCTTAATATGTCTGGTATCTTAATGTCTGGTATCTTAATATGTCTGGTATCTTAATATGTCTGGTATCTTAAATGTCTGGTATCTTAACATATGTCTGGTATCTTAAATGTCTGTATCTTAATATGTCTGGTATCTTAATATGTCTGGTATCTTAATGTCTGGTATCTTAATATGTCTGGTATCTTAATATGTCTGGTATCTTAATATGTCTGGTATCTTAATATGTCTGGTATCTTAAATGTCTGGTATCTTAAATGTCTGGTATCTTAATATGTCTGGTATCTTAAATGTCTGGTATCTTAAATGTCTGGTATCTTAATATGTCTGATATCTTAATATGTCTGGTATCTTAATATGTCTGGTATCTTAATATGTCTGGTATCTTAACATGTCTGGTATCTTAATATGTCTGGTATCTTAATATGTCTGGTATCTTAATATGTCTGGTATCTTAATATGTCTGGTATCTTAATATGTCTGGTATCTTAATATGTCTGGTATCTTAATATGTCTGGTATCTTAATATGTCTAGTATCTTAATATGTCTGGTATCTTAATATGTCTGGTATCTTAAATGTCTGGTATCTTAATATGTCTGTATCTTAATATGTCTGGTATCTTAATATGTCTGGTATCTTAATATGTCTGGTATCTTAATATGTCTGGTATCTTAATATGTCTGGTATCTTAATATGTCTGGTATCTTAATATGTCTGATATCTTAATATGTCTGGTATCGTAATATGTCTGGTATCTTAATATGTCTGATATCTTAATATGTCTGGTATCTTAACATGTCTGGTATCTTAATATGTCTGGTATCTTAATATGTCTGATATCTTAATATGTCTGGTATCTTAATATGTCTGGTATCTTAATATGTCTGGTATCTTAATATGTCTGGTATCTTAATATGTCTGGTATCTAATATTCTGTATCTTAAAGTCTGTATCTTAATATGTCGATATCTTAAATGTCTGGTAATCTTAACATGCTAGGTATCTTAATATGTCTGGATCTTAATATGTTGGTATCTTAACAGTCTGGTATCTTAAAGTCTGGTATCTTAATATGTTGATATCTTAAATGTCTGGTACTTAATATGTGGTATTTAATATGTCTGGATCTTAATATCTCAGGTATCTTAATATGTCTGGTATCTTATAGTCTGGTATCTTAAATGTCTAGATCTTATATGTTGATATCTTATATATCAGGTATCTTAACATGCTGGTATCTATATGTGGTACTTAAATATGTCTGTTCTTAATAGTCGTACTTAACATGTCTGGTATCTTAATATGTCTGATATCTTATATGCTGATTCTTAATAATGTCTGGTACTTAATACTGTTGTATCTTAATATGTTGATGTCTTAATATGTCTGGTATCTTAATCATGTCTGGATCTAATAGTCTGTATCTTATTTGTCTGGTACTCTTAATATGTCTGGTATCTTATATGTTGTATCTTAATATGCCTGTTCTTAACTATATCTGGTATCTTAACATGTCTGGTATCTTATATGTCTGTATCTTAATATGTCTGTTCTTCATTTCTCGTTAACGGTCCATACTATCTACATGTTAATTATTTATCTCTATATTCCTCAAAAGTTCTTCCAGTTGAAGAACAAAGTGAACAAATACACGAATGGTGAACCTACATGAGCTGATAAAGAACAGTGACTCAGGGACTCTCAGGGACTCTCAGGGACTCTTAGGGACTCTCAGGGACTCTCAGGGACTCTTAGGGACTCTCAGGACTCTCAGGGACTCTCAGGACTCTCAGGGACTCTCAGGGACTCTTAGGGACTCTCAGGGACTCTCAGGGACTCTCAGGGACTCTCAGGGACTCTCAGGGACTCTCAGGGACTCACACGGCTGAGCACCGTGATGGAGACTGTGAAGGAGGAGAGCTCTGAGAAATTAATACACTCACACAGACCCCCACAAGAGCATACTTATATATATTTACACATACATGCAAGTGTAAAAAATACAATACGTGATGTATTTAAATATGCAGGTGGAGGCAGCAGACACATGCAGGCACACTTATCATAGGAGATACCTGATGTTTTCTTTTGTGAACCTCCACAACACTGTGGCTTTTGTTAGTTTTAATCTCTCTCTCTCTCTCTCTCTCTCTCTCTCTCTCTTCTCTCTCTCTCTTCTCTCTCTCTCTCTCTCTCTCTCTCTCTCTCTCTCTCTCTCTCTCTCTTGAACCAGCCCTCCCACTATCCATCCCTCCTTCAGTCTATCTCTCCACTATCTTTCACTTCCTCACTTTATTCCTCCCACCATCCCTCCAATTTAATCTACCCCTTCCTCCCTCTTTCATTCTATCCCTCTCGCCCTCCCTCCTTCCCTCTCAACCTCTCCCTCTCCACCCCTCCTAACCGTAAACCAGCAAGAAACCAATATTGCAAGAGTGGAATGAATATCATATGTACTCCCTTGATCTCCAAATGACAACCTGACACAGCAAACTCAATTATGAATGGAAAAAATCCGATTTGAAAGAATATCTTTCCAGTAAATTGCAGTCCAGATATTAAATGTGTTTCATCATTGACGTCTAAGCTGGAACCCGTGCAAAGCTTCATGCATAGGAGAACACCACTGGCTAGGAATATTGTTTTAGTTTTCTGGTTGGAGATGGATGGAGGTGGATATATACCGGCGTCCGCCTTGGAAGATGGAACTATGGCGAGTGTTGACGACTTCGTGGTGGGAAGAAGCAGTGATTCACCCCGTACTTAGGTAAACTGCGCACTGCCCGGAGAGGCAGATCAGAGGATTGGTGTGTGAGGGGACTGGACGCCGCCGGTTAAGTATCAGCAGGCAGCTGAGTGCCAAAGTAGCTCCGTCGGTAATCTCTTAAAACATCACTTGAAACAAGTGGCCCTCAACACGCTCTAACAAGTGGCACTCAACGCTCTAACAAGCTTCACCACCAAAATATAGAGATATACTGCTGGCTGCTCGCCACATGGAAATGTTTAATCTCAACTCAAAGTTATTCTGCCATTTCGACGTGATGTTTTGACAGGAAAAAAACACTATATTGCCATTTAAGCTTAAAAAATTGCAAATGACGTCTGGTTTATAGGAGCATTAAAACAATGACCCATAAAAAAGAGATATTAAAACAAATTAATAGTGATAATTGATGGTGGTTATGTAGTCAGATGGTAACCATTGTATTATATTATTGTTCCCCCTTAATACTTCGTTATAATGAACTCTGCTCGCATAATTTGCATTCATCTCTGATATATATGTATCTGCCGGTCATATCTGAGTGTCTGGCATCTGATTTCTCGTGTCTTGATTACTTTTTTGTTCTCTTTCTTCTTAGTTATCATGGTCTATACTTCTCTCTCTCTCTCTCTCTCTCTCTCTCTCTCTCTCTCTCTCTCTCTCTCTCTCTCTCTCTCTCTCTCTCTTCTCTCTCTCTCTCTCTCTCTCTCTCTGCTCTTCTCTCTCTATCTCTCTCTCTCTCTCTCTCTCTCTCTCTCTCTTCTCCTCTCTCTCTCTCTCTCCTCTCTCTCTCTCTCTCTCTCTTCACTCTTTCTTCACTGCACCTGGAAGACTGGCACTTAATTAAGTTCATTTAGACACAGGTACACATACTTATAATTATCATACATAGTAACATATGTGTAAATTACCCAGGATAACCAGAAAAAGTCAGACAGTGACTTATTTCCGCTGGCATCCTACACACAGCAAACCCAGTTCGAACCTTCCACTAAGATACACCTCCTTTGCAAGTTTCAAACCGATCACAAGAGGTGTTCTCTGGTTATCACAGAAACCAATGTCTCAAAATACACCTGAATTTTAAGTTTGAAGCCGACCACAAGACGCATTCTCAAGTTATTCAGTTTGAAGGCGACCGGAATAGACGTTCACAAATCATTGTATGTAAACAGTATTCCATTTTTTCTCTGATTTATTTTATGAAATTGGCAAATTGACCCCATCCAAACTTTTACCTAGGTAAGATATACCGACTTTTAAAGTTTCAAGCCTATAAGAAGAGGCATTATCCAGTTACTGCACGAAAATTAATCTGTTTACCATTGCGAATTAAAATTGAAACAACCCCAAAATCAAACACAAATTTAATATGAAAAACAAAATAAACGAACACCAAAAGTTTGAAGCCAACCCGAAGACACATTCTTCAGTTATCACCTGGAAAACAAGAACGGATCTTATAAAACTAAGGACACTGTTTATAAATCACCATCGTTCAAGGTTTGAAATCGATCGGATGAGCCGTTCTAGAGGTATTCCTCTGGGGATACCGAAATATAAGTGGCGACCCCTGTAACCATCGGTGTCCGGGGAGCGCTGCCCCCTTACAACCACTGCAATGAGTTCCAAACATACAATTCTGTTTGAATTTCCTCGTTTAAAAATGCAGAGAAAATTAGGTGTGTGTGAACTATGTTATTTGCCAATATTTCAGCGCTGTAGCGATGCTGTGTGTGTGTGTGTGTGTGTGTGTGTGTGTGTGTGTGTGTGTTGTGTGTGTTGGGGTGTGTGTGTGTGTGTGTGAACCACACACACACCACACAACACCACACACACCCACCACACCACACACTCACACACACACACACAACACACACACCACACACACACAGGCTAAGGAAGAAGGGGGGAAGACAACAGGAAATGCCGGGAAGTATGTGAAGAACTCAACAAGAGATTCAAAGAAGTGTTCACAGAGGAGACAGAAGGACCAGAAAGACGGAGAGGTGGGGCACACCACCAAGGCTGGACACAGTGCACACACAACCGAGGAAGAAGTGAAGGGGCTTCTGAGTGGCTAGAACCTCAAAGGCAATGGGGCCAGATAAACACTCCCCAGGGGTATTGGAGAGGGAGCAGAGGCGCTATGTGTACCCCTAACAAAAATATTCAATAACTTCGTGAACAGGAGATTGCCTGAGGCATGGAGACAGCAAATGTAGTCCCCAATCTTTAAAAAAGGAGACAGACATGAAGCATTAAACTACAGACCTAGTGTCACTGGGCATGTATAGTATGCAAAAACATGGAGAAGATTATCAGGAGAAGAGTGGTGGAACACCTAGAAAGGAATGATTCATCAACAGCAGCCAGCTTGGTTTCAGGGGCGGGAAATCCTGTGTCACAAACCTACTGGAGTTCTATGAATGGTGACAGCAGTAAGACAAGAGAGAGAGGGGTGGGTGGATTGCATTTCTTGGACTGCCCAAAAAGGCGTTTGACACAGTTCACACAAAGATTGTTGCAAAAAAATGGAGGACCAAGCAGGGATTAACAGGGAAGGGACTACAATGGATCAGGGAATTTCTTGTCGGAAGACAGCAGCGAGTCATGGTACGTGGCGAGGTGTCAGAAGTGGGACCTGTGACCGGGGTCCCGCAGGGGTCAGTCCTAGGGCCAGTGCTGTTTCTGGTATTGGTGAACGGCATGACGGGAAAGGGAAAAGACTCTGAGGTGTCCTGTTTGCAGATGACGTGAAGTTGATGAGAAGAAAAAACCCGAAAAACCCAAAAACTAAGGGTTTGGGACAGGGAAAAAACGGTGAAAGGTTGGGTTTAAACCCAAAGTAAAACAAGGGGGGAAGGGAAGAAGGCCCCAGGGGATCACAGGGGTTAGAGATTAAAACCACGGGGGAAAAAGCCCCCCGGGGTAGTTAAAAGGGCCCATTCCCTGAAGGAAATAAACCAAAAAATTCAGCAAGGGGTAAAATAAAGCTTCCGCTCAAAAGGAAATTTTGGCCCCTGTACACGTAAGGGGCCCCAAGGAGTTGGGCCCCTTTGGAAACCCCCGAAACAAAAGAACAAGGTAAAATTTTCAACAAACACCCAAAAACCAATTAAAAATCAACCCCACCAACAAAATAACAAACAACAAAAACGAAAAAAACAAATACAAAAACAACAAATACACATAACAAACAAAACAAACACAAAACACAAAAAACCACCCAAACAAAAATTTAACATTTTGGAGGGGGTCCCTTTTTTGCAGAGGACGAAAGTGGTGGGGAAGGGGGAATACATCGTAAAGGGGGGGCCCCGGCCCAGAACCTAAAAAAGGGATCTGGGAGCCCAACAAACAAAAACCACAATCCCACCCCCCAACCAACATAAAAAAAAAAAC
>NC_069446.1:13625373-13757873 GCF_026875155.1 Cherax quadricarinatus | reverse complement strand
GTAACTACCTTGTACCACCACTCATACTCCAGTAACTACCTTGTACCACCACTCATACACCAGTAACTACCTTGTACCACCACTCATACACCAGTAACTACCTTGTACCACCACTCATACTCCAGTAACTACCTTGTACCACCACTCATACACCAGTAACTACCTTGTACCACCACTCATACACCAGTAACTACCTTGTACCACCACTCATACACCAGTAACTACCTTGTACCACCACTCATACTCCAGTAACTACCTTGTACCACCACTCATACACCAGTAACTACCTTGTACCACCACTCATACACCAGTAACTACCTTGTACCACCACTCATACTCCAGTAACTACCTTGTACCACCACTCATACACCAGTAACTACCTTGTACCACCACTCATACACCAGTAACTACCTTGTACCACCACACATACTCCAGTAACTACCTTGTACCACCACTCATACTCCAGTAACTACCTTGTACCAGCACTCATACACCAGTAACTACCTTGTACCACCACTCATACTCCAGTAACTACCTTGTACCAGCACTCATACTCCAGTAACTACTTTGTACCAACACTCATACTCCAGTAACTACCTTGTACCACCACTCATACACCAGTAACTACCTTGTACCACCACTCATACACCAGTAACTACCTTGTACCACCACTCATACACCAGTAACTACCTTGTACCACCACTCATACTCCAGTAACTACCTGGTACCACCACTCATACACCAGTAACTACCATGTACCACCACTCATACTCCAATAACTACCTTGTACCACCACTCATACACCAGTAACTACATTGTACCACCATTCATACGCAAGTAACTACCTTGTACCACCACTCATACTCCAATAACTACCTTGTACCACCACTCATACTCCAGTAACTACCTTGTACCAGCACTCATACACCAGTAACTACCTTGTGCCACCACTCATACTCCAGTAACTACCTTGTACCACCATTCATACACCAGTAACTACCTTGTACTACCACTCATACACCAGTAACTACCTTGTACCACCACTCATGCACCAGTAACTACCTTGTACCACCACTCATACACCAGTAACTACCTTGTACCACCGCTCATACACCAGTAACTACCTTGTACCACCACTCATACACCAGTAACTTCCTTGTACACCACTCATACACCAGTAACTACCTTGCACCACAAGTCTTACACCAGTAACTACCTTGTACTACTACTCACACCAGTACTAGTAACTACCTTGTACAACCACTCATACACCAGTAACTACCTTATACCAACGCTCATACACCAGTAACTACCTTGTACCACCACTCATACACCGGTAACTACCTTGTACCACCACTCATACACCAGTAACTATCTTGTACCACCACTCATACACCGGTAACTACCTTGTACCACCACTCATACACCGGTAACTACCTTGTACCACCATTCATACACCGGTAACTACCTTGTACCACCACTCATACACCAGTAACTATCTTGTACCACCACTCATACACCGGTAACTACCTTGTACCACCACTCATACACCGGTAACTACCTTGTACCACCACTCATACACCAGTAACTACCTTGTACCACCACTCATACACCAGTACTAGTAACTACCTTGGTCCATCACTCATACATCGGTAACCACCTTGTACCACCACTCATGCACCAGTAACTACCTTGTACCACCACTCATACACCAGTAACTACCTTGTACCACCACTCATACACCAGTAACTACCTTGTACCACCACTCATACACCGGTAACTACTTTGTACCACCACTCATACACCGGTAACTACCTTGTACCACCACTCATACACCAGTAACTACCTTGTACCACCAGTCATACACCAGTACTAGTAACTACCTTGTACCACCAGTCATACACCAGTACTAGTAACTACCTTGTACCACCAGTCATACACCAGTAACTACCTTGTACCACCACTCATACACCGGTAACTACATTGTGCCACCATACATACACCAGTAACTACCTTGTACCACCACTCATACACCTTTAACTACATTGTGCCACCACTCATACACCAGTAACTACCTTGTACCACCACTCATACACCGGTAACTACATTGTGCCACCACTCATACACCAGTAACTACATTGTACCACCACTCATACACCAGTAACTACATTGTGCCACCACTCATACACCAGTAACTACCTTGTACCACCACTCATACACCAGTAACTACCTTGTACCACCACTCATACACCAGTAACTACCTTGTACCACCACTCATACACCAGTAACTACATTGTGCCACCATACATACACCAGTAACTACCTTGTACCACCACTCATACACCAGTAACTACTTTGTACCACCACTCATATACCAGTACTAGTAACTACCTTGTACCACCACTCATACACCGGTAACTACATTGTACCACCACTCATACACCAGTAACTACTTTGTACCACCACTCATATACCAGTACTAGTAACTACCTTGTACCGCCACGCATACACCAGTAACTACATTGTACCACCACTCATACACCAATAACTACCTTGTACCACCACTCATACACCAGTAACTACCTTGTGCCACCATACATACACCAGTAACTACCTTGTACCAGCACCCATACACCAGTAACTACCTTGTACCACCACTCATACACCAGTAACTACCTTGTACCACCACTCATACACCAATAACTACCTTGTACCACCACTCATACACCAGTAACTACCTTGTGCCACCACTCATACACCAGTAACTACCTTGTACCACCACTCATACACCAGTAACTATCTTGTACCACCACTCATACACCAGTAACTACCTTGTACCACCGCTCATACACCAGTAACTACCTTGTACCACCGCTCATACACCAGTAACTACCTTGTACCACCGCTCATACACCAGTAACTACCTTGTACCACCACTCATACACCAGTAACTACCTTGTACCACCACTCATACACCAGTAACTACCTTGTACCACCACTCATACACCAGTAACTACCTTGTACCACCACTCATACACCAGTAACTACCTTGTACCACCACTCATACACCAGTAAGTACCTTGTACCACCACTCATACACCAGTAACTACCTTGTACCACCACTCATACACCAGTAACTACCTTGTACCACCACTTATACACCAGTAACTACCTTGTACCACCGCTCATACACCAGTAACTACCTTGTACCACCACTCATACACCAGTAACTACCTTGTACCACCACTCATACACCAGTAACTACCTTGTACCACCACTCATACACCAGTAACTACCTTGTACCACCACTCATACACCAGTAACTACCTTGTACCACCACTCATACACCAGTAACTACCTTGTACCACCACTCATACACCAGTAACTACCTTGTACCACCACTCATACACCAGTAACTACCTTGTACCACCGCTCATACACCAGTAACTACCTTGTACCACCACTCATACACCAGTAACTACCTTGTACCACCACTCATACACCAGTAACTACATTGTACCACCACTCATACACCAGTAACTACCTTGTACCACCACTCATACACCAGTAACTACCTTGTACCACCACTCATACACCAGTAACTACCTTGTACCACCACTCATACACCAGTAACTACCTTGTACCACCACTCATACACCAATAACTACCTTGTACCACCACTCATACACCAGTAACTACCTTGTACCACCGCTCATACACCAGTAACTACCTTGTACCACCACTCATACACCAGTAACTACCTTGTACCACCGCTCATACACCAGTAACTATCTTGTACCACCATTCATACACCAGTAAGTACCTTGTACCACCACTCATACACCAGTAACTACCTTGTACCACCGCTCATACACCAGTAACTACCTTGTACCACCACTCATACACCAGTAACTACCTTGTACCACCACTCATACACCAGTAACTACCTTGTACCACCGCTCATACACCAGTTACTACCTTGTACCACTCCAAGCTAATTACTCCTTCAAGAGGGACTCACTTAAAACTATACATTAACTCACTTTCATGAATATGCGATCTCCAGGGATAATATTGGGCAGGGAAGGAAAAAAGTGGAGGTTAATACTGGCTTGCCTCACCCACGTCGATGACCGTGTTGACCCACGGATAATAATTCTCAACAGGGTCCCCATTACACCCGATGATCTTTTTTTTGGCTACCTGTTACGTTACTGTTGTTCCTGTTTGCCCTTGGTGATTTACCGGCTGTTATTACCTTACTAGTGTCCGCATGCAGGCAATTTGCATATTTGGTGAATTTCATCGTTTTTTGTGTATGTACTCACCTATATGTGGTTGCAGGGGTCGATTCATAGCTCCTGGCGCCGCCTCTTCAATGGCCGCTACTTGGTCTCCTCTCTCCCTGCTCCAAGAGCTTGATCATACCTCTTTATCCGTGCTCTGAACGTTCTTCATCCGTTCCCTGAGCGTTCTTTATCCCTATCTTGAACGTTCTTTTTTCCTGTTCTGAACGTTCTTCATCCCTGTTCTAAACGTTCTTCTTCCCAGCCCTGAACATTCTTCTTCCCTGTTCTAAACGTTCTTCTTCCCTGCCCTGAACGTTCTTCTTCCCTGTTCTAAACGTTCTTCTTCCCTGTTCTAAACGTTCTTCTTCCCTGTTCTAAACGTTCTTCTTCCCTGTTCTAAACTTTCTTCTTCCCTGTCCTGAACGTTCTTCTTCCGTGCCTTGAACGTAACAAGGCAGAACGCACATTACATGAATATTCAACTATTCATCCAAGGTTACAAAGTCACAGTACTCACACCCACACGCACCTCTCCATGACTAACACCTGGCCAACACCTAACCAACGCCTGACCAACATCTGTGTTGAGGGAGACAAAGCTCTCCATTCTCGTCACTATGTACAGAAGTTTAATCTCGGAAGGAATGAGGCTGGTAGGTATAACTTTCTATTATAATGACCCACAGACGGGTTTAGAACCTCAGACAATACAAAATAAGAGAGGGTCGGAGAGAGAACATTTACCTTAGTCTTGTGATGCAGGTGTCGAGTCACAGCACCCTCGGGGCGACTTCTGTTGGTCTTGTCATCTTCCTGTGATGATCTGGGGACTGTCTGCCGTGATGGTTGTGTGTGTGTGTGTGTGTGGTATATACCTTGGTAATAGATACAGGAAAGTTGGTTTAAAAAGACATGTAAACTCACGTGTCTTTTTAAATGAATGTATGTGCTCGTGTCTTGTTAGGCAGGTTCTGTTGATTCAAGCAGGTCCTGCTGACTTAAAGCAGGTCCTGCTGACTCAACCAGGTCCTGCTGACTCAACCAGGTCCTGCTGACTCAACCAGGTCCTGCTGACTCAACCAGGTCCTGCTGACTCAACCAGGTCCTGCTGACTCAACCAGGTCCTGCTGGCTCAAGCAGGTCCTGCTGACTCAAACAGGTCCTGCTGACTTAAGCAGGTCCTGCTGACTCAACCAGGTCCTGCTGACTCAACCAGGTTCTGCTGACTCAACCAGGTCCTGCTGACTCAACCAGGTCCTGCTGACTCAACCAGGTCCTGCTGACTCAACCAGGTCCTGCTGACTCAACCAGGTGCTGCTGACTCAAACAGGTCCTGCTGACTCAAGCAGATCCTGCTGACTCAAGCAGGTCCTGCTGACTCGTGCTCTAGGCAGGTTCCTGCTGGCGTATACTTGGCAGGTTCTCCTGGGTTTCTCAACTGTGTCATATACATCCTCTGTATTTCTAACACAGTCTAGTCACTTCAGTCTGTACTCTAACACACAACACCTTCACCACTTTCCTCTATTGATGCATAACAGAGTACGTACACGGTGTTACGTACACATGTGTGCACTGCTGTCTTGTGTACCAGTCTCATAAACACAGAACTGAACTGTATACTTTTAAAATATTGATCTCCCTCATGCGCTAAATTAGACTTGAATGAGTATTATTATACACATGTGTATATTGTCTAGTATAAATGCGGCTATCCTTAGGAAATTAAAATTGCCTGATGACTAAAAAATGTCATATAACCAAAGTAGTCATAAAGTAAGATTAATTTGACTGATATAAATAATAACATGACCAGACATCGTGACTGCAGTTGTGTACACAGGTGTCTGAAATATAAATGTACACCTTAAAATTTTTAACACTACCTCCTGTAAATGATAATTGCTTCTATGTACTCGAGCAGATTGTGTAATAAACGTACTATTGTATAAAATTTATATTAAGTAAAGTTATTTGTAATTTAATAAAGGTGAACTACCTTCTCCTCCTCCTTGATGAGTCCGGAAGTTGGTGGTGTGATTTTGTCTGCCAGGAGAAATTGTAACATTTTCTCCTGACGTGCGTGTTAGTATGTAGCATTACTCAGCTACCTTCCTCACCTCTGCACACTGACACCTCCTCTACTGCCTTCCTTAACTTGGAAGTTGTAGTTGATACAGCAAACTCTGCTGGAATGGATGTAGACGGATGGTTACACCTCTGCATCAAGGTCTCCCTGTACAACAGTCTTGTGTTATTTCAGGAGTATAGAAGTGTATACTTGGAGTATATACCTGGAGTGTATACCTGGAGTGTATGCCTGGAGTGTATGCCTGGAGTGTATACCTGGAGTGTATACCTGGAGTGTATGCCTGGAGTGTATGCCTGGAGTGTATACCTGGAGTGTATGCCTGGAGTGTATACCTGGAGTGTATACCTGGAGTGTATACCTTGAGTGTATGCCTGGAGTGTATACCTGGAGAGGATTTCGGGGGTCCACACCCCCGCAGCCCGGTCTGCGACCAGGCTTTGAATCAGACTTTGACCAGACTTTGAATCAGAAACTCCACAGAAAGGTGCCCTCACTCCAGTTCTTGTCAATATACTAATTAATGCTTTCCTAAATGATATACTGAGGCAGCCCGGTCATTATCTTATTACCTCTGCTGATGATAGATTCACACCACCGGATCCTCCAGTACCCAAGACAAGTTTGACAGTGTTACTGATCTAGATTTCGACCTGTGACTGATCATTTCTTGTAGTCGATAGGCTTTAACCCCCTAAAACCAACCAATATTGTTAAGTAATCACGTTTTGATCAGAGGAATGTGAGGATAGCTCAGATACCTCGAGTCAAGAGCCCTAAGTAATCACGTTTTGATCAGAGGAATGTAAGGATAGCTCAGATACCTCGAGTCAAGAGCCCTTATTCAACTTCAAGCCGTCCTACCCTTGATGGGATAATATTGTACGATATAATAAATAATATTAGAACTATAAACAATTTTAAACTAATTATAATTCTTAGAGATATAATAGTTACTCATAAAAATATGATTTTCTGAAATCGTAGAAAATAAAAATCAAATGGTCAACCTCTATAAACTCTCAAGTGTAGTTTTTTTCCTTTCAGTATACTGAGATGGTCTAGTGGTGTTGTGACCACAGGTCAGGTCAGGTCTGTGTCACATTTCCGTGATGTAGGACAGCAGACAGAGTTTATCCTTTAATAAAGTGGGATATCTGGGGTGATCAGTCCCAGTTTGTCTAGACACACACAGTAAGTACGTATATTTAGGCACAGGTACACAAAAGTACAACTGTCATACATAGTGTGTATTATAATTTACACTTTGTAGTATAACCAAAAAAGTCAAAGTGACTTATTTACATTGAGTGTCCATGTAATTATTATTTAGGCCTTGAAAGTGAAAACAGGTAAGTAGGATTCCCAGGTGGATGAAGGTAGAGTGGAAGGTGAGTAGAAGGATTTCCCAAGGTATTTCCTGGATGTGAAAGAGCACTGTGACTGTGACGTGTCCAGGAACCTTCACCCAGGAGACAAAGGTTGTACCTTGTTGTGTCACGTCTCCAGCTGTCTCACCAAGACAAGACTGACAGTTGAAGACGTGAGTGATGGGTCACCCGGACCAAGATCACTGATTAGTTGCCATGATGGAGATCTCGAAGCCTGGTGACAAAAGCTTTTGCTTCAAACGCTGAGGGTCCGGATTCGATTCCCGGCAAGGGTGCAAGCATTAGACATGTTTCCTGACACCGGTTGTTCATGTTCACTCATCAATAAAAACGGGTACCTGGGTGTTAGTCGACTGGTATGGGTCGTATCCTGGGACAAAATTGACCTGATTTGCCCGAAATACTCTGAATAACAAGCGGCTTTTTATATAGATGTCACTGATGTCAGGTAGCCTGTATACCTTGTACATATACTTGTAGAAATAAAAGTTTATTATTATTATTATTATTATTATTATTATTATTATCATCATCATCATTATTACCTCCCTGTCTAGAGGGTTGCTAGTAGATAAAAGTCTACGGCCATAGCCAACCTAGTTTAGTTTGACTGGCCTCTATTTTTTTCGGGCAGCCTTAAAACTAAGAATTCCTAGACTATAAGACATAGTATATGAGAATAAATTAATATTTTGTTAATAGTATATTAAAAGTATTGAGTATTTCCATATATAAAATTCTAATTAATGATACATTAAGGATAAAGCAAGGTACCTGAGTTGATACAAAAAATGCCTTTTTAATTGTAAACGAAAACTGAAGGAAGAATGAAACAAGACCAGGAATAATAATGGATGAGTGACAGGGTTGCTAGGACGACAGTCAGGTGATGGAGGTGTTTTGATACATGGACACTCTGGGATCATCAGACAGAGTTCCAGATTTTAGGTTCTTCAGGGCCTGGTCACAGACAGGGCCGCTGGGGCGTTGACCCCTGAAACCTTCTCCAGGTAGGCCCGGTGGCCTGGTGGCTGAAACTCTCGCTTCATACACGGAGGGTCCGGGTTCGATTCCCGGCAGGTGGAAACATTTCGACGTGTTTCCATACACCTGCTGTCCTGTTCACCTAGCAGCAAATAGGCATACCTGGGTGTTAGTCGACTGGTGTGGGTCGCATCCTGGGGGACAAGATTGAGGACCCCAGTGGGTTATCCTGGGTGACTAACCCTCCAGGGTTAAAAATCCGAAGAAAATCTTATCTTATCTCCAGGAATACAGTTTTTACACAGGTTGAATCGGGGAATATCATAAAAGATTTTTGTGTCTAGTATTATGCCAATGAGTTCTGTCGTAGATATCAAGAAAAAGTCACAGAGCAGAACGGATGTTAGAATTGATCGTCTTGTATTTGTAGTTTGCACAGTAATATGAGTGAATTTTATGTATTTTAAGTAAGTTTAGATTTATGAAGAACAGGGGAGTGTGTTGTCAGATAAAATAATATTATGGGTATACTCTACAGTAAGATCCTGGTTATACAGAGCACTTCGTGCAAACTATGTTGAGGTTGAGTTCCAGCTTCTGGCCCTCTTGAGGACCAGGGACTTTCGAAAGTTTTAAGCTACCATTTCTAGGCTTCTTGAGTATGTTGAGCTCAGGCTCCTGGGCATTTCGAAGGTGTTGATATCCAGCCTCTGGACCTGTTTGGATATTGAATTAATTAAGTTTATTGTAGCCCCTAGGTATGTTGAGAGGTTGAGCTGTAGCTCCTGTGCCTCTTAAGTATGTTGAGATACAGCTACTAGACCTTTTGCATGCGTTGCCGTACAGTTATTTTTTTCGCTTGAAAAAGGTATAGGATGCCCAAAATTTTGGCCAGAGAAGAAAAGTAGAGTATACCTGGAGAGAGTTCCAGGGGTCGACGCCCCCGCGGCCCGGTCTGTGACCAGTCCTCATAGTTTCTTAGTCATAAATGTATTTTCCCTGGTTCTCTCTCGTAGTGTTGTAAGGTTAAGTTCATTTTAATACTGATTTATAGATCATAATTCTTAGCTGTGTGACTAGTTTAGTTGGGAACATTAACACTTTCTCCAGTACCTTCTCTTGTGTTCTCAGGTGAGTGTTCCATATTTAAACACAGTTCCTGTTATAACCTTGTGAAGTGTAATATGTATCGGGAGAGAAGAAATATGCAGCGCTAAATCTTGAAAATCAGATGTACTGAGGTAAGATGAATTAAAACAAATTGAACATTGGACTAAGCATGTCATCCTGATTTGATTATTCTAATCAGTAGACACTCGTGAAGATTTTAATCTAATCACAGGACATAAAAAGCGACTATGTAGTAATCAATTAGACTTTCTCATATACTATAAAAATTTTGGTGTAGAGTATATATACATGTGCATCCGAGTTTCCATTACGTATTCGTTGGGGTAAAAGTATGAGGAAATGTTGAAGCCAGAGTCATGGCGAGGGTCGGGACGAGGCGGCCAGCAGCTGATATATGTCAACATTGCTGCTCCTCCTCAGAGACTTCTAGAACATCTTTCATCACTAACTCCTTCTCTTCCACCTAGTTTTCTAGTACTAGTACGCACAGTGGAGTCTCTCCCAGAGTGGTAAACCCCATAAAGTGGAAACTGGAGTAAGAGGAGTGTAATTTTGTGCGTGTGTACGTGTGCTTGACCATCATGACTTGAGCGGAGGAAAAAATTATGGGGGTTATTATTTACGAGGGAGCACTAAACCCGTGGGGTTCGTACAACTGAGGTGGGGAGGGGGTAATGAGAGACATTTAGGTTCGATCTAAGAAGGGAAGCACAGTTCCGGTTCCTTAGATCAAGAGCCCTCAAAGAAGGTTCCTTTGCGTTGGCAAGGGGCTCTTGATCTAGGGAATTGGATCTGTGTTCCAGTTGCCTGACTACCTTCCACATTCACCCCCCACAGGCGCTGTATAATCCTACGGTTTTAGCGCTCCCCCTTGATTATAAAAATAGAGCCCTTCACCAGCGTCATCCCGGAGTCAAAGTATTTTCAAAGATTACTATGGAAATAAATCACTTTGGCCTTTTTGGGGGGGTTATCCTGGGTAATTTACACTATGTATGATAATTGTACTTGTGTGTACTTGTGCCTAAATAAACTAATTGAAAAAAGGACAGGTCTGGCATGAATCAGTGGACCCACTGCAGTGCAAATTCTTTATAATTTGCACTGTTCTATATTACCCACACTCATTATAACCTTACAATAGTAATGATAATTTTATCCACAGATAACCCAATAGTTATTTCTATAAGATTAGTGGAGCAAAGCAGTGTGTCCACTGACCCATGCCTGACCTGTACTTTTTTCAGTAAGTTATTTAGGTATAGGTATACATAAGTATAATTATTATACATAGTGTATATTACTTGGGATAACCCCAAAAAAAGTCAGGCTTATTTCCATTGGGGTCTTTCCAAACATTTGTAGCCATGATTTGCAATTTAATCCATTCAAGGATAGGGAGCTGCCATGGTTCTCCTGAAGAGATCTTGATCCAGGGAATTGGCACTATCCTCCCCTTCCTTGGATCTGTCCCTGAGCAACCAGTGATAGCTCCCCAGCATGAGTGAAATGTTAGGCATGTTTGCTAACAATTGCTGCCCCTATTCACCTAGCAGTTAGTAGGTACATTGTGGGTCACATCCTGGGGGAGAAGGTTAAAGGACCTCAGTGGAAATTAAGCCAACATTCCCCAATGATGCATGGATTTTATTGGGTTATCCTGGGTGGCTAACCCTCTTTGAGTTAAAAATTAGAATAAAATCTTATCTTCCCCATGAATAATCTGTACAATCTGCTGGAAGTGTATGTGAATGTATTCTCTTAGCACACCTTTGTCATATATGTTTTGGTCCTTGGACCCTGATCACTTCAAATATACGTATTTGAAGTAATCAAGGTCTAAGAACTGAAACGTCTTCAGTAAAAGTATCCTAAATAATTACCTATTTATAATTACTGATTTATAACTACAGGAATAGACCTATACTCTTGGTGTCCCATCTTTAATAATTTCATATAATTTTTTAAACTTTTCAATGATTGTAGTACTTGCTACATCCTCTTGCAATTCATTCCATTGAATGCATTCATATCCATTTCTCCTCAAGTTGTCACCTGTCATTTGTCATCTTGCTACAGTATCTGTACAATAATTTTTGTAAGAAAATATTGCATTTTTTTATCAGGCACACAATTCTTCAGAAATATTGGTCATACAGGTCAGCCATCACTAATCCGGCATCATTGGGACCTGTAGTGTGCCAGATTAGTGAGTTTGCCGAATAACAGAGTGGTTAGGTTAGAATACACTTAACCTATCAGTAGAAACTCTTTCTGCTACAACTTCCTCATTTTCATCATTGTTTGCTCCTCCACTGGCTTGCTGCTGTGGATTTACAACCATCTGCACAATATCCGAGTCAGTATAATGATGAAATTTGAGTCAGTATAATGATGAAAATTGAGTCAGTATAATGATCTGAGTGAGTATAACGATGAAATTTGAAATTATGCTAGCCGAAATTAGTGCCGGATTACTGATGGAACCGGATAACTGATTGCCAGATTAGTGATGGCCGACCTGTACCTGGTGTACTAGATGCACTGTTTATGTAGAATATTTGTACTTGTGTGAAATTGAATTAATTTTAAAGGTATCTCGATCTGTCTTGACAATCTTTTTTTATACCTAAAATCATTGAATTTTAATTTTGTGAAAATAAAACAAAATTAGAAAATTGCATCAATTATATTGTTAACCTTTACTTAGTTAATCATGAACATTCATCATCGAAATAATAGAGGAACTTAGTTGTGCTTCTGCCATACCTTTCATAGTTTTTTATGAATTAAACCTACATATGAGCCATTAGAGATCACCCTCTCCAATGTCTAGACCTATACTACTTCACATCTCAACTCCTCACTTCCCTTGGGAAGTATTAGGGCTTTTTGATTAGTTACTTGAAGATGACGATGAGTTTACCTATGGGTTAAAGGCAGTGTCAACAATTTTGTGTGTCCCGATTGGTCTTTGGAACCTTCCAGATGTGGGACCTTAAATGGAGCCTTGGAACATTAAACCCATTCTTTAGATACAGCACAGTATAGTATTACCACCTTGTAAATTGAAAACTTGTATATTTATCCTGAGCAGCCACAAAGAAGATGCCTGAACTAGATCAGTCTAAAGAGGTGAAGGTTGAGAAGGTGGAAGAAGTGAATGTAAATATAGAAGACAAAACAGATGTACCAGACGATGAATGGCTAGATGTAATTGGTAGTGGAGACCTCAAGAAAAAGGTATGTAAAAAAGTTGACATGAGCATTACAGTAGTAAATGCATCATTTCCTCTCCTTAAGTTTATTATACTACAGTATATCATTTTTGAAGGATATATTGTAAGGTATGTCTGTGCTTTCAGTGTAGGAAATGGCCCAAGCAACCTTGTTTATGCATAAGTTTTTGTATCTCATACCACCAGCCTACACACAACATCCTCCATCCAGCAATGTATATAACATCCTCCATCCAGCAATGTATATAACATCCTACCCATCTCTCCATTTCACACACCTCATACTGTTACTCTAATTTAACTTCAGGATGCCCTTTCAGAAAGAATAAAAAGTCATAATATCATGGCTAAAACAATACACAAATCCACAATTTGTGTATGGCCTTTCAGATACAGCATCTTCATAGTCATTCTCTTTACTTACATTGCTTTTGTATGTCTTTAACCCTTTGAGGGTTTCGAACGTACTAGTACGTCTTATGACCCAGGGTTTTTGACGTACTAGTACGCCTAAATTCTAGCACCCTCAAATCTAGTGAGAGAAAGCTGGTAGGCCTACATATGTAAGAATGGGTCTATGTGGTCAGTGTGCGCAGTATAAAAAAAATCCTTCAGCACACAGTGCGTAATGAGAAAAAAAAAGCTTTGACTGTGTTTTTTGGATTAAAACAGTCACTTTGCACTGTATTTTCATATGGTATTTATTGATGTATTCTAGTTTTCTTGGTCTCATTTTATAGAATGGAAGGCATATTACAGAAATTGAGATGATTTTCACTGGTTTTACAATGAAAAGTACCTTGAAATTGAGCTCAAAGTAGCAGAAATGTTCGATTTTTACCAAAGTTCAAAAGTAAACAAATCATGCCAAGCGTCCAATACACATCAACTGGTGAGTCTAATATTCTTTCACAAGTGCGCTGATATTATTTATACCATTTCTACACTAATGCAGTAGTCTGCATAACAGTAAATCTTATTTTGTTTTTTTTTTTAAGAATAAAAATTCAAAGTGGAAAGCCAAAGAAATATAAGAGGGACCTGGGGATGTGACTAACGAACAGAGAACTTGTTATTTTAGTGCCAGTAATGTCTTTCTTGTTTATTCTCGACCCTGTTCGGAAATTGGCATCTTTTGAAATTTGTGTGAAATTGGCAAAATTGTTAAATTCTGACCACTTTATTGGATAGTTGAAATCGGTAAATGGGTGGTTTCTTGTACTCATTCGATAGAAAAAATGGAGTTTTAGTGAAATATTTATGATTTTTGTCGACTAGTACACTGGAATTGGCTGAAAATAGAGCTCAAATTGGGCAAAATCGCCAATGCGTAAACATCGTCGAGACCGCTAACTTCGCGAGAGCATAATTCCATAAGTTTTCCATCAAATTTTATACTTTTGGTGTCATTATGATCAGGAAAAGATTTTCTATCTTTTCATAAAAAATAATTTTTTTTTTTTTTTTAAATTTGGCCGACCCTGAGAACAAGTCTCTGAGAGGACCTGTCGACCCCAAAGGGTTAACATCTTTTGTCAGTGAATAATTTTTCTTTAATAACCTCATTGACACTATACTGTACCTCACTCTCAATGAGTTATATGTCAATTTAAAATAAAATTCACTTCTGTTGATTGTTGACTGAGACACATGCTGCAACTATTCCTGGTTTCTTCTAACATTTATTTTTTTCAGTTGACTTCATTCAAGATTGTATATAGTGCATTTTTTTAATATTTGATACTGAATATAGTATATACAGTACATGTATATAACCCCTTTCAATAAAAATAAGGTAATGTAAACTTGTAATCATTTAAAATTTAATGTACGATATATATTTTCTACATATTATAAGTAAAATTCCAAGAGGTTTCTTTATGTATACTGTTTCCTAATCTCTGAATGGTAACTAATAATAACCTGCTTGATCATAATTTATAATGTATACACAGTAAATTTTCGATGTGAGGGACCTCTATATTGTGGACTTTGGAAATATGGAACAGATTCCACTGGATGACTTGATTTAGAAATTATGGATAAAGCCTGTTGGTTGCAGAATTTTCCTGTTGCTATCATGGTAAAGCAATCTCTTCTCTATCCTCCACAGTTGTCTTTACTAGCCACCTGCTTTTCCCTCTTAGTCCTTTATATCAAGGGTTTTTGTTATGCTGCTAGGCAAGTGCTGGGGCCTGTGTGGTTTTGTTGGTGACAGGTGTTAACAAAGTTTTCATGATATTTGGGGAAGGCAAGCAGAACAAATAAGGCATAACTCCGGTGTGCTTAGTAACTGGAGGATATGACAGAGACGTAGAAGGGTTGAGGTAACATAAAGACCCTTAGAGAAAGAGTTTACTGTGCATATAAAGCTTAGGATATAAACTATGAAAAACTTTTCATTCACATGTCACATTTTTAAGTACAGTATTTGCTTCATGTTCATAAAATTCTTTAATGATCATGTTTTCTGAATATTTGATCATAAATATTTAATGATGCATAAAGCAATGTGTTGGTATTTGCAGGTGATCAGTGCTGGAATTGTAGACTCAAGACCATTCAAGGGAAGTACTGTCATAATGAATGTGTTTGGGAGACTAGAGAATGGCAAAGAGGTGGCTATACATAAGCAGCTGACATTTACAGTCGGAGATAGCGAGGTTAGTCAAAATATTATTATTATTACAATCAAAACTTAAGTGCTAAATCCACAAGGGTCATAAAGCAACTGTATTTTCTTAATGATTCATTCATTGAGATTAAACTTAAGATGCATTGGGTAGCATTGTGCTTTTAAAATTAATTTATGCTATTAGTATGTTTATTAATTTTTTCTTCAAATTATTAATTGACTTGACATTTTAATTTTATTATACCAGTATTTACTTTGTAGGTGATTATGGGTTTGGATATGATTGCACCACTGATGGATAAAGAAGAAATTGCTGAAGTATTTGTTGCATCCAGGTACAGTAATGTGAAATTGTCTGTTAATAACATAACATTATAGCAAAGATTGTGCCTCATATTACTTTCAGTATTCAGATGACAGGACGCCACTATTATCAATGGTGTGCTTCTTAACCCTTAAACTGTGACTTGTGGAGAACCTTGTCTCCTATCTGTGGACATGTGTAACCTCTGTGATAGTAAATATAAAGTACGTATAATATAGTCCTTTTTTAACAAATTATTAGTACAGTACAGCCTCTCCTCACTTAGGGATGTATTTGTTTACCAATGACTCAGACTTACAACGGACCCTGACCAGTATGCATACCTAAATAATGTATATTAGAGCTGATTTCCTCTATTCTGTTTATTACAATATACAGTACACTGCTGTATAAACATTTAAAACTATACCAGAAATGTTATAAATGGTACAAAGGTGACATTAAAACAGTATCAGAGATGGTTGACACAAACCCACTACCACTATAGTATGCTTCTCACTTAGCAACAAATTCATTTACCGATGTAGTCTTTAGAATGGAACTCCATCTTTAAGTGAGGAGAGGCTGTACTGTACTGTACTGTACATTGTCATTTATTGAGGCAAAGATTTTATTATCTTTAAGCCTATTTGCACTATACACATAAGTTGATAATCATTTTACATGTGTTTTATCATGTATTCTACCTATTGAAGTATTGCATACATCATCCCTCTATAGCATACATGGCCATTCATGTTACAGAGGGTGACTAAATGCCTAGTTTCACAATGTACAGTGGAACCTCCACCCACGAGTTTAATCCGCTCCGTGACCTCGCTCACATCTGGATTTGCTCATTTTCAGAGTCAATTTTCCTCATTTAAATTAATTAAATTAAATGCAATTAATCCATTCCCGGCTCTCAGGAGGCACAAGATACAGTGGACCCCCGCTTAACGATCACCTCCAAATGCGACCAATTATGTAAGTGTATTTATGTAAGTGCGTTTGTACGTGTATGTTTGGGGGTCTGAAATGGACTAATCTACTTCACAATATTCCTTATGGGAAAAAATTCGGTCAGTACTGGCACCTGAACATACTACTGGAATGAAAAAAGTTCGTTAACCAGGGGTCCACTGTACTTCAATATTTCACTAATATCATCTGTCACAATTCATCTATCATGACTTTTTTTTTTTTTTTTTCAACAAACTGGCCGTATCCCACCGAGGCAGGGTGGCCCAAAAAGAAAAACAAAAGTTTCTCTTTTCAAATTTAGTAATAATATGACATAATAAACAATATAAATAACATAGAAACCTGATATATACTCTAGAATAAATAATATACAGTGGACCCCCCGCATAACAATCAGCTCCCAACTCAACCAGTTATGTAAGTGTATTTTTGTAAGTGCTTTTGTAGGTGTATTTTTGGGGGTCTGAAACGGACTAATCTAATTCACAATATCTCTTTTGGGAACAAATTTGGTCTATAACGGCACCCAAACAGACTTCTGGATTGAAATAATATCGTTATGCGGGGGTCCACTGTAATCATTCATGTAATAGTATGGGCAGCATTGGCGGTTAACAAGTTTGTCTGGAAACAGGACACAATACTCCTTGAATAATTTCAAAACTTTATTATCAATTTTTTTACTGAAATAATTTGAAAGCAACTTGTTCATAAAAATATTCCAGAGCTTGAGGGAAGTGAGAATGGTTATCATTGTAAGACCATAAAGTACTAACCTAGAATTCAGAGGGAAATCTTTAGATATGCTTAATTTCATAGTGTACCTTTGTTATTTCACAAGGGAGAGAATGATTGAAGACCAGTAGATGGATCAAGTGAAAGGGTAGGAGAAAACCAAGATGAGGAAAAAGCTAAAGTCAGGTCAGGTTGTGTGTGTTTTAAATACAGCATTTGACATAAACAAAGAGAAAACAAAGGTTCTCGGTAGGAATGTTATGTATGAGGTCCGTTTTGACAAATACTAACCCATTCTCATGTATATTTCCATTTTAAGCTTGGCTCTAAAGTGTGGTTTACATTTTAATTTACAATATATATATGTATATACTCAAATTTTTTTTTAAACTTTCCATGTACAAAAAACCTCTAGGTTTGCATATGGAAGTAAGGGTCTTCCTCCAGATGTCCCACCAGACAGTAATATAACCTACAGGGTGGAACTCTTGGACTTTGCACCAGAAAAGGAACCTGGTTCATTACCCATCTCTGAACGCATGGTCATTGGGTAAGCTATACATAAATGATTAAAGTTTATGGAGCTCAGTGGTAAAGTATTCTCTTTAGCTTGTACATTATGAAAAGTTCCTGAGAAAGTAGCATATAAACTTGGAATCCTGGATGTATGAATGAAGGTTTATAGTGAATTTACAATAGGTTCCCAGTTATTCACTTGAATCCCGTAATTTGCAGGGTTAGGCTTCTGGAGGTAATGTGAATCAATAGCTGTTATTAATAGAAAATTTTGTATGTCTGAGTCATTTAAATGCTTTTGGCCATGTGTATTTAAATATTGCTGTAATTTGTTTTATACTGTCACAGAAATTAATATTGCTTTGTGTCCACTTTCTTTTTTTTATTATTATTATTTTTCTTCTGAAAGAGTAGACACATTAAATGGTAAAGACATTAAAGTACTGAAGTTGATGGAAAACTTACAGAATTACCCAGGCACAAATTTAGCAGTCTGAGTGCAATCTACACATTACAATTTCACCTACTTTGAGCCCTATTTTAAGCCAATTCCATTAACCCTTTGACTGTTTTCGACGTATAAATACGTCTTACGAGCCAATGTTTCTGACGTATATATACTCAATAATTCTAGCGGCTTCAAATCAAGTGGGAGAAAGCTGGTAGGCCCACATGTGAGAGAATGGGTCTGTGTGGTCAGTGTGCACCACATAAAAAAAATCCTGCAGCACACATTGCGTAATGAGAAAAAAAAAACTCGGATCGTTTTTTTGGAATAAAACGCCGACTTTGAGGTGTATTTTCGTATAGTATTTATCGTTGTATTCGCGTTTTCATGGTCTTAGGTGATAAAATGGAAAACATATTACAGAAATAGAGATGATTTTCATTACTTTTACGATGAAAACGACCTTGAAACTGAGCTCAAAGTAGCGGAAATGTTCGATTTTTACCAATGTTCAAGAGTAAATAAATCACACCACACGTCCAATACACGTCAACTGGGGAGTCTAATATTCTTTCACTAGTGCACTGATATTATTTATACCATTTTTACAATAATGCAGTCGTCTGCATAACAGTAAATTTTGTATTTTTTTGTATGAATAAAAAATCAAAATATAAAGCAATAATAATATAAGAGGGGCCTAGAGATGTGACTAATGAACAGAGCATATGTTATTTTAGTGCCACGAATGTCTACCTTGTTTATTCTGGACCCTATTTTGAAATTGGCATATTTTTTATTTTGTGTGAAATTGGCCAAATTGCCAATTTCTGACCACCATATTGGGTAGTCCAAATTAGTAAATGGGAGGTTTCTTGTACTCAGCTGATAGATAAAATGGAGTTCTAAAGAAATAGCTATGAGTTTGGTCAACTGGAACAAGGGAATTGGCTGAAAATAGGGCTCAAAGTCGGCGAAATCGCCGATACGCATATGTCGCCGAGACCGCTAACTTCGCGGGAGCATAATTCCACGAGTTTTCGACCAAATTTCGAACTTTTGGTGTCATTACCATCGGGAAAAGATTCTCTATCATTTCATAAGAAAAAATAATTTTTTTTTTTTTCAAAAATTGAGCGACATAGAATGACAGTTTCAGAGAGGGGCCTGAAACAGTCAAAGGGTTAATCCATTCAATCAGATTCTTAGCTATTTTGCTTTTATGCATTCTGTTCTATCGATTGAGCACAAGAAACTGCCCATTCAGCTACTACAACTACCCAGTAAGGTGCACATAAGTCAGTATTTTGGCCAATTTTACATAAAATTAAAAAAATCCAATTTGAACATAGTACAAAATATACCATGTAGACATTCCAGGAACTACAACAATATTTCCTCTGTTCATTAATCACATCCCCAGGCTTCTCCTATATTGCACTTGCGTTCCATTTTGAATTCATAATTGTACAAAAAATCAAAGCTTTATCCTATATCTTGGATACTAAAATATAACCAGGAATGATTGGTCATGGTTTACATCATCCCAGTAATTGAATTCGACATATTAAAAATCCATAGAACAGACCAGGGGGGTGTAGAGGGGGGCCTTACCTGTTCTAAGGAAAATCAGCAAAAAATAAAATATTTTCACTACTTTCAACCCAATTTCAAACTACTGCCAGTCCTGAAAGCAACCAAAATCATCTCTATTGCATTAGTATGTTTTCCATTACATCAGATGATAAGAAACACCAATAAAACCATAAAAGCCATCCAAGAAAATGCTTCAAATTTGCTATTTGCTTTTCCCATCATGCACCGCATGGGGCAGGATATTTTATGTACCATGCACACTCGCCACACAAACCCATTCTCCCGTATCTAGGCCAAAATTTACCACTCACAGCTTACTTGAGGGAGCTGAGCTTGTTATGGTTAAAGTAGGCTAGTTCTTTTTTTTTTTTTTTTTTTTTTTTTTTTTCAACAAGTCGGCCGTCTCCCACCGAGGCAGGGTGACCCAAAAAAGAAATAAAATCCCCAAAAAGAAAATACTTTCATCATCATTCAACACTTTCACCACACTCGCACATTATCACTGTTTTTGCAGAGGTGCTCAGAATACAACAGTTTAGAAGCATACACATATAAAGATACACAACATGGTAGTAGGTTGGTAGACAGCAACCACCCAGGGAGGTACTACCGTCCTGCCAAGTGAGTGTAAAACGAAAGCCTGTGATTGTTTTACATGATGGTAGGATTGCTGATGTCTTTTGTCTGTCTCATAAATATGCAAGATTACAGGTATGTCTTGCTACTTCTACTTACACTTAGGTCACACTACACATACATGTACACATTTATTTATACACACTCATCTGAGTTTTCTTTGATTTTATCTTAATAGTTCTTGGTCTTATTACTTTTCCTTTTATACCCATGGGGAAGTGGAATAAGAATCTTTCCTCCGTAAGCCATGTGTGTTGTAAAAGTCAACTAAAATGCCGGGAACAATGGGCTAGTAACCCCTTTTCCTGTAAAGATTACTAAAAAGAATAAGAAGTTCTTTTTATTTTACGTTATTTATTTCAGGAATCGTAAACGTGAACGAGGAAATTGGTGGTTCAACAGAGATGAGTATTCCATGGCTATCCAGTGTTACAGTGCAGCAGTAGACTTCCTTGATGATGCAGAAGAGGAATATGGGGTGAGAATATCATCTTTACTCAATTTATAGACTACAAAAGAAAAAATATTTCCTCTTTTATACATTTAAGCTTGACATTTGAATGACTCATGTTTCCCAAACTGAATGGTCATCTGGATGAAATTCATACAGTGAATAATAATGAGCTACAGCAGTGTTGAGAGTTATATGAGTAGACTGGAAAAAATTATTCCTGAGAGGAATCCAGTAGGCCCAGGAGAAATACACCAAACCTGTATTGTATGACTTAATACAAGTTTGGTGTTCTTTTGTGAATTATTATTTTTTTATTATCACACTGGCCGATTCCCACCAAGGCAGGGTGGCCCGAAAAAGAAAAACTTTCACCATCATTCACTCCATCACTGTCTTGCCAGAAGGGTGCTTTACACTACAGTTTTTAAACTGCAACATTAACACCCCTCCTTCAGAGTGCAGGCACTGTACTTCCCATCTCCAGGACTCAATTCCGGCCTGCCGGTTTCCCTGAATCCCTTCATAAATGTTACTTTGCTCACACTCCAACAGCACGTCAAGTATTAAAAACCATTTGTCTCCATTCACTCCTATCAAACACGCTCATGCATGCCTGCTGGAAGTCCAAGCCCCTCGCACACAAAACCTCCTTTACCCCCTCCCTCCAACCTTTTGTGAATATAATAATAATTTGTTAGATAATGGGCATTCAAAATTGTGATTACAGGAATCAGACTGTTGTTTAAAAATTCTTTAAAAAAAAAAAAAAGACTTTAACCCACCCTCTATATCTATACCTAAAGTCAAAAGTAGATCAGTAATACAAGATAGTAGACAACATAAAATAGATAGCATGTTATATTATTTTGATCAGAATTGGCTTAATCTCAGAGACAAAGTACAGTACTTCACAATTTAGCACCCCATCAAAAGAACTTCCTTGATGTTGGTGAAGGGCTTTTGACTCAAGGAATTGAACCTGACCTTCCCTTCCTTAAATCAAACCTCATTGCCTTCCATTTCTCAGACAGTGTATGACCCCAAGCTTTCTGTGTGAATGTAATACACTACTATCAGCTTAGTATCACCAGGCCATATTCCATAACACTAGCGCATTAAATTGCAGCCACTTCTTTTCCCTTGGACTCTCATCTTGCTCAGATTTTTTCAGTGCTGGTTTCCATCTCAACAGATGTTGCAAGAAAAATGGGAAAGATTTTTCAGTTTGTGATGCAGATACCCATTCATGATAAAGTTGAAGGGCACATTATGTTGCTATCACTGTCCACTGTAGTTGGTATTGAATTAATATTTTCATTTTTTTTTTTTCAGAGTTAGCCGTCTCCCACCGAGGCAGGGTGACCCAAAAAGAAAATACTTTCATCATCATTCACCTCACTCACACATAATCACTGTTTTTGCAGAGGTGCCCAGAATACAACAGTTTAGAAGCAGTATATATGTACATGTACATATAAAAATACACAATATATCCCTCCAAACTGCCAGTATCTCAAACCCCTCCTTTAGAGTGCTTTAGAGTGTACTTCCCATTTCCAGGACTCAAGTCCGGTTATATAAAATAACCATTTTTCCTGAACCCCTTCACTAAATATTACCCTGTCACTTCCCATTTTGTATTTAATTCCCCATAATTTAATCCCACCCCTCTCCCAAACACCCTAGCATTTACTTCTTTTACAACCCCATCTATAAATATATTAAACAACCATGGTGACATTACACATCCCTGTCTAAGACCTACTTTTACCGGGAAGTAGTCTCCCTCTCTTCTACACACCCTAACCTGAGCCTCACTATCCTCATAAAAACTCTTTACAGCATTTAGTAACTTACCACCTATTCCATATACTTGCAACATCTGCCACATTGCTTCCCTGTCCACTCTATCATATGCCTTTTCTAAATCCATAAATACAATAAAAACTTCCCTACCTTTATCTAAATACTGCTCACATATATGCTTCAACGTAAACACTTGATCTACACATCCCCTACCCACTCTAAAACCTCCTTGCTCATCCGCAATTCTACATTCTGTCTTACCTGTAATTCTTTCAATAATAACCCTACTGTACACTTTTCCTGGTATACTTGGTAAACTTTTTTTTTTTTTTTTAACAAGTCGGCCGTCTCCCACTGAGGCAGGGTGACCCAAAAAAAGAAAGAAAATCCCCAAAAAGAAAATACTTTCATCATTCAACTCTTTCACCTCACTCACACATAATCACTGTTTTTACAGAGGTGCTCAGAACACAACAGTTTAGAAGCATATACCTATAAAGATACACAACATATCCCTCCAAACTGCTAATATCTCGAACCCCTCCTTTAGAGTGCAGGCATTGTACTTCCCATTTCCAGGACTCAAGTCCGGCTATATAAAAATAACCAGTTTCCCTGAATCCCTTCACTGAATATTACCCTGCTCACACTCCAAACAGATCGTCAGGTCCCAAATACCATTTGTCTCCATCCACTTCTATCTAACATGCTCACACAGGCTTGCCGGAAGTCCAAGCCCCTCGCCCACAAAACCTCCTTTACCCCCTCCCTCCAACCTTTTCTAGGACGACCCCTACCCCGCCTTCCTTCCCCTACAGATTTATGCGCTCTCCATGTCATTCTACTTTGATCCCTTCTCTCTAAATGACCAAACCACCTCAACAACCCCCTCTTCAGCCCTCTGACTAATACTTTTATTAACTCCACACCTTCTCCTAATTTCCACACTCCAAATTTTCTGCATAATATTTACACCACACATTGCCTTAGACAGGACATCTCCACTGCCTCCAACCGTCTCCTCGCTGCTGCATTTACCACCCAAGCTTCACACCCATATAAGAGTGTTGGTACTACTATACTTTCATACATTCCCTTCTTTGCCTGCATAGATAACATTTTTTGTCTCCACATATACCTCAACGCACCACTCACCTTTTTTCCCTCATCAGTTCTATGATTAACCTCATCCTTCATAAATCCATCTGCCGACACATCAACTCCCAAGTATCTGAAAACATTCACTTCTTCCCTACTACTCCTCCCCAATTTGATATCCAATTTTTCTTTATCTAAATCATTTGATACCCTCATCCCCTTACTCTTTTCTATGTTCACTTTCAACTTTCTACCTTTACACACGCTCCCAAACTCATCCACTAACACGTCGTCGTAAGCTTCTCTCTTTTATGTGCGGGTTATTTGTGTATCGTTCCAGTCACGGTATTGTGCCTTTTTGTTATTTATTCATCCACTAACCTTTGCAATTTTTCTTTAGAATCTCCCATGAGCTCAGTATCATCAGCAAAAAGCAACTGTGTCAATTCCCATTTTGTATTTGATTCCCCATAATTTAATCCCACCCCTCTCTCGAACACCCTAGCATTTACTTCTTTTACAACCCCATCTATAAATATATTAAACAACCATGGTGACATTACACATCCCTGTCTAAGACCTACTTTTACTGGGAAGTAATCTCCCTCTCTTCTACACACCCTAACCTGAGCCTCACTATCCTCATAAAAACTCTTTACATCATTTAGTAACTTACCACCTATTCCATATACTTGCAACATCTGCCACATTGCTCCCCTATCCACTCTATCATATGCCTTTTCTAAATCCATAAATGCAATAAAAACTTCCCTACCTTTATCTAAATACTGTTCACACATATGCCTCAATGTAAACACTTGATCTACACATCCCCTACCCACCCTGAAACCTCCTTGCTCATCCGCAATCCTACATTCTGTCTTGCCTCTAATTCTTTCAGTTATAACCCTACCGTACACTTTTCCTGGTATACTCAGTAAACTTATTCCTCTATAATTTTTATAATCTCTTTTGTCCCCCTTCCCTTTATATAAAGGGACCATACACGCTCTCCGCCAATCCCTAGGTACCTTCCCCTCTTTCACACATTTATTAAACAAAAATACCAACCATTCCAACACTATGTCCCCCCCTGCTTTTAACATTTCTGTCATGATCCCGTCAGTTCCAGCTGCTTTACCCCCTTTCATTCTACGTAATGCCTCATGCACCTCCCCCACACTCATATCCTGCTCTTCTTCACTCCTAAAAGATGGTATACCTCCCTGGCCAGTGCATGAAATTACCACCTCCCTTTCTTTGTCAACATTTAAAAGTTCCTCAAAATATTCTCACCATCTACCCAAAACCTCCATCTCCCCATCTACTAACTCCTCTACTCTGTTTTTAACTGACAAATCCATACTTTCCCTAGGCTTTCTTAACTTGCTTAACTCACTCCAAATTTTTTTCTTATTTTCATTAAAATTTCTTGACAGTGCCTCTCCCACTCTATCATCCGCTCTCCTTTTGCACTCTGTCACCACTCTCTTCACCTTTCTTTTACTCTTCATATACTCTGCTCTTCTTATAACACTTCTGCTTTGTAAATACCTCTCGTAAGCTACCTTTTTCTCTTTTTTCACACCCTTTACTTCATCATTCCACCAGTCACACCTCTTTCCTCCTGCCCCCACCCTCCTATAACCACAAACTTCTGCCCCACATTCTAATGCAGTGGACCCTCGACCAGCGATATTAATCCGTTCCTGAGAGCTCATCGTTAGTCAGAATTATCGTTAGTCAAGTTAATTTTCCCCATAAGAAATAATGGAAATCAAATTAATCCGTGCAAGACACCCAAAAGTATAAAAAAAAAAAATTTTTACCACATGAAATATTGATTTTAATACACACAAACTGAAGATTACATGCACAGTTACATGACACTTACCTTTATTGAAGATCTGGTGATGATTGATGGGATGGGAGGAGGGGAGAGGTGTTAGTGTTTAGAAGGGGAAGATGATCTAGCAGCTCATCAGTGGTTAGTTCTTCACTGTCCTCCACCACCAACTCTTCCACATCCTCCCCACTAACCTCCAACCCCAAGGACTTCCCCAATGCCACAGTGGATTCCTCAACTGGCATAGGATTCTCAGGGTTAGCCTCAAACCCTTCAAAATCCCTTTTGTCTACACATTCTGGCCACAATTTTTTCCAAGCAGAGTTCAATGTCCTCTTAGTCACTTCCTCCCAAGCCTTACCTATAATGTTTACACAATTGAGGATGGTAAAATGATCTTTCCAAAACCCTCTTAGAGTCAGTTGAGTTTCTGAGGTCACTACAAAGCACCTTTCAAACATAGCTTTTGTGTACAGTTTCTTGAAGTTGGAAATAACATGCTAGTCCATGGGCTGCAGGAGAGGAGTGGTATTAGGAGGCAAAAACTTCACCTTAATGAAGCTCATGTCCCTAGAAAGTCGCTCTGCCAAGTCTGAAGGATGACCAGGAGCATTGTCTAATACCAGGAGGCACTTAAGGTCTAATTTCTTTTCAATTAGGTAATTTTTCACATTGGGGGCAAATGCATGATGTAACCAGTCATAGAAAAAGTCCCTAGTGACCCATGCCTTACTGTTTGCCCTCCACAGCACATACAAATTATCCTTGAGGACATTGTTTTTCCTGAACACTCTGGGAGTTTCAGAGTGATACACCAATAAAGGCTTCACTTTGCAATCACCACTAGCATTGGCACACATCAACAGAGTAAGCCTGTCTTTCATAGGCTTATGTCCTGGGAGTGCCTTTTCCTCCTGAGTAATGTACGTCCTGCTTGGCATTTTCTTCCAAAACAGGCCTGTTTCGTCACAATTAAACACTTGTTCAGGTTTCAGTCCTTCACTGTCTATGTACTCCTTGAAGTCCTGCACATATTTTTCAGCCGATTTGTGGTCCGAACTGGCAGCCTCACCATGCCTTATCACACTATGAATGCCACTACGCTTCTTAAATCTCTCAAACCAACCTTTGCTGGCCTTAAATTCACTCACATCACTAGTTGCTGGCATTTTTCTAATTAAATCGTCATGCAACTTCCTAGCCTTTTCACATATGATCGCTTGAGAGATGCTGTCTCCTGCTATCTGTTTCTCGTTTATCCACACCAATAAAAGTCTCTCAACATCTTCTATCACTTGCGATCTCAGTTTCGAAAACATAGTTGCACCTTTGGCAAGAACAGCTTCCTTGATTGCCGTTTTCTTGCCCACAATAGTAGCGATGGTTGATTGGGGTTTATTATACAACCTGACCAGCTCAGAGATACGCACTCCACTTTCATATTTATCAATGATATCTTTCTTCATCTCCATAGTAATTCTCACCCTTTTTGCTGTAGGGTTGGCACTAGAAGCTTTTTTGGGGCCCATGGTGACTTATTTGCAGGTGCAATCACTAAAAAGGCTGTGATAATATGAAATGTTCCAGTTGTATGTTTGGAAGCAACCGCGGTGGCTGGCTGGCTTGTAAACGCTGGCACCAAAGGGACAAGTGAGGCGCGCTCAGGCCAAAGTGGACGCGTATGGTATGGAACGAATAGCGCTGGTCGGGTTTTTAAGCGCTAGTCGAGGCAAAATTTTTGCATTAAAATGTATCGCTAGTCAGATTTATCGTTAATCGATGCCATCGTTGGTTGAGGGTCCACTGTACTGCATTTTTAAAACTATTCCAACCCTCTTCAACCCCCCCCCCACTACTCATACCTGCACCAGCCCACCTTTCTGCCAATAGTTGCTTATAATTCACCCAAACTTCCTCCTCCCTTAGTTTATACACTTTCACCTCCCTCTTACTTGTTGTTGCCATTTTCCTCTTACCCCATCTACCTCTTACTGTAACTGTAGCTGCAACTAGATAATGATCCGATATATCAGTTGCCCCTCTATAAACGTGTACATCCTGGAGCCTACCCATCAACCTCTTATCCACCAATACATAATCTAACAAACTACTTTCATTACGTGCTACATCATACCTTGTATATTTATTTATCCTCTTTTTCATAAAATATATATTTTCAAATATAACTTTTAATTACTCACACAGGAGAATGTGAGACCCGAGGTGCAAGAAATATTGACCGAACGTTTGAAGGCTTTAAATAATATGGGAGCAGCACAAATAAAAGTTGAAGCATATGATATGGCTGTGAAATCTTTGGATACAGTGTTAAAGTGCCAACCTAATAATGTAAAGGCACTCTTCAGGAAAGGCAAGGTGAGCTTGAGTTATGTCAGGTTAAGTGTAACTATTTACTGATAATGAGTGTTATTGTTGCTGGGAGCAGAACTATTTCTTTAATACTTAGAGATATTCAATATTCTTGTTACAGGTATGTAAAGTAAAAGGACACAAGTGCAACTAATGTGACATTTTATTGTGGCAACGTTTCGCTCTCCAGGAGCTTTGTCAAGCCGATACAAACAGTATATGGACACAGACCGTATATAAAGGCTCAGAGTGAGGTGCAATACTAGTGAGGTACCATTTCGATGTTCACTAGTGGTAGTAGTAGTAGTAGTGACAATATGGTAGAGCAATTAATTCGTACATGAGGGAGAGAGTATGGAGGAGGTGAACGTATTCAGATATTTGGGAGTGGACGTGTCAGCGGATGGGTCTATGAAAGATGAGGTGAGTCATAGAATTGATGAGGGAAAAAGAGTGAGTGGTGCACTTAGGAGTCTGTGGAGACAAAGAACTTTGTCCTTGGAGGCAAAGAGGGGAATGTATGAGAGTATAGTTTTACCAACGCTCTTATATGGGTGTGAAGCGTGGGTGATGAATGTTGCAGCGAGGAGAAGGCTGGAGGCAGTGGAGATGTCATGTCTGAGGGCAATGTGTGGTGTGAATATAATGCAGAGAATTCGTAGTTTGGAAGTTAGGAGGAGGTGCGGGATTACCAAAACTGTTGTCCAGAGGGCTGAGGAAGGGTTGTTGAGGTGGTTCGGACATGTAGAGAGAATGGAGCGAAACAGAATGACTTCAAGAGTGTATCAGTCTGTAGTGGAAGGAAGGCGGGGTAGGGGTCGGCCTAGGAAGGGTTGGAGGGAGGAGGTAAAGGAGGTTTTGTGTGCGAGGGGCTTGGACTTCCAGCAGGCATGCGTGAGCGTGTTTGATAGGAGTGAATGGAGACAAATGGTTTTTAATACTTGACGTGCTGTTGGAGTGTGAGCAAAGTAACATTTATGAAGGGATTCAGGGAAACCGGCAGGCCGGACTTGAGTCCTGGAGATGGGAAGTACAGTGCCTGCACTCTGAAGGAGGGGTGTTAATGTTGCAGTTTAAAAACTGTAGTGTAAAGCACCCTTCTGGCAAGACAGTGATGGAGTGAATGATGGTGAAAGTTTTTCTTTTTCGGGCTACCCTACCTTGGTGGGAATCGGCCAGTGTGATAATAATAAAAAAATAATGAGTAAAAGGATATAAAAGCTATAGGTTGGACAAATATAGACTGGATAGAGAAGGCCTTTTCCAGTGTTCACTCTCTGTAATGTGCTTTGTGTAGTATAACAGGAGAGACTATATGATGGCAGGGTTTACTGAAACAGCAAGAAACCTCGACACCCGCCTCACTGAACACATTTACACATGTAGGAACAATAACTTGAACAAAGCCTGTGTACAACACCGAAATTCCACCAGTCATCTCATGAAATTCAGGGACGCCCAATTCGTGATCAAAGAAACTAATTTTCGCAGACGCAAGTGCCTCGAATCAGCACTGATCGCTGTTTCGAATACAATTAAACAAAACAACGGCAGCTTCACCATCTCTGAAGTCTTAGCGAGAATCCTCCTGAAAACAGTAAACCCTGCCATCACATAGTCTCTCCTGTTATACTACACAAAGCACATCACAGAGAGTGAACACTGGAAAAGGCTGCCTCTATCCAGTCTATATTTGTCCAACCTATTTTTATGTTACCCAAGTAATAGCTTTTATATCCTTTTACTCATGTACGAATTAATTGCTCTACCATATTGTCAGTACTACTACTACTACCACTATTGAACATCGAAATGGTACCTCACTAGTATTGCACCTCACTCTGAGTCTTTATATACCCTCTGTGTCCATATACTGTTTGTATCGGCTTGACAAAGCTCCTGGAGAGCAAAACGTTGCCACAATAAAATGTCACATTAGTTGCACTTGTGTCCTTTTACTTTACATATTGTCGGTAATTCTACCAACATTATTACAATTGTTACAGGTACTTGGGATACAGGGAAAAATGAAAGAATCTGTTGCCTTACTAAAGCTGGCACTTGAGCTTGAACCTGAATCACGCCTCATTCACCAAGAATTGGCAAAGATGCGAGAGAAGGCACGAATTGAGGCTGAATCTGAGAAATCTCTCTACAGACGTATGTTAGGCTTGAAGAAGAACACGACTCAGTCTGATACGCGATATCCAGTTATCAAAAGTGTAAGTATAATATTACTGTATGCAATAGATATCCAGTATTATACTGATATTTTGTAGAAACTTTATTCCAATTTCATTAGTCACAAAAATATACTTTATCTGTATAATTATAATTGGTTCACCATTATTATATTTTTTCCAGTTTCCCTGGAAAACCTGGATGGTAACCTTTGTGACGGTGCTGATAGCCTTGGTAGTGTACCAGAATCGAACACTTCTATATGAACTCTTCCAGTAATGTGACATAGAAGTATAAATCATTAATTTCTCTCTATTTATACTTTAAGGTATTAATTTCATCATTTTCAAAGTTCATAAAGAAATACTACACTAACAAACAATAAATATGTATTATTTTATCTAAAAATAATTTTTTCCTTAGTCTTGCATAACAATTTATTGAAGTGATTTGGTGTTTATAACTTTGAAAATGTTGACCACCAAAGTTATGGTATGAACTTTTGAAATGATGGATATTATAACTTCAGCAGCTGTAAATCATAAATAATTCATAAGTCTTGCTGATTATTGTATTTTCTCTCTTTTTTTGCATAAAATTATTTCCTAACTTATCAATTTTTGGAATCGTAGCACGACATGTTTATTGCAAGAGATGTGTGATTAAATTCACTTCAAGAAACCATCTTTTATCAGCTGTATTTTGTAAGTAGATACAGCAGTTTTGATATCTCTTAGGAATTTCTTCCTCTCAAGAAAGGTGCCTTGATGCTGGTGAGGGGCTCTTAATCCAAGGAGCTGACCTTACCCTTTCCTTCCTTGGATCAAACCTGATGGCCTCCCATTCCCCAATTATTGTATAACTCCTAAGGGTTGAGTGCTTTAGTGATTATAGTAATAAATTAAGATTTTTTTTAAAGTTGTGTTTTTGCAAACACCATAAAAGTAAGAAAAATATTATACAAGATTCTGTTTCTTTGAAAATCATTTAGGTTTAGCAAAGGTTTTATCCATACTTAAAATTTTACCCATTTTCTGATACGATGAGCATAAGTAAATTGTTGGTTTTGTCACTCCAAAATTATTTTTGACAAATATCTAATGCACATTCCATTTGTATATATTATTTTTAATTATGATGGATTTCACATGACATATTTAAGCACAAAATATGCACCTGTATAGCAGTGTCCCTTTCAAGTTAAGAACAAGCAGTGTTAGCATTCTGCATATAAGTTTGGTATTATGTAAGTTTCATTGTAGGAGACAGAAAATCATTCAACATGAGCCAGTACATTCACAAGTCAAAATTTTGTGGCACCAGTAGCCTTGATGTACAACATTGCTACTGTTCCATATTGAAGCCATTAGTTAACATTGCCAAGTGAGAACTGACACACAGTGTAATAAATTGGCTTAGTATTAGGAGAGATCATTGCTAAGACATCTGCTGCTAAATGAAAAATTATCATTATTTAGACAGCCATGTTGTTATCACAATATATGTATCCTACAAAGTTCCATAAATACTCATTTAGGTGCAATTCATACTTTGCAATAGTTACATTCCTTGCATAAAGTAAATTCACATAAGCAAACCCAGTATAAACGTGTAAGAGATTCGTTCAGACTACAAATTTCACATTCCTTGACAATTTTTTTACCAAAATATGAGCTTGCCACACATGCACAAAATGATCCTCTACCAAAATAAATTTATAATAAAATCTTTAAACTCAAAGCTAATCTCCATTCAGTATAAAATTGGGAAAAAAATCTGTATTCCTCTACTTTTACCAAAAAAACTGGAGCATACCAGATTGGCTCCAAATGCAGCCACATACTGGACCCCCCCCCCCCTCAAAAAAAAAAAAATTGTTAAAAAATAAATTTACACTCCCTCCACCAACCTGTCTTTGTCTGGATTCAAGTACACACATTATGAACTTGTGGCTATGTATCTCCCTACTACTATTTCCTCCCTCCACCTAAACTTCATGTCAGAGTAACCAACTTCATTTGGCTTAGTGTCCATCTTTTGACTTGGTGCAAGACATAGAGTTTTGTTTGTAACTCTCTCTTTGGATTTCCCAAGCCCAAATTTGTTTTCTGTCTACTCAGTCTTTCTTCTGAATGTCATGATAAACCAGTTCAATAATATTTATAGAGATATTGTTTAAAAAAATTGTTGATAGAAATATGGTGGCCGCATGAATTCGTACAAAGCGAATTACAGAAAATGAAAGTAAGCTGTATTATATAGGATTCATAAGCACAAGTGTATTTTCCACTTCCTGTTTAAGCAGTGATACCTATTTTATATTTTATTTTGACAACCCATTTTATCAAAGTTATTAATTTTTCATCATTTAATTTGTAACAGAGTTTTGCACATATAAAATGTTAACTCTTAAATTGGGTGTTACCAATGTATAGTATATGTATCATCCATGTATAACCATATGGGCCACTGGGCATGATTTACTGTATATACAGTACTGTATGAGCATAAACCATAGGAAGCTCAGATTAAGTGCCATATAATGCAATTTGTAGACAAGATTTTTTTTATGCAAAAAAAATCTTGTCTGTCAAAAAATAATCTTAGTGTGACTGTAAATGGTCAGTCAGACCAAAACGTTGTAAGCTCCTCTCTCCTATGTGAGGGTTATTTGTGTGGTGTGTGTTTAATATTCTGGCAGTCACAAGGTCAGAACACATTTAAAGAAGGAACAAAAGATTGATGGTATTTTATAATAGTAATCCAGATCGCAGTGACATAAGTGCTGCAATATGGATGCAGTATATATGCAATATATACATGCAATATAATGTTCTTGTAAGGGTAGTAAATAAAACAAATGAAATGTGTAAACCTATCTTCATGTTAGTGAACTGTCACTGGCTAGTCTTTATTATTTTTTTCAAGTTGCCCATTTACTGTGCACTTTAGGAGCCATGATGAATCAGTAACAAAAGATGGCATAATTATATAACAAATGCATATCATGTCTCAATTTTTTATCGCAACTTGAAACTAAATTTTTTTACGAGAGCAAGTCATAACTCAAAATTAGCATTAACTCCATTGTAACTCAAGGGACCACTGTCCCTATAAAAAAAATATTAACAGATATTATGATTTCCATATTACAATATTGTACTGTTTGGTGTACTGCATATTTGATTGCTATATTGGATTGTATAACACTGCATAACTAGGCATAAAACATACCACATGTAATATAATTACTTCTAATATAATGGTAATGTGTCAGTTCTTACACTTTTTCTGTAATTATACAGTATTTAATTTCACAAAAGCTATATTATCAAAAGCGCTAAACCTAAAATGGTCATACAGCGCAGAACAAAAGCTATAATACTAGGGAAATTTTATTAACCAAACCATTACCTCAGCAGGAATGTCTTCGCCACCTTTATGCCCAGTTTAAGAGTTAATGTGTAAGAGGGAAATATACAGTTACTGTACTGTACTTAAAATTTTAGTTCAAGGCTTGAAGCTTATGTATACACCATCTGTTGCTGAAAATTATTCCTATCAGAGTAAATGTTTTTTTTATAATTATGTATTTTATTTATATTATGATGATGCTGTACACAGCAGATGTTGGTACAATAATTTAAGTGTTCTGTTTGACAGTTTGTAACAAAGCATGATGTAATATGATAACTGAGCAGCAATAAGAGCATTAACTCCAGCAGGAGTACTTGTAAACTATTTTCAAATCCTTTGGTATAGTATTTATACATTCCTAAGAAAAATAGCATTCATCCGTTTTTTTGTTTTCTTAACCATTTCCCCACTTCAGGTACAACTGTCAAAACAATGTAATTAATGTCTTCAAATAATGATCACACTATTGAAAAATAATGTGATCATTATTAATATATTTTCATTTGCAGAATAAACTTTTAGGTCTGATTACCCAAACTTTGGTGCATCTATGAGTAACTTTAAAATTCTAATTTTATTCTAATTTTATTTCTAAAACTGAGATTATTCTAGGAATACTAAAAACCTCTTTTTTTTTTTCTTATGCAACGTAATTATTGGTATTTCCAGGTTTAGTGCTTAGTCTGATTATATTATTATTATTGGTATTTAAACCCATTAATGATACAGTACCTTCATTCACAGAATTTTACCTATCCTCCTCTTCCCCAGGCATTGTGACCCATATAGGTCTAGCACCTTTTAATATAATCAAACTAAGCACTAAACCCGAGCTGCTGTTTAAAAATGAGAAATTGGAACCATTCTTGTTTCCCTGGCACTACATGACCCCTACAGATTTTGTGCTTCCTCATTAATAAATAAAAATAAAGATGTTTAGCATTTTCACATATGCATAAAGATTCTCAAATGAAAAAAGTATTAAAAGGAAAAAAAAGATATTTTAAAATTAATTACAATTTATTGAATGAAATAACAATAGATTATGTGTATCTACTACATTTTAAATAACTGTAAATTATTTATTTTTGCACCTTTAATTAACTCATCCACATAAAACCTTAATTTGTAATTGGATAACAACTAATGGAGAAGTATCAAAGAGTTTTAAGATGATGATGATGATGAACCAAACCAAGAGGAACTCATAGCAGAGAAGAGTGAGGCAGCACTGCGGGACGCTGACAAGGTTGCTGATGACCTCTCTCTGTGGGCTGTTGATGGACTACTCTCAGCCTGAGTGGTTAAACAAAACACAAGAATACAGTATAACAAGTCATACAGAACATAACATCACTTCTTTGACTTCTCATAGAACTCAAATAACTATAGACCAGTTTTCAATAAATTTGTAGTTCCAGAAATCTAACATTACTTCAAACTGCTGATAAATAAATGTTCGGTTACCATAAATAAAAACTAATTATCAACATACCATCATCACATGCTGATAAGCTTTAAAATTATGACAGACCATAAAACATGTAGATACACACAGGTCATCACCATGCTAATTTGTTAATTAAAAATGTAAAAAACAGAGAAAAAATAACCATTTTTTTAAATATCCCAGTAATAATTACTCTTTTCACCCCAATAACAAATATAGGGTGTTTAAAAACGTGTACACAATACAGAAACATATACGTACAATTACAAATGAAAATACATAGTAATTTTGTAAAACAAGTGTCATACAATTCACTATTACAATGTTTGATATATTCTACATTAGCATCTAGGAACTGTTAACAGTAGCAATCGTACTCTTACAAAGGTTTCTGCTAAGATAGCTGCACATTTGCGCAAGAAAATGAGCAAGACTACTTAATTTTATACATAAATTCTTACCATGTAGGTTCACTATTATTTCAGGGTTAAATGTGCGTCACAATAATTTGTATAATGTCTTTTTCGGAGTATACATATCTTTAAGTGCAACGTACAGTACTTTAAAATGTAAAAATACACCAAATAAATAAAACTTCTAAATGTGTTAATAAAAACAATAAATATACACTACAGTATACCAGTTTTGGGTTCTCAAGTCCCTTGTACTAGTGCTGGGTTATAACATACATTAACCAAAAAGGTTATTCTCTTTCCACAAACTTCACAGGCAAAATATCCACACTGCATACATTCTAAATTTATAATCCTCTCAGAGAAGGTTCCTTGACACTGGTAAGGTGCTCTTGATCTGGGGAATTGGGTTTGTGCTCCAGTTCCCTGAATTAAGCCTGAATACCTTCTACATTCCCCCCCACAGGCGCTGTATAATCCTACGGGTTTAGCGCTTCCCCCTTGATTGTAATAATAAAAATAAATTTATATTAAGTAGTTGACAACAAATCCTAAACCATTATTGTTATCACAACTCCACTTCTCCTCCATACTACATAAATTTGTTTATGTTTTCTCCCAAGACTGTTAACCCTTTCACTGTCAAGACCTCTTATCCTAAACTCATTCTGTGTCGAAAACTTTTTGAAAAAAAAAAATTTTTTCTTACCAAAATCTTAAGAATATTTTTCTGAGCATTTAAAAAAAAAAAAATTGTGATCAGTACTTACGGAGATATAGAAGCGTGAAGTTCACAGAAAGTGAACCGTTTACGGCAACATCAGCGACTGCCGCTCACTCAGTAATATTATTTTTACTTTTATTCTATTTTATTCTTTTATTTTTTAATATTTTGTAATTTTTGTGGCCTGTGAGACCAATATAATGTGTAATGTATATATATCCATTCGTATGCAACACAACCGCACATATATCATTACATTGTTTACAAAAACCTGTTTGCACAAACCAACAATAAAAAAAAAAGTTGTTTATTAATATTGTTCTATATATATACATGTATACATATATACACATACTGAGTCACTGAACATGTTCCTAGAACTGCTACAGCTTGTGGAAGGTTGTTGTGTGTGGGTGGCCTTTGTTGTGGATGTGCTGAGAGCAGCATGGCTGATGTCACAATGACGCATTACAACCACCACCACCTATTACCCACACCATCTTCCCCAATAAGTATGCTGTCTTCCCCAATAAGTATGCTGTCTTCCCCACCACCCACATGGAAATAAGTCACTCTGTCTGGCTTTTTTAGGTTATCCTAGTTTGATGGTCATCTGTTTTTTCAGCACTATTTCTGATATCCTGGGCATTGCTTTTATTCACAAACTCCTCAAAAACCATGAAATTCATCTTCACTAACACCTCTATCTGTGTTAGAACTATCACCTGGGAAGAGAAGAGTCCCAATTTGCTGGGGAGTGAGATATTTTTTACTGCGAGGCATGGTAAACAAGGACTACTGTAATAGCATTCCCACAATGCAATGCGAGTGCCCTAATTTTTTTTATACTGCACACACTGACAACGCAGATCCATTCTCTCACATGCAGGCCTGCCAGCTTTCTCCTGCTAGATCTGAAGCCTCTAGAATTTTGGCATAGTACTATGGCACCAACACTGGCTTGTAAACCGTAATACTACGGCACCAACAATGCAAGGGTTAAAAACCACTATAATATATTCATAATATATTCATGGAATGGGAGGCAATCAGAACTGATACAAGGCATAGTGGGGCAGCTCTAATTCCTTGTATCAAGAGCCCTTCACCTGCATCAAGGTGCCTTCCCTCATTTCATGAGTAAAAACTATTTACAGTATACCTAGCTTTGTACTATGGTATTTATGTACTTTTCCAATTCTATGTTTCAATCTATCTGTCCATAGTATTTACTATTCTTATTATTATTATTAATCACAAAAAATGCTAAATCTATATGGGTCACAAAGCACAACTACCATAGGCAAGTACACTACAATATTTGTTTACAATATTCTACAGAAAATTTGTCTTGCCATTTATCTAATCTTTGTCCATTCTACTGAGATACCATCCGGCAAGTCTTATATTAGTACCTTCTGGATCTCAACTCAGAATTCTACCATTATTAGCAAACACTTTGTAGCATTCTTTTGGCACCAGTTTTTGCTTAGTTTATAACTGTTACCTTTCGTTTTTCTTGTTGATGGTGCTAAAAAATCATTATTTTCCACTTACCATTTTTGGGTCTTATATGTGGGTATCATATCTCTGTAAGTCTTATCAACCAACAAGCAAATTTTAAGCATATTCAGATTTTCTTTGTAACTCATATTTCTTGGAATTGTGAGCTATCTTGTAACATATCTTTGGACTTTTCTAGAGTATCCAGTTTCTTTTTTTTTAGGCATGAACACCACACCACTGCTGAATAATTTTGTTAAACCTAAGCTGGGAATTACTTTATTATCTTTTGCCATCCATGTATAAAAATAATAAAGAATAAAGATTATATTTCTTTGCAAAGGTTACAACTAGTTATTTGGAAGTCTGTTAGAGGTAGTACATGGTTTTCACTATGTACTGCATTCACAGGAACTTCTGTTGACAGTCTTTTGTCTATAATTATTCCAAGAAATCTCTGTCTTTTACTTTCAATATTTAAACACACAATACATATTTTTCATGTAGTCTGTCATAACTTTCTTCCATTTCTATTACATTAAAATTCATCATCAAACTATGATTCCATTTTCTCATTTTATCCAAGCATTCTTGTAGGATTGACAGCTACTAATATTACTGGTATTTATTTTGAATAACAATTCCTCTTTTGCTTTGAATGAAACCACTTACATGAAGACACTGAACCACAGCTACATACTCAAATTTGGGTGAACTTAAGTTCTTAGACCTACTGCTCCATCTTTCAACTGAGTCTTCAATACCACTGCATAGATAATTCCACTTAAAGTGCTCTTACATGTAGGAAGTATGGTGTAATATTTATTCCTCTCGTAGTTTATCCTTTATTTGTGTCTATGTAATGTTTTCCTCCCAGCTAGTGCTCTTTTTCTGTGGTCTTTTATCCCAGTGTCCAATTTCATTACTTTGCACCTACTGGGACTGAATGCCTGGTACCAATTGCACCACTCCTATAGCCTGTTCATCTTTCTCTTTTGTCTTATTTTCATAAGTCAACTGTAGGCTTATTCTTGGAATTATAGAAAACTTCCCATTTTTCAAGTGTGTTGATACTCTCTTCTGTAGATGACTGGTTTGCAAAGTTATTTTGTTCCTCTCTCTCTATGTTATTATTCTATTAGGTGTTGTTACCTTTTATGTACCTACTCTTCAAGAGACACTAAGAGCCTCATAACTTAATAATTTTGTGAGGTTTGCCCATTTCCTTTCTACCTCTTTTAGTTGCCTTTTCCTAGGTGTAAAGAAGCTAAGGAATCCTATAATGAGTTCCTTTGACACACCTCTGTCATTGTTTCATTATTATCACCTGATCTTTTACTGTAATTTTTCTCTTGCCTTGGTTACGGTGTAGCTGTGTGTGTTTTGTCTGTGGGTCTGCAAATGTGTTCATGCATACACCATTACAGCTTACTGTAATTTGTTATTCAAAACAAACAAAAATATCACTTCTCATTGCAAGTCTATACACAGTATTATTAATTTCATGCCACACGTGAAATAGTAACATACTTAAGAGTACTCCTCTGTGGAGATAACATATATGTGCTGAAACAATGATAATGTATGAGTGCCCTTATACGTATACATAAAATGACAAACATAATTCAGTAACACAGTTTTACTTAAGAAACATTATCATATATCTCACAAGGAAATCAAATTAAAATTATGAAACATGGTATATTTCTAACAAGGAATATAATCCAATAATAAACAAACACATACATACACGCAAAAACAGACAAACACAAAGAGACACACATACACAGAGTATATAAATGTACTGCTTGCTATTCAGGTCAAATAGACTAAACTTCCCTAAAAACAGATCATTCCTGAAAATTTCTTAAACACATTCATAGGTATATTTTTATAAATATTATATACAAATCTATATGATATTCAAATTTTAATTTTTAAAGCAAAACTTAGTAATTTGACCTAACTTTGCTAAAATTTATGCAAGATAATTTAACTGACTCCTATAAAATGTATCTCAGGGCTGTCTAAATTTAGTTACTATTATTATCAGTGAAATATATTAATCTCAAAATGTTCAGACTGACATATGCAGAGTTACTGAAACAAGGATTTTACACTCTTGCTTGTTTAGAAAAATGATCACTGCTTTATGGGCCAAGATCACAAGCTCTTCCTAACAGGTAACATATATACATTCATACATACCAGTAGATACATATACACACACACTAAACATTTGTCTTACCTTCAAAGTATCTTGTTTTGAAGTCTTGTCACCAATGGTGTCAGCAAGTGAGAGAGAAGGGCTAGAGATGGAGCTTGGAATAGAGGGTCGTGAAGAAGGAATAGGAAGAGGTACATTGGAAAATCGAGGAATTTCCACAGGCATGACGAGTGGAAGGGCATTATTGCGTGATGCACCAGATGATGATGATGCTGAAAGTCGACCCATTGTAATCTGGCGATCTCTTGATAACACAGCTCCCAGAACCACCTGGACACCACAATCTCAGATTTAGAAATCTGCATTTTAGGCCTTGTGCTGGTTATTAAATTACAGTACTACATTATTACAATGTCCAAACTCAAATTTCAATCTGCTCTTATTTTAAATGTCATTTTGAAGTAATGCCCCAGTAAGTTTTGTTTCCAGACATTTACTTCATTTGTTATTATCAAAATGCTATCTGGCTATTGGCTACTCCTCTTCATTGATATAGAAAATATCTGTAGGCCAATGATAGCTGTACTAAGCTCAATCAGGGCACGAACAATTAAATTCCACATAAAATGAATTTTCAAAACATTGTGTGAATTCCAGTGATCACACAGTGAATGTATTTTACATATATTGAATTACTAATAGAAAAGGAACATTGCATAACAACTAATTGGCATAGCACAAACTCACATAGAGCACATATTACGGAGTGTACCAGTAAGCAAGTATGTTTTTTAACATATTAAATGAAGATATTGCTTTTACCACTTAGGCTGGATTATTTACCTTATGATTTTCACAGTACCATGAGAATTAGATATATAAAAAATTAATGTAAGCGCTGCAGCAAAGAAAAGGCTAAAGGCAGTGGAGTCATGTTTCAGAACTTTGTGTGGTGTGAATATTATGTAGAGAATTCAGAGCATTCTAGAAATTAGAAGTTGGTGTGGAGTTTCCAGAGGGCTGAGGAGGGGTTGGTGAGGGATGTTTGTGGATTAAGAGCAGTTCAGGATGACCAAGAGGGTGCATAAATTTGGGGTTAGAGGAAGGAGAGGTAGGGGTCATGCCCGGAAGAGCTGAAAGCAAGGAGCAGGGAGATGTAAAGACGGTTTTGAGTGATAGGGGCTTTAGCACACAGCAGGCTCATAAGAGCATTTCAGTTCGAAGTGAATGAAGACAGGTGGTTTTTATGGCCTGACATGCTGTTGGAGTGTGAGCAGGTTAACATTTATAAAGGGATTCGGAGAAACTAATTTCCAGAATTTGAGTCCTGGAGGTGGGAAGAACAGTGCCTGCACTCTAAAGGAGGGGTGGGGAGGTTGCAGTTCAAAGAGTCTCTGGAATTGTATTTTCTTTTTCTGAGTCACCTTACCTAGACAGGAGATGGCCAATGTGTTTAAAAAATTAACAATGTTAATCTAAATGATGAACACTGCCATGTTCATGTTGAAAAAAATTAGGTACAAAATCAAATGCTTGTATTTTATAGAAGGCACAACAACACTTATGTGTAACAACTTTATTGGATACTAATACTGTACAAATACACCTACCATCTGACTTACGACCTGCTCGACTTACGACCACTCGACTTACGACCGTGTTTTTTATGCCAAATTTCTGGGAAACAAACAACTATTTGTGTTGTACACAGTGTTTATCCTAAACCTTACAGTATAAAATACAGTACTAACAACATAAAAAGTAAAGTAAAACATGAAATACCAAAATAAAACAATAAAATAAAGTCATTACAAAAATGTTTTGTTGATATTCAGTAGTAAAGTTCGACTTACGACCATTTCGACTTATGACCGGTTTCTCGGAACCGAACTCGGCCGTAAGTCGGATGGTAGGTGTATATAATAAAAAAAGTGATCTGTGCTAACATTAAATATTTTTGTTCTAAAGTTTTTATCAGTAATGACATCCTATGTATAGTATATCAACATTTTACCAATACTGTGCCTCATTCTCATTAGTCAAGTATATATTCTGTATGTTCCAGTAGTATATGATTATGACTGATTTACTTCTCAACTTATTAGTGTTTTTTTAAATATTTCATCACTAAACTTATTGCAGTGTTTAGTTTTATATAATCTACACAATGAGATCTTGCATCATTTGCCCTAACATATAGTATGTAATAACCTGAGCTGTATCTTGACTAAAACTTAACAAATGCCACAGTTTATAGTTTTAAAGACAAACTGAAACGTGCCAACATTATGGCCAAACTGAAATGTGCCTACATTATTTTTATGAGACCCAGGCTCTACAATGACTGGCCTCAGCTTAATAACCTGAGAAGAACATTTTAATATAAACAAAATGAATGGCACAACTTACCAATCTATTGCAAACTGAAATAACTTTTTTGTCTACTGATTAAAGTCCAGTATAACACAAAATGAGCATTACACAACTAACCTGTGATCTGTGTGCAGATAGTTTTACCCTGGTTGATACATGAGGTGCAAATACATCAAGATCAAATGGATCAACTCTCTGCTCTAGTTCCAAAACCATGGCTGTTAGACGAGCGCCCATCTCCTGGTGGTGAATACAAACTTTTGTTTATACTGTATATGTTACTACAGAACTCAGAAACTTATACTACTATACCAGTAAGGGTTGCCCATTAAATGTGGGAAATGGCCAATGTGTTAAAAAAATAATTTAAACACTTGAAAAATGTCTTGCCTTATTATCACGAGGTAAAAGAATTGTCTGTACGAATTTCAAGTCAAAAATGAACTGGAGTGCCAAGGTTTGAGTCATCTGTCCTGGATCAAGCAGTGAGCTTTCATATGCAGAAGTTACAGCTTCACAAGCACTTGAGGCCAATTCACTCTGGGCATTTCTGAAATAATAAGATTAAACCTCAAAGTTAACATATAATGCATATCACTGAATATTTTGATAAAATATGCATGATTAAAACAATAAACAAACAAAAATTACACTAATAAAATATAATTATCTCATTAGACTGTTTCACATCTTTAAATAACTATTTGGAGTGAAAGACTCATGTGGGTTATTCAGTGCAAGTAGTGCTGGATGCTCCAGCCTCAGACTGCCTATCATGTGCCAGTCATGTTACCTTCAGCCAAGCTGTAGTAGGGAACAATCATAAACTAGCATGAAGATTAAAAAAAAAGAGGAAGGGTGAGATAAGTTAGGAACCAACTAATCTGATCTCTATTCTCCTCACTCAGATCAGGGATATCCCAAAACCATCTAATCATTCAGTCAAGAAAACAGGCCAAAAATTATCTTAAACTTGGATACTTAACATGTGGTCAAAACATTTTGTTTATGAAAGCATTTGGGAAAAGTTGTTAACCAACTTTAAGTACTTGGGGTGGGAAGTATTACCTGCACTATGGAGGAGAGGTGGGGATATTGCAGTTTGGCGGTCATCTGAAGTATGATGTCTGAATCCTTCTGGCAAGACAGCTACTGAATGAGTGATGGTAAATGTTTTTTTTTTATTTTTTTTTTTTTTGGGGGGGGGGGAATCACCCTACCTCAGTGAGAGACTATCAGTACATTAAATGAATGTAAAACAAAGGCCTGTAATTGTTTTACATGATGATGGGATTGTTGGTGTCTTTTTTCTGTCTCTTCTATTTTCTTTCTCCTTCTTGTTCTTGTTTATTTCCTCTTATCTCCATGGGGAAGTAGAACAGAATTCCTCCTCTGTAAGCCATGTGTGTCATAAGAGGCGACTAAAATGCCGGGAGCAAAGGGCTAGTAACCCTTTTTCCTGTACATATTACTAAATTTAAAAGGAGAAACTTTTTGCTTTTCCTTTTGGGCCACCCTGTCTCGGTGGGATGTGGCCTGTTTGTTGAAAGAAGAAGAATACCATTATCCTCCAGTTAATGTTAGTTGTAGGTGCCTATATATATTACCTGGTAATGGTGTGAGCTGCCACAGAGTTGACTGAAGAACAAAGTCTACCCAGTGCCTGTGTGAGAGCTGGGGTTGGATGTGCTGGCACATGGATTGAAGACTTCACAACAATGCCCCCTTCACCTTCCTCTTCAATGTCTACCATCTCCCATGACTTTAATTAAAACAATTTCTGTATACAACAGCTTGCTATAATCAAATTATTTCATACAATTTAATCATATTAAACTTATTTGAACATCAGTACGCACAATATTAAACAGAGGAAGGTGCAGCTCACGAAAAAAAAACATACTGGAAAAGCTTTGATTGAAGCAGCCACTCCTCCTGATGAAAGCTCTGATGTGAGGTACATCTTTAACTCTGTGTGAAGGGCGGAAGTTAACGATTTCAGAAAACGGCCAAACAGCCGGCTGCCAGTTTCTTGGAGTTCCAAACGAACCTTTGTCCAAGATTCGGATTCTATTTTCGATCCCAATGAGACACGCTGCAAATGTAAAAAAATCAATACCATGTAAGGTCTTTCTTGATTGTAAGGAAATATGAATCTGCCATACCTTGCATTCAAATAGAGTATCACATTACTTGAATGAAGGAAGGAAGGAAGGAAGATGAGACATTTACAAAGCCCTTTAACTATAAGGTCGTTAAGCACTTTTGGCAAAAAAAGTTATATACAACTACACACACACTAAGACTCAAGCTAAAACTATTGTATCATACAAAACTACATTCACACTAAGAAGCACACGTCAAAAAATAATACCATTAAACTAGTATGAGCAATGAAATTTTATTTTGATAATGATAAACACAGAACTTAAGGAAAGGAGCAATAAACTTCTGTGACAATCCAATATGCCCCAAGCTTAGTGAAGGAGCACAGGAAAGAGGAGAACCTAGATTAAAAATTTAGCAAAATTTTCAAATAAGTGTGACTAGTAGAGATAACTACGGAGGCTTCACTCAAGTAATGTGCCTTAATGCTGGAACTGGACCTTCTCTACCCTCCTTGGATTGAACCTGACTTCCTCCCTTTTCCCATAGCGCTATATAATTTGTACGGCTTTAGTGCTTCTCCACCTAGTATCAAAACAATAATAATAGCAATACAGAGAGGCTATCTTGTATGGCAGCTAGCAAAAAAATAACAGACAAAAAAAAAAAAGATATAAAACATCAGGTAAATTAGCAGTATATTATCTCTTCTTGGCTAACCATGACACCTCATTAGCATAAATCTTATAAAAAAAAATAGATCTGTAATGAGAGCTTATATTTCCAACCTTACCCTTGCTACATCTGGATTTACCAGATTTGATGCTGATGCACAAATTTGCATCTGGGAGCAAATGTTAGGAAGAGCTTGACATGTGCGACCCACCACTGCAGTAATGGTTAAGGGTATCGATGGAGCAATACCAGACGCATCATCATCCCAGCCTTCCATGATCTGAGAAGTTGGAGATGAGATGTGATGTGGAGCTAGTTCCTCTAGCTCCTTCACTAGCCTGCAAAAAACACAAAGACCCATGGAATATAAAGATGTTATGCATTTTCTTTTGGATTATAACTCAATTTTAATTTTATTCACAAAACAAATTCCCATTTTGTACCTAGTTCTAGGTTTAACCCTTTCAGGGCCCGTCCTGTAGATCTACGGCTTTACGTTCAGGGTCCAAACCGTAGATCTACGTCATGAGCTCAGCTCACTCTGATAAACTGTGAGTGGTACATTTGGGCCTAGATATGAGAGAATACATCTATGTGGTATGTGTGCACCACATAAAACAGATCCTGCAGCACACTGTGTATAATGAGAGAAAAAAAACTGAAATCATGATTTTTCGATTAAAACAGTGACTTTGCAGTGTTTTTTCGTATGTTTTTTATAGTTGCATTTGCGATTTCTTGGTCTCATTTGATAGAATGGAAGACATATTACAGAAATAGAGATGATTTTGATTGGTTTTAGCACTGGAAATGGCTTGAAACTGAGCTCAAAGTAGCGGAAATGTTAAATTTTTGCCGATATTCAAGAGTAAACAAACGACCTCACACATCTAATACACACCAGCTGGTGGGTCTAATACACATTCACAAATATGGTGATGATATTTATACACTTATTACAGTATTGCATAACAGTAAATCTTCTATTTTTTGATGTGAATAAAAATTCATTATGTGAATAAAAAATCAAAATGGAATTTATTTGTAAAGCCTCAAAACGTAACTAATGAACAGAGAAAATGTTAGTTTAGTTCCAGGAATACCTATATTGTTTATTCTGGACCCCATTTTGAAATTGGAATATTTTGAACTTTGTGTTAAATTGGCCAAATTAACAATTTCTGATCACTTTATTTTGTAGTTGAAACAGTTGACTTGGCAATTTCTTGTGCTCAATCGATAGAATAGAAGTAATACTAGTGAAATAGCTAAGAATTTGGTTGACTGGAATAATGTAATTGGCCTAAACTGGGAGTCAAAGTCGGCAAAATCGCAGATTCGTAAATATCGCTGACACATCAAAATTCGCGAGAGCATAATTTTGTCAATTTTCCATCAAATTTCGTACTTTTTGTTTTATTACCTCCACAAAAAGATTCTCTACCATTTCATAAGAAAAAGTAACAAATTTTTTTTTTTAAATTCTTGGACACTGGGGCACCACTTCAGATTTGGGCCTTGGACCCTGAAGGGGTTAATGCAGTTCTATCTTCCATTCCACTATTTCTTTTCCCAATCACATTTCATTTACAAATATCACAGTACAGTGGACCCCCAGTTAACGATATTTTTTCACTCAAGAAGTATGTTCAGGTGCCAGTACTGACAGAATTTGTTCCCATAAGGAATATTGTGAAGTAGATTAGTCCATTTCAGACCCCTAAACATACACGTACAAACGCACTTACATAAATACACTTACATAATTGGTCGCATTCGGAGGTGATCGTTATGCAGGGGTCCACTGTATTAGCACAGTATTCCAAGAGAATATTTTGTATAAACCAAAACCAAAGCTATAATTAAGTGTTTGACTTATTGCTTTGATACCAAATACAATTGCAGTTAAAAATAACATCAGACAAACACTTTTTTACAATATGTACACTAAACATTATTTAGAAAAGAAGTAGCTAGGTAAGTGCTTAAGTGAACACTATTAATTAATTAAAACTTACTGTATAAAAGTTGAGCAACTGGCATCTTGAAGAAAGCTAAGCAGGGTCCTGTAATCTTCCAAGGCACTATTTTTTTCATGCTCTGATGGGCTATTTTTGTCATTAACACTAAGATAGTCTCCTTTCTCAGATTCTGTGGGATAAATTTATTCAAATACATAAAAACCCTGAAAGAGGAAAAAAAAAATTACAAAATAGCAAGCCTATGTGACTGTTATATCTAATAAAGAATTCTTTCTTCTTTCAACACACCGGCCATATCCCACCAAGGAGGGGTGGCCCAAAAGGAAAAACGAAAGGTTCTTCTTTTACATTTAGTAATATATACAGGAGAAGAGGTTACTAGCCCCTTGCCCCTGACATTTTAGTCGCCTCTTACAACACACATGGCTTACGAAGGAAGAATTCTGTTCCACTTCCCCATGGAAATAAGAGGAAATAAACAAGAATAAGAACTAGAAAGAAACTAGAAGAAAACCCAGAGGGGTGTGTATATATGTGCTTGTACATGTATATGTAGTGTGACCTAAGTGTAAGTAGAAGTAGCAAGACATACCTGAAATCTTGCATGTTTATGAGACAGAAAAAAGAACACCAGCAATCCTACCATCATGTAAAACAATTACAGGCTTTCGTTTTACACTCACTTGGCAGGACGGTAGTACCTCCCTGGGCGGTTGCAGTTAATAAAGAATTATTGTAATAAAATCCGACAAACAATCTTTTTCATACATAAACATTAAGAAGCTTACCATAACTGAAGTGTGCAACATCCTGAAGTAAAGCTGTCAACCTAGAGTTAAGTGCTCGACATACAGTCTGTAATCGACTCGTGTAGCCTCTTGTTTTGTAGTATAGGCCTAGTGGAAAAAGATTAATACATCAAACACTTCTTGTATCTTCCTTAAAATGTTCTTCATGCCCTGAATTCCAGAGTAAGCAGGCTTCAATGAATGCTTTCTTGTTTATTTCTACATATGGTGAGTTCAAATTTCTATAGCATCACTGCATTTTTTTAAAGGAAAATTTATTTACTCCATTTACCCAAGTTTGTTCTTAAATCTACTGCTATGGTTCTCTCAAAGACTTGAGGCTGAATACCTGCTTAGTACATTTAACAACGCCTACTTGGTAACCCATGTCTAGTTCTTAGGATTAGTCTGCCCAAAATGCACCACATACTAGTGGCTTTCTCTTGTGCCTATCAATATTTTATCATATGTAAATTACATTACCTGCATACTGCAGAAAAGATATAAATAATTTGAGATGATTTGATTAAATTGCTCCTACTGTATTACAACTCTTTTCTTGGCTCCAGTTACTCTTGAAGGGAGTGTGGATGACCCTGGAGTCTTACCTCCTGACTGAGCAACAGAGCGAGCAGCAGATGAGGTCCATCCAATTCGCTCAGGTAAATCCCCAGCTGATTCACTCCAAACAAAGTTGCTGATGTCTCCTTCTTCTATGCATATTCTGAAATTTTACAATTTGAACTTCAATCCTGTATTTATTACTCAAAACTTTACACTATTCAAAAAAAAAAAAGAGATGAGTAAATTTGTGGATTCTCCAATTTGAACAAATGAAGAGAGATTTATAATGTACAATCTGAGTACTGAAAATTTTCTGGAAATCGTCACGAATCAGTCACCAGAAATGTTTCAGGGATACGGATAATTACTAATGATTTTTACATTGCATGGTGTAAAAAAATTTACTTCCAAGAAACATTATCTATTAAACTAATGTTTTTGGCATATATATTTATCCTAGTTACTGGAAGTGTGAATGGTGAGAGCTAGCAACACTTACAAAGAAATTTCAAAATTCACTATGAGAAACAGAGTTACAATACTTAAAGAAAATCTAAAATATACTGAATGCCCTACTTGGGATCTGCAGCGATATCTTTTGTCAGTCTGGCCACCATTTGAACAATGGCCTCTTTTGATACTGTCAGTTGAGATGTAACAACCTGCCGTGCCCTTTCTGTCACCTGGCCTCGAACAACAGAGTCCCATGGGTCGAAGCTGGCCCCATACAGAGCACTAGTGATCTGAAATTATTGACTACTTATAATACAGTATTTTATATCAACAAAAATTATATATTCTTTATACTGCATACACTTCGATGAACAATATGCACAACAAGACAACTTGTATCTTGTAACACATGAAATAACTAATTAAAACAGTTGATGTTTTGAAGGACAAAAAAAAAATGTACCCCAATATATTCTGAAGAAAATTTAATCAGGCTGTACTACTGCTCCTCCATAGGCAAGGTGAGCAAAATATGGTTTCAAGTCAAGCATTCTGAGAAGCTTGGTTTAGGTCTTCTCCAAATGAAAGATAAGCATGAATGAAACCCTTAAAATGCCAAGAAAATTACAGATTACCACAGCATGTCTTCCTCACCTTGTTCCAATGTTCTCTATCTAGTCTGGTTCGGCAGATTTCCCACACACTGGACCTGATCATTGCCAGTGCCTTGATACTAGTGGTAAATGCTGGAAACAGTCACAATAGTGAAAAAATATACCATGAAATCAATTAAAGTACTGTAACAACTGTGGCAATAAATTGATGTTCATCCATAATTCAAATTAGGATAAGAAAAACAATTGAACAAGTGCAAATTGAAAAAACATTAATAGAACTGCATATGCGGAATGTAGTAATTCTATTTTTTGTCAGTATCCGTTAAATATATATACTATTCCCTACTCAACCTTTGTGTAGGGTAGCACATGGATTATTCTAGATACACTTCTTTTAATGGGTCTATGAAAGATGAGGTGAATCATAGAATTGATGAGGGGAAAAGGGTGAGTGGTGCACTTAGGAGTCTCTGGAGACAAAGAACTTTGTCCTTGGAGGCAAAGAGGGGAATGTATGAGAGTATAGTTTTACCAACGCTCTTATATGGGTGTGAAGCATGGGTGATGAATGTTGCAGCGAGGAGAAGGCTGGAGGCAGTGGAGATGTCATGTCTGAGAGCAATGTGTGGTGTGAATATAATGCAGAGAATTCGTAGTTTGGAAGTTAGGAGGAGGTGCGGGATTACCAAAACTGTTGTCCAGAGGGCTGAGGAAGGGTTGTTGAGGTGGTTCGGACATGTGGAGAGAATGGAGCGAAACAGAATAACTTCAAGAGTGTATCAGTCTGTAGTGGAAGGAAGGCGGGGTAGGGGTCGGCCTAGGAAAGGTTGGAGGGAGGGGGTAAAGGAGGTTTTGTGTGCGAGGGGCTTGGACTTCCAGCAGGCATGCGTGAGCGTGTTTGATAGGAGTGAATGGAGACAAATGGTTTTTAATACTTGACGTGCTGTTGGAGTGTGAGCAAAGTAACATTTATGAAGGGGTTCAGGGAAACCGGCAGGCCGGACTTGAGTCCTGGAGATGGGAAGTACAGTGCCTGCACTCTGAAGGAGGGGTGTTAATGTTGCAGTTTAAAAACTGTAGTGTAAAGCACCCTTCTGGCAAGACAGTGATGGAGTGAATGATGGTGAAAGTTTTTCTTTTTCGGGCCACCCTGCCTTGGTGGGAATCGGCCAGTGTGATAATAAAAATAATAATAATAACTTCTTTTAACTCTCCAGTTATTTCCCACTACAATAGAGTAACTCAACAAAGAAGAAAGCACCCTGACTATCACTCATTCAATCACCATCTTGCCAAAAAGGAACCAATATTAGAGTTAAAATAATCCTCCAAACTGCAATGGCCTCGCCCCTATTTCAGGCACTGTACTTACCACCTCCAGGACTCAAGTCCAGTTAACTGGTTTTCCTGAATCTCTTCATAAATGTTACTTTGCTCATGCTCCAACAGCATGTCAAATCATAAAAACCACTTGTCTCCACTCAATCCTATCTAAAACACTCACAGAAGTCTGTTGGATGTCCAAGCCCCCTTGTCATGACCTGTACTCAATCTAGCCCACCTTTCTCCTTTAATTCATAAACTTTCACTTCTCTCTCTTTCCTACTGATGACATTCTCCCTGTATCCCAACCACCTCTTACTTTCACTGTAGCTACCACTAAATAATGATCTATCTCTTGCCCCTCTAAAAACCTTAACATCCAGAAGCCTACCCATCAACCTTTTATATACTAATACATAGTCCAAGAAACTGCTATCATGCCCTTTATTGTATATCACATACTTATTTATCCTCTTAAATTATGTGTTATCCATTACCAAATGTTTGTATACTTAGTTCAATTAGAGGTCCCTATTATTTATCCCTGGAACTCCAAACTTACCTACTATGCCTTCTACAACAGTTTCTCCCACTTTATCATTTAGGTTCCATACAACAATTATTTTCTTACTTGGTTCAAAACTCCCAAAATCCCTCTCTCTCCCTCTTTCCTGTACCCTCCTCTTTTCCCTAGGTGTGTAAACACTTATTATTACCCACTTTTCACATGATAAAACTTACAAAGCAGTGTTGCCAAATTTTTTGAAGCCTCATCTAGCACCTTATTCAACCAGATGACGACCTGCTGTTTAACCAACTCATTTCCAAGAGGCTTTGCGCTGCCTTGAACACTGGGTCCTGGGGAGAGAATTCATGTGTTGTTTATCATTACACACTCAAGAACGACCATATTTTAGGGCTTCCAATTATTTTATTCAGTTTCTTAATATTATAAGAGGGATATAAACAGTAACATTTTCAATAATCTAAGAGGGATATTAATATAATAAAATTACTTCATACATGCAAGAAAAATATTAATTAGAGATGATTGAATGTTTTAAAATAATCATAAATATATAAACAGGAGAATGGTGAAATAATAAATTACAGGTGAGTGTACATATAAAATGTATGAGACATATACACCTACCATCCGACTTACGACCTGCTCGACTTACGACCGTGTTTTTTATGCCAAATTTCTGGGAAATAAACAACTATTTGTGTTGTACACAGTGTTTATCCTAAACCTTACAGTATAAAACACAGTACTAACAACATAAAAAGTAAAGTAAAACATGAAATACCAAAATAAAACCATAAAATAAAGTCATTACAAAAATGTTTTGTTGATATTCAGTAGTAAAGTTCGACTTACGGCTATTTCGACTTACGACCAGTTTCTCGGAACCGAACTCGGTCGTAAGTCGGATGGTAGGTGTACATATAAATATTTATTATGAGGATAACAGATCAATAAACATTACCTAAAATTTCTGGTAGATTGTGGAAGAAAAGATAAAGTGAGTGAGGATTCCTGCAAGAGAGAGATTGGGGAGCTTCCTTCACCCTCACCTTGCACTATCTCTTGCAACCGTTTCTCAAGCAGACTTTTTCCTTCGACTCCTGTTACACCAAGAAAGCTCATTGTCAATGTATCTACAATCTTTGAACACAATGAACAGTGTCCACATTTAAATAATGAAAAAAAAAATGATCTCAACAGCTGTCTTCTACCAAGACAGAGTGACCAAAATAACAGGAAATTGCATTCACCATCATTCTTTCAATTACTGTCAAGCAGGAAATGTGTTAACATCACAATTCAGATTGCCATCCAACTGCAAAATCTCTACCTCTTCTTCAGAGTGCAGGCCCTACCTTTCCCACCTCCAGGGTTTAGGCTCAGTTACCTGGTTTCCCCTGAATCCTTTCATCAATGTTACCTCACTCACACTCAACAGCACATCAATAAAAAATCACTTGTCTCCATTCACTTTTTCCTAACATGCCTACATAAACCTGCTGGATGTTCAATTCTTTAATACTGTACTTAAAGAATGTATAGCACAAATGTTTAGATGCCTCTCTTATCTACTGTATTTATCCTTTACTGTGAATGATATAATTGCTAAACTATGTACAGCAAATAAAACCTATATCAGGATATAGAGTAGCCATTATCTAATTTACAGAAATAAAGTCAAGAGATTTAAAGAACTTAGTCATCCAAGGAAATACCACCAGAGGCAACCTCCTCCTCCTCCAGGTGGTGAGTCTTTTGGCCTCACACAATGCATTCCTGAAATGTCCTGTCATGCAAATTCATGCCATAACTCTTGAAGACACTCCTTAAGTCCCTTTAATTCATCCTTAGAACTTAAATTTGATATTTTAAATATTTTTGTATTGTCTTGATTTTCTCATTGAAATCTGATTCCGATTAAAGCATACAACAACTGGAAGGCAAATTTTTTGTCAAATATACAAGTATGTTGTGAACAAAGCCATGATACTAATATTGTGAATGCTTAGTTAAGACAGATGCTAACATAAATAAGCACCTGGCATTCAAATCTCTCCAGGCAGAAACAGTTCCCTATCATTAGTTTTACAAGTCTTTGGCAACTATCACAAGGCAGATCACAACAGTGACTATTTCAAGACCTCTACACAGGTCAACAACTCGCCAATCTGCAGCAAATTCACCAACATCCACATTACTGTTACATTATTTACACCACTCCACCCTAAGATCTATCATAATTACAAAAAGATGGGTAAATGAAACACATCTAAAACATTTAGGAGTCTTTATTGCCAAGATGTTTTACCTATGTAGCAGGCTTCTTCAATCAAATACAGAGGTGATTAATATACCAAAACAATTGAGAAAGTGTATATTTTGGGATGTTCAGTCCCCTAGCCTTGATAGAAGTAGAAAAGTCATCTTGGGGGTATTCAGCCCCCCATCCCAGCTGCAAATTGTTCAGATCCATAGCTTCAATCAATCTGATTAACCACAATGACCAAAGCTATGGAAATGATCACCTTCTGTCTAGGCTGACATGACTACTTCAAGACAACTCGAGATAACTTGTCCACTTCTACCAAGGGTGAGGGATTAAACATCTCAAAATCATACATCTTCAACAGTCTTCAATACATTCATTACCTCTATTTTTGACTGAAATCTACACGTCTTATTTATCTACTTGTCAGTATAGTACACCATTAACCCTTTGACTGTTTCAGGCCCCTTTCTGAAACTGTCATTCTATGTCGCTAAATTTTTGAAAAAAAAAAAAAATTATTTTTTCTTATGAAATGATAGAGAATCTTTTCCCGATGGTAATGACACCAAAAGTTCGAAATTTGGTAGAAAACTCATGGAATTATGCTCCCATGAAGTTAGCGGTCTCGGCGACATATGCGTATCGGCGATTTCGCCGACTCTGAGCCCTATTTTCAGCCAATTCTGTTGTTCCAGTTGACCAAACTCATAGCTATTTCTTTAGAACTCCATTTTATCTATCAGCTGAGTACAAGAAACCTCCCATTTACCAATTTGGACTACCCAATATTGTGGTCAGAAATTGGCAATTTGGCCAATTTCACGCAAACTAAAAAAGATGCCAATTTCAAAATAGGGTCCAGAATAAACAAGGTAGACATTCTTGGCACTAAAATAACATATCCTCTGTTCATTAGTCACATCTCTAGGCCCTCTTATATTATTATTGCTTTCTATTTTGATTTTTTATTCATACAAAAAAATACAAAATTTACTGTTAAGCAGACTACTGCATTATTGTAAAAATGATATAAATAATATCAGTGCACTAGTGAAAGAATATCAGACTCCCCAGTTGACGTGTATGGGACGTGTGGTGTGATTTGTTTACTCCTGAACATTGGTAAAAATCGAACATTTCCGCTACTTTGAGCTCAGTTTCAAGGTCGTTTTCCTCGTCAAAGTAATGAAAATCATCTCTATTTCTGTAATATGTTTTCCATTTTATCACCTAAGACCATGAAAACGCAAATACATCGATAAATACTATACGAAAATACACCTCAAAGTCGGCGTTTTAATCCAAAAAAACAATCATTTTTTTTTCTCATTACACACTGTGTGCTGCAGGATTTTTTTTATGTGGTGCACACTGACCACACAGACCCATTCTCTCACATGTGGGCCTACCAGCTTTCTTCCGCTTGATTTGAAGCCGCTAGAATTATTGAGTATATATACATCTGAAACACTGTCTCGTAAGATGTATATGTATGACCAAAACAGTCAAAGGGTTAACATAATGATATGTATTAAAAATTAAAAATTTATTTACCCACATATCTATTAAGTTTTAAAGACTATTTAGCATTTTTCCCATATATAGGATCCTAGCCGCTATCTTCCCATTGCTGTATCAGTTGAACTCTTTAATTTTTTTTTTTTTTTTTTTAATACTGTCACAGACCTGTCCATGGGGGGTGTTGACCCCTGAAACCCTCTCCAGGTATACATAGTACTTCACTTTCCAGAAACACAATCATTATGCCACCTAAATGTCTATTGTGAAGTAAAGTGAAATAAAATACTGTATTGTAAATTATTTTTTATTATTAACACACTGGCCGATTCCCACCAAGGCAAGGTGGCCTGAAAAAGAAAAACTTTCACCATCATTCACTCCATCACTGTCTTGCCAGAAGGGTGCTTTACACTACAGTTTTTAAACTGCAACATTTACACATTCAAACGATTTCAGGAAGAAGTGAAGTCAGTACATCTACACTTACCCACAAATACTGCATGAATAATATGAAGTGAAGATAAAAACAGAGTAGTAAATTGAGAAATTTGTGCTTTTGCTGTGGCTGATGGTCTAAGAGTAATTGATGCCATGAGAGCAGCATGTCGCAGGTGGAGGACACGAGAGAGAGCCTCAGCACAGCTACAGCACTCAACAAGCATCACTGACACCACAGCATCCAACACAGCCTGCAAAATAAATTGTACAGTTCATCATCACATTTTTGAGCTTATCTGAGCCAGGGAGCTTCCTCTTACAACTGAAATTCCAGAATAAAGAAATTCCAGAATAAACACAGATCAAAAGTACGTACATATATTTATGAAAAAAATAGGAAAAATTAATGGTAATGGAAACACTTATAATGCACAGTGTTTACATAGCTATGTTGAATATTTAAAACATCATTTGTAGCAGAAAAAATACTGGAAGAGCTGCTTCTCTTTCTTTCAACAAACCTGCCATATCCCACCAAGGCAGGGTGGTCCAAAGGGAAAAACGAAAGCTTCTCCTTTTAGATTTAGTAATATACTGTATATATAGAAGAGGTTACTAGCCCCTTGCTCCCAGCATTTTAGTCTCCTCTTATGACACGCATGAACTGGAAAAACTGTGGTAGGATAAATGCACTTCAGCTTTAAAATTTACATATTGTCAATGTCTTTTCCTGTATATCAGCCTCAAACGACTAATAGTTTTAATTTATTTCACATGTATCGATGATAGATCAGATGTGTAATTTTCCAAAAAGAAAACAGATATGTTATATACTGTATGCAAAACCTAGTAAGGTCAACACTTAAAACACTCAAAATACATATCCATCAATAAAGTACAATACACAGTATTGTGTGTTATATACAGTATGTTACATTGATTGTGTTATATTCTATCGTATAACATTTTAACCCAAAGTTTTTAAACATACCTGAACATTATCAGCTTCATAGCTAATAAGATTTGAGCATCCACGAACAATTGTGCTACGGAAGTGTGTTATGCTGGCCCACTGACGCTCAATAATTGGAAACCAAGAAAACACCTAAAAATATATGAAAACAGTAGGTATTCTTAAACTTTTCTTACTGTGATTGTCACCATAATACTGACTGATGTTGCAGTAGTCAAGCATAGGCTTTGTTACAAGTACTTCTGGCAGTTCAGTATATGCATGGATGATTATCAAACTAAATGTAAATTATGTGCTCGGCCTCATGAGTAAAACAGGATAGAAACCAGACCAAATACACACTCACTGCATTATATTACTGCAATTAAACTCAGATTAGAAATACTCAACAGAGTATCAGTTGATTTTAAAAAAAATTCACTCATATAAGAAAGAACATTAATTACAGAATAAAAAAGGGTATTGATTCTATGCCTAAAAAATTGGAAGTGTTCTGAGTGTTTAATTGAATGAATCTTGATAAGTGATATGTTCAGTCAGATAAAGATGCATCACATACACACTTTTTGCTTCTTTATGTGACACTAATTACCAAAACTATAATTATATTGAAATTACATAAAAAGCTAGAAATGTAGATATAAAAAAGATGCAAAATTAGTATTTATTTTCTAATTACAAAGATAAATCTAATTATTACTAGAAAAAATCTAAATATACTAAAATTATTACAGCAAGTGTTAACATCAAAAGAGATGCTGCAACTTTTGTTAATTTACTGAAGAATAAAAAAAAAAATGACAGTACAGGGCTAAGTCATTAATCCTATGCTTCTATACATTCTTTCAAGCATCTCTGCTGTCCTTATAAATCATATAAATCAGGAAGAAATGATTAGGTTACAGACAGTATATATAGTTAGGAATGCATGGAGGTACAGTGATTAAACCAAGTTTATTATTTATGCATTTTAAAGCTGACAAGACATTTATAACTAACAAGTATTATTCACTAGGGAAGTCTGACCACTGATTGAGATGCAGGAGTAGAAGGACCCCCAAAACTAACACAAGGCTCCCATATCATTCCTCAAATACCTTAGCAGCTTTGGGAGACAACTGGAGTGCAGTGTGAGTGTGATGAGCAAGCAGTAGTAGCTGTGTAGCAGGCAAATATTGACTGTGTTCAGTGAGGCCCCACAATGCTTCAGGTACTCTAACCAGCAGGTAAACCTGTACTGCTACAGAGTAATGAGAGTCTGGTGCTGGTGACCTGAAAGATTATCTTACGTAAATTTGATTCATGGCTAACACTCACCCTTTATCATACAATATAGCAAAATTCAAAATGCTCCATAACTGTTTCCTTCTTTGTACTGCTCTAATTTAATTTAGTGTTGTACTCTTAACATGGTATAAATTATTTATTTCTAATTATATTTACAATACTGTACTGTACAAAATTTAAATAGGGTAAACATATATAAAAACAACTGTGAAGTCTTGAAAACATATAATCAAGCAATTATTAATTTAAAAGAAACAGTGGAGATGGTTTGCTGAACTCTGATGCATATCTTGAGTGAGTAATAACACACCTATCTTTCCCATCACTTTGTTGGCTCTGTGTCTTGAAACCAATAAGACCCCGTTGCTGAAGGCTTTCACAGAGGCCTTCCATGGTCTTAATATTATTGCAGATAGCTTCAGCACTCTCCCGCATTTCAGCAATGGTGTCAGCAGCCTCAATTAAATCCCTATATCTCTCTCTAAAATAAAATATTAAAGTTTTTTTGGCAAAGTAATATGTATTGTAAAAATATGTAATATACTTCAAAGCAAATTCAGTCAAAATATTAAATAAATACGGTATGTACTGAAAGTTGTAAAAATACTAAATGAAAGCTTTACTATAGCAATGAATACAAGAGCAACAGCACCAACCATTCCCACTCGCAAGCACCCTCACTTCCCTAATTAATGCATTAACCCTTAAACTACTGATGATGGGAAAAAGCATAACTCTGACCTTGTGTCTGGTTTAACCCTTTGACTGTTTCGGCCGGATATATACGTCTTATGACCCAGTGTTTCTGACATATATACACTCAATAATTCTAGCGGCTTCAAATCAAGCAGGAGAAAGCTGGTAGGCCCACATGTGAGAGAATGGGTCTGTGTGGTCAGTGTGCACTGTATAAAAAAAATCCTGCAGCACACGGTGCATAATGAGAAAAAAAACCTCCGACCATTTTTGGATTAAAACACCGACTTTGAGGTGCAGTATTTTCGTATGGTATTTATGGTTGTATTCTCATTTTCTTGGTCTCATTTGATAGAATGGAAAACATATTACAGAAATAGAGATGATTTGATTAGTTTCACGATGAAAACGACTTTGAAATTGAGCTCAAAGTAGTGGAAATGTTCGATTTTTACCAATGTTCAAGAGTAAGCAAATCACACCGCATATCCAATACACGTCAACTGGGGAGTCTAATATTCTTTCACTAGTGCACTGATATTATTTATACCATTTTTACAATAATGCAGTAGTCTGCATAACAGTAAATCTTCTATTTTTTGTGAGAATAAAAAATCAAAATAGAAAGCAAGAGTAATATAAGAGGGGCCTGGAGACGTGACTAATGAACAGAGAATATGTTATTTTAGTGCCAAGAATGTCTGCATTGTTTATTGTGGACCCTATTTTGAAACTGGCATCTTTTTGAATTTGCGTGAAATTGGCCAAATTGCCAATTTATGACCACTTTATTGGGTAGTTGAAATCAGTAAATGGGCAGTTTCTTATACTCAATTGATAGAAAAAATGGAGTTCTAAAGAAGTAGCTATAAATTTGCTCGACTGGAACAATGGAATTGGCCAAAAATAGGGCTCAAATTTGGCGAAATCGCCGATGCGTATATATCACCAAGATCGCTAACTTCACGGGAGCATAATTCCGTAAGTTTTCTATCAAATTTCATACTTTTGGTGCAATTACCATCGGAAAAAGATTCTTTATCATTTCATGAGAATTTTTTTTTTTTTTTTTTTTTTTTCAAAAAATTTTGCGACACTATGAGACACTTCAGGATTTCGGGGTGTGACAGTCAAAGGGTTAAAATAACAACTTTGAGTTATTTTCTAGGATAGTTCTTATTTTGTTATTGGCTCCTTCTTGGTATCATTTGAAAGAATGGAAGACCTACTACTGAAATAGAGATGATTTTGGTTAGATTTAGGAATGAAAGGAGCTTGAAATTAGGCTCAAAATAGCAGAAATATTTTATTCTTTCCTGATGATGGATAAGACCCCCTACACCCCAGTCTGTTATATGGGTTTTTAATAGGCCTGATTCAAATATTGGGACACCGTAAACCATGACAAATCATTCCTGGTTATATTTTATTTTCTGAGAAATAAAGTAAATCTATTTTTGTGTGATTATGAATTCAAAATGGAAGGCAAGTGTAATACAGGAGAGACCTGGGGAATTTTAATTAAAAAACAGACCCAAATTTTTGTTTTAAAGTCCCCGGGAATGTATAGTAACTTTTGTTTTTTTTGAAACTATTTTTAAATTATTTTTTTTTTTAAATTTTTTAAAAAAATTGGGCCCAAATTTTAAACCGACTTTAACGTCCCAATTTTATAAAGGTAACTGAATAACAGTTTTGTGCAAAACACACATATTTTCCCCTACCATAAACGCAAATCCCCTTTTTTGCTTTCCCAATTTTAAACCCCGAGTTTTCCTTAAAAACTTTTGAAAACCTTTTCCACCAGTGGGGCTCAAAAAACCCCAAGGTTTATTTCCCCTTTAAACCCCATAAATGGATAAAAACTCTGAAACAAGCCCATTTGATAAAAAAGGACTATAAAAGAAAGAGCACCCAAGGGTATCCCTACGGGCAGAAATTCAACGGGGGACAAAATGCCCAACATTTCCAAATGTCCGGGGGATCAATCCTGGATCCTTCAATTTTTGAGTCAAAGGCACTACGATTTGGAGCCTGAATAATAACACCTTTTTAAAATTTAACAAAAAATTTTGTAACAAATAAAAAATAAAATCAAAAAAAAAAAAAAATTAAAAAAAACCTACTTAAGAAAGTTTAAAAAATCACCTTACTCTCTTTATAAGAGTGTTTTCTGAGAATTAAAACCAAAAGTTGGAGTATTTTTGGACTCATCCACTGTGACAATAGTCCCCACTAAAAGGGAAACCCCCCAAGGAATTTTCCTTGATGCTGGTGGGCTCTTATCAGGAACTGGGTCTGTGGGTCCAGTTTTTCCCCGAGTTAAACCTGAAAAACCCTTTTCCCTCCCCCCCCCCAAGCCAAAAGTATAATCCTATGGGGTTTTTGTGCTTCCCCCTTGATTATAATAATAATCACACTAAGGAACACACTGCTGCATGTACGTGATAACTTAAGAATATAAAAAAATATAGATACAGTGGTACCTCAGGATATGAACAACTCAAAATTCAAACAATTATGTAAGTGTATTTATGTAAGCACTTTTGTAAATGTATTTTTGGGGGCCTGAAAAGGATTAATCTAATTTACATTATTCCTTATGGGAATAAATTCGTTCAGTATCGGCACTCGAACAGCCTTCTGGAACAAATTAGGTTCGTATCCCGAGGTACCACTGTATATACAAAATTTTACATAGATAAGAGTAAGGTGATGAGGGTATCAAATGATTTAGATAAAGAACTGATGGAGGAAAAAAGTGAGTGGTGTGCTGAGGTATCTGTCGAGACAAAAAAACGTTATCCATGGAGGCAAAGAAGGGAATGTACAGAAGTACACCTACCATCCGACTTACGACCTGCTCGACTTACGACCACTCGACTTGCGACCGTTTTTCTTATGCCAAATTTCTGGGAAATAAACAACTATTTGTATTGTACACAGTGTTTATCCTAAGCCTTACAGTATAAAATACAGTACTAACAACATAAAAAGTAAAGTAAAACAAGAAATACCAAAATAAAACAATAAAATAAAGTCATTACAAAAATGTTTTGTTGATATTCAGTAGTAAAGTTTGACTTACGACCATTTCAACTTACGACCAGTTTCTCGGAACCGAACTCGGTCATAAGTCGGATGGTAGGTGTATAGTGGTACCAACACTCTTATATGGGTGTGAAGCTTGGGTTGCAAATGCTGCAGTGAGGAGGTGGCTGGAGGCAGTGGAGATGTCCTGTCTAAGGACACTGTGGTGTAAATATTATCCAGAGAATTTGGAGTGTGGAAATTAGGAGGAGGTGTGGAATTACTAAAAGTATTAGTCAGAGGGCTAAAGAGGGGTTGTTGAGGTGGTTTGGTCATTTAGAGAGAGTGGATCAAAGTAGAATGACTTGGAGAGCATATAAATCTGTAGGGGAAGGAAGGCAGGGTAGGGGTCATCCTCAAAAAGGTTAGAAGGAGAGGGTAAGGGAGGTTTTGTGGGTGAGGGGCTTGGACTTCCAACAAGCATGTGTGAGCGTGTTAGATAGGAGTGAATGGAGACAAATAGTTTTTGGGACCTGACGAGCTGCAGAAGTGTGAACAGGGTAATATTCAGTGAATGGATTCAGGGAAACTGGTTATTTTTATATAGCCAGACTTGAGTACTGGAAATGGGAAGCACAATGCCTGCACTTTAAAGGAGGGGGTTTGGGATATTGGCAGTTTGGAGGGGTACGTTAAATATCTTTATATATGCTTCTAAACTGTTGTATCTGGGTGCCTCTGCAAAAACAGTGATTATGTGTGAGTGAGGTGAAAGTGTTGAATGATGATGAAAGTATTTTCTTTTTGGGGATTTTCTTTCTTTTTGGGTCCCCCTGCCTCAGTGGGAGATGGCCAACTTGTTGAAAAAAAAAATGATAATATTCCTGGGGAATGGAAATAAGTCACTTTGACTTTATTTGGAGTTATCCTAGGTAATTTACATTAAGTATAATAAATGTACTTATGTGTACCTGTTCCTAAATAAATTTACTTATTTACTTACTAAACCTTAAGAGATAATACACCCCCTGGCAATGGGACATAATCAAGTTTGATCCAGGGAAGGGGAGGGCAGTTTCAATTCTGGGGTTAAATGCCCTTCACTAAGATCAAGGAGCACCCCTTAAAGAGATAAATCAAAATGTCAATAGTTATATATATGTACATGTATAACAATAAAAGGCCAATGCGTATGCTACTCCTGAGTGTGTCTGCATGTAAATTCTCTAGTATTAAGTGCACTGTACCATCAGGATATATATATACAGTGGACCCCCGGCTTACGATATTATTTCATTTCAGAAGTATGTTCCTGGAGTTTACCTGGAGAGAGTTTCGGGGGTCAATGCCCCCGCGGCCCGGGGAAATAACCTCCTTGACTTGGTTCTTGCCAGTAGGGAAACACTAATTAATAATCTTGAGGTTAATGATGAGCTTGGGGAGAGTGATCACAAATCACTCAGTTTTAATATATCATGGAATTCCCCTAATAATGGCAATCAAGTCTCCGTCCCTGACTTTCGCTTGGCTGATTTCATAGGACTGAAAAATTACTTAGGTGGGCTGAACTGGAATGACCTGACTAAGGGTCAGGTAGGTGGTGATGGTTGCCGATATGATGCTTTCCAGGGCATAGTTCTAGCTGCTCAGTCAAATTATGTTCCAAATAGGAAATCAGATCAAACAAAAATGATCCTAAATGGATGAACAATAGATTAAAATATCTGATTGGTCAAAAGAGAGGCATATATAGGCAAATCAAAAGAGGAGAGGGCAATTAAGAATTCGATATATTCAGTTAAAGAGAGAAATAAAAAAGGGAATTAGAAAAGCAAAAAGAGATTATGAGGTTAAAGTTGCAAGAGAATCGAAGACTAACCCAAAAGGATTCTTTCAGGTATACAGAAGTAAGATCAGGGACAAGATAGGCCACTCAAAAGTTCCTCGGGTCAGCTCACTGACAGTGATAAGGAAATGTGTAGAATTTTTAAACACATACTTCCTCTCAGTTTTTACACAGGAGGATACCAGCGATATACCAGTAATGATAAATTATGTTAGAACAGGACGATAATAAACTGTGCACTATTAGGGTCACAAGTGACATGGTCCTTAGGCAAATAGATAAATTGAAACCTAACAAATCCCCAGGCCCTGATGAACTGTATGCAAGGGTTCTAAAGGAATGTAAAGAGGAGCTTAGCACACCTTTGGCTAAATCTTTTCAACATATCACTACAAACTGGCATGGTGCCAGATAAGTGGAAAATGGCAAATGTGATACCTATTTTCAAAACAGGTGACAGGTCCTTAGCTTCGAACTATAGACCAATAAGCCTAACCTCCATAGTGGGAAAATTTATGGAATCAATAATTGCCGAGGCAGTTCGTAGCCACCTTGAAAAGCATAAATTAATCAACGAATCTCAGCATGGTTTTACAAAGGGGCGTTCCTGCCTTACGAATTTATTAACTTTTTTCACTAAGGTATTTGAGGAGGTAGATCATGGTAATGAATATGATATTGTGTATATGGACTTCAGTAAGGCTTTTGACAGGGTCCCTCATCAGAGACTATTGAGGAAAATTAAAGCACATGGAATAGGAGGAGAAATTTTTTCCTGGATAGAGGCATGGTTGACAAATAGGCAGCAGAGAGTTTGCATAAATGGGGAGAAATCAGAGTGGGGAAGCGTCACGAGCGGTGTTCCACAGGGTCAGTGTTGGGCCCCCTGCTGTTCACAATCTACATAAACGACATAGATGAGGGCATAAAGAGCGACATCGGCAAGTTTGCCGATGACACCAAAATAGGCCGTCGAATTCATTCTGACGAGGACATTCGAGCACTCCAGGAAGATTTGAATAGACTGATGCAGTGGTCGGAGAAGTGGCAGATGCAGTTTAATATAGACAAATGCAAAGTTCTAAATGTTGGACAGGACAATAACCATGCCACATATAAACTAAATAATGTAGATCTTAATATTACGGATTGCGAAAAAGATTTAGGAGTTCTGGTTAGCAGTAATCTGAAACCAAGACAACAGTGCATAAGTGTTCGCAATAAAGCTAATAGAATCCTTGGCTTCATATCAAGAAGCATAAATAATAGGAGTCCTCAGGTTGTTCTTCAACTCTATACATCCTTGGTTAGGCCTCATTTAGATTATGCTGCACAGTTTTGGTCACCGTATTACAGAATGGATATAAATTCTCTGGAAAATGTACAAAGGAGGATGACAAAGATGATCCCATGTATCAGAAACCTTCCCTATGAGGATAGACTAAGGGCCCTGAATCTGCACTCTCTAGAAAGACGTAGAATTAGGGGGGATATGATTGAGGTGTATAAATGGAAGACAGGAATAAATAAAGGGGATGTAAATAGTGTGCTGAAAATATCTAGCCTAGACAGGACTCGCAGCAATGGTTTTAAGTTGGAAAAATTCAGATTCAGGAAGGATATAGGAAAGTACTGGTTTGGTAATAGAGTTGTGGATGAGTGGAACAAACTCCCAAGTACCGTTATAGAGGCCAGAACGTTGGTGTAGCTTTAAAAATAGGTTGATAAATACATGAGTAGATGTGGGTGGGTGTGAGTTAGACCTGATAGCTTGTGCAACAGGTCGGTTGCCGTGTTCCTCCCTTAAGTCAATGTGACCTGACCTGACTAGGTTGGGGGGGCATTGGCTTAAGCCGGTAGGAGACTTGGACCTGCCTCGCATGGGCCAGTAGGCCTTCTGCAGTGTTCCTTCGTTCTTATGTTCTTATGTTCTTAAACCAACGTACGAGCCACAGCCCGGCTGATCAGGAACTGACTTTAGGTGCTTGTCCAGTGCCAGCTTGAAGACTGCCAGGGGTCTGTTGGTAATCCCCCTTATGTGTGCTGGGAGGCAGTTGAAACAGTCTTGGGCCCCTGACACTTATTGTATGGTCTCTTAACGTGCTAGTGACACCCCTGCTTTTCATTGGGGGTATGGTGCATCGTCTGCCAAGTCTTTTGCTTTCGTAGTGAGTGATTTTCGTGTGCAAGTTCGGTACTAGTCCCTCTAGGATTTTCCAGGTGTATATAATCATGTATCTCTCCCTCCTGCGTTCCAGGGAATACAGGTTTAGAAACCTCAAGCGCTCCCAGTAATTGAGGTGTTTTATCTCCGTTATGCGCGCCGTGATAGTTCTCTGTACATTTTCTAGGTCGGCAATTTCACCTGCCTTGAAAGGTGCTGTTAGAGTGCAGCAATATTCCAGCCTAGATAGAACAAGTGACCTGAAGAGTGTCATCATGGGCTTGGCCTCCCTAGTTTTGAAGGTTCTCATTATCCATCCTGTCATTTTTCTAGCAGATGCGATTGATACAATGTTATGGTCCTTCAGGTGCCATTACTGAACAAATTTGTTCCCATAAGGAATATTGTGAGTTAGATTAGTCCATTTCAGACCCCCAAACATACACGTACAAACGCACTTACATAAATACGCTTACATAATTGGTCGCATTGGGAGCTGATCGTAAACCGGGGGTCCACTGTATACATAACCTCATGTCACCCAACCTAACCTGACTGACAATTTTATGGCTGGTCTTGGTCTCTCCTCACACACAGTGTGTCTGTGGTTCAATCTCTGGCAAGGGTGGAAACACTGGTCATGTTTCCTTACACCTACTGTCCCTGTTCACCTAGTAGGCAAGTAGGTACCTGGGTGTTAGTTGACTAGTATGGGTTGCATCCTGGGCGGCAAGATTAAAGGGCCCCAATGGAAATATAAGTCCCTCGACGATGCACTGACTTTCTTCAGTTATCCTGAGTGGCTTACCCTCCAGGGTTAAAATTCCGAACAAAATCTTATCTTATTGGGGTGTCCCATAGCTCGACTACTAGCACACTCATCTCACACACCGAGGTCCAGGGGTCGATCCCCGGTACGGGTGGAAACATTAGGACATGTTTCCTTAAGACACCTGCTGCCCATGTTCACCTATCAGTAAAAATAGGTACCTGGGTGTTAGTGGACTGGTGTGGGTCGCATCCTGGGACAAAACTGACCTAATTTGCCCGAAATACTCAGCATAACAAGCGGCTTTATATACAGTAGTATGTCATTGATGTCAGTTATGACTGTATACCTTATACATGTACTAGTAGAAATAAATATTATTACTACCTGCAGTGTAGGCGCACCTAGTGACTTTCTTTATACTCTCCTCCTAGACATACACAGCTTCACATATGAACCTCGTGATGTGTCCCAGCACAGTATCCTAACTTTAACTCAACATCGTATCATTCCTTCAGAATACGATCAGTTATCTATGATGTTCTTCCTTCCTTCTTAATCTCTCTCCTGCAGGTGACGTGGTTCTTCTTGTTGGGGTTTATAGGGCCACTGACGGCTTGACCAGTATGACTGTAAGTTTATTAATAATGTATTATTATTGTTATTATTATAATCAAGGGTGAGGCGCTTAACCCGTAGGGTTATACAGCGCCTGTGGGGGGATGTGGAAGGTATTTAGACTTATTCAGGGAACTGGAGCACAGGTTCAGTTCCCTAGATCGAGAGCCCTTCAGCAGCGTCAAGGAACCTCCCTTGAGGGGTATTAATAATATAATGATCTTTATTTCTACAAATACATGTACAAGGTATACAGGCCTAGCTGACATCAATGACATACTATTGTATAGAAAGCCGCTTGTTATGCAGAGCATTTTAGACAAATTAGGTCAGTTTTGTCCCAATATACGACCCACACCAGTCCACTAACACCCATATACCCATTTTAAACTGATGGATGAACAGGGACAGGGACAGCAGGTGTGTTATGGAAACACGTCCCTAATGTTTTCCAGCCGTACCGGAGAAGATTCGAACTCCGGACCTCAGAGTGTGAGCTGAATACGCTAGCGACCGAGTTGGTGAACATACACAACCCGTGTAAGGAAACACGCCCAATGTTTCCACCCCTACGCCGGGAATAGAACCCGGACACTCACCGTGAGAAGCGAAAGCTTTACCACCGGGCTACGGGCCACCAGGTACATGTATACATAATAACAGTTACATAAATTATCACATATAGCAGCATATGTGTAGAATACCTAGGAAAACCCAGAAAAGTCAGACAAACTGACTTATTTCCTCTGGGGTCCTTATTGAGTCTTGCTTCCCCGGGAGTTTACCTGGAGAGTTTACCTGCTATTTCTTTGACCAGTGTCTCCCTACGCATTTCAGATATATCGACCTCTTTTAGTCGCTCTGTTATTCTTTTCCGTCGCCTGTAAAGGGAGCGCCTGTCTCTTTCTATTTTACATCTACTCCTCCTTTTTCTTAGAGGAATAAGCCTTGTGCATACATCGAGTGCCACCAAGTTAATCTGTTCTAGGCATAAGTTGGGGTCTGTGTTGCTTAGTATATCTTCCCAGTCAGAGAAAAAATATTTTGTCAAATTCTGGGAGGGATTATAACCCCTACAGTTTTAGCGCTTCCCTGTGAATAAAATGAGCAAAAAATGGCCTGTTTCCCCCCTACCTTGGATCATACTTGACTGCCTCCCATCATAGACATAGACAAGGATGTCAGCCACAGCACCGTGTCTTCCTTTGCAGATGACACCCGAATCTGCATGACAGTGTCTTCCATTGCAGACACTGCAAAGCTCCAGGCAGACATCAACCAAATCTTTCAGTGGGCTGCAGAAAACAATATGAAGTTCAACGATGAGAAATTTCAATTACTCAGATATGGTAAACATGAGGAAATTAAATCTTCATCAGAGTACAAAACAAATTCTGGCCACAAAATAGAGCGAAACACCAACGTCAAAGACCTGGGAGTGATCATGTCGAACTTGCACACGAAAATCACTCATTACGAAAGCAAAAGACTTGGCAGACGATGCACCATCCCCCCAATGAAAAGCAGGGGTGTCACTAGCACGTTAAGAGACCATACAATAAGTGTCAGGGGCCCGAGACTGTTCAACTGCCTCCCAACACACATAAGGGGGATTACCAACAGACCCCTGGCAGTCTTCAAGCTGGCACTGGACAAGCACCTAAAGTCAGTTCCGGATCAGCCGGGCTGTGGCTCGTATGTTGGTTTGCGTGCAGCCAGCAGCAACAGCCTGGTTGATCAGGCTCTGATCCACCAGGAGGCCTGGTCTCAGACCGGGCCGCGGGGGCGTTGACCCCCGGAACTCTCTCCAGGTAAACTCCAGGTAAACATAGGTGCTCAGGAAATACATTCTCCCCGGACACCGGATAAAGTAAGTTAATTTATGTACAGGCACATATAAGTACAGTTACACAAATTATCATACCTATGAAAACCAAAAAAAAATCAAAGTAACTTATTTCCATTGGGACTCTTGGGATGTGCAGCTTGCAGTATACAATTACAAATATACACAAATAACCCGCACATAAAAGACAGAAGCTTACGACGACGTTTCGGTCCGACTTGGACCATTGACAAAGTCACACTACTACTACTACTACTACTACCACTACTACTACCTCCACCTCTTCCTGCCTATATATAGCCGTCCTGCTCCTCCCCTGTTAGTGTGACTTTGTCAATGGTCGAAGTCGGACCGAAACGTCGTCGTAAGCTTCTGTCTTTTATGTGCGGGTTATTTGTGTATCGTTCCAGTCACGGTATTGTGCCTTTTTGTTATTTAGTTATTACAAATATACAAATACAAATTTTATTTTTTTTTGCATAGTATACAAAGTAAGACTTACGTGCGATGAATGGTTTTTGAAAACCGACAAGTTGTCGGTTTTCAAAAAACCATTCATCACATCTATCAGACACTGCAACATCATGGGATCTTGGTACAACCTTTAGACGACGACTTACACTAGTGGCAGGTTCCACTATGACCCCACCTCCTCCTGGTTCGACTCACCTAACTGCAGTATATAAGCCACCTCTCTGGCCCTATGCTGTACTTCCTACAAGAGTGATGGACTGAACACATCGATTCCAGGTTGAGGGACTGATTACCTCAAACTCTTCCTCTCCTTACCCATTTCTACTTTGTATTGGGCTGATGAAGCCACTGTGTGGCGAAACGTTTCTTCAATAAAGATCCCCATATGTTGAATAAGTGTTGTTAGGTAAGACACATATGCAACAGTTAGGTATCTTTATTTTGAAACGTTTCGCCTACACAGTAGGCGACTGAGGGACTGACCACCTCAAAACTTTAAGGGTGATGGACTGATTACATCGTCTTCAAGTATCTTCTGCTTGTGGAAAAAGACACTTATGTACAGTTCAGGACATTTATTAAAGGAAACGTTTCGCCACGAGTGGCTTCTTCAGTCCTAATACAGAGAAAACTAAGAAAACACACATATATATAGTGGTGGGAGTCAGGTGAGGTGAAGCGTGGGTAGAGGTGGTAATAGTAGTAGTAGTAGTAATGGAACTAAGGAGGTGAGGCTAGAGAGGGACCTGCTGGCATCAAGTAACACCAGTTCCCAGGATGGGTAATATCCTCTTGCTTAGTAATTTTGAAATACTGTAACTACCGGATTTTTGCTTTATAGTGTTACTGACAGAAATTAGTGCAGCTTCAATGCATTTTCTCCGTCTTAAGTCGTCTTCTTTAATAACTAGTTTAGCTTCATTGAATTTCATGAGGTGTCCAACATCGTCTCTATGTTGAACACTGGCTAAAATATCTACCAGCTCTTCAACTACTATTAGGAACCTGATACAAAAACCCAAGCATGATTCTGGCACAAGTGCAGGAATCTACACTATACCATGTGGGGGGTGTGACAAAGTATATGTAGGGGAAACAGCCAGAACTCTGGACATTAGAATAGCAGAACACAAAAATGCTTGCAGAAATGATGACCGCAAAAACGCATGTGTTCAACATAGAGACGATGTTGGACACCTCATGAAATTCAATGAAGCTAAACTGTTATTAAAGAAGACGACTTAAGACGGAGAAAAAATGCATTGAAGCTGCACTAATTTCTGTCAGTAACACTATAAAGCAAAAATCCGGTAGTTACAGTATTTCAAAATTACTAAGCAAGAGGATATTACCCATCCTGGGAACTGGTGTTACTTGATGCCAGCAGGTCCCTCTCTAGCCTCACCTCCTTAGTTCCATTACTACTACTACTATACTATTACCCACCTCTACCCACGCTTCACTCACCTGACTCCCACCACTATATATATGTGTGTTTTCTTAGTTTTCTCTGTATTAGGACTGAAGAAGCCACTCGTGGCGAAACGTTTCCTTTAATAAATGTCCTGAACTGTACATAAGTTGTCTTTTTCCACATCTTGTCGGTATCACCATACCATTTCCTCATTGTCAAGACACAGTATAGTGATGGACGTTTTATACAGAGACTACCTTTCTCTCTCCTGAAGGCACACAGCTTCAAGAACCGTTCCTCTTTTCTGCAAGACTGCATAGAAGAAATGGTCGCACCTAGATCCACTCCACACCATCTCACGGATTCTAAACATCCCTTCTCTCCTGCTACTTACCACTATCTACGAGAGTGCAAGGAAGATCTATCAGCTTGCTCCAAAGATATTTCCATAGTGCTCACCTAGCTCTCACTTCCCTTCCCACTCCTGACAGACGCACCGCCGAACACATCCTAAGCAAAGTTACCACCGCCAACTACAGCAGAAACTACGGCTCTCAAGAAAACTTGCCTCTCTCTGTCAACACAGCAAATGGAAAGATATTGGTAGAGCTGACATCATCAATAACCTTCTTCTTATGTTCTCAGTGATACAGAATCCGAAAGCACTCAGCTTAGGTCTCAAGTTTGCTACTGGCATACGGAAGCTAAATGCGAGTTAGACACAGTGATCAAAAACCATTTCTTCGGTGACTCTGAGTTTAACAAAGGTTTCATACAAGGACTTATTGCAGCTGCAGTTTCTGAACCTAGTCGTCCAGTCATTCCTCGTCGCTACATCCAGGCACTCAAACACTTAGCTTCAATATGATATTCTCATCACCACAGCGGACAAAGGAGGAGGAGAGTGGTCATCCTCAACAGTACAGACTACGTTAGTAAGATGCAAGATTTATTGAACGACGCCAACACATACGTTTCCATCCCGAACATTGCATGGAGGAAAGAAACACGATTCCTTTCTCAGTAAGACCCGCAGTATACTCAGGAAATCAGAAGAAGGTAAAAAGCTCTTGCGCCTCATCCCTACCAACCCCAAGTCAGCTAGACTTTATGGTTTACCTAAGACCCACAAACCAAATGTGCCTATGAGACCCATTACATCTGGTATCGGCAGCGCCCCTCACAGTCTAGCAGGAGTTTTGGCGAAATATTTGTCAAAGCTCCTGGGTACAATCAGTCAGGCTCATCTAAAGCATTCGGGTGACCTCCTTAAACCGTATCAGGGATCTCGACATGAGTGATAAGAAGCTTGCAGTTTTGACGTGACTGCCTTATTCACCAATGTCCCAGTTGATCAAGCCATTGATCTTCTTCGCAGGGTGATTAAAGATGATACAGAGTTACCTGTACCCCCAAGATTTTGTGAGCCTTGTCGAACTTTGTGTTCGTTATAACTGTTTTAGGTTCGAGGACAAGAAGTACAAACAACTCTTCGGACTAGCCATGGGATCCCCCTTAGTGCAGTTCTTGCCAATTTATTATGGAGGACCTGGAATCAAGAAGGATCCTCAATAACATCCCTCGTTCAGTTACTTGGATGCGGTACGTAGATGATATTTTGGTCATTGTACCCAAAAATCTTGACGTACAGGGCATCCTCAACACCATCAACAATCTGGAACCTACTATTAAATTTACTCTAGAGGAGGAGAAGGACAACCAGTTACCTTTTCTCGACGTTCTCTTCGCACAGGGGAAGCAAACTTTCTTTTAAAGTCTACCGGAAGCCTACCTACAAGAACGATCTTCTACATTTCTTCTCTCACCATGACACAAGAACTAAAAGAGGGGTTAGTTATTGGCTTCTTTCTGAGAGCCTACAGAATTTCCAGTCCGCAGTTCCTCGAAGAAGAATGTACATACATCACCAACTCTTTTAGTTCACTACACTTTCCCCTACACTTCATACGTGACTGCAGGAAACGTGCAACACGTATCCTCAGCAAGACCAACACTATCAATTGAAGAAAAGCCTCCAAGTTACATCGTTTTACCGGTCAGCAACGTCGCCACTAATGTTTCAAAATATTTGACAGAAAAACTGGCTAAAATATCTACCAGCTCTTCAACTACTATTAGGAACTGATACAAAACCCAAGCATGATTCTGGCACAAGTGCAGGAATCTACACTATACCATGTGGGGGGTGTGACAAAGTATATGTAGGGGAAACAGCCAGAACTCTGGACATTAGAATAGCAGAACACAAAAAAAGCTTGCAGAAATTGATGACCGCAAAAGCATGTGTTCAAACATAGAGACGATGTTGGACACCTCATGAAATTCAATGAAGCTAAACTAGTTATTAAAGAAGACGACTTAAGACGGAGAAAATGCATTGAAGCTGCACTAATTTCTGTCAGTAACACTATAAAGCAAAAATCCGGTAGTTACAGTATTTCAAAATTACTAAGCAAGAGGATATTACCCATCCTGGGAACTGGTGTTACTTGATGCCAGCAGGTCCCTCTCTAGCCTCACCTCCTTAGTTCCATTACTACTACTACTACTATTACCACCTCTACCCACGCTTCACCTCACCTGACTCCCACCACTATATATATGTGTGTTTTCTTAGTTTTCTCTGTATTAGGACTGAAGAAGCCACTCGTGGCGAAACGTTTCCTTTAATAAATGTCCTGAACTGTACATAAGTGTCTTTTTCCACATCTTGTCGGTATCACCATACCATTTCCTTATCTTCTGCTTCTATCAACTTTTCTGTACTCGACTGAAGAAGCCTACTGTGTAGGCGAAACGTTTCAAAATAAAGATACCTAACTGTTGCATATGTATCTTACCTAACAATCTGTCGGTATTTTATACCATTTTAATGTTGAATAAGTGTCTCAGTTCTAAGACTTACGTGTTATAAAATACTGATAAGCACAGAGAAAGCCACTATTAGGCCTAAGCATTTGGTAAAACACACGTGCAACAGCTGGGTATCTTTATCGGCGGAACGTTTCACCTACGCAGTACACCTCTTCAGTCGAATACAGAGATAGCAGAAGCAACGAAGTAAAGATAATGTAGTTAGTCCCTCACTCTGGAGAAGAGTTCAGCTCCATAGTCCGAAACACAATGTTCCAGACTATGGAACGCTCTTCTCTAGACTGAGGGACTGACCACCTCACCCTCGTGGGCGAAGGATCGATTACATTATCCTTACATCTCTTCTTCTTCTGCTGCCTCTGCATTCGACAGAAAAAGCCTACTGTTTAGGTGAAACATTTCGGAATAAAGTTGCCTAATTGTTGCACATATCTTACTCATCAACTTGTCGGTATTAACTAAGTAAGTTTATTCAGGTAGAGGTACACATAAATACCAGTGAATACCATTATCATTGTGGAAAATACTGTATACATTTTCCGGAAATACGGTAATTTATAGGTAAATAGATGCCCTATATTGTATTTTTAAAAGAAATATGTTATCGAAAATGGGAAACCTGCGGCTGGGGGGTAAGTAAGTAAGTAAGTAAGTAAATTTATTCAGGTATACACAAATACAGTTACATAGAATTATCATACATAGCAGCATATGTGTAGAGAACCTGGGATAACACAAAAAAGTCAGACAGAGTGACTTACTTCCATTGGGGTCCTTTTACCTTATTTTATACTATAAAGGTTATAATATTTTCTTATTATTCTACAATGAAGATAACATCTTATTATCATACTAAAAAGACTATCTACTACACGAGGGTCATTAAGACTATCTACAATACGAGGGTCATTACTAGGGATAAGGTAAAATTTACACGTATTTTAGCTAAAAAAATAGAAAATCATTCCCCTCCCTTTCTGTAGCTACATTCATCAGACACTTTTTGGCAGTCTTCTTGAACTGGTTCATGCTATCACTGGCTTTGGCATGTGCGGGTAGTCTGTTCCATTCCTTTATTGCTGTACAATAAAAGGTGTTTGAAGCCTGGTCACTGACTGTGGGTACTACAAAGTTGTGCTCTCTCCCCCTAGTACTATGATTGCTTTGGTTCCCAACCTTGACAAAATTGACAGCAAGATATTCTGGACACTGTTCGTGAGCAATTTTATAAACATGATTTAGCTTCAGTTGTTTTACTCTGTCTTCAACATTCAGCATATCCATCTGCTGTAATTCATCCTGGCCTACATGTTCTCTTGGTCCCAGCCCCAGGATGAATCTTACGATTTTGTTCTGGGTGATTTGCAGTCTATCTTTCAGTTTTTTTGTCAAGGCAGAGTACCATGAAGAGCAAGCATAATTCATATGGCATTGTATAAGGGCTAGACATAGGGTCCTGCGAGCCTCAGTAGGTAGACACTGTGCTTGTCTATACAGGAACTCAGGGGCTCAGTCGCCATTTTGGTTTGAATGAGCCAAGTAAACGTTAGTGTAATGGGAAGAATTTTTCGTGCTCTAGAGGTTAAAATTGGGTTGACACCTCTCAAATAGGAGGCGAAATTGTTGGATGTGCATTCCTGCATAACTTGAGATATCAGGCGACTGAACAAGACAGCTCCAGGAACCTCAGATAAGTCTGTTATGTTATAACTCTGGCCAGTTATTTTCATGTATAGACAGTGAGGTTTTCTGAGTATGATACACATTAATCTCCAGTCAAATTGGTGAGTGTTATGATTAAGATACATTCTCCTTCTGTTATATAAATGTGTGTATATACTATAATCCTTTTTTAATTTTAATATACAGTCCACAAATTTATATATTTACCAGCATTCCTGGTGATGTATATTTCATTTAATTAATAGGTCCAGAGCAACTTGTGGATATGACAGTGGTAGGTATCGAAGGGGAACATTTTTTGCGACCTAGGTGTCCCAAATTCCTACTTGTCTAACTGATAAATAATAATTATCTATGTTCATTTACTGTTATGTATATAATGTGTGGAAAATACTGTATATATTTTCAGAAAATACGGTAATTTATAGGTAAATAGATGGCCTATACTATTATTTTTTTTATTTATTATCACACTGGCCGATTCCCACCAAGGCAGGGTGGCCCGAAAAAGAAAAACTTTCACCATCATTCACTCCATCACTGTCTTGCCAGAAGGGTGCTTTACACTACAGTTTTTAAACTGCAACATTAACACCCCTCCTTCAGAGTGCAGGCACTGTACTTCCCATCTCCAGGACTCAAGTCCGGCCTGCCGGTTTCCCTGAACCCCTTCATAAATGTTACTTTGCTCACACTCCAACAGCACGTCAAGTATTAAAAACCATTTGTCTCCATTCACTCCTATCAAACACGCTCACGCATGCCTGCTGGAAGTCCAAGCCCCTCGCACACAAAACCTCCTTTACCCCCTCCCTCCAACCTTTCCTAGGCCGACCCCTACCCCGCCTTCCTTCCACTACAGACTGATACACTCTTGAAGTTATTCTGTTTCGCTCCATTCTCTCCACATGTCCGAACCACCTCAACAACCCTTCCTCAGCCCTCTGGACAACAGTTTTGGTAATCCCGCACCTCCTCCTAACTTCCAAACTACGAATTCTCTGCATTATATTCACACCACACATTGCTCTCAGACATGACATCTCCACTGCCTCCAGCCTTCTCCTCGCTGCAACATTCATCACCAATGCTTCACACCCATATAAGAGCGTTGGTAAAACTATACTCTCATACATTCCCCTCTTTGCCTCCAAGGACAAAGTTCTGTCTCCAGAGACTCCTAACTGCACCACTCACCCTTTTCCCCTCATCAATTCTATGATTCACCTCATCTTTCATAGACCCATCCGCTGACACGTCCACTCCCAAATATCTGAATATATTCACCTCCTCCATACTCTCTCCCTCCAATCTGATATCCAATCTTTCATCACCTAATCTTTTTGTTATCCTCATAACCTTACTCTTTCCTGTATTCACTTTCAATTTTCTTCTTTTGCACACCCTACCAAATTCATCCACCAATCTCTGCAACTTCTCTTCAGAATCTCCCAAGAGCACAGTGTCATCAGCAAAGAGCAACTGTGACAACTCCCACTTTATGTGTGATTCTTTATCTTTTAACTCCACGCCTCTTGCCAAGACCCTCGCATTTACTTCTCTTACAACCCCATCTATAAATATATTAAACAACCACGGTGACATCACACATCCTTGTCTAAGGCCTACTTTTACTGGGAAAAAATTTCCCTCTTTCCTACATACTCTAACTTGAGCCTCACTATCCTCGTAAAAACTCTTCACTGCTTTCAGTAACCTACCTCCTACACCATACACCTGCAACATCTGCCACATTGCCCCCCTATCCACCCTGTCATACGCCTTTACTATATTTACTATATTTAATAATATACTATATTTAATAATATTTGTAATAGAAAACGGAAAGCCTGCGTCTGGGCAGGAGACTCGCCATCTTGGTTTTGAATTTTGTACAAACGTTGGTGAATGGGGAAGAATTTTTCGTGCTCTAGAGGTTAAAATTGTGCTGACACCTCTCAAATAGGAGGCGAAATTGATGGATATGCATTCCTGCATAACTTGAGATATCAGGCGACTGGACAAGACAGCTCCAGGAACCTCAGATAAGCTCTCTAGATTTGTGTGTAATTCTGGCCAGCATTATTTTAATAGATTTAGTTAGAGTGAGGTTTTCTGAGTATGATACACATTAATTTCCAGTCAAATTGGTGAGTGATAATAAGATATATTTTCCTTCTGTTATGTAATTGTGTATATATATAACCATTTATTATTTTTAATATACAGTCCACAAATTTATATATTTACCAGTATTCCTGGTGTATATTTCATTTAATTAATAGGTCCAGAGCAACTTGTGGATATGACAGTGGTAGGTATCGAAGGGGGGACATTTTTTGCTACCTAAGTGTTCCAAATTCCTACTTGTCTAACTGATAAATAATAGTTATCATTGTTCATTTACTGTTATGTAAATAATTATACATTCAGCTAAATGTAATTTTCCACATAATGATACATTCAGATAAATGCAATTTTCCACAATCATATTCGACTGAAGAAACCTATTATATAGGGGAAACGTTTCGACAGTAAAGTTACCCAACTGTTGCATATGTGTCTTTCTCATCTACATGTCGGCATTAAATACCATTGACGTAATTATTTAAGCTAGTGGTATGGTGGTCTTTAAGAGCCGAGTGGAAAAAGACACTTATGTGCACTTCAGGACATTTATTAAAGGAAACGTTTCGCTACGTGTGGCTTCTTCAGTCTGAAGAAGCCACTCGTGGCGGAATGTTTCCTTTCTGAAGTGTACAGAAGTGTCTTCTTTCACACCTTGTCGGTATCACCATACCATGTCTCGGTTCTTAAGAGCCGTAGTTGCACCGTATCCAGCCCTATGTTTTCCTCAGAGAGGAATAAACAGGGCTGGATACGGCGTTAGTTTTCAGTGGCCCTGTAAACCACCAACAACAAGAAGTCCAAGTCAAAGTTCGCATTAATGGGTGTGTTTTTTATATTACATATATAGTAAAATTAAAATATTATTGGGAGAAAATCCTTCAAGGGGATGCCTTGTTCCTGGTGAAGAGCTCCTGATCTGAGGAATTAGAACTGTCTTGCTCTCGGTGAAGAGCTCTTTACTGAGGAATTAGAAATCTTTGCCTATGGATCAAACAATTGCCTCCCATTGCCCAGATGTATAACCCTTAAGGGTTTAACGCTTCCCCATGATTATGATAATACTCAAGAAGAGTAACAGTTCAGAAATCCATAGGTGTCACGTGATTCAGTTGATAGGACAGGTACCTACTTCATATTAATAATTAGCTTTATTCGAATTGAAATTTGCGATTATAGATTTCATTTTTTTTTTTTTTTTTTTTTTTTTGTATTTTTGTGAAATAAAGTTTGATTTTGAGCTATGATTCAGCAATGGAAATAAGTCTCATTACTTTATCCTTGAGTGTTCCTAGGTACCATTCTACACAGTTTCCAATAAAAAAAATTGTCTAAAGGGAAGGGAGTGGGTTTATATAGGGGCTCTTGATCCAAGGAATTGGACTCATTCTACCCTTCATTCGATAGAACTTGAATGTCTTCCATTCTTCAGGCACTTTATGATCCCGATGGGATTAGCACATCCCCAGTAATTAAAACAAAACAAAAAAATAAACAAAATCATTGTCAAAGTTTAACATTATGTATGAAGCTTAAATAAGAATTCTCCGACTAACTCTCATTAATGTAGCTCAAGTACAGTGGCTCATGACTTAATATCTTTAAGCATGAATCTAAAGAATATTGGTTCAAATCCGTTGCGAGCGGGAAGTTTGAGAATGTTTCATTATACATTACCTCTTCTCACTTATCCCCCTCAAGGAAGGTTACTTGATGTTGGTGAGGGGCTCTTGATCTAGGGAATTGGAGCTGTGCTCCAGTTCCCTGAATTAAGCCTGAATACCTTCCCCATTCCCCCCACAGGTGCTGCATAATCCTATGGGTTTAGCGCTCCCCCTTGATTATAATAATAATAATGCTCACTTAGCAGTAAATAAGCACCTCGGTGTTAGCCAACTGCTATGGGTCGCATCCTGGAAATCAGGATAAAATGACCCGAAGGAAATAAGCCAGACATAGTGACTTTATTAGGGTTGTGTTTCTAACTCTCTGAGTTAATGTGTATAAAATCTACTCTTTTATTGTATACTGTATGTTTAAAAGTTTTATTTTGTTTCCAGGATGTCTTCAGAGGCAGATGTTCCATTTACAAAGCAGATGCGTAATGCCACCCGGGAAATCCACAGTGTCAGTGATGCCTTAATAAATGCAAAACTTGGTATAGGTATGAATATTGATTAATTACACTAGTACTAGAGCATGCATAGTTCCTTTGTATAAAGGCAAAGGGGACAAAAGAGAGTGCAAAAATTATAGGGGGATAAGTCTGTTGAGTATACCTGGTAAAGTGTATGGTAGAGTTATTATTGAAAGAATCAAGAGTAAGACGGAGAATAGGATAGCAGATGAACAAGGAGGCTTTAGGAAAGGTAGGGGGTGTGTGGACCAGGTGTTTACAGTGAAACATATAAGTGAACAGTATTTAGATAAGGCTAAAGAGGTCTTTGTGGCATTTGTGGATTTGGAAAAGGCGTATGACAGGGTGAAGCATGGGTGATGAATGTTGCAGCGAGGAGAAGGCTGGAGGCAGTGGAGATGTCATGTCTGAGGGCAATGTGTGGTGTGAATATAATGCAGAGAATTCGTAGTTTGGAAGTTAGGAGGAGGTGCGGGATTACCAAAACTGTTGTCCAGAGGGCTGAGGAAGGGTTGTTGAGGTGGTTCGGACATGTAGAGAGAATGGAGCGAAACAGAGTGACTTCAAGAGTGTATCAGTCTGTAGTGGAAGGAAGGCGGGGTAGGGGTCGGCCTAGGAAAGGTTGGAGGGAGGGGGTAAAGGAGGTTTTGTGTGCGAGGGGCTTGGACTTCCAGCAGGCATGCGTGAGCGTGTTTGATAGGAGTGAATGGAGACAAATGGTTTTTAATACTTGACATGCTGTTGGAGTGTGAGCAAAGTAACATTTATGAAGGGGTTCAGGGAAACCGGCAGGCCGGACTTGAGTCCTGGAGATGGGAAGTACAGTGCCTGCACTCTGAAGGAGGGGTGTTAATGTTGCAGTTTAAAAACTGTAGTGTAAAGCACCCTTCTGGCAAGACAGTGATGGAGTGAATGATGGTGAAAGTTTTTCTTTTTCGGGCCACCCTGCCTTGGTGGGAATCGGCCAGTGTGATAATAAAATAAATAACATAATTTGCACCCATAGAAAGGTTTCATCACAAATGTTTCACTATTATATTTGTCCTAGAATGACATTAAATTTAATAAACATTTTCTTCTCTCTTTTCCTTAGCGATGTCAGAGGACCGTGTGTGGGCTGAGGGCCTGTTAATATTTTATGAGGTTTTTAAATATCTTGAGGGGGCACTAGACCGTCATTCACACAGTCTGATTGGAGAGTTGGATATTCCTGGTATAAGGCGCACAGAAGCATTTGAGAAGGTTGGTTATGTTTATTTTTTTAGGTATTAAAATTAGTCAATGATTTCTGCAGTTCAGTTAAGGAGATATTTTGTATCTTAGATCTTTCCTTTCTTTCTCGTATATGTTTCTCCATCGTGATCACGGGAGTTTTTCTTGTGCCTAGAAATGCATTTCAATCTCACACTACTGTTATGTATTGTATTAACACAGGTTAGTTATTAACAGATGCTTCACACTGATTATATTTCACATCTGACTCACATTTAACTATTATTCTTAGAAGTGCTGAAGTAATATATATAAAAGAAACATGTTTTCCTCCATAGATAAAATGAAACAAGCCATATTTGTGTACATGCGTACAAAAGTAAAATATGGTGTGTGACAGTTTTGTGGTGTTTTATATCTTTTCTAATGATAAAAACAACTTTTTTCCAGGATTTAGCATATTATATTGGTGCTGACTGGAAGAAAGATTACACTCCACGAGAGTGCGTTTGTCAGTATCTGAAACATTTGAAGAAGTTAGAAAATGAGAATCCTTATCTGTTGATGGCTTACATTTATCATTTGTACATGGGTCTCCTCTCAGGTGGACAGATATTACGTCGGAAGAAAGTTCTTCTTCAGAAACTGAGGTTCTTTCGCAAGGTACAACACAGTTTTTTTATAAAGAATTTATTTTGAGGGGACATTTATCTCTACATTGATTTTAAATGTCCATCTTATTAAGTTTACCTTTCATTATACATTACTAGGCAAATGAGCTAAATATTAAAAGTGATGTGGTAATGTGATGTTAAAATGCAATTACAAATACGTATTAATGTTTTAGAGGGATTCCTACTACACAAGTGTCATCAGTAACTTTATCCTATCTGATATTAGTCTTAAGTCATGAATTCTTCTTAGAAAAAGAAAATTCAGGTAAAGATGTGTTAGAATTATTGTACTCGTAGCTAGTCCAGAGAACTTGGTCTTAGTGAGAGGTTATTTTTGTTAAATATTATTGCTTTATTGTGTCCATTTCTACATCTCTTCATGTCAGTAACCTCACCTCAGTCACATTTGAATTGTCTGGCCCACTCCTGTTGGTGATTTAACTGTTATAATTTTCTTTTTTAATGAAAGGTAGGAGATATTATATTAGGAAGCGAAGATATTGGAAAGATGGAGGGAGTATTTTGAGGAATTGTAAAATGTCAAAAATGAAATGGAGGCAGCAAAATCCTGTGTTGGGCAGGGATGAATGAAATATTGCCGATAAAGAGCCAAAGGTGAGTGAGAGGGAAAGTGCATAATGCAGTATATAGAATAAAAGGGGGTAAAGCAGCTGCTTCAGGCAGGTTTAAGAGAGGTGCTAAAGTAAGTTTTAGAATCGTTAGTGTGTTTGTTCAGTATTTGCATGCAAGAAGGAAAGGTATCTAAGGATTAGCAGGAAGCATGCAGAGTTCCGTTGTATAAGGGAAAAGGGGACAATAAAGGATAAGAATCCAAGGAGAATAAGCCTGTTGAGTATATGTACTAGGTAAAGTGTATGGTAGAATCATTACTGAAAGAGATAGGGGTAGTACACAAAGTAGGCTTGTAGAGCAACAAGGAGGGTTAAGGAAGGATAAGGGATGTGTAGACCAAGTGTTAACATTGAAGCATGTAAGTGAACGGTACTTAGATAGCAAACTCTTTGTTTCATTTATGAATTTAGATAAGGCTTATGATAGGATGGATAGCGGAGTAATGCTGCAGATGTTGAGAACTTATGTAATATGTATTAGGGTTCCATAAGCAGTAGTGCTTTTATGAATGATGGTGAATGTTTCATTTTTAAAGTCACCTTACCTTGGTGGGAGATGACTAATATGGTTAAAAAAAATATCTTTCAGGTAATTTTTTGTTATGAATCCTCCATTGATCTACTGAGTCATTTTTCTCACCCATTTACCACTTCTTCCAAAATTCCAATATTGTGATTAGTGTTCACCTGCTGACTAATATGCCCTGTCAAAGACTTAAAACATATATACATACTTGACATCTTAACTTACCATGATATTACTTAAAATTTGCAGGATACAGTGGAGGGCATGGCTGTAACAGAAATCGCTGATGGATCTGTGTTCAAGATTAAACGACAAATGACAGAAGCCATGAACCACATTGCAGGAGAGATGGATGAAGATACACGACAGAAACTTTTAGAAGAGAGCAAGATGGTGTTTATTCTCAATAATAAAATTGTTCATTCAATAGAGGGAGCTGGAGCTATCGTTACTGTTAAACTTATCAAATTAGGAATCTTTGGAGTCTTGGCTGCATTACTTTTCACCTATCTCAAAAAACTGTTGAAAGGGTAGAGGTCAACTAACAATTTAACTCCAAAAACATGTTATAATGCATAGCCCCATAATTATATTCCAACAATATTGCTGAATGTAATTATCATAGAACTTGTATATATTCCCAGTGGTTTTGGATGTATTGCCTAGTCTAGGTGTAAATTTTATACACTACAGCAAAAACTGAGCTTTATAAAAATATATATATATAGAATAGAATTTTAAATTTTTTTTGATAAACTTTGTTTTTTATAAAGGGAACTTCTTAAAATGAGTCATATTTTCTGAATAAACATATTACAGCCTCTCCTCACTTAACGACAGGGTTCCGTTCCTAAGACCACGTTGGTAAACGAATTTGCCACTAAGTATGGAGCATCCTATAATGGTAGTGGGTTTATGTCAACCATCTTTGATACTGTTTTAATGTCACCTATGCACCATTTATAACATTTTTAATATACATATTTTTAAATGTTTATACAGTAGTGTACTGTATATTGTAATAAACAGAATAGAGCAAATCAGCTCTAATATACATTATTTAGGTATTCATACTGGTCAGAGAGCCTGTCGTAAGTCTGAGTCATTGGTAAATGAATATGTTGCTAAGTGAGGAGAGGCTATTGTTTGGTGAGTCAGAGCAAGTGAGCCAAAGTCAGTTTTTGTTTGCCTTATACTTGAAACAATAAAAAAAACTTGTTTCCTCAAAATGCTGTATTATTTGATAATATTCTCTGTTCAAAATATTCGTAAGGTGAATCAAAATCAAACCTGATTGCCTCCAATTCGTCCAGGCACTGTTTGAGCCCTATGGGCTTAGTGTAACCCCCCCCCCCCATAAATATAATAATGGTGATTATATATTAAGAACTGACTGATGAGGAGTTATTTATCTAACCTAGAACCTTCAAGAGTGAGACTGCTGAAAGGTTCATGATTTAGGGTATAGGAGATACCCTTCCATTCCTTAGATGAAGCCTGATAACCTCCCAGTCCTTAGGCACTGTATAACTCTTATGGGTTGAGTACTTCCCAATGTATGTATATGATTATGTATCTCTACCCCAGTATTTCTTGCTATGATCCCATTAAAGGGAGCCTTGATGTTGGTAAAGACCTTCTTCTGGGTCTTTGGAAAACCTGTTGTTGATTCAGGTGAGGGAAGCAGGGTGTGTTTACTCATATATTGTTGTAGAGATTGAATTCAAACGCCTGATGCCGCCTCTTAAATTGCCATTTATCAGATTCACTCCTAGCCTCATGGGCCCCATCTTATTGGCTTTTAAAACTGGAGCCTGCCTTTCCCATGGCATATCTGTGTCTTTATCTTCCACCTGTGTCTCCAGTATTTTGTATGTTATCATGTCTTTCCCTGATTCTTATGCTCTCCACTTCCATTAGATTCAATTCCATTAGCCTCTCCCCATGGGTCATGCACCTCAATTCCATGCTGGTGCTTTGTAGTCAACAATGGGCCTCACATAATATGTGTGTGTCTGTGTATGTGTCTTTGTTTGTGGAAATGGAGTCTGGGTTTAGGTAAGGTGGGGTTCCTCCTGACCATAATCAGAACGTTTTATACCCTTCTCTCTTTCCGGAGGAAACTTTGTTTCCTATCTAATTCCCACCAGGTGTCCCATAGCTCAACTGCTAGTGTACTCGGCTCATACATTGAGGTCCATGGTTTGATCCCTGGTGTGGGTGGAAACATTAGGACGTGTTTCCTTAAGGTACCTACTGTCTATGTTCACCGATCAGTAAAACAGGTGCCTGGGTGTTAGTCGACTGGTGTGAGTTGCATCCTGGGGACAAAAATTACCTAATTTAACAGCGCCGTATGACCCTAGTGGTTTAGCAAGGGACTAGTAACCCCTTCTCCCGTATAAATTACTAAATTTAAAAAAGAGAAACTTTCGTTTTTCTTTTTGGGCCACCCTGCCTTGGTGGGATACGGCCGGTTTGTTGAAATATTTATATATATATATACATATATATATATATATATATATATATATATATATATATATATATATATATATATATTTTTTTTTTCAACTAGTCAGCCATCTCCCACCGAGGCAGGGTGACCCAAAAAAGAAAGAAAATCCCCCAAAAGAAAATACTTTCATCATCATTCAACACTTTCACCACACTCGCACATTATCACTGTTTTTGCAGAGGTGCTTAGAATACAACAGTTTAGAAGCATACACATATAAAGATACACAACATATCCCTCCAAATTGCCAATATCCCAAACTCCTCCTTTAAAGTGCAGGCATTGTACTTCCCATTTCCAGGACTCAAGTCCGACTATATGAAAATAACTGGTTTCCCTGAATCCCTTCACTAAATATTACCCTGCTCACACTCCAACAGATCGTCAGGTCCCAAGTACCATTCGTCTCCATTCACTCCTATCTAACACACTCACGCACGCTTGCTGGAAGTCCAAGCCCCTTGCCCACAAAACCTCCTTTACCCCCTCTCTCCAACCCTTTCGAGGACGACTCCTACCTCGCCTTCCTTCCCCTATAGATTTATATGCTTTCCATGTCATTCTACTTTGATCCATTCTCTCTAAATGACCAAACCACCTCAACAACCCCTCTTCTGCCCTCTGACTAATACTTTTATTAACTCCACACCTTTTCCTAATTTCCACACTCCGAATTTTCTGCATAATATTTACACCACACATTGCCCTTAGACAGGACATCTCCACTGCCTCCAACCGTCTCCTCGCTGCTGCATTTACCACCCAAGCTTCACACCCATATAAGAGTGTTGGTACTACTATACTTTCATACATTCCCTTCTTTGCCTCCATAGATAACGTTTTTTGACTCCACATATACTTCAATGCACCACTCACCTTTTTTCCCTCATCAATTCTATGATTAACCTCATCCTTCATAAATCCATCTGCCGACACATCAACTCCCAAGTATCTGAAAACATTCACTTCTTCCATACTCCTCCTCCCCAATTTGATATCCAATTTTTCTTTATCTAAATCATTTGATACCCTCATCACCTTATTAAATAACAAAAAGGCACAATACCGTGACTGGAACGATACACAAATAACCCGCACATAAAAGACAGAAGCTTACGACGACGTTTCGGTCCGACTTGGACCATTGTCTTTTATGTGCGGGTTATTTGTGCATCACCTTATTCTTTTCTATGTTCACTTTCAACTTTCTACCTTTACACACATTCCCAAACTCATCCACTAACCTTTGCAATTTTTCTTTAGAATCTCCCATAAGCACAGTATCATCAGCAAAAAGTAACTGTGTTAATTCCCATTTTGAATTTGATTCCCCATAATTTAATCCCACCCCTCTCCCAAACACCCTAGCATTTACTTCTTTTACAACCCCATCTATAAATATATTAAACAACCATGGTGACATTACACATCCCTGTCTAAGACCTACTTTTACGGGGAAGTAGTCTCCCTCTCTTCTACACACCCTAACCTGAGCCTCACTATCCTCATAAAAACTCTTTACAGCATTTAGTAACTTACCACCTATTCCATATACTTGCAACATCTGCCACATTGCTCCCCTATCCACTCTATCATATGCCTTTTCTAAATCCATAAATGCAATAAAAACTTCCCTACCTTTATCTAAATACTGTTCACATATATGCTTCAATGTAAACACTTGATCTACACATCCCCTACCCACTCTGAAACCTCCTTGCTCATCCACAATCCTACATTCTGTCTTACCTCTAATTCTTTCAATTATAACCCTACTGTACACTTTTCCTGGTATACTCAGTAAACTTATTCCTCTATAATTTTTACAATCTCTTTTGTCCCCTTTCCCTTTATATAAAGGGACTATACATGCTCTCTGCCAATCCCTAGGTACAGTCCCCTCTTTCATACATTTATTAAACAAAAGTACCAACCACTCCAACACTATATCCCCCCCTGCTTTTAACATTTCTGTCATGATCCCATCAGTTCCAGCTGCTTTACCCCCTTTCATTCTACGTAATGCCTCGCGTACCTCCCCCACACTTACATTCTGCTCTTCTTCACTCCTAAAAGATGGTATACCTCCCTGACCAGTGCATGAAATTACCGCCTCCCTTTCTTCCTCAACATTTAAAAGTTCCTCAAAATATTCTCGCCATCTACCTAATACCTCCCTCTCCCCATTTGCTAACTCCCCTACTCTGTTTTTAACTGACAAATCCATACTTTCCCTAGGCTTTCTTAACTTGTTTAACTCACTCCAAAATTTTTTCTTATTTTCATTAAAATTTCTTGACAGTACCTCTCCCACTCTATCATCTGCTCTCCTTTTGCACTCTGTCACCACTCTCTTCACCTTTCTTTTACTCTCCATATACTCTGCTTTTCTTATAACACTTCTGCTTTGTAAAAACCTCTCATAAGCTAATTTTTTCTCTTTTATCACACCCTTTACTTCATCATTCCACCAATCACTCCTCTTTCCACCTGCCCCCACCCTCCTATAACCAAAAGCTTCTGCCCCACATTCTAATACTGCATTTTTAAAACTATTCCAACTCTCTTCAACCCCCCCACTACTCATCTTTGCACTAGCCCACCTTTCTGCCAACAGTCGCTTATATCTCCCCCGCACTTCCTCCTCCTTTAGTTTATACACTTTCACCTCCTCTTATATTTTTTTTTTTTTGTCAACAAGTCGGCCATCTCCCACTGAGGCAGGGTGACCCAAAAAAGAAAGAAAATCCCCAAAAAGAAAATACTTTCATCATCATTCAACACTTTCACCACACTCACATATTATCACTGTTTTTGCAGAGGTGCTCAGAATACAACAGTATAGAAGCATACACATATAAAGATACACAACATATCCCTCCAAACTGCCAATATCCCAAACCCCTCCTTTAAAGTGCAGGCATTGTACTTCCCATTTCCAGGACTCAAGTCCGACTATATGAAAATAACCGGTTTCCCTGAATCCCTTCACTAAATATTACCCTGCTCACACTCCAACAGATCGTCAGGTCCCAAGTACCATTCGTCTCCATTCACTCCTATCTAACACGCTCACGCACGCTTACCTGGAGTTTACCTGGAGAGTGTTCCGGGGGTCAACGCCCCCGCGGCCCGGTCTGTGACCAGGCCTCCTGGTGGATCAGAGCCTGATCAACCAGGCTGTTACTGCTGGCTGCACGCCATCTACCTAATACCTCCCTCTCCCCATCTACTAATTCCCCTACTCTGTTTTTAACTGACAAATCCATATTTTCCCTAGGCTTTCTTAACTTGTTTAACTCACTCCAAAATTTTTTCTTACTTTCATTAAAATTTCTTGACAGTGCCTCTCCCACTCTATCATCTGCTCTCCTTTTGCACTCTGTCACCACTCTCTTCACCTTTCTTTTACTCTCCATATACTCTACTTTTCTTATAACATTTCTGCTTTATAAAAACCTCTCATAAGCTAATTTTTTCTCTTTTATCACACCCTTTACTTCATCATTCCACCAATCACTCCTCTTTCCACCTGCCCCCACCCTCCTATAACCACAAACTTCTGCCCCACATTCTAATACTGCATTTTTTAAAACTATTCCAACCCTCTTCAAACCCCCCCCCCACTACTCATCTTTGCATTAGCCCACCTTTCTGCCAACAGTCGCTTATATCTCCCCCGAACTTCCTCCTTCCTTAGTTTATACAATTTCACCTCCCTCTTACTTGTTGTTGCCACCTTCCTCTTTTCCCATCTACCTCTTACTCTAACTGTAGCTACAACTAAATAATGATCTGATATATCAGTTGCCCCTCTATAAACATGTACATCCTGGAGCCTACCCATCAACCTTTTATCCACCAATACATAATCTAATAAACTACTTTCATTACGTGCTACATCATACCTTGTATATTTATTTATCCTCTTTTTCATAAAATATGTATTACTTATTACCAAATCTCTTTCTACACATAGCTCAATTAAATGCTCCCCATTTACATTTACCCCTGGCACCCCAAATTTACCTACTACTCCCTCCATAACATTTTTACCCACTTTAGCATTGAAATCCCCAACCACCATTACTCTCACACTTGATTCAAAACTCCCCACACATTCACTCAACATTTCCCAAAATCTCTCTCTCTCCTCTACACTTCTTTCTTCTCCAGGTGCATACACGCTTACTATAACCCACTTTTCACATCCAATCTTTATTTTACTCCACATAATCCTTGAATTAATACATTTATAGTCCCTCTTTTCCTGCCATAGCTTATCCTTCAACATTATTGCTACTCCTTCTTTAGCTCTAACTCTATTTGAAACCCCTGACCTAATCCCATTTATTCCTCTCCATTGAAACTCTCCCACCCCCTTCAATTTCGTTTCACTTAAAGCCAGGACATCCAGCTTCTTCTCATTCATAACATCCACAATCATCTCTTTCTTATCATTTGCACAACATCCATGCACATTCAGACTTCCCACTTTGACAATTTTCTTCTTATTCTTTTTAGTAATCTTTACAGGAAAAGGGGTTACTAGCCCATTGTTCCCGGCATTTTAGTTGACTTTTACAACACGCATGGCTTACGGAGGAAAGATTCTTATTCCACTTCCCATGGATATAAAAGGAAAAGTAATGAGACCAAGAACTATTAATTTAAAATCAAAGAAAACTCAGATGAGTGTGTATAAATAAACGTGTACATGTATGTGTAGTGTGACCTAAATGTAAGTAGAAGTAGCAAGACATACCTGTAATCTTGCATATTTATGAGACAGACAAAAGACACCAGCAATCCTACCATCATGTAAAACAATTACAGGCTTTTGTTTCACATTCACTTGGCAGGACGGTAGTACCTCCCTGGGTGGTTGCTGTCTACCAACCTACTACCTATATTATATATATATATATATATATATATATATATTATATATATATAATATATATATATATATATATATATATATATATATATTATATATATATATATATATATATATATATATACATATATATATATATAATATATATATATATATAATATATATATATATATTATATATATATATATATATATATATATATATATATATATATATATATATATATATATATATATATTTATATATATTATATATATATATTATATATATATATATATATATATATATATATTCTATGTAGTAGGTTGGTAGACAGCAACCACCCAGGGAAGTACTACCGTCCTGCCAGATGACTGTGAAAGAGAAACCTGTAACTTTTTGCATGATGGTAGGATTGCTGGTTTCTTTTTCTGTCTTATAAACACGCTAGATAACAGGGATATCTTGCTACTCCTACTTACACTTTGGTCACACTTCACAGACATGCACATGCATATATATATATATATATATATATATATATATATATATACATACATCTAGGTTTTTCTCCTTTTTCTAAATAGCTCTTGTTCTTCTTTATTTCTTCTACTGTCCATGGGGAAGTGGAAAAGAATCTTTCCTCCGTAAGCCATGCGTGTCGTATGAGGCGACTAAAATGCCGGGAGCAATGGGCTAGTAACCCCTTCTCCTGTAGACATTTACTAAAAAAGAGAAGAAGAAAAACTTTATAAAACTGGGATGCTTGAATGTGCGTGGATGTAGTGCGGATGACAAGAATCGGATGATTGCAGATGTTATGAATGAAAAGAAGTTGGATGTCCTGGCCCCAAGTGAAACAAAGCTGAAGGGGGTAGGGGAGTTTTGGTGGGGGGAAATAAATGGGATTAAATCTGGAGTATCTGAGAGAGTTAGAGCAAAGGAAGGGGTAGCAGTAATGTTGAAGGATCAGTTATGAAAGGAGAAAAGAGAATATGAATGTGTAAATTCAAGAATTATGTGGATTAAAGCAAAGGTTGGATGCAAAAAGTGGGTCATAATAAGCATGTATGCACCTGGAGAAGAGAGGAATGTAGAGGAGAGAGAGAGATTTTGGGAGATGTTAAGTGAATGTATAGGAGCCTTTGAACCAAGTGAGAGAGTAATTGTGGTAGGGGACCTGAATGCTAAAGTAGGAGAAACTTTTAGAGAGGGTGTGGTAGGTAAGATTGGGGTGCCAAGTGTAAATGATAATGGGAGCCCTTTGATTGAACTTTGTATAGAAAGGGGTTTAGTTATAGGTAATACATATTTTAAGAAAAAGAGGATAAATAAGTATACAAGATATGATGTAGGGCAAAATGACAGTAGTTTGTTGGATTATGTATTGGTAGATAAAAGACTGTTGAGTAGACTCCTCTTCAAGGGGGGCTCCTTGGCGTGGTGAAGGGGCTCTTGGTCTGAGGAATTAGACCTGCCGGTCTCCTTCCTCAGACCGAACCTAATTACCCCCCAATCCCTCCTTCCCTATCCCATCCTCCCCTTTTCCCTTTCCTCCTCCCCCTCCCCCTCCCCACCCCTCCCTTTTGCCCCTCCTCTTTATGGCCTTTGGGGTTTTTCCCACAGGCGCGCTAGTTCCTGGGTAGGGGAAAGGGTACCGGGGTCCATCCCATTCCGTTGAGGTTCTCGGCGGTGGCGTAGTTTGCCGTGGAATCTGGATCACCTGGGGATGTCCCAATCCCTCTCCGGTATCCCGGAGAGTGGCTTTGGGTGTCTTTCGGGCAACGGGTGTATCTCTGGAAGCCACCTTTTGGATTCCGGGGGTGGTGGCCGAAGGAGGTATGCTTTGTGGCGGATATCTGGCCGCCCTCTCTTTTTGTCCACCGAGGTAGCTCGGCAGATGTGAGGTTGCTATCCCGGATTGCTGGTTTACTGGCATGATGGGTAGGGTATGGCACGGGTTCCATGCTGCATCTATGCTATTTGCGGTGCTGAGGTCCTCTTGGGCACGGAGGGAGATTTCCGGCCCTTTCATTCCTCCTAGGAACTATCCCTCCCTGTTCCCCCCTTTTTTATTCTTTTTTTTTATTTTTATTTTCTTTTCTTCTTTCTTTTTTTTCTTAAAAACAAAAAGAAAGAAGTAACCTAACCATGGAGAACTCAATCCATGAACCTGGTACCCCCGGGCCCCTTCTTGATACCGCACCCTGTTCTGACCCCGCCTCGTCTTTGGACCACTCTTCGGACACTCCTCATGCCTCTGTACCTCTTGCCGGTGCTGTTTCCTCACCTGCTTCAGGTACTGAGGTCTCGACTGACTCCTTTGATTTATCTGACCTCCACTCTCCTTTGGCTATGCTTCCGGCCCCTCCCTCTACGGTGCGGCAATTTTCGAATCGCCGGCCCATTCCACGTCGGACCAACTCTGGTCCCACACCTAAACGCCAATGACAATTACCTGCTGATGATACTTCTCCACCTTCTCGTTCTTCTCAGAAAAGATCGACATGTCCTGCACTCCCTTTCCACGCTCAGTTTCAGACTGCACAATGGACTAAATTCTTCACTTTACGACCGACTTCCTCTACCGCCTATCTTTCCGACCACAGTATTGGCAAGGCACTCCTACGCCATGTTGGTAAAGATATTTCTTTTCATGCTCTTAAGAGCGGTACGCGCATCATCACCGTACAGAATGCTACCCAGGCTCATGATCTTTCTCTTCTTTCCCATATAGATACTGTTCCTGTCACTATTGAAAAACATCATTCCCTCAATTCTTGTAGTGGTACCGTCATTCTGCCCCATACCATAGTTCAACAAAAATTTCCAGACATGTGGCAATGACATTCTTGAATAGCTGGAACTCCAAGGTCTCCCAATCCTCAAGGTAGACACTTATGTTCTTCCTGCTTGCGGGCGGAGACGATACCCTAGCAATGTGGCTCGTTTAACTTTTGACAGCCGTGAACTCCCATCCTCAGTTTATGTAGCAGGACATCGGTTACAAGTTTGAAAGGTGATCCCTACACTGCAACAGTGTAGAAATTGCTGGCGATTTGGCCATCCAGCGAAATATTGCAGATCCATAGCCGAATACCCAGTCTGTGGTGCCGATGACCATTCTAATACATCTTGCAATCGACCTCCCTCTTGCCTTAATTGTCATGAGGCTCACCCTTCGTACTCTTGCCGTTGCCAAGTCTACTTAAATGAGCGGGAAATCCGTTACCTCAAAGAGGCAGAAGGTCTCCCTTATGCCATGGCAGTTTTTCATCTCCGCCTCCAAGGGAGACTACCTCATGTTTCTTATTCCCGTGTTTCAAAACATCCCTCCACTTCTGGGGTCCCATCTTCTGCAACCTCCTTTGTGGTTACCTCTCCCATAGTCACTCCTGTATCTAATTCTTTTGCTGTCCTAGGCTCAGATGTCCCTACTACAACGCCTCAGTCTGTTCTCGCTTCTTCGTGTTCTCCCTCACTAGCCTCAGTATCGACGAGACCTCGTACGACACCTCCTCCCAATCGTCCCTCTACTTCTCAGAAGTCGAAAAAAGGTCCTTTAACCCCTCCTTCCCTTCTTCCACCTCCTCATTTTACCTTCCCTGTCTCTGTACCAGTTTCTTCCCCTCTCACTGGCTCTGTTACAAGTGTAGAGGTTCATCCTCCTCCTTGTACTATACCTACCTCCCCTGTTCCCTCCCAAGTTTCTTCCTCTTCTGCCACCTCCCAGGTTTCTGCCTCTTCTGTCCCTTTCCACGCTTCTTCTCCAGTTCCCTCCACCCTTTTGCCCCCCCACCTACCTTGGTACAGTCCATTACAGTTCCAATCTTTACTCATCCTTCCCCTACCATCTCCAATATTGTCTCCCATACGACGTCTCTGAATTCAGAAACACTTGAAGCAATCTCTGAATATATTGCAGAGACCAAACCATCAATGGACACTGATCCACCCTCTGTTCCTTCTCTCTCCTCTCCTCCGTCTGCGCAACTCCTTTCTTCACAGCGCACCGTTCCTTCCCTGCTTGAACATTTTCCGCTGCCTCCACATGTGGACTTTTCTAACCCCTCTAGTCTGTAGGAACCCTTACCTGCAGATATCAAGTATCTTTATCACTGCCAATCATGGCCTATTTACAGTGGAATATACGCGGGGGCCTCGGGGGGAATTGGGGGGAGCTTCAGAAAGTTTTTCCCCGTTTTCCCCCGTTACAAAGTTATGGTCCTTGAAGGTGAGATCCACCGACATGATCACATTTCCCTGTCTTAGGACGTTTGGTGTTTTCCACTATTTAGTGGCCAGAAATTGTTTGTACTCTGATGAAGATTTACTTTCCTAGTGTTTATCATAACTGAGTAATTGAAATACACACACACACATGTATGTATATATTATATATAATATTATTATAAATAAATATAAAAATATAGTATATATTATAAATATATATATAATATATATATAGTATATATATAATATACTATATTGTACCTTTCCTGCCTGTCCTAAGGGTCAATGTGAGATGTACATAATTATGCAGAAAATTCGAAGTGTGGAAATTAAGAAGCTGGTGTGAGCTAATAAAAGTATTAGTCAGAGGCTGGAAGAGGGGTTGTTGACGGTTGGTTTGGTCATGTTAGAGAGAATGGATCAAAGTAGAATGACATGGAGAGCGTATAAATTCCCTGTAGGGAAGGAAGGCTGGCTAGGGTTCGTCCTTGAAAAGGTTGGAGTGAGGGGGTAAAGGAGTTTTTGTGGTGCGAGGGGCTTGGACTTCAGCAAGCTACAATGAGCTAGTGGTAAGATAGGATGAATGGAGACTGACGAATGGTATATGGGACCTGACATCTGTTATAGGAGTGTGAGCAGGGTAAGTATTTAGTGAAGGGATTCAGGAAACCGCGGTTATTTTTATGATAGCCGGACTTGAGTCCTGGAAATGAGAAATAAATGCCTGCACCTCTACAAGGAGGTTCGGGATATTAGCACTTTGGAGGGATATGTTGTGTCGATTTTAAATGTATATGGCTTCAAGCTGATAGTACTTCTGAGCACCTCTGCACCAAACAGTGATAATGTGTGAGTGTGGTAAAGTGTTAAATGTTGATGAAAGTATTTTCTTTTTGGGGAATTTTCTTTCTTTTTGGGTCACCACCTGCCCGGTGGGAGAAGGGCCGACTTTGTAAAAAAAAATATATATATATTCTAGGTTAGTAGGTTGTAGACAGCAGCAACCCAGGGAGGTACTACCGTCCCCTGCAAGTGAGTGTAAAACGAAGCCCTGTAATTGTATATACAATGATGGTAGGATTGCAGGAGTCTGTTATCTGTCACCATAAATATGCAAGATTTCAGGTATGTCTTGCAACTTTCTACTTACACTTAGGTCACCAACACATTACATTTACAAGCATATATATACACACCGCCCTCTGGGTTTTTCTGCTATTTTCTTTTCTAGTTCTATGTTCTTGTTATATTCCTCTTATCTCCTGGGGAAGTGAACAGATTTCTTCCACGTAAGTCATGGCGGTGTTGTAAGAGGCGACAAAAATGTCGGGTGCAAAGGGCATTAGTAACCCCATCCTCCGTATAAATAACTAAATTAAAAGGAGAAACTTCGTTTTTCTTTGGCCACCCCGCCTTGGTGGGATACGCCGTTATGGTTTGAAAAAAAAATATATATGTAAATGGCAAACAAACACAGACAGTCAATCTTAACTATGCAAGAACAAGCCACGGGAAGTGAATATTCTTTATCTCAAGTATTATCACACTTCTCAGTGGCCATGAGGAGCTAGCAGTTAACTGCAAGCTGCAACTGAAGGAGGGTAATTTTTCTCAGAGTAGTGGAGTGCAGGTCTGTTTACCTGCTACTCTGGCTCTCTCAGAATGTGGGCCAATGGTCAGTGTCACACCCAGCACTAACCACCATTCCCATCTCTCCCCATATGGGGTAAAGAGGTTATTTGAGAAGTCACTATTATGATATTAGACTCTATAATAGTTGCCCAAGCTTTTTTCTAAACGTTTTAGAACGGTCAAGTGACTTGAGAAAATACATAACATTGTGTATAGAGAAAATACGTTCTCAGTGGATATTATATATATGGATTATGCTATTATTCAGTTAAGCTTTTAAATAAAAGAAGGGGAGGAATGAATGAGCCTTTGTTCCGTTAAAATGTCTGCAGCCTTGTGCAACTTTGCATAGGCACCGATGATGCACTTATAGAGTGTGAAAGTACTTGAGCTAAGATTTCCCCCCCCCGTGGCTTGTTCCTGCACACACACACACACTACACAACACATATATATAAATATCTATATAATATAAAATAGAAAAAATATATAATTATATATATATATATAAATATAAAAATAATATATTCAATTTCTCTGAGGATGAGGGTCCCCAGGACAGATCTATTTCTAGAGGTGGTACCTCCCTATATTTATATAAATCTATATAATATATATATAATAATAATATATATATATATATATAATATATATATATATATGTACAATCACCATTTGAACACGTCGGCCATTTCCCACGAGGGATTAGGGATTAAAGTAATCTTTTTACGTTATAAGTAAATAATCAATACTGTACAGGTGAAAGTTTCAGGCAGAATGACCCACTTGTCACCTGATACATTGATTACAGGCTTAGCAAACTAACCATAGTCCTCAAGTGTTAAAGCATCCTATAAGGCCGCAGATTTTGTATGGGGTCTTGTATGTGCAGTATTCCCGATTCACAGACTTGTATCTGTACCTGCAATAATGTTAGTGATACTGCTCCTGTGGGGAGCAGGCAGCCAGGATAATACTGCACCACCTCTCGGGGCCCATAACCAACAACAACAGTTTGGAAGGCCTGTGTTTCTATCACAACACATAACCACCTACACACCAAAGTAGAAAACAAATCTCCATGTCCATGAAAGCCAATATTGTTGCCATTTTGGCTGGGGTTGATTGCTTACGTCGCTAAGACCCTTCATGGGTATGCCTTCATAATATAAAGCAACATTCATAGCCCGTCCAGACGCCCTACCACCCACTCCTTGTATATATTTAGTCTGACCTCTTAGCCCACGCACCCCATGCACCTTCAGCCTCATACACCGAAGTTGCTGTGCAAAAGCTGGTGGGATCTTACCCTGTAAGGAATACCCCTCGAAACCAATTTTTGAAACACTAATGAAAATTATTATTATTGATACTGCTAATTTATATTATGTGAGTGGGAAACATCTAGCATGCTGTATCTTCTGTTCGTATAGGTAATATTTTAGTTACCGTACGTGCCTCCTATTTCACAGAAAATTAATCATATATTATTCCAGGATTTATTCTTTCCCTGCCACTATGTGTCATACTTTTAATGTAAACCGTTCGGGAGATAATTAAGTTGTGGTATAACCAAGGAGGGACATGTCTGATCACACCAAAGTGATATAACTCATCTGGTCTTCTTGCTCAGCCTTCTGTTCTTCACTGTTTTCCTTATCTCTTGATCTCCCCTGTTTTGCAATGATGTGTTGACACTCAGTAGATAATTGCTGAACCACACTTTCCGAAATTCGTTGCATTACTCGTTTTCTTACAGCTATTGTTTGAATCACTATAGTTCAGCATCCACCAGTAAACATCTAGATATAAGATTCTATATTTCCTCTCGTAAGATAATTTGCATATATATCATAAGAAGTATTCCGCAATAGATAACCGTAATGAATGGCTGTCAGTGAATAACAGAAGCCCAATATGAGATTCGAACCGTGCCCTGACACACAACAGTCGTAATGAACACCAATTCACAGACCACCTGGAGAAGATTTCGGGGTCAAACTGACCCCGTGGGCCCATCTCAATTAGTATAATTAACAATCGTTCTGTGGATATTTTTTACATAAATTCCTAAATCTAGAACATATAAATTATAAATAAAATAATTGTGCAATAAAGAAATAAAGCTGTTGCCCCTTTCGAGTAAATTCTAAGTTTGAGGGAGGGTGGGGCGATAAACTCTGAAGGTCAGCCGGTGGGGGACGCCGGTGAGGACGCCATGATGAATTTAACTGTGAACGGTTTTTGTAATTTTTGCACTCAGGAATTCTGCTTTCCCGTGCCTAAATGAGATGAATCGGCCTCAGATTATCGTAATTAAGAATGCTGACGACGTTTCCTTTTCCCTTCCTGCGGAAAATTGGGATAGGACATTTACGGGACCTCAAGAATCACGTAATGGAGAACCAAATAAAGGACTCAATGAAATCATTTCCCCCAACAACACACCTACAAGTCATGCTTACCCCATAATTACAGAAGTTTTGCGATAGGGCCATCGAAAATTCTATGCTGCCAGGGGATAGGTTAGGGTGTGTTTCCATCGCACTGGTCTTCCGACTATTGAAAGTAAGTGGTGGATGTGCCCCGCAGTCTTTAATCAAAAACAGTCCACAACAATGAGACCAGAGTAGCTGGTTTTAGTGTATAGTAATTATTAATTTAATATAGCTTTAGCTATTTGAGTAAGATTGTAAGAAGTGTGTAAACGAATACGTTGCAGTTACTTGAACCTACTGTGACTTAGTCCCACTTACTCACCCAAAATTACTTGGCATGTAATAATTCAGGTAATTGTCCTGTAAACTCCTGTAGGTGATTTGTTATAATTAATTTTTCACACGTTCATTATGACTTGTCTTGAGTTTATGGCCACAATGACTTGTAGGAAGAAACAGTATTGTCTCAGCTGTTGCTGTCTGTGAAAACTTCATGTTGAAGCTCATTGGTACCAACTCAGACCTACTACTTGTTAGTGTTCATGGTTCCAACCTCGTCCATTCTTCTACAGTGAGATAATTCGTTTTCCATCTAAAACTTCATATGATCTCGATACATTTTTATTTATGATCGTAATTACACTTAGAGCTCCAATTTATCTCTTTGAATCACGAGTTTGCCACGACGAATTACAAACTATATAACAGGCAAAAAACTATTAATAGTAAATAATAACATTACTAAACAATATTTATATATACATATATTGTATAGTATATATAAATATATATATGTATAATAATATATATATATACATAAAGATATATATATATAAATATATATATATTAATAACATAAAGCTGATGAGCCATAATAGAGAAACATTTTTTTATATGTTGTAATTATATAAACAAGTGCAATACACAAAATAAATAATATATAATTTAGGGATAGAACAGTAAACTAAGAGATAAACATAAATTAGTTCTGAAGTGCCCAAATACGTTTAGTGTTTTATGTAATAACATTTACATTAATAAAAATTTCGCCTTATTAAAAATAAATGCCTCATATTATTGCCCGAAATGATATGCATCTCCTAATGGCCTTCATATTATGTATGTTTTGAACAATAATTTAAAAAAACTAATAATAAATTTAGTGCTTTTGTTCACTCGTTTTCTTGTAAACTCGTTGGTTACGCGAGTACTGAAAAAATGTTGTACACAGATTTTTTTTTTACTGCGGATTATGTTATTATACGTAATAATTGTCTTGTGTACTGATTTAGTCTACCTCCTCTACGGTGGGTCCAGAGCCATAAGAAGTTCCACCGTGTACCACGCTGCCTCCCTTAACGTGTATCATGCTGGCCAGGGGCCGCCACAACTCGCTCCAGCTCCTTCATTTGGTTTGCTCAATTCCATCCATTTCTCCAGTTGTTAGCGTCCACCCAGTCCAGAAGTTCTTGAGCCTTTTTCCTCAATGATCCTTCTCTTCTGGCTGACAGTTTTATCACCAACCGAAGGCTCAGAAACGGCAGACTGACACTGAAGCACAGAGCTTCCCAGCCGGTTCTTGGCTTCCACTCTTTAACGTTTGTTTACTGTCGTCATCTCGGTACTTTCGGCCTCATTAACGCATTCTATTTCTATTTCCTCTTACTGAGGCGACCCCTTAATCGGATGGTGATGGTGATCTTGTTTTCCTTCCAGTCGACTTGTCAGTCGCAGATACGTTGAAATGCCGTTGCATCGATGTCGAAGGTCACATCGATCTGTTGCACTCCACGAGGTGCTGGAGGATACCATCCAACACAAACTTTCCCAAAATGTTGTTAGTCCTTGTCATGGCACGCTCTCCTTCGTAATAAACCTGAAAAAGCACACACCTGGCTGGTTGTCAAGTATTAGGTGAAGACTTTCTGCTAGCTTGGTGTGTATTGGTTGTGTTACGCTTGGATGAGAGCAGTCATCACACCTCCTGCGGTACCTCTATACCCATTGACAGAGGGGCCACTCCAGCAGCAAACATCCTTCACGCCTTCCGACTGTCACCATGCAAGAATGCAGCCTGCACGGCAGCACCGTAAGCCACAGCCTCGTGTCTGGTTGATCGATGTGTGAGTTCTTTCCCCATTGAAGAAGTCTTGCAAGAGTTTCTGATCTTGTGGGATGCGGGTATAGCCTCCCACCAAGACCAGTTTTCATGGAATGCCCGCCTTTATCTATCTTGGCATCTCTCAGCGCCTTCTCTACAGCTCCATCGTCCCTCGGAAAAGATCAGAACAAAGCTCCTCAAATCGGGCGGGCGGCGTGTGATAGAAGAGTGTAGAAATCGGCTAACCGGCTCAATATGAGTCGATCTCCACACTGGCCGTGAGTGGAAGATGACAAAGTTCGCTTGGGCTCTCTCACAGGCTAAGTTCGCAGTCGACGAACCGCTCTTTGTATATTAGCACTCAAAGTCTTTCTTGTATTTTCTCTTAACTTCCTGTTTGAAATGGTTCACCATTCTATTGTCGAAATCTTCGCCTCCAATGTGGGTGTCTCCGGCAGTAGATACACTTTCAAAGACACCTTCATCACTGCTAAGAAAATAGACACATCGAAGGTACAACCGCCTCGAGGTAGAAGATCAAAATATTAACGTTTCCCCTCTACCACCCACTTTTTGTCGAGTCCCGTAAGCAAATGGCAGCAGCAGTTTGGCCAATTTGAGTTCTGAGAATCAATAATCCGCGATAGCTCCTGCATCTTTGGTAGCTTGACGCTGGAGTCCTTTAAATAGGGCATGAACTGTAATGACAGCATCTTTCACACTTTTACGCAAGGAAGGGCCTCGCAGTTTTCTTTCATTTTAGTTAACACCAGAGAGGAGATTTCCTCAGGGTTAAAGTCTTATATCTCGCCCTTGTACTCCCCACTTCACTTAAGTTTTCCTCCCGGCATCGTTACCACGGTGAAGGGCCAATGCTTCATATCGCTCTGCACTGCTGGTCCTCAAAACTTGCACCGATGAGACGTTTTGGCGTCGAACACAGAGTTGTTGGGTTCATGGCCACCTTCAAAATTTATCAGTATTATTAGTTTCATTATGTATTTGATAATATTTTATTTATTATTAATAAAGTGTAAAACAACGGATAATATTCTCAGCAAAGGTAGAGAAGGTGTGGCAATTAACCTGAGTTCTTGGCAGCGTCACAGATTGGATACTCTCTTAACTTGTGCATGCGACATAAGGAAGTGTCGTCCTGTTACCCTGGACGTTGCGAAGATCTCCACTTTGCCGTGTTTGAACCACTCCCAAACACGAGTAGGTAGTGCCTTAGGGACAAAGCCAATAGCCGGAGCTGCCATCCGGCTGAAATAAGTGGATATAGTGGCAAGCATACAATCACATTCCCATATTATTTTAGAATATAACAGAACATGCTAGAGTTTCTATTTATATATTAGTCGAGGTGATATTCCTTAAAGCCTGCCAATTTACTCTATGTAATTCGGTATTAATAATTGTGCATGTGAGCAGTCGAACACGAATATTTTAAAGCAATGAAAAACTGGTAGTTAGAACACTTTCGTAATACTTTTTACCTCCAAAGAGGTGTGTTGATGCTTATGATAGATTAATTTTTGGGGAAACCACAAATAATTAGAGCAACCCCCATTCCCCCCCCCCTCCATTGGTATTTGAATGCAACCTCATTAACCCCCAATGTGTTAATTCCTTCCCAGTGACTACAAAAGCGTATGTTACGGAACCTCACGGTTAATTTTCTCTGGCTTTGAACGTTTGCATTAAAGATTTTAATAGCTACAAATATTTAGATTTATTTGAGGCTTCTCTAGACACTATTTCTATTCTTTCATATTTGCCACAGTATATTTCTTCGAACCTCTGCTAGAAGCCAAACAGGGGGAGCGATGGCATAACCATTGAGACAGCTATAATAATCTCTAACAATCTAGGCTGTGTTACGGGCGAGGCGAATGGGTAGGATGTTTTAATATAAAGGAAAACGTAAATTAAGTGGCAGCATGGAGTGACATCAACAAACCACTTTATTCACAAGTGAATTGAAGACCAAAAAATGCACTATAACCGAGACTGGTACAATACACAAATAACCGGCTCATAGATGACACTTATTGACGACGTTTTCGGTCCGACTAGAACATTAACTAGTTTATACAAGCTATTTATATCCAGTGGGGGCAGGTTGTGGCGTCTGGCAGCGAGTTTCTGAGCTATTAGCAAACGTAACCGAGCCCCTAAGACCACATCTTTGTGCTGAGGACTCAGATTTTTACCGCTTCCATATACATAAATTAATAATTGTAGTGTACCTTTTATGACCTCATGAGCTGATCCAGATATATATTCTAGCACCCTAAAATAGGGCCACAGCTTGCCACACGAGAGTGCCACCATGAATAAAGTAGGATTTTTTTAAATTATATTATCTCAATCATGTAAAACAATACATGTACTTCTATATGAATTTCGTAAAGTTACTTCTACCGGTTTGAGATATCTTGCATTATTGATGTTTACCCTCAGGTGGTGATTTTATCCTCAATATGTTGATTTTACCACCAGATGTTGAAGTATCCCCTAGATGTTATGTTACCCCCAGGATGTGAACCACAGAACCTAGGTACCTATTTGTGTTCTGCTAGTGGGGCCGGGGGGGGGTATGCAGATGTATGCAGACTAAATACCTCAGGTCCAATTTTTACTTATAGGTGAACTGGGCAACAGGTTGGAAGGAGATATTTACCACATTTACCACATTGTCCTAATAAAAAAACAAAACAGATCACAAGCAAAACGCATGTTGCCCTGGCTAACCCTACCATTCTGAATCATGTGACAAGAAACACCAATTGAAAAGCAATATAGACAAGGCTAATACACAAAGATATTCTTAAACACTATTCATCAGCTCTCAACACCAAAGGTAATAAAGAAGCCCAAACAACTATACTCCTCCAGAAGCTTCACAACAACTAGAGGAGATAATAATAAAAGACAGGAAAACACGACTCTCAGATTCTAGGGACCCCCAAACTGAAAAAACCAGAAAATTGTCCTAACTAAACCTAATGTAAACACCACTACATCCCACAGACACAGCTAACAAGATAAACGACTCATCTCAACCATAGGATCTAAACTCCGCCATAAAATCCCCACATAACCAGCCCATGCCGGGGACTACCTAGATGGGAATTTCCCTAAATCCTTCTATCTTGCACCAACTGAGCCCACTGAAGTCCCCGGAGATTATAAAGTCACTTAAAAAAACTCGGGGATTCAGTCTCAGTCCCACCATTACGTACAAGCAGCGGGGGCCCTTTCCCTTGTCGCATGCAATTTCATTACTCTTTAGAACAGTCACTAGAGACTAGAACCTTACTCCGAAACTACTCAATGGATGGCGAGGTTACACCAATACATAAATGGTGGTGATCCTACAGTACATAAACAAAACTAAAGGCCAATATCTAACTTACCATTGCTATCCACAATCTTTGAGAAACTCGTGCACAGGAGACTGTAATTCAATATAACGGCTTCAAAACATACTCAACCCCAGCCAATTTGGATTCAGGAAAAATAAAAGTACTAATGATCAATCATAAAAAATCTAGATCTCTGCTTTACACACATTGGAAAATAAGGAATAACCACTAGGAATTTTTATTGACCTATAGAAAAGCTTTTGACACAGTAACCACACCTCCTACTCCACAAACATGATCATTACGGTAAAAAGAGCCATGGCGCTTGCTTCTTTCAAATCTTACATTACTAATATGAATCAGAAAATGTTCACCATTAAAGACACAGCATCAGCCACACACGGCCACTTGATTACTGGAGTTCTGCAGGGAAGTTTCCTTGGTCCCCTGCTCTTCCTCATATACATCAATGACCATCCAAACGTATCCCACACCTGAAACCCATTCTTCATTGCTGACGACCCGACTTAGTCAACTCTCACCCATAATACTTTAGCCCACCCTCAACACCCTGTAATGAGGAGCTGATTCAAAAATATCGACTTGGATACAGCCAATAAAGCTTACGCTTAACACAAGACAAAACCTGCATATTATGTTTGGTAGCAGTGCAGGAGGATGCACCAATTAACATTAAGATTGGACAACACTCGAATTACCAGAAATAATGGGGCAAATTCCTAGGCTTATACCTTGACGAAACAAACCTGAATTTCAGCACCCGAAATCCAGCAAATAAAAACCAAAAAATTATCCAAAACTTTGGATCCTCTCCAAGATACGGATACTACGTGGCCCAAAGATGCCCTTCTCACACTATACCACTCACTTTATTTATCCATACCACCCACACATATGCTATTTGGCTTGGGGATCAACAGCAGCAACGACATCCGTAAAGCCAATAATCCAACATAAAGCTGCTGTAAGACTAATCACTAAATCCCAACCCTGGCAACACATACACTCCCCCCACCTTCATAGACCTAGAACTTACTGCCCGGTTTATATCAGTACATCCACACTAACTACCAGTGCAAGCTACACTACAGGGCCTTAAACTCTAATATCAACCTTGACCTAAAAACGCTTATTCTGATAGTTGTGACAGAACCCACAGGCATAACACCAGACACAAACATCTCTACGACATACCCCGTGGTCCGACTAAACCTTTATGACAAAAATTCAATGTATGCCAAAGGCCCTAAAATCTGGAATACCCTAACCTGATAACACTAGAACGCAGACACATCATCACCTTCAAAAAACTACCATTAGAAAAACATCATATCTCCCTGAATACAAACACCCTGACATACTCCTACACGAATACCCCTGGTGGTTCACCTACACTCACTGACTCATTTGACCATAAACCGAAATATTACAATCCTCAAATCATAAAATAATGAATCCTGTGTGATACTCCAATACTGAAACTATGACTGTGCCAAAAAAACAAAAGGATTTACATTGCTAAACTCACAAACTAGTAATTAGTCCACTTAGCCAAATATTACAAACTTACCTCATAATTTGTAAATATTTTACATTACGAATAAAACAAAGTCTGCCCGAATCTAGGCCAAGCTAGTCGATCTAGTGGTTAACACTCTGTAATCACTATTTACTACATGTAAACCACTCAATAACCACATTTCTGTAAACTGCAATTGTAATCCTTAATAGAGAAGTAACTGTGAATTTGAATTTGAATAGTTCTCGCTCGGCTCACCAGGGCCAAGGGTCACTCCTGACCCCTCCCTGTAAACAGATGTGAAGGGAACTATCTAGGATACCACCCTCAAACCGCCCCACCCCCAACCACGCCACCGCTATAACCACACTCATTACCACCCACCCTACCTGAGGGTATTCCGGGTGATCGAGACGCCCCCGCGGCCCGACCAAGGCCAGGCCTCCCTGGAAGGAACGTGGCCTATGGATCAAGGAGCTGTTACTGCTGCCAACTTAGTCACATCGTACAACCACATCCCGGCTCTGATCCGGCACTGACTTTATGAATGCTGACCGCAGCTTCCCTCTTGAAGACAAACCAGGTGTATCTATTAGTAATTCCCCTTAAGGCAGTGGGGGGGATGGTTCTGTTCAGAGCAGCTTTGTGGTCCCCGACACTATGATGATTTTTTCTCTAAGGCGCTCCTCTACTATTCACTGGGGTATGATAACCAATCGCCTGACAAGTCTTTTGCTTTCGTAGGGATTGATTTCTGTGTGCATGATTAGGGACCAGTGCCACCAGGATCTCCAGGTGTTAAATTATGATACATCTCTCTCGCCTGCGCTCCAGTGCGCACAAGTACCTCCGGATTACTAGTTATATAACAACTGATAGCAGGTAACCCCACCATGGTTTATTATGGTGGGGCACCTAGGGATTGGAGGTAATCCGATTTGATTCCGAGGAGAGTGAACGGAAGCTCCATTCCTGAAATCAATGAACCTTCTAACATAATGGCCTTGCCTCTCACCACTAAAAGCTAAAAACGTTTGACGCGACACAAGAGGATCAACACACGAGTTCCTGCTCCAAAAAATCTTCTAAATTGATCCAAAGGGAAGTGGAGTTTACCCACAAACTCCCGGATCAAACACGTGATTGCCCTCCCATTACCAAGAACATAATGACTCTCTAATAAGTCATTTTACCTAGACAAATATTACAGTGAACCTGATATTATTTAAATAATATTAATACACGAGGGACCTTAAATACCGTACACCACCGGATCGAGAATACATTAATCCCTAAAACAGATAAAACACGTAGAATATATCATTCATAACCACTCGTAATGTATATAACAGATAGAGTTTGATCTGCCATTGGGTATATATAGATATATACATGGCCCTCGATGTATAAAACCACATATCTCGATGGAGATATAAAAAAAATTTTATTATTTTGATTCCGAGCTTATTTCAGTAGACCCCTTAAAAATAAATATAACATGACCGACGGGTAACTTGTAAAACACTAACCATACTGATATTAAGTTCTGTAATTGTATTTCACGAAGAACTGACCCCCTGACGAGGTTATTTGCGAGTTACTTGCATCTAGCAAACAAATTCCTAATTAGTTTATAGTGCACTTACTTTCGGTTATTCAGTTGGTGTACTGCCGTAATGAGTATCCTGCCCCTCACTCCTCCTGACTGCTTCTTTGGCTGCCTCATTAACAACCTATATATGTGTGCTCGTTTTTTACTGAATTTGCTAGAACCATGCGCCAAGAGCTGCCAGCTCTAGATGACGTCACGGCAGTCTGGTGTTGGTCGAGCTGTTCAATGGGGGGGGAAGCACACTATGGACGTCACGGCAGTCTGTGATTGGTTAATAATAATAAACAAAATAACTTTATTTACTACAGGAGTACATGTACAAGGAATACAAGCCCTAACTGACATCATGTACATACTACTATATAGAAAGCCCCCTTGCGTTATCTGAGCATTTTCGCCAAATTAGTCAGTTTTTTGTCCCAGGATGCGACCCACAGCACCATTCGACCTGGAAACAACACCCAGGTACCCATTTTACTGATTGTGAAAATAGACACCGGCGTAAGGTAAACACTCCGAAGTTTCCACCACCAACGCCTTCGCCGGAATCGACCCCGGACCCTCAACCGTGCAAACGAGGACTTTTTGCGCACCAGTTAAATTTCTTAGGCCATAAGAGGTAGTAAGGGTTAAAAAGATAAGAAAATGAAATTATTATTACAAAGTAGAAGTGATGCAAGGAGGGTAAGAGTAATATGGAGATAAAGATAGAGTTAAGATGTGGTGAACAATGTAAAAAAGAGAGCAATGAGAGATGTGGTGAGATGTTATCAACAAAATTTTGGATTGGAAATAAGAATAAGTATTGGAGTGAGATTAACAATTAAGGAAGCCAGTGGTGAGGGGTGGAAAAAACAAATGGATACATGTCAGTTTAAAATAGTAGAGAAGAGTTTAGAGGTATTGGGAAGATGAGGGAATATTTTGAGGAATTGTTAAATGTTGAAATGAAGATAAGGGAAAGCTTGAATTCGAGTATAGGCAAGGAGGAAATAACAACTGGTAGAGTGAGTGAAGAGCCAGTTGTGAGTAAGGGGGAAGTTCTGTGAGGCAGTAGGTAAAATGAAAGGGGGTAAGGCAGCCGGATTGATGGGATAAAGAAGAAAAGTAAAAGCAGGTGGGGATAAGGTTTTTGGAGTGGATTGGTGCAATTATTTAATAAATTTATGGAAGGAAGGAAGGTACCTAGGGAATGGCAGAGAGCATGCTAGTTACCATTTGTATATAAAGGGAAAGGGGACAAAATAAGTGGCAAAATTATAGTGATAAGTTTGTTGAGTTACCTGGTAAAGTGTATGGTAGAGTCATTATTGAAAGAATAAGCGTAAGACGGAGAATGAGGATAGCCGATGAACAGAGGAGGCTTTAGGAAAGGAAGGGGTGTGTGGAACCAGGTGTTTATCAGTAAAACATATAAGTTAACAGTATTAAGATAAGGGCTAAAGAGGTCTTGTTAGGCATTTTATGGATTGAAAAGGCGTATGACAGGGTGGATAAGGGGGGGCAATGTGGCAGATGTTGCAGGTGTATGGTGAAGGAGGTAGGTGACCTGAAAGCAGAGAAGAGTTTTTACGAGGATAGTGAGGCTCAGTTAAGAGTATTGTTAGGAAAGAGTGAAATTTATTTCTGTAAAAGTAGCCTTAACAAGGATGTGTGAATGTCACCATGATGATTAAATGTCCAGGTCAGGTTGAAAGAGAAGTAAATGCGAGGGACTATGCAAGAGCATGGAGTTAAAAGATAAAGAATCACACATAAGTGGGAGTTATCACAGTTGCTCTTTGCTGATGACACTGTGCACTGGGAGATTCAGAAGAGAAGTTGCAGATATTGGAGGATGAATTGGTTTGGTTGTTCAAAAGAAGAAAATTAAAAGTGAATACATGGAAAGAGTAAGGTTATAGGATAACCCAAAAGGTATTATAGGTGATGAAAGATGAGATATCAGATTGGAGGGATAGAGTTGGAGGAGAGAATGTATTTCAGATATTTTGGGAGTGGACGTGTCAGCGGATGTCTATGATAGATGAGGTAAATCATAGAATTGATGGAGGTGGAAAAAGGGTGGAGTGTGCACTTAGGAGTCGTGGAACAAATGAACTTATGTTCTTGGAGGCAAAGAGAGGAATGTATATAGAGTATAGTTTTTACCAACGCTCTTATAAGGGTGGAAGCATGGGTGATGAATGTTGCAGCGAGAGAGGCTGAGACAGTGAGATGTCCATGTTCTGAGTCTATTTGTGTGTGAATATAATGCAGAAATTCGTAGTTTGGGAAGTTAGGTAGTAGGTGCGGATAACAAAACCTGTTGTCCTAGGGCTAGGGAAGGGTTTGTTGAGGTGGCTCGGACATGTATAGAGAATGGATCGAAACAGAGTGACCTTCAAGAGTGTAATCAGTCTGTAGTGGAAGGAAGGCGGGTAGGGGTCGCCATAGAAAGAGGTTGGAGGAGTGGGTTAAAGGAGGTTTTGTGTGCGAGGGGCTTGGACTCCAGCAGCATTTGAGCGTGTAAGTTAGGAGTGAATGGAGACAAATGGTTTTAATAATACTTGACGTGTAGTTGAGTGTGAGAGCAAAGTAACATTTATGAAGGATTCAGTGAAAACCGCAGGCCGGACTTGAGTCCTGGAGAAGGGAAGTACATGCCTGCACTCGAGGAGGGGTGTTAAAAGTGCAGATTAAAAACTGAAGTGTAAAGCCCCTTCTGGCAAGACAAGTTGATGGAGTGGAATGATGGAGAAAGTTATTCTATTTTAGGGGCCACCTTGCCTTGGAGGGAATCGTGCCAGTTGTGATACTAAAAATATATAAAAATATAAAAAAAATATTAAAAATATAATATATAATATAAATCTAAATATATATATATATAATATATATATATCTATTATATAAAATATAATATATACACATATATATATACCATATATATACACACATAAACCTGTGAGTTTACCTGGAGAGAGTTCCGGGGGTCCAAACAGCCCCCGCTGGCCCGGATCCTTGACTAGGCCTCCTGGTAATCCAGATCTGATCAACCAGGCTGTGACTGCTGGCTGCACGCAAACCAACGTACGAGCCACATCCCGGCTGGTCAGGTAACGCGACTTTAGGGTGCTTGTTCCAGTGCCAGCTTGTGAAGACTTCCAAGGGGGGTCTGTTGTAATCCCCCATATGGTATGCTGTGGAGGCCGTTGAACAGTCCCCTCGGGCCCCTGAAACACTTATGATATGGTCTCTTAACGTGTAGTGACACCTTGATTTCATTGGGGGGATGTTGCATCGTCTGCCAAGTCCTTTTGCAATTCGTATGAGTGATGTTCGTGTGCAAAGTCGGTACTAGTCACCCTAGGATATTCCAGGTGTATATGAACAAGTATCCTCTCCCTCCTGCGTTCCATGGAATACAGGTTCAGGATCCTCAAGCGCTCCCAGTAATTGAGGTGTTTTTATCTCCGTTAAAAGGCGCGCCGTAGAAGGTTCTCTGTACATTTTCTAGTCAGAGGCAAATTCTGTCACCTGCCTTGAAATGATGCGTTAGTGAGGGCAGGCAATATTCTGAGCCTAGATAGAACAAGTGTGACCTGAAAGTGTCACTCATGGGCTTGGCATCCCTAGTTTTGAAGGTTCTCATTATCATCCTGTCATTTTTACCTAGCAGAACGATGATACAAAGTTATGGTCCTTGAAGGTGAGATCCACCGACATGATCACATTTCCCTGTCTTAGGACGTTTGGTGTTTTCCACTATTTAGTGGCCAGAAATTGTTTGTACTCTGATGAAGATTTACTTTCCTAGTGTTTATCATAACTGAGTAATTGAAATACACACACACACATGTATGTATATATTATATATAATATTATTATAAATAAATATAAAAATATAGTATATATTATAAATATATATATAATATATATATAGTATATATATAATATACTATATTGTACCTTTCCTGCCTGTCCTAAGGGTCAATGTGAGATGTACATAATTATGCAGAAAATTCGAAGTGTGGAAATTAAGAAGCTGGTGTGAGCTAATAAAAGTATTAGTCAGAGGCTGGAAGAGGGGTTGTTGACGGTTGGTTTGGTCATGTTAGAGAGAATGGATCAAAGTAGAATGACATGGAGAGCGTATAAATTCCCTGTAGGGAAGGAAGGCTGGCTAGGGTTCGTCCTTGAAAAGGTTGGAGTGAGGGGGTAAAGGAGTTTTTGTGGTGCGAGGGGCTTGGACTTCAGCAAGCTACAATGAGCTAGTGGTAAGATAGGATGAATGGAGACTGACGAATGGTATATGGGACCTGACATCTGTTATAGGAGTGTGAGCAGGGTAAGTATTTAGTGAAGGGATTCAGGAAACCGCGGTTATTTTTATGATAGCCGGACTTGAGTCCTGGAAATGAGAAATAAATGCCTGCACCTCTACAAGGAGGTTCGGGATATTAGCACTTTGGAGGGATATGTTGTGTCGATTTTAAATGTATATGGCTTCAAGCTGATAGTACTTCTGAGCACCTCTGCACCAAACAGTGATAATGTGTGAGTGTGGTAAAGTGTTAAATGTTGATGAAAGTATTTTCTTTTTGGGGAATTTTCTTTCTTTTTGGGTCACCACCTGCCCGGTGGGAGAAGGGCCGACTTTGTAAAAAAAAATATATATATATTCTAGGTTAGTAGGTTGTAGACAGCAGCAACCCAGGGAGGTACTACCGTCCCCTGCAAGTGAGTGTAAAACGAAGCCCTGTAATTGTATATACAATGATGGTAGGATTGCAGGAGTCTGTTATCTGTCACCATAAATATGCAAGATTTCAGGTATGTCTTGCAACTTTCTACTTACACTTAGGTCACCAACACATTACATTTACAAGCATATATATACACACCGCCCTCTGGGTTTTTCTGCTATTTTCTTTTCTAGTTCTATGTTCTTGTTATATTCCTCTTATCTCCTGGGGAAGTGAACAGATTTCTTCCACGTAAGTCATGGCGGTGTTGTAAGAGGCGACAAAAATGTCGGGTGCAAAGGGCATTAGTAACCCCATCCTCCGTATAAATAACTAAATTAAAAGGAGAAACTTCGTTTTTCTTTGGCCACCCCGCCTTGGTGGGATACGCCGTTATGGTTTGAAAAAAAAATATATATGTAAATGGCAAACAAACACAGACAGTCAATCTTAACTATGCAAGAACAAGCCACGGGAAGTGAATATTCTTTATCTCAAGTATTATCACACTTCTCAGTGGCCATGAGGAGCTAGCAGTTAACTGCAAGCTGCAACTGAAGGAGGGTAATTTTTCTCAGAGTAGTGGAGTGCAGGTCTGTTTACCTGCTACTCTGGCTCTCTCAGAATGTGGGCCAATGGTCAGTGTCACACCCAGCACTAACCACCATTCCCATCTCTCCCCATATGGGGTAAAGAGGTTATTTGAGAAGTCACTATTATGATATTAGACTCTATAATAGTTGCCCAAGCTTTTTTCTAAACGTTTTAGAACGGTCAAGTGACTTGAGAAAATACATAACATTGTGTATAGAGAAAATACGTTCTCAGTGGATATTATATATATGGATTATGCTATTATTCAGTTAAGCTTTTAAATAAAAGAAGGGGAGGAATGAATGAGCCTTTGTTCCGTTAAAATGTCTGCAGCCTTGTGCAACTTTGCATAGGCACCGATGATGCACTTATAGAGTGTGAAAGTACTTGAGCTAAGATTTCCCCCCCCCGTGGCTTGTTCCTGCACACACACACACACTACACAACACATATATATAAATATCTATATAATATAAAATAGAAAAAATATATAATTATATATATATATATAAATATAAAAATAATATATTCAATTTCTCTGAGGATGAGGGTCCCCAGGACAGATCTATTTCTAGAGGTGGTACCTCCCTATATTTATATAAATCTATATAATATATATATAATAATAATATATATATATATATATAATATATATATATATATGTACAATCACCATTTGAACACGTCGGCCATTTCCCACGAGGGATTAGGGATTAAAGTAATCTTTTTACGTTATAAGTAAATAATCAATACTGTACAGGTGAAAGTTTCAGGCAGAATGACCCACTTGTCACCTGATACATTGATTACAGGCTTAGCAAACTAACCATAGTCCTCAAGTGTTAAAGCATCCTATAAGGCCGCAGATTTTGTATGGGGTCTTGTATGTGCAGTATTCCCGATTCACAGACTTGTATCTGTACCTGCAATAATGTTAGTGATACTGCTCCTGTGGGGAGCAGGCAGCCAGGATAATACTGCACCACCTCTCGGGGCCCATAACCAACAACAACAGTTTGGAAGGCCTGTGTTTCTATCACAACACATAACCACCTACACACCAAAGTAGAAAACAAATCTCCATGTCCATGAAAGCCAATATTGTTGCCATTTTGGCTGGGGTTGATTGCTTACGTCGCTAAGACCCTTCATGGGTATGCCTTCATAATATAAAGCAACATTCATAGCCCGTCCAGACGCCCTACCACCCACTCCTTGTATATATTTAGTCTGACCTCTTAGCCCACGCACCCCATGCACCTTCAGCCTCATACACCGAAGTTGCTGTGCAAAAGCTGGTGGGATCTTACCCTGTAAGGAATACCCCTCGAAACCAATTTTTGAAACACTAATGAAAATTATTATTATTGATACTGCTAATTTATATTATGTGAGTGGGAAACATCTAGCATGCTGTATCTTCTGTTCGTATAGGTAATATTTTAGTTACCGTACGTGCCTCCTATTTCACAGAAAATTAATCATATATTATTCCAGGATTTATTCTTTCCCTGCCACTATGTGTCATACTTTTAATGTAAACCGTTCGGGAGATAATTAAGTTGTGGTATAACCAAGGAGGGACATGTCTGATCACACCAAAGTGATATAACTCATCTGGTCTTCTTGCTCAGCCTTCTGTTCTTCACTGTTTTCCTTATCTCTTGATCTCCCCTGTTTTGCAATGATGTGTTGACACTCAGTAGATAATTGCTGAACCACACTTTCCGAAATTCGTTGCATTACTCGTTTTCTTACAGCTATTGTTTGAATCACTATAGTTCAGCATCCACCAGTAAACATCTAGATATAAGATTCTATATTTCCTCTCGTAAGATAATTTGCATATATATCATAAGAAGTATTCCGCAATAGATAACCGTAATGAATGGCTGTCAGTGAATAACAGAAGCCCAATATGAGATTCGAACCGTGCCCTGACACACAACAGTCGTAATGAACACCAATTCACAGACCACCTGGAGAAGATTTCGGGGTCAAACTGACCCCGTGGGCCCATCTCAATTAGTATAATTAACAATCGTTCTGTGGATATTTTTTACATAAATTCCTAAATCTAGAACATATAAATTATAAATAAAATAATTGTGCAATAAAGAAATAAAGCTGTTGCCCCTTTCGAGTAAATTCTAAGTTTGAGGGAGGGTGGGGCGATAAACTCTGAAGGTCAGCCGGTGGGGGACGCCGGTGAGGACGCCATGATGAATTTAACTGTGAACGGTTTTTGTAATTTTTGCACTCAGGAATTCTGCTTTCCCGTGCCTAAATGAGATGAATCGGCCTCAGATTATCGTAATTAAGAATGCTGACGACGTTTCCTTTTCCCTTCCTGCGGAAAATTGGGATAGGACATTTACGGGACCTCAAGAATCACGTAATGGAGAACCAAATAAAGGACTCAATGAAATCATTTCCCCCAACAACACACCTACAAGTCATGCTTACCCCATAATTACAGAAGTTTTGCGATAGGGCCATCGAAAATTCTATGCTGCCAGGGGATAGGTTAGGGTGTGTTTCCATCGCACTGGTCTTCCGACTATTGAAAGTAAGTGGTGGATGTGCCCCGCAGTCTTTAATCAAAAACAGTCCACAACAATGAGACCAGAGTAGCTGGTTTTAGTGTATAGTAATTATTAATTTAATATAGCTTTAGCTATTTGAGTAAGATTGTAAGAAGTGTGTAAACGAATACGTTGCAGTTACTTGAACCTACTGTGACTTAGTCCCACTTACTCACCCAAAATTACTTGGCATGTAATAATTCAGGTAATTGTCCTGTAAACTCCTGTAGGTGATTTGTTATAATTAATTTTTCACACGTTCATTATGACTTGTCTTGAGTTTATGGCCACAATGACTTGTAGGAAGAAACAGTATTGTCTCAGCTGTTGCTGTCTGTGAAAACTTCATGTTGAAGCTCATTGGTACCAACTCAGACCTACTACTTGTTAGTGTTCATGGTTCCAACCTCGTCCATTCTTCTACAGTGAGATAATTCGTTTTCCATCTAAAACTTCATATGATCTCGATACATTTTTATTTATGATCGTAATTACACTTAGAGCTCCAATTTATCTCTTTGAATCACGAGTTTGCCACGACGAATTACAAACTATATAACAGGCAAAAAACTATTAATAGTAAATAATAACATTACTAAACAATATTTATATATACATATATTGTATAGTATATATAAATATATATATGTATAATAATATATATATATACATAAAGATATATATATATAAATATATATATATTAATAACATAAAGCTGATGAGCCATAATAGAGAAACATTTTTTTATATGTTGTAATTATATAAACAAGTGCAATACACAAAATAAATAATATATAATTTAGGGATAGAACAGTAAACTAAGAGATAAACATAAATTAGTTCTGAAGTGCCCAAATACGTTTAGTGTTTTATGTAATAACATTTACATTAATAAAAATTTCGCCTTATTAAAAATAAATGCCTCATATTATTGCCCGAAATGATATGCATCTCCTAATGGCCTTCATATTATGTATGTTTTGAACAATAATTTAAAAAAACTAATAATAAATTTAGTGCTTTTGTTCACTCGTTTTCTTGTAAACTCGTTGGTTACGCGAGTACTGAAAAAATGTTGTACACAGATTTTTTTTTTACTGCGGATTATGTTATTATACGTAATAATTGTCTTGTGTACTGATTTAGTCTACCTCCTCTACGGTGGGTCCAGAGCCATAAGAAGTTCCACCGTGTACCACGCTGCCTCCCTTAACGTGTATCATGCTGGCCAGGGGCCGCCACAACTCGCTCCAGCTCCTTCATTTGGTTTGCTCAATTCCATCCATTTCTCCAGTTGTTAGCGTCCACCCAGTCCAGAAGTTCTTGAGCCTTTTTCCTCAATGATCCTTCTCTTCTGGCTGACAGTTTTATCACCAACCGAAGGCTCAGAAACGGCAGACTGACACTGAAGCACAGAGCTTCCCAGCCGGTTCTTGGCTTCCACTCTTTAACGTTTGTTTACTGTCGTCATCTCGGTACTTTCGGCCTCATTAACGCATTCTATTTCTATTTCCTCTTACTGAGGCGACCCCTTAATCGGATGGTGATGGTGATCTTGTTTTCCTTCCAGTCGACTTGTCAGTCGCAGATACGTTGAAATGCCGTTGCATCGATGTCGAAGGTCACATCGATCTGTTGCACTCCACGAGGTGCTGGAGGATACCATCCAACACAAACTTTCCCAAAATGTTGTTAGTCCTTGTCATGGCACGCTCTCCTTCGTAATAAACCTGAAAAAGCACACACCTGGCTGGTTGTCAAGTATTAGGTGAAGACTTTCTGCTAGCTTGGTGTGTATTGGTTGTGTTACGCTTGGATGAGAGCAGTCATCACACCTCCTGCGGTACCTCTATACCCATTGACAGAGGGGCCACTCCAGCAGCAAACATCCTTCACGCCTTCCGACTGTCACCATGCAAGAATGCAGCCTGCACGGCAGCACCGTAAGCCACAGCCTCGTGTCTGGTTGATCGATGTGTGAGTTCTTTCCCCATTGAAGAAGTCTTGCAAGAGTTTCTGATCTTGTGGGATGCGGGTATAGCCTCCCACCAAGACCAGTTTTCATGGAATGCCCGCCTTTATCTATCTTGGCATCTCTCAGCGCCTTCTCTACAGCTCCATCGTCCCTCGGAAAAGATCAGAACAAAGCTCCTCAAATCGGGCGGGCGGCGTGTGATAGAAGAGTGTAGAAATCGGCTAACCGGCTCAATATGAGTCGATCTCCACACTGGCCGTGAGTGGAAGATGACAAAGTTCGCTTGGGCTCTCTCACAGGCTAAGTTCGCAGTCGACGAACCGCTCTTTGTATATTAGCACTCAAAGTCTTTCTTGTATTTTCTCTTAACTTCCTGTTTGAAATGGTTCACCATTCTATTGTCGAAATCTTCGCCTCCAATGTGGGTGTCTCCGGCAGTAGATACACTTTCAAAGACACCTTCATCACTGCTAAGAAAATAGACACATCGAAGGTACAACCGCCTCGAGGTAGAAGATCAAAATATTAACGTTTCCCCTCTACCACCCACTTTTTGTCGAGTCCCGTAAGCAAATGGCAGCAGCAGTTTGGCCAATTTGAGTTCTGAGAATCAATAATCCGCGATAGCTCCTGCATCTTTGGTAGCTTGACGCTGGAGTCCTTTAAATAGGGCATGAACTGTAATGACAGCATCTTTCACACTTTTACGCAAGGAAGGGCCTCGCAGTTTTCTTTCATTTTAGTTAACACCAGAGAGGAGATTTCCTCAGGGTTAAAGTCTTATATCTCGCCCTTGTACTCCCCACTTCACTTAAGTTTTCCTCCCGGCATCGTTACCACGGTGAAGGGCCAATGCTTCATATCGCTCTGCACTGCTGGTCCTCAAAACTTGCACCGATGAGACGTTTTGGCGTCGAACACAGAGTTGTTGGGTTCATGGCCACCTTCAAAATTTATCAGTATTATTAGTTTCATTATGTATTTGATAATATTTTATTTATTATTAATAAAGTGTAAAACAACGGATAATATTCTCAGCAAAGGTAGAGAAGGTGTGGCAATTAACCTGAGTTCTTGGCAGCGTCACAGATTGGATACTCTCTTAACTTGTGCATGCGACATAAGGAAGTGTCGTCCTGTTACCCTGGACGTTGCGAAGATCTCCACTTTGCCGTGTTTGAACCACTCCCAAACACGAGTAGGTAGTGCCTTAGGGACAAAGCCAATAGCCGGAGCTGCCATCCGGCTGAAATAAGTGGATATAGTGGCAAGCATACAATCACATTCCCATATTATTTTAGAATATAACAGAACATGCTAGAGTTTCTATTTATATATTAGTCGAGGTGATATTCCTTAAAGCCTGCCAATTTACTCTATGTAATTCGGTATTAATAATTGTGCATGTGAGCAGTCGAACACGAATATTTTAAAGCAATGAAAAACTGGTAGTTAGAACACTTTCGTAATACTTTTTACCTCCAAAGAGGTGTGTTGATGCTTATGATAGATTAATTTTTGGGGAAACCACAAATAATTAGAGCAACCCCCATTCCCCCCCCCCTCCATTGGTATTTGAATGCAACCTCATTAACCCCCAATGTGTTAATTCCTTCCCAGTGACTACAAAAGCGTATGTTACGGAACCTCACGGTTAATTTTCTCTGGCTTTGAACGTTTGCATTAAAGATTTTAATAGCTACAAATATTTAGATTTATTTGAGGCTTCTCTAGACACTATTTCTATTCTTTCATATTTGCCACAGTATATTTCTTCGAACCTCTGCTAGAAGCCAAACAGGGGGAGCGATGGCATAACCATTGAGACAGCTATAATAATCTCTAACAATCTAGGCTGTGTTACGGGCGAGGCGAATGGGTAGGATGTTTTAATATAAAGGAAAACGTAAATTAAGTGGCAGCATGGAGTGACATCAACAAACCACTTTATTCACAAGTGAATTGAAGACCAAAAAATGCACTATAACCGAGACTGGTACAATACACAAATAACCGGCTCATAGATGACACTTATTGACGACGTTTTCGGTCCGACTAGAACATTAACTAGTTTATACAAGCTATTTATATCCAGTGGGGGCAGGTTGTGGCGTCTGGCAGCGAGTTTCTGAGCTATTAGCAAACGTAACCGAGCCCCTAAGACCACATCTTTGTGCTGAGGACTCAGATTTTTACCGCTTCCATATACATAAATTAATAATTGTAGTGTACCTTTTATGACCTCATGAGCTGATCCAGATATATATTCTAGCACCCTAAAATAGGGCCACAGCTTGCCACACGAGAGTGCCACCATGAATAAAGTAGGATTTTTTTAAATTATATTATCTCAATCATGTAAAACAATACATGTACTTCTATATGAATTTCGTAAAGTTACTTCTACCGGTTTGAGATATCTTGCATTATTGATGTTTACCCTCAGGTGGTGATTTTATCCTCAATATGTTGATTTTACCACCAGATGTTGAAGTATCCCCTAGATGTTATGTTACCCCCAGGATGTGAACCACAGAACCTAGGTACCTATTTGTGTTCTGCTAGTGGGGCCGGGGGGGGGTATGCAGATGTATGCAGACTAAATACCTCAGGTCCAATTTTTACTTATAGGTGAACTGGGCAACAGGTTGGAAGGAGATATTTACCACATTTACCACATTGTCCTAATAAAAAAACAAAACAGATCACAAGCAAAACGCATGTTGCCCTGGCTAACCCTACCATTCTGAATCATGTGACAAGAAACACCAATTGAAAAGCAATATAGACAAGGCTAATACACAAAGATATTCTTAAACACTATTCATCAGCTCTCAACACCAAAGGTAATAAAGAAGCCCAAACAACTATACTCCTCCAGAAGCTTCACAACAACTAGAGGAGATAATAATAAAAGACAGGAAAACACGACTCTCAGATTCTAGGGACCCCCAAACTGAAAAAACCAGAAAATTGTCCTAACTAAACCTAATGTAAACACCACTACATCCCACAGACACAGCTAACAAGATAAACGACTCATCTCAACCATAGGATCTAAACTCCGCCATAAAATCCCCACATAACCAGCCCATGCCGGGGACTACCTAGATGGGAATTTCCCTAAATCCTTCTATCTTGCACCAACTGAGCCCACTGAAGTCCCCGGAGATTATAAAGTCACTTAAAAAAACTCGGGGATTCAGTCTCAGTCCCACCATTACGTACAAGCAGCGGGGGCCCTTTCCCTTGTCGCATGCAATTTCATTACTCTTTAGAACAGTCACTAGAGACTAGAACCTTACTCCGAAACTACTCAATGGATGGCGAGGTTACACCAATACATAAATGGTGGTGATCCTACAGTACATAAACAAAACTAAAGGCCAATATCTAACTTACCATTGCTATCCACAATCTTTGAGAAACTCGTGCACAGGAGACTGTAATTCAATATAACGGCTTCAAAACATACTCAACCCCAGCCAATTTGGATTCAGGAAAAATAAAAGTACTAATGATCAATCATAAAAAATCTAGATCTCTGCTTTACACACATTGGAAAATAAGGAATAACCACTAGGAATTTTTATTGACCTATAGAAAAGCTTTTGACACAGTAACCACACCTCCTACTCCACAAACATGATCATTACGGTAAAAAGAGCCATGGCGCTTGCTTCTTTCAAATCTTACATTACTAATATGAATCAGAAAATGTTCACCATTAAAGACACAGCATCAGCCACACACGGCCACTTGATTACTGGAGTTCTGCAGGGAAGTTTCCTTGGTCCCCTGCTCTTCCTCATATACATCAATGACCATCCAAACGTATCCCACACCTGAAACCCATTCTTCATTGCTGACGACCCGACTTAGTCAACTCTCACCCATAATACTTTAGCCCACCCTCAACACCCTGTAATGAGGAGCTGATTCAAAAATATCGACTTGGATACAGCCAATAAAGCTTACGCTTAACACAAGACAAAACCTGCATATTATGTTTGGTAGCAGTGCAGGAGGATGCACCAATTAACATTAAGATTGGACAACACTCGAATTACCAGAAATAATGGGGCAAATTCCTAGGCTTATACCTTGACGAAACAAACCTGAATTTCAGCACCCGAAATCCAGCAAATAAAAACCAAAAAATTATCCAAAACTTTGGATCCTCTCCAAGATACGGATACTACGTGGCCCAAAGATGCCCTTCTCACACTATACCACTCACTTTATTTATCCATACCACCCACACATATGCTATTTGGCTTGGGGATCAACAGCAGCAACGACATCCGTAAAGCCAATAATCCAACATAAAGCTGCTGTAAGACTAATCACTAAATCCCAACCCTGGCAACACATACACTCCCCCCACCTTCATAGACCTAGAACTTACTGCCCGGTTTATATCAGTACATCCACACTAACTACCAGTGCAAGCTACACTACAGGGCCTTAAACTCTAATATCAACCTTGACCTAAAAACGCTTATTCTGATAGTTGTGACAGAACCCACAGGCATAACACCAGACACAAACATCTCTACGACATACCCCGTGGTCCGACTAAACCTTTATGACAAAAATTCAATGTATGCCAAAGGCCCTAAAATCTGGAATACCCTAACCTGATAACACTAGAACGCAGACACATCATCACCTTCAAAAAACTACCATTAGAAAAACATCATATCTCCCTGAATACAAACACCCTGACATACTCCTACACGAATACCCCTGGTGGTTCACCTACACTCACTGACTCATTTGACCATAAACCGAAATATTACAATCCTCAAATCATAAAATAATGAATCCTGTGTGATACTCCAATACTGAAACTATGACTGTGCCAAAAAAACAAAAGGATTTACATTGCTAAACTCACAAACTAGTAATTAGTCCACTTAGCCAAATATTACAAACTTACCTCATAATTTGTAAATATTTTACATTACGAATAAAACAAAGTCTGCCCGAATCTAGGCCAAGCTAGTCGATCTAGTGGTTAACACTCTGTAATCACTATTTACTACATGTAAACCACTCAATAACCACATTTCTGTAAACTGCAATTGTAATCCTTAATAGAGAAGTAACTGTGAATTTGAATTTGAATAGTTCTCGCTCGGCTCACCAGGGCCAAGGGTCACTCCTGACCCCTCCCTGTAAACAGATGTGAAGGGAACTATCTAGGATACCACCCTCAAACCGCCCCACCCCCAACCACGCCACCGCTATAACCACACTCATTACCACCCACCCTACCTGAGGGTATTCCGGGTGATCGAGACGCCCCCGCGGCCCGACCAAGGCCAGGCCTCCCTGGAAGGAACGTGGCCTATGGATCAAGGAGCTGTTACTGCTGCCAACTTAGTCACATCGTACAACCACATCCCGGCTCTGATCCGGCACTGACTTTATGAATGCTGACCGCAGCTTCCCTCTTGAAGACAAACCAGGTGTATCTATTAGTAATTCCCCTTAAGGCAGTGGGGGGGATGGTTCTGTTCAGAGCAGCTTTGTGGTCCCCGACACTATGATGATTTTTTCTCTAAGGCGCTCCTCTACTATTCACTGGGGTATGATAACCAATCGCCTGACAAGTCTTTTGCTTTCGTAGGGATTGATTTCTGTGTGCATGATTAGGGACCAGTGCCACCAGGATCTCCAGGTGTTAAATTATGATACATCTCTCTCGCCTGCGCTCCAGTGCGCACAAGTACCTCCGGATTACTAGTTATATAACAACTGATAGCAGGTAACCCCACCATGGTTTATTATGGTGGGGCACCTAGGGATTGGAGGTAATCCGATTTGATTCCGAGGAGAGTGAACGGAAGCTCCATTCCTGAAATCAATGAACCTTCTAACATAATGGCCTTGCCTCTCACCACTAAAAGCTAAAAACGTTTGACGCGACACAAGAGGATCAACACACGAGTTCCTGCTCCAAAAAATCTTCTAAATTGATCCAAAGGGAAGTGGAGTTTACCCACAAACTCCCGGATCAAACACGTGATTGCCCTCCCATTACCAAGAACATAATGACTCTCTAATAAGTCATTTTACCTAGACAAATATTACAGTGAACCTGATATTATTTAAATAATATTAATACACGAGGGACCTTAAATACCGTACACCACCGGATCGAGAATACATTAATCCCTAAAACAGATAAAACACGTAGAATATATCATTCATAACCACTCGTAATGTATATAACAGATAGAGTTTGATCTGCCATTGGGTATATATAGATATATACATGGCCCTCGATGTATAAAACCACATATCTCGATGGAGATATAAAAAAAATTTTATTATTTTGATTCCGAGCTTATTTCAGTAGACCCCTTAAAAATAAATATAACATGACCGACGGGTAACTTGTAAAACACTAACCATACTGATATTAAGTTCTGTAATTGTATTTCACGAAGAACTGACCCCCTGACGAGGTTATTTGCGAGTTACTTGCATCTAGCAAACAAATTCCTAATTAGTTTATAGTGCACTTACTTTCGGTTATTCAGTTGGTGTACTGCCGTAATGAGTATCCTGCCCCTCACTCCTCCTGACTGCTTCTTTGGCTGCCTCATTAACAACCTATATATGTGTGCTCGTTTTTTACTGAATTTGCTAGAACCATGCGCCAAGAGCTGCCAGCTCTAGATGACGTCACGGCAGTCTGGTGTTGGTCGAGCTGTTCAATGGGGGGGGAAGCACACTATGGACGTCACGGCAGTCTGTGATTGGTTAATAATAATAAACAAAATAACTTTATTTACTACAGGAGTACATGTACAAGGAATACAAGCCCTAACTGACATCATGTACATACTACTATATAGAAAGCCCCCTTGCGTTATCTGAGCATTTTCGCCAAATTAGTCAGTTTTTTGTCCCAGGATGCGACCCACAGCACCATTCGACCTGGAAACAACACCCAGGTACCCATTTTACTGATTGTGAAAATAGACACCGGCGTAAGGTAAACACTCCGAAGTTTCCACCACCAACGCCTTCGCCGGAATCGACCCCGGACCCTCAACCGTGCAAACGAGGACTTTTTGCGCAACAGTGATGGGGGTAAAAAAGGGAAAAATTTTGATTCTGTTTAATTAAAACAATTAAGACTATGAGGTAGAATGGTCGTTGAATACAACAATGACAATCAAAAGTAGTTGGGGTATTAGAATTTTAGGGGGGGGCACAAATTTATGACAATATAACACTAACTGTGGACTGTGGGTATTATCTGCACTTTACTCTGATTCTGTTAGTCCAGCCTCACTTAGGAATGTTTTAAGGTCATGTTCTGTAGAGATGAAGTATCTCTTCCCAGTGGGCTGTTTCCTAACTGCGATTTTTCCATCCCTCACAAAGCACTGGTGGATTTTTGGGGCAAAGCGTAATTTTCTTAGCCGATAAGAGAGTAGTAAGGGGAAAAAAGTTAGAATATGAGAAGTTTTTACAAAGTAGAAGTGATGCAAGGAGGGAAGAGTATATGGAGAAAAAGAGAGAGGTTAAGAGTGTGGTGAAGCAATGTAAAAAGAGAGCAAATGAGAGAGTGGGTGAGATGTTATCAACAAATTTTGTTGGAAATAAGAAAAAGTTTTGGAGTGAGATTAACAAGTTAAGGAAGCCTAGAGAACAAATGGATCTGTCAGTTAAAAATAGGAGAGAAGAGTTAGAGGTATTGGGAAGATGGAGGGAATATTTTGAGGAATTGTTAAATGTTGATGAAGATAGGGAAGCTGTGATTTCGTGTATAGGGCAAGGAGGAATAACATCTTGTAGGAGTGAGGAAGAGCCAGTTGTGAGTATGGGGGAAGTTCGTGAGGCAGTAGGTAAAATGAAAGGGGGTAAGGCAGCCGGGATTGATGGGATAAAGATAGAAATGTTAAAAGCAGGTGGGGATATAGTTTTGGAGTGGTTGGTTGCAATTATTTAATAAATGTATGGAAGAAGGTAAGGTACCTAGGGATTGGCAGAGAGCATGCATAGTTCCTTTGTATAAAGGGAAAGGGGACAAAAGAGAGTGCAAAAATTATAGGGGGATAAGTTTGTTGAGTATACCTGGTAAAGTGTATGGTAGAGTCATTATTGAAAAAAATTAAGAGTAAGACGGAGAATAGGATAGCAGATGAACAAGGAGGCTTTAGGAAAGGTAGGGGGTGTGTGGACCAGGTGTTTACAGTAAAACATATAAGTGAACAGTATTTAGATAAGGCTAAAGAGGTCTTTGTGGCATTTATGGATTTGGAAAAGGCGTATGACAGGGTGGATAGGGGGGCAATGTGGCAGATGTTGCAGGTGTATGGTGTAGGAGGTAGGTTACTGAAAGCAGTGAAGAGTTTTTACGAGGATAGTGAGGCTCAAGTTAGAGTATGTAGGAAAGAGGGAAATTATTTCCTAGTAAAAGTAGGCCTTAGACAAGGATGTGTGATGTCACCATGGTTGTTTAATGTCCAGGTCCAGGTTGTAAGAGAAGTAAATGCGAGGGTCTTGGCAAGAGGCATGGAGTTAAAAGATAAAGAATCACACATAAAGTGGGAGTTATCACAGTTGCTCTTTGCTGATGACACTGTGCTCTTGGGAGATTCTGAAGAGAAGTTGCAGAGATTGGTGGATGAATTTGGTAGGGTGTGCAAAAGAAGAAAATTAAAAGTGAATACAGGAAAGAGTAAGGTTATGAGGATAACAAAAAGATTAGGTGATGAAAGATTGGATATCAGATTGGAGGGAGAGAGTATGGAGGAGGTGAATGTATTCAGATATTTGGGAGTGGACGTGTCAGCGGATGGGTCTATGAAAGATGAGGTGAATCATAGAATTGATGAGGGGAAAAGGGTGAGTGGTGCACTTAGGAGTCTGTGGAGACAAAGAACTTTGTTCTTGGAGGCAAAGAGAGGAATGTATAAGAGTATAGTTTTACCAACGCTCTTATATGGGTGTGAAGCATGGGTGATGAATGTTGCAGCGAGGAGAAGGCTGGAGACAGTGGAGATGTCATGTCTGAGGGCAATGTGTGGTGTGAATATAATGCAGAGAATTCGTAGTTTGGAAGTTAGGAGGAGGTGCGGGATTACCAAAACTGTTGTCCTAGGGCTGAGGAAGGGTTGTTGAGGTGGTTCGGACATGTAGAGAGAATGGAGCGAAACAGAGTGACTTCAAGAGTGTATCAGTCTGTAGTGGAAGGAAGGCGGGGTAGGGGTCGGCCTAGGAAAGGTTGGAGGGAGGGGTTAAAGGAGGTTTTGTGTGCGAGGGGCTTGGACTTCCAGCAGGCATGTGTGAGCGTGTATGTTAGGAGTGAATGGAGACAAATGGTTTTTAATACTTGACGTGTTGTTGGAGTGTGAGCAAAGTAACATTTATGAAGGGATTCAGGGAAACCGGCAGGCCGGACTTGAGTCCTGGAGATGGGAAGTACAGTGCCTGCACTTGAAGGAGGGGTGTTATGCTGCAGTTTAAAAACTGTAGTGTAAAGCACCCTTCTGGCAAGACAGTGATGGAGTGAATGATGGTGAAAGTTTTTCTTTTTCGGGCCACCTTGCCTTGGTGGGAATCGGCCAGTGTGATAATATATATATATATATATATATATATATATATATATATATATATTTATATATATATATATTATATATATATATATATATATATTATATATATATACACATATATATATACACATATATATACACACATATTACCTGGAGTTACCTGGAGAGAGTTCCGGGGGTCAACGCCCCGCGGGCCCGGTCTGTGACTAGGCCTCCTGGTAGATCAGAGCCTGATCAACCAGGCTGTTACTGCTGGCTGCACGCAAACCAACGTACGAGCCACAGCCCGGCTGGTCAGGTACCGACTTTAGGTGCTTGTCCAGTGCCAGCTTGAAGACTTCCAGGGGTCTGTTGGTAATCCCCCTTATGTATGCTGGGAGGCAGTTGAACAGTCTCGGGCCCCTGACACTTATTGTATGGTCTCTTAACGTGTTAGTGACACCTGATTTTCATTGGGGGGATGTTGCATCGTCTGCCAAGTCTTTTGCTTTCGTAGTGAGTGATTTTCGTGTGCAAGTTCGGTACTAGTCCCTCTAGGATATTCCAGGTGTATATGATCATGTATCTCTCCCGCCTGCGTTCCAGGGAATACAGGTTCAGGATCCTCAAGCGCTCCCAGTAATTGAGGTGTTTTATCTCCGTTATGCGCGCCGTGAAGGTTCTCTGTACATTTTCTAGGTCAGCAATTTCACCTGCCTTGAAAGATGCTGTTAGTGAGCAGCAATATTCTAGCCTAGATAGAACAAGTGACCTGAAGAGTGTCATCATGGGCTTGGCATCCTAGTTTTGAAGGTTCTCATTATCCATCCTGTCATTTTTCTAGCAGATGCGATTGATACAATGTTATGGTCCTTGATGGTGAGATCCTCCGACATGATCACTCCCAGGTCTTTGACGTTGGTGTTTCGCTCTATTTTTGTGGCCAGAATTTGTTTTGTACTCTGATGAAGATTTACTTTCCTAGTGTTTATCATATCTGAGTAATTGAAATACACACACACACATGTATGTATATATATATATATATATATATATATATAAATATATATATATATATATATATATATATATATATATATATATATATATAATATTATATATACGTATATGTCCTTTCCTGGCCTGTCTAAGGGCAATGTGTGATGTAAATATTATGCAGAAAATTCGGAGTGTGGAAATTAGAAGGTGTGGAGCTAATAAAAGTATTAGTCAGAGGGCTGAAGAGGGGTTGTTGAAGTGGTTTGGTCATTTAGAGAGAATGGATCAAAGTAGAATGACATGGAGAGCGTATAAATCTGTAGGGGAAGGAAGGCGGGCTAGGGGTCGTCCTTGAAAAGGTTGGAGGGAGGGGGTAAAGGAGGTTTTGTGGGCGAGGGGCTTGGACTTCCAGCAAGCGTACATGAGCGTGTTAGATAGGAGTGAATGGAGACGAATGGTATTTGGGACCTGACGATCTGTTGGAGTGTGAGCAGGGTAATATTTAGTGAAGGGATTCAGGGAAACCGGTTATTTTTATATAGCCGGACTTGAGTCCTGGAAATGAGAAGTACAATGCCTGCACTCTAAAGGAGGGGTTCGGGATATTAGCACTTTGGAGGGATATGTTGTGTATTTTAAATGTATATGCTTCTAAGCTGTTGTATTCTGAGCACCTCTGCAAAAACAGTGATAATGTGTGAGTGTGGTGAAAGTGTTAAATGATGATGAAAGTATTTTCTTTTTGGGGATTTTCTTTCTTTTTTGGGTCACCCTGCCTCGGTGGGAGACGGCCGACTTGTAAAAAAAAATATATATATATTCTAGGTAGTAGGTTGGTAGACAGCAGCCACCCAGGGAGGTACTACCGTCCTGCCAAGTGAGTGTAAAACGAAAGCCTGTAATTGTTTTACATGATGGTAGGATTGCTGGTGTCTTTTTTCTGTCTCATAAATATGCAAGATTTCAGGTATGTCTTGCTACTTCTACTTACACTTAGGTCACACTACACATACATGTACAAGCATATATATACACACCCCTCTGGGTTTTCTGCTATTTTCTTTCTAGTTCTTGTTCTTGTTTATTTCCTCTTATCTCCATGGGGAAGTGGAACAGAATTCTTCCTCCGTAAGCCATGCGTGTTGTAAGAGGCGACTAAAATGTCGGGGGCAAGGGGCTAGTAACCCCTTCTCCCGTATAAATTACTAAATTTAAAAGGAGAAACTTTCGTTTTTCTTTTTGGGCCACCCCGCCTTGGTGGGATACGGCCGGTTTGTTGAAAAAAAAATATATATGTAAATGCAAACAATCACAGACAGGCAATCTTAACTATGCAAGACAAGCCACGGGAAGTGGAAATCTTTAGCTCAAGTATTTTCACACTTCTCAGTGTGCCATTAGGAGCTATGCAGTACTGCAAGGCTGCAACTGAAGGAGGGGAATTTTTCTCAGAGTAGTGGAGTGCAGGTCTGTTACCTGCTACTGGCTCTCTCAGAATGTGGGCCAATGGTCAGTGTCACACCCAGCACTACCACCATTCCCATCCTCCCCATATGGGGTAAGAGGGTTTTGAGAAGTCAACTATTATGATATTAGAATATATAATAGTCTGCCCCAAGCTTTTTCTAAACGTTTAGAACAGGTCATGTGACTTGAGAAAATACATAACATTGTGTATTGAGAAAATACGTTTCTCAGTGGATATTATATATATGGATTGCTATTATTCTGTGTAAGCTTTTTAATAAAAGAAAGGAAATGAATGTGCTCTTTGTCCGTTTAAATGTCTGCAGCCTTGCAACTTTGCATAGCTCCTGATGATGCACTGATAAGTGTGAAAGTACTTGAGCTAAAGATTTCCCCCCCCGTGGCTTGTCCTGCACACACACACACACACACACACACATATATATATATATATATATATATATATATATATATATATATATATATATATATATATATATATATATATATATATATATATTTCTTTTCTCTGAGGATGAGGGTCCCCAGGACAGTTCTAGAGGTGGTACCTCCCTATATTTATATATATATATATATATATATATATATATATATATATATATATTATTATTATATATATTATATATATATATATTTACACACACATTTAACACGTCGGCCATTTCCCACCGAGGGATTAGGGATTAAAGTAATCTTTACGTTTATAAGTAATATCATTACTGGTACAGGTGAATTTCAGGCAGAATGACCCACTTGCTCCTGATACATGATTCAGGCTTAGCAAACTAACCATAGCCTAAAGTGTTATGCATCCTATAGGCCGTCAGATTATTGTATGGTCTGTATGTGCAGTATTCCCGAATCACAGACTTGTATCTGTACATGCATAATGTAGTGATACTGCTCCTGTGGGGAGCAGCAGCAGGATAATACTGCACCACCTCTCGGGGCCCTTAACAACAACAACAGTTTGGAAGGCCTGTGTTTCTATCACAACACATAACTAACTACACCAAAGTAGAAAACATTCTCCATGTCATGAAGAGCCAATATTGTTGCCATGTTTGGCTGGGTGTGGCTTACGTCTCTAAGACCCTGCTTGGGGATGCCTCATATATATAAAGCAACATTCATAGCCCGTCCAGACGCCCTACCACCCACTCCTTGTATATATTTAGCTGACCTCTTAGCCCACGCACCCCATGCACCTTCAGCATCATACACCGAAGTGCTGTGCATAGCTGTGGGACTTACCCTTGTAAGGAATACCCTCGAAACCAATTTTTGAAACACTAATGAAAATTATTATTATTGATACTGCTAATTTATATTATGGAGGGAAACAATCTAGCATCTGTATCTTCTGTGCGTATAGGTAATTTTTGTTACCGTACTGCCTCTATTTCACAGAAAATTAATCATATATGATCCAGGATTATTCTTTCCCTGCCACTATGGGTCATACTTTTATGTATACCTCGGGAGATAATTAAGTTGTGGTATATACCAAGGAGGGACTATGTCTGATCACACTCAAATGATATATCTTCTCTGGTCTTCTTGCTCTGCCTCTGTTCTTCACTGTTTTCCTTATCTCTGATCTTCCCTGTTTTGCAATGATGGTGTTGAACACTCAGTAGATAATTGCTGAACCACTTTCGAAATTCGTTGCTTACTCGTTTTCTTACAGCTATTGTTTGAATCACTATTAGTTTTGCATCCTCAGTAAACATCTAGATATAAGATTCTATATTTCCTCTCTAAGATAATTTGCATATATATCATAAGAAGTATTCCGCTATATATACCGTAATGAATGGCTGTCAGTGAATAAACAGAAGCACAAATAGAGATTCGAACCGTGGCCCTGACACACAACAGTCGTAATGAACACCTATGTCTCAGGACCACCTGGAGAAGATTTCGGGGGGTCAACGCCCCCGGGGCCCAGTCTCATTAGTTAATTACAATCGTTCTGTGGATTTTTTTACATAATTTCCTAAATGTAGAACATATAAATATATAATATAATAATTGTGCAATAAAATATGATGCTGATTTGCCCCTTTCGAGAAATTCTAAGTGTGGGGGGGTGGGGCGATAAACTGCTGAGAGCAGCCGGTGGGGGACGCCGGTGAGACGCCATGTTGAATTTAATGTGAACGGTTGTTGTAATTTTTGCACCAGGAATTCTGCGTTTTCCGTGGCCTAAATGAGATGTATCGGCCTCAGTTCGTAATTAAGAAATTGCTGACACGTTCCTGCTGAAGAATTGGGATAGGAAATTTACGGGACCTCAAGAATCACGTATGGAGAACCAAAATAAAGGACTTCAATGAATCATTCCCAACAACACACCTTAGCAAAGTCATGCTTACACATAATTACAGTAGTTTTTGCGTTGGCCATCGTAAATTCTAGCTGCCAGGGGATAGGTTAGGGTGTGTTCCATCAGCACTGTCTTCCGACTATTGAATGGTAAGTGGTGATGTTCCCAGCAGTCTTAATCATATACAGTCCACAACAATGAACCAGAGTAGCTGGTTTTAGTATTGTAATTATTAATTTAATATCAGCTTTAGCTTTTTGTGAAGATGTAGAAGTGGGTAATCGAATAAGTTGCAGTTCTGTGACCTACTGTGACTTAAGTCCCACTTACCTCACCCAAATTACTTGCAGGTAATAATTCAGGTAATGTCCTGTAAACCTCCTGTAGGTGATTTGGTAATAATAATTTTTCACACGTTCATTATGACTTGTCTTGAGTTTATGGGCCACATGACTTTGTAGGAAGAAACAGTATTGTCTCAGCTGGTGCTGTCTGTGAAAACTTCATGTTGAAAGCTCATTGGTACAACTCTGGACCTGCTACTTGTTAGTGTCATGGTTCCACTCCTCGTCCATTCTTCTACAGTGAGATAATTCGTTTTCATCTAAAACTTCTTTGTTCTCGACATTTTTATTTAGTGATCGTAATTACACTTAGAGGCTTCCAATTTATCTCTTTGAATCACGAGTTCCACGACGAATTAAAAACTATATAACAGGCAATAAAACTATTAATAGTAAATAATAACTTTTACTAAAAATATTTATATATACATATATGTATTATTATATATATATATATATATATATATATATATATATATATATATATATATATATTTATATATTAATATACATAAGCTGGATGAG
>NC_069446.1:13609906-13624873 GCF_026875155.1 Cherax quadricarinatus | reverse complement strand
GACTTTTTACAAACAAAAATTGCGTCTAATCCAAAACTGGATGAGGCGACTATATACTGTACATTGCTCGTCTCTTTACCTTCGTTGTTTCTGTCACGTTGCCAATGATTCAGTGCGAACATTTACAAATACAAGCAATGCAAACAACGAACATCGGGTCCTCCATATCTTAACGTCCCCACAACAACGTTACTTTGAATAATTATGCTCCCACCTTCCCTACTTGTCTGGGAGGAAATTTGGTGGGAGTAAAGGTGTTAGTGGGTCTCTTTGTGGTTACCTGGCCGCCACTAACACCTGCTCCCAGTATTGTCAAGCTAGTCTTTCCGGCGTTTTTAAAGTTTTTTTTTTTATGATACATTTCGCTTATCAAAAGTTTGTATTGGACCAGTGTTTTACTTACTAGGAGCTTCATTAATCCAATGTTTCCCTGACACTTGGCTAATTCCCGGCAATCTGACCTCCGACGAAGGTTCCTATAGAAAGGTCTCAATCTTTAATTTTTTTCCTTAATACATCTAATATTTAAACTTTCCTGGAATGATAAAGACAACTGATCGAGTCCTACAAGCAATATATGTATATGACTTGTCTAGCATAGTTAAGATCGCCTGCGATTGTTTTATAAAATATACATATATATATATATATATATATATATTTATATATATATTTTATATACATACAACATACATATATATATATATATAATATATTATATATATATATATATATATATTATATTTTATGTGTGTGTGTGTGTGTGTGTGTGTGTGTGTGTGTGTGTGTGGGGTGTTTTGTGTGTGTGTGTGTCTGTGTGTGTCTGTGTGTGTGTGTGTGTGTGTGTGTGTGTGTGTGTGTGTGTGTTGTGTGGTGTGTGTGTGTGTGTGTGTGTGTCTGTGTCTGTGTCTGTGTCGCGTGTGGGTTTGTGTGTGTGTGTGTGTATGTGTGTGTGTGTGTGTGTGTGTGTGTGTGTGTGTGTGTGTATCACCTATTTGTACTCACTATTTGTGGTTGCAGGGGGTCGAGTCCTAGCTCCTGGCCCCGCCTCTTCCCCGGGTTTGTACTAGACCCTCTCTCCCCCCGCCCCATGAGCTTTATCAAACCTCGTCTTAAAAACTGTGTATGGCTTCCTGCTCCACTACGTCATTTTCTAGGCTATTCCACTGCCTTACAACTCTATGACTGAAGAAATACTTCCTACTATCTCTCTGACTCATTTGTGTCTTCAATTTCCCAATTGTGGCCTCTTGTTTCTGTGTCCCCTCCTGGAACATCCTGTCCTTGTCCCCCTTTGTCTTTTTCCACGCAGTATTTTATATGTCGTTATCATGTCTCCCCTGACCCTCCTGTCCTCCGTGTCGTCAGGCCGATTTCCTTAATTTTTCCCTTCATAGGAATTCCCCCTTAGCTCTGGAACTAACCTTGTTGCAAAACCTTGTACTTTCTCTAGTTTCTTGACGTGCTTTATCAAGTGCGGGTTCCAAAACAGGTGCTGCATACTCCAGTAGGGGCCCTAAACATACACCGGTGTACAGTGTCCTTGAATGATTCCTTACAAGGTTTGTCGGAATGCTGTTCTCAGGTTTGCCAGGCGCCCATATGTGCCAGCAGTTATCTGATTGATGGGGTGCTTCCGGAGAACATGTCGGTGTTATACTCACCCCAATTCTTTCTCTTGAGTGAGGTTTTGAAAGTCTTTTGGCCACCTAGCCTATACTCTGCCCTGTGGTCTTCTGTTGCCCTTTCCCCTATCTTCATGACTTTGCATTTGGCAGGATTAAATTCGAGACCCATTTGCTGGCCCCAGGTGTCCGGTTGCCCCGGGTTTCCTTTGAAGTCCTCCCTTTGGTCCTCCATCAGATTTAATTCTCCTCATTAATTTCCAATCCATCTGCAAACAGGGACACCTTCTGATTTCTAACCCTCCGTCATGTCGTTCACATATACCAAAAATAGAATGGTCCTAGGACCGACCCCTGTGGGACCCCGCTCGTCACAGGTGCCCACTGTGATACATCATTACGTACCATGACCGTTGTTGCCTCCTGTCAGGTATTCTTGATCCATTGCATGCCCTTCCTGTTATATGCGCCTGATGCCTAGCTTCTGAAACTATCTCTTGTGAGGAACTGTGCAAAGGCCTTCTTGCAGCCCAAAGGGAAGATGCAATCAACCCAACCCCTCTCTCTCTTGCTTACTTCTGTTATTTTTTCATAAAACTCAGAAGGTTTGGGGGCACAGGATTTTGCCTTCCGTGAATCCGTTGCTGGTTGCATTTAAATACTCCTTTCCGTTAGTCTCCACCACTTCTTGTAATTCTCCATAATTTTGCTACTATCACGCCCATGCACAGGTCTATAGTTTAAAGTGCCTCTTTTCTGTCTCCTTTTTTGAAAATGGAACTACTTTTGCTGTCTTCCATACTCAGGTAGTTGTCATTTCCAGGGATGTGTTGAAGTTTTTGGTGGTAAGTGGTACGCACAACATATTCTGCTCCCTCTCTAGGAACCCATGGAGAATGTTGCCCGGTCCATTGCCTTGAGTATCGATGTCCCTTGGGGCAGTTTCTTCCCCCTCCTTTCTATCTGATGTATGTCGTCCAACATTGTTGTGTTATTCCTTGTTGGTGTCCCCATCTGGTCTGTCCCCCAGAGTCCTTCCGTCTCTATGAAAATACTTCTTAAATTGTGTTGAGCTCCTCACATACCTCTTGATTTTTTTGGGGAGTTCCCACCTTCTTTCTGGGCCTTATCACCTGGTCCTTGATGTGTTCTTCTAAGTGGCTAGTAAAGTTTCGGGTCAGATTTGCTTTCGGGCAAGTGTTTTCATACTGTTTTGGGGCCTCCCCCTTAAATCTGCGCATAATCGTTTCTGGTCTTCTACTAATCTCCTTGTTTCTGGGTCCTATGCCTCCTGTACCTTTTCCATTCTCTGTTGCACTTAGCTTTTGCTCCAACCTGGGTAAACCCAAAGGACTGTCTGGTCTTCTATTATTTCTGTTTCCCTGGAACAAAACTTCCTCGCCTCCTTGCACTTGTTGCACATATCCATAACCTTTAATGATTTTCTACCATTTCTCTGCCCACTGAACTCTGCAGGAACTTTCTCATACCTGTGTAGTCCCCCCTTTTATATTTTTGCCTGTCCCCTTCAGTTCCTGTTACCTTCTCCACTTGTAACCCCTCTATATAGCCCAAAACTCAGAACCACATGATCGCTAGCTCAGGGGCCTCTCGTAAGTGATGTCCTCGATGTCTAAAACTGCTCAGGGTGAACCCCAAAGATCCAGTCTTGCTGGCTCATCCTCCCCTTTTTCTCGGGTTGTGTCCCTGACATGTTGATGCAATGAGGTTTTCAAGTACCACATCCATCATCTTTGCTCTCCATGTTTCGGGACCCCCATGTGGCTCCGGGTTTTCCCAGTCGATCTCCCTGTGGTTGAAATCGCCCATTACCCAGTAACTTTGCTCTGCTCGAGTGAGCTCTTCTTCCCACCTCAGCCAGTGTGTCCACCATCACCCTGTTGTTTTCTTCGTACTCCTCTCTTGGCCTCCTGCAGTTCTGTGGTGGGTTATACATCACTCCAATGACTACTTTATGTTCTCCGGACTGAATTGTCCCTAAAATGTAGTCTCTTTCTCATCAGTCCATGCCTTCCATTTCTCAAATCCCCATTGGTGTTTTATGACAGTGCAACCCCTCCTCCCCTCTACTCCTTCTATCTTTCCTCAGGATCTGATACCCTTTGTTGGGGAAGATTGTGTCTGTTTTATCTCAGCGAGTTTGTTTTCTGTGACTGCTAGATGTCTGGGGATTTTTCACTGATTCTTTCATTCCACTCCTCATGTTTATTCATTATTCCATCCGCATTTGTGTACCAAACCTTTAGTTTTCTTTTCTATCATTGTGGTCATGCAGTATTTTTGGGGTTGGGGGGGGGAGAGCCTTGGTGGGGGCCTATATGGGGCTGTGGTGTAGGTGGGGTTGTGTTGATGGGGGTGGGGTCAGAATGCCCATAAGGGACAGCTGTTGGGGTGAGGTTTGTGATATGGGGGTTGGTGGCAGAGGGAACAGTGAGTGGGTTGGAGTATAGGTTGCTCAGTTGCGTTGGGAATGTCGCGGGTGGGGTCTTTTGGTGGGAGATTCTGTGGGGTGTGTTGCCCTTCCTCCTGTGTCTGGGCCCTGCCATTTTCTTTGCTTCTCGTTTCCTCCTTGCGTCTCTGTACCCTCTCTTTCAGTGTAGTCCTTTCTTCTTGTGTTCTGTCGCGGTCGAGGTATACTCTCTGGTACCCCTCTTTGTCTCTCAGTTCTTGCTTTCTCTTGCAGAATCCTGATTCGAACTGATTCTTCCTTGAAATTACTCTGACAGGCCGTATCCTTCCACTCGCAAACCACCAATTCTCTGAAAATTTGTCACTGGGTCATATTGCCTCCCCTATTTTTCATGATGCTTCAATCATTTTTTTCTCCTCTGGTTTTATTTCTTCAAATTTGGGCCCCCTTGGCTTCTTGGAGCCCGTACACAAAAACTGACCTCGCCCTTTCCTCCTCCACTGAGTCTCCATCTGCTTCCTCTGAGGCATTTTTTTTCTTCCATTGACATTGTTCTTGCCTTCAGTCCCTGTCATATCTGAAACTCTATTCTTAGTGGACTGTCTTTCCTGGCCAGCTGTCCCTTGCTACTGCAGTTGGCTGTTAGAACCTCTGCATATAACAAACCTTCATTTTCTTCGGACCTGCGCTTGATCTTAGTGTGCTCATCGTCTTTTCCCTGGCCCCACGTGGGTCTGATAGGTCCTTCGGTATGGCATGTCTCCGTTGTTGCTTACTTTCCCCTTGTCTGCCCCTGACTCTGAATTTCCATCTTGTTTTCAGCCCTGTCGTTTGATCTCAGTGTGCTCGTGTCTTTTCCCTGGCCCCACGTGGGTCGATAGGGCCTTCCTGTACGGCATTTTCTCCCTTGTTGCTTACCATCCCTTGTCTGCGCCTGACTTTGAAATTTCCTGATGTCAAGTCTGATTGTCTTTGTCTCTTTTAATCTGTTTCAGGCTTTTGCAGTTTCTCTTCTAAGCACTGTATCCTAGCTTCTGTGCTAAGGCCTGTAATTCCCACTTCCTGCACTCTTCAGCTATCCGCTCCCCCATTTTCTTACCAAGCTCTACTATCTTCCTTCCCCACTCTTTCCCCCCTTTTTTGGAGCTCTAACTCCCTTTTTCCCCTGTTTTCTCCAGATTCTTTTTCGGTCTCGTCCCCTCTACATTTTTTTTTTTTTTTTTTTTTTTTTTTTTTTTTTTTTTTTTTTTTTTTTTTTTTTTTTTTTTTTTTTTTGAGCAGAGAGAGGGGGGGGGGGGGGGGGGGTGGGGGGAGAGAAAGGGGAGAGAGAGAGGAGAGAGAAAAGGGTGAAAGAGGGGGGAGAGGAGAGAGGAAGGGTTAGAAAAGGGAAGGGAGGAAAAGATGGGGGGAGGAAAGAAAGGGGAGGGAGAAAGTGGGGGGGGGAGAAGGAAGAGAGGGAGGGAGAAAGAGAGAGGGAGGGAAGGAGGAAGGAAAAGGAGAGGAGAAAGGAGGGGGGGAAAGGAGAGAGAGAGAAGGAGAGAGGAAGGAGGAGAGAAGGGAGGGGGGTGGGAGAAGGGGAGGAGTGAGGGGAAGAGAGGGAGAGAGAGAGGGAGAGAGAGAGGAAGAGAGGAGGGAGGGGAGAGAGGGGAGAAGGGAGAGAGGAGGGGAGAGAGGGAGAGAGAGAGGGGAGAGAGAAGGGAGAGAAGGGAGAAGGGAGGAGAGAGGAGAGGGAGGGGGAGAGGGAGGGAGAGAGAGAGGGAGGGGGGAGGGAGAGGGGAGAAGAGGAGGGAGGGGAGAGGGGGAGGGGGGAGAGGGGGGGAAGAGAGCGGAGGGAGAGAGGGGGGGGGAGGAGAGGGAGAGAGAGGGAGAGAGAGGGAGGGAGAGGAGGGAGAGAGAGGGGAGAGGAGGGAGGGAGAAGGGGGGAGAGAGGAGGGGGAGAGAGAGGGAGAGAGGGAAGAGAGAGAGGAGAGGAAAAGGGGGGGAGGAGGGAGAGAGAGAGGGAGAGAGAGAGAGGGGGAGAGAGAGGGAGAGAGAGAGGAGAGAGGGAGGAGAGAGGGGAGAGAGAGAGGGAGAAGGAGGGGAGAGTAAAGGGGGAGGGCGAAGTTGCTGGGGGGGGGCGGAGTGGGGGGGAAAAAGGGGGGTTTTGGGGTTTTTAAAGCTTGGGGAAACCCGGGGGGGTCGGGAAGGGTGGGGGGGTGGGAAAGGGGCTGGGGGGGGGGGTGGGGGGGGGTGGGGGGGGGGGGGGGGGCGGGGGCGGGGGGGGGGTTTTTGGGGGGGATGGGGGGGGTTGGTTCTTTTTGAGAACCCCGGGGGCCCCCGGGGTTTCCCGGGGAAACTTGGGCCCCCGGGCCCCGTTTTTAAATTGGTTTTTTTTCGGGGGGGAAAAAATTTTTTTGGTTTTGGGGGTTAAAAACCAAAAAGGGGGGCCTAAAGGGGGGGGCCCAGGGGTTTGGGGGGGGGGGGTGATTTTTTGATTTGGGGTTTTGGCCTTTTCCCCCCTTTTTTTTTCCCCCCCCGAAAAATTTTTTTTTTAAAAAAGGGGGGGGGCCCCCCCCCCCCCCCCAAAAAAAAAAAAAAACCTTTTTTTTTTTTTGTTTTTTTAAAAAAAAATTTTTTGGGGGGGTGGGGCCTTGGGGGGAAAAAAGGGGGGGGGGGGGTCCAAAAATGTTGGAGGGGGGGCCGGGGGTTTGGGTCGTCGGGGGTCGGGAAAAAGTGGATGTGTGGGTTTTCCTTAGGGGGTGGAGAGGGGGAATTTGGTAGGTTTTCCCCAAACCCCGGTCAAAGTTTTCCCCAATTTTTTGTGTCAAGGGACTCAGGGGTCATGAACAGAAATCACCTACCGGGGACCCGAGGATGGTAATGGCGGGGAGTGTGTGAGTATATTCTTGTGTTTAAGGAGAAAAACCTACAGTTAACAAAAACATAAATAGATTTGTTCTAAACATTAAAATGTTGTGTGGCTCAAATCCTCTAATTTTCTACATGTACATGCTTGATTTAAAGCTGTGTTTAAATTCTTCACGTTTGGGCGGTTATCCCTTTCGCCCCAAAATTTTTTCTTACGGCGTTGTGTGATTCCCGGGCCGTTAGTGTTTAGTGTCCCGCCCTTTACCCTTGACTCCGAAACTAACGGTTTGTCATTTCCCTAGGTGGGTTTTCAGATCTATAATCCTTCGTGTAGATTTTTATATACTTACACTGTTTCCCCCACTTTGGCCTATCTTGGCCTCTTGCCCCTTTCACTAATTTATACTATACTTTTTATTCTTTAAGTCCCTTTTTGTAATACCCCCTTTTTTGTACCCCCTGTATGGCGGTTTCCTAGGCCACTCGCCCAACCCGTTATTAAATGTTAACATTAATATCCCCCCGGGCCTTGGTTTTTGTAACCTCAATTTTCGTTTCCCCTCCTAATTTATTTGTTTTTCTCACATTGTTTTACTTGTATTGTAAATGTCAACAGGGTGCCTCACTGGTCAACCGCTGACTTTGATTTTGTTGTTTGGCTTTCCCTCCTTCCAACTTTTTTCTTGGTTCATTGTGTTGTTGCCCTTGCGTGTCATAAAGGTGTTCCCCACTTAAACGTAAGCCTTAATCCTCGTTCTTGGGTGTGAACCCCTTAACTTTTTCAAACGGTTTTTTATGTGGTTTTTTGGTTTTCTGTTTTTTGCGTTTTTGTATTTTGGTTTTTTTTCCTTTTGGATAGTTTTACTGTAAAAAAACTTTTTAAATTAACCTTTTAAATTTTTTTTATTAATTATTAATAGGTTTAATTTATAATTTAAAAATTTCCAAAAAATTTATTTTGCTCTTAAAGAAAAAATTCTTTAAAATTCTTGGATTTTGTTGTTTAAAATTAATTTGGGTTTTGTAGTTATATTTTTAGTTTTTTAAATATAATTTATTTATGTTAAAAGAAAAATTTTTTAAATTAATAGAATAAAGGATTTTAATAGCTCTCAATACCGTAAACCATGGGACACATAGGTTTTGGGAAATAAAAGTTTAACCACTAACGTTTATCCATTACAAATTGCTTAAAAGGATGTTTTGTACCTGTGGGTGGTAGTTTACGTGGTGCGGTTTTGGTGGGTCGTGTGGGGGGTTTGGTTGTATTCAGTTAAATTTCTTAGATTGGGGGGAAACGGATTTTATTTAGGCGGTGCTAAAAATTTTCACTTGTGGTTGTTATGTATTTGATTATTTACATATAAGCGGGTGTTTAAGGGCAACTTTTTAAGGAGGGTGGGGGGTTCTTTTTTTATTTAAGTGGGGAAAAAATTCAAAACTTTTATTTTTTTGGGAATTAGGTTTTTTAAAATTTGGCGGGGGGTTTAAAAGGGGGGTTAACGCCCCTGCGGCACGGCCCGTGACCAGGCCTCGCGGTGGACCAGGGCTTGATCAAGTAGACGTTTAATGGTGCCGCACGCAAACATACGTACGAACCACAGCCTGACTTTTCAGGTACTGACTTTAGGTGCCTGTCCAGGGGTCTTAAAGACAGCCAGGGGTCTTGAAGACAGCCAGGGGTCTTAAAGACAGCAGGGGTCTTGAAGACAGCCAGGGGTCTTAAAGACAGCCAGGGGTCTTGAAGACAGCAGGGGTCTTGAAGACAGCCAGGGGTCTTAAAGACAGCCAGGGGTCTTGAAGACAGCCAAGGGTCTTGAAGACAGTCAGGGGTCTTGAAGACAGTCAGGGGTCTTGAAGACAACCAGGGGTCTTAAAGACAGCCAGGGGTCTTGAAGACAACCAGGGGTCTTGAAGACAGCCAAGGGTCTTGAAGACAGTCAGGGGTCTTGAAGACAACCAGGGGTCTTAAAGACAGCCAGGGGTCTTGAAGACAGCCAAGGGTCTTGAAGACAGTCAGGGGTCTTGAAGACAGCCAGGGGTCTTGAAGACAACCAGGGGTCTTGAAGACAGCCAAGGGTCTTGAAGACAGTCAGGGGTCTTGAAGACAGCCAGGGGTCTTGAAGACAGCCAAGGGTCTTGAAGACAGTCAGGGGTCTTGAAGACAGCCAGGGGTCTTGAAGACAGCCAAGGGTCTTGAAGACAGTCAGGGGTCTTGAAGACAGCCAGGGGTCTTGAAGACAACCAGGGGTCTTGAAGACAGCCAAGGGTCTTGAAGACAGTCAGGGGTCTTGAAGACAGCCAGGGGTCTTGAAGACAGCCAAGGGTCTTGAAGACAGTCAGGGTCTTGAAGACAGCCAGGGGTCTTGAAGACAACCAGGGGTCTTGAAGACAGCCAGGGGTCTTGAAGACAGCCAAGGGTCTTGAAGACAGCCAAGGGTCTTGAAGACAGTCAGGGGTCTTGAAGACAGCCAGGGGTCTTGAAGACAACCAGGGGTCTTAAAGACAGCCAGGGGTCTTGAAGACAGCCAAGGGTCTTGAAGACAGTCAGGGGTCTTGAAGACAGCCAGGGGTCTTGAAGACAGTCAGGGGTCTTGAAGACAGCCAGGGGTCTTGAAGACAGCCAAGGGTCTTGAAGACAGTCAGGGGTCTTGAAGACAGCCAGGGGTCTTGAAGACAACCAGGGGTCTTGAAGACAGCCAAGGGTCTTGAAGACAGTCAGGGGTCTTGAAGACAGCCAGGGGTCTTGAAGACAGCCAAGGGGTCTTGAAGACAGTCAGGGGTCTTGAAGACAGCCAGGGGTCTTGAAGACAACCAGGGGTCTTGAAGACAGCCAGGGGTCTTGAAGACAGCCAAGGGTCTTGAAGACAGCCAAGGGTCTTGAAGACAGTCAGGGGTCTTGAAGACAGCCAGGGGTCTTGAAGACAACCAGGGGTCTTAAAGACAGCCAGGGGTCTTGAAGACAGCCAGGGGTCTTGACAGCCAAGGGTCTTGAAGACAGTCAGGGGTCTTGAAGACAGCCAGGGGTCTTGAAGACAGCCAAGGGTCTTGAAGACAGTCAGGGGTCTTGAAGACAGCCAAGGGTCTTGAAGACAGTCAGGGGTCTTGAAGACAGTCAGGGGTCTTGAAGACAGTCAGGGGTCTTGAAGACAGTCAGGGGTCTTGAAGACAGCCAAGGGTCTTGAAGACAGTCAGGGGTCTTGAAGACAGTCAGGGGTCTTGAAGACAGTCAGGGGTCTTGAAGACAGCCAGGGGTCTTGAAGACAGCCAGGGGTCTTAAGACCCCTGGCTGTCTTTAAAGACAGTCAGGGGTCTTGAAGACAGTCAGGGGTCTTGAAGACAGCCAGGGGTCTTAAAGACAGCCAGGGGTCTTGAAGACAGCCAGGGGTCTTAAAGACAGCCGTTTATTTTTTGCTTCAGTTTATTGTGTGGGTTTAATTTGTGTAGTTTGTTAAGTAAGTAGGTTTATTCATTTATACACAAATACAGTTACATAGAATTATCATACATAGCAGCATATGTGTAGAGAACCTGGGATAACCCAAAAAAGTCAGACAAAGTGACTTATTTCCATTGGGGTTCAATTTAACGTGTAGGTTCAGTTTATTGTGTAGGGTTCAGGTCATTGTGTGGGTTCAGTTTACAGTGGGTTCAGTTTTACTTGTAGGGCTCAGTTTGACTGTTGTAACTTCGCTTGTTCTTGTTGTGTTACAAACGCGTCACTACTGGTCACCAGAAGGAAGTGAGACACTTCAAGGAAGTTCCACTATCTGCGGCGATAATATAGCTTGTTGTAAAGTAAAAGGACACAAGTGCAACTAATGTGACATTTATTGTGGCAACGTTTCGCTCTTCAGGAGCTTTATCAAGCCATTACCATCGTAATGGCTTGATAAAGCTCCTGAAGAGCGAAACGTTGCCACAATAAATGTCACATTAGTTGCACTTGTGTCCTTTTACTTTACATATTGTCGGTAATTCTACCAACTTTATTACAATATAGCTTGTTGCAGACTTGCAACTTCTTCTGGCTAGTTAGGACCAGCTGACAATTCCAGTCTGGGAGGAGGAACAATAGAAAGAAAAATACGAAGAAACAGAAGAGGAAGAATGGGCAATATGTTTTGTTAGGTATAAGTCCACATATGTTTCTATGTATGATAATTGTACTTATGTCCAAATTGTCTAGGATAACCAAAAAAGTCAGATTCTTCATCGTTGAAGAACGCTAATGTGAACATAAATTGTATCCTATAGCAGGAGGAAAGACGCAGTTTCTCAGGACATTACTTCGATACACGTCCTTAGAAACTGCAAGCCTCGTCCACCAGCTCTTAAACTAAGCTTACCCTCTACAAATCTCAGTTTCTTTTATAAAACAGTTGAAGAAAACGGTAGAATGGGTAACTTAACTAAAATGTTAACTGTCGCGCACTGTGACTTGGTAAGTTTATTCAGGTATACACAAATAGTTACATAGATTATCATACATAGCAGTATATGTGTAGAGAACCTAGGATAACCCCAGAAAAGTCAGACAAAGTGACTCTATTATTATGTAGCTGAAATAATTGATGGGGAAGCGATAAACCTTTAGTCTGCCCGAAATGCCCAGGCATGATAGTGGCTTTCTTTGTACTTAGCAAATCAAAATTGTAATTTCACATTGTAACCTTTACAAAGAAATAAAATCCTTAATCCTTAAGAGATCATAAACGCTTGAGAATGGGACTGAATCAGGTTTAATCCCAGGAAAACATTATTATAATCAAGGGGGAAGCGCTAAACCCATAGGATTATACAGCGCCTGTGGGGGAGGAGGGATGTGGAAGGTATTCAGGCTTAATTCAGGGAACTGAAACACAGACCCAAATCCTTAGATTAAGAGCCCCTTACCAGCGTCAAGGAACCACCTCCCTTGAGGTCAGGGATGTACTGTCAATGAGACACTGTACTACACGGTGAGCACCTCTTAGTTACTTCACAAGACCATCAACCTATGGAGACAAATGGTGTAAATTTAACCAAGGATTACTAGAAAAAAACATTGTATGGGCTTTCAGTTTGTATAATATTTATATATAATGAACTGAAGTATATTATCAAAGTAATCTCATAAATCCGTGCACATTAAATACGCCTAAAAATGCATATCTTAGTGTATATAGACTGAGAATTAACTTTAATCACAATATTAGTTATGAAAGTATTCATGATTGGTGGTGTATAAGCTACAAGTAGCCTTCATGACTCATGTCCCGTGGCCTAGTAGGTAACACTTTCATCTCACAGACTGAGTATCCGTGAAAATATTCTGTAAAGTTTGACAAAGCACTCAAACATGAAATATTACCCAAGTGACTCAAACAATGAAACAGTCAAACAAACTGAGGTAGTGAATCAAAGCTTCTTCCAGCATCAGGTAAGGTGCATCCTGTGGTACTGAACCATGGCTAAGACTCATTGTGGCCCAGAGTTACTTATGTAGAATCACCACTGATAATAATGCCAGTAAAGAAACATGATCGCTCACTTCAAAATTAACAGATTATTACACACGTGGCAGAATAGGCATGAGCCTCAATGAGGGGAGCCTATGTCGGCACAAGGTGCAGAGCAGTAGCACACTGGATCAGACACGAGTGAACAGTTAATAAGGTGGCCCCCAGCTGACTGACATCTCGGAGAATCAAGGAGGTGACGAGTTGACAGAGATGAAACACTGTTTCCAGAATAAGTAAGTAAGTAAGTAAGTTTATTCAGGTATACACAAATACAGTTACATAGAATTATCATACATAGCAGCATATGTGTAGAGAACCTAGGATAACCCAAAAAAGTCAGACAGAGTGACTTATTTCCATTGGGGTCCTTTTACCTTATTATAATATAAAGGTTATAATATTTTCTTATTATTCTACAATGAAGATAACATCTTGTTATCATACTAAAAAGACTATCTACTACACGAGGGTCATTAAGACTATCTACAATACGAGGGTCATTACTAGGAATAAGGTAAAATTTACACGTATGTTAGCTAAAAAATAGAAAATCATTCCCCTCCCTTTCTGTAGCTACATTCATCAGACACCTTTTGGCACTCTTCTTGAACTGGTTCATGCTATGACTGGCTTTGACATGTGCGGGCAGTCTCTTCCATTCCTTTATTGCCGTACAATAAAAGGTGTTTGAAGCCTGGCCAATGACTGTGGGTACTACAAAGTTGTGCTCTCTCCCCCTAGTACTATGATTGCTTTGGTTCCCAACCTTGACAAAATTGACAGCAAGATATTCTGGACATTGTTTGTGAGCAATTTTATAAACATGATTTAGCTTCAGTTGTTTTACTCTGTCTTCAACATTCAGCATATCCAACTGCTGTAATTCATCCTGGCCTACATGTTCTCTTGGTCCCAGCCCCAGGATGAATCTTACGATTTTGTTCTGGGTGATTTGCAGTCTATCTTTCAGTTTTTTTGTCAAGGCAGAGTACCAAGAAGAGCAAGCGTAATCCATATGGCACTGTATAAGGGCTAGACATAGGGTCCTGCGAGCCTCAGTAGGTAGACACTGTGCTTGTCTATACAGGAACTTCAGTCTGGCATTCACTTTCTTTACTACACTGTTCCCTATCAATTCTCCTGACATGCATGGGTCAAAGCGGATTCCCAAATATTTTACTGATGAAACCAAAGTGATGGGCTCCCCATTACATTGAACATTAAAATTATTTACCCTTCTCAGTTTATGTTTCGTGCCAAAGAGAATGGCTTCAGTTTTCCCTAGGTGTAATGATAGTTTGTTGTCTACTAACCATTTGCTGAAGGACTCCAGTTCCAGTGTTAAAACATTAGCAATATCTTGTGGGTCTTTACCTGACACTAACAGAGCACTGTCATCTGCATACAGTAGGAGTTTGCACTTGACACTGATAGGCATATCATTGACATAACATAAGAATAATAAGGGACCCAGAATACTACCTTGGGGAACTCCACAAGTTATCGGCAGGGGTTCTGATTCTGTTTTGTTGATTTTGACTATTTGTCTCCTGTTGCTAAGGTAGGACTTAAACCAGTCTACAGAAACCTATTACCGATAGCTTGAAGTTTATTACATAATATATTGTGGTTGACAGTATCGAAGGCCTTTTGCAGGTCTAAGGTTACCATACCTATGAGGTTCCCTTTTGACATTTCAGTTCTCAGGTAATCCATCAGATTAATAAGGGAGGTGTCGGTTGAGTAGGATCTTCTAAAGCCCGATTGATAGCTATGGAGAATGTTGTTGTCATTAAGGTACTTAACTACTTGAGAATACACCGCCCTCTCTAGAATTTTAGATATTATACTGAGTATACTAACAGGTCTATAGTTGCTTACATCAGACCTATTATTTTTCTTGAAGATAGGAGTAACCTCTGGCCTCCTTGAACCCCTCCGGTACGGTATTAGTGGTGATTGATAGATTTATTATGTGAGCAATAGGGATTGACAGTTCAGAAGCACCATCTTTTAGGAACTTAGACGGGATGTTATCAGGGCCTGTGCTCTTAGTTGGGTTTAACCTGCTTAGTTCTTTTTGAATAAAGTCATGAGATACACTTACTAGTTGACAACTGTTTGGGGTTACCCCTTTATTGGTATAGTATGTTTGAAACTTATCAGAGTCTGTGTTAAAGGTATTTGATGCAGCTGGTAATTTACTTACTAGTGTTGATGCAACAGATGTGTAGTATGAATTAAAGCAATTTGCCACCTTAGATGTTTCGTGGCATACCTCATTATCGATAGTGAGTACTATGTTAGACCTATCTACTGGCTTATGGCTATACCCCAACTGTTTTAGTTGTTGCCAGAGCTTTCTGGGGTTATGCTTATACTCTTCAATTTTTGAGCAGTAGTGCTTTGCCTTTGCTCCTTTTATAAGTCTCTGTACTCTGTACTCTGTACAAATAAGTTGCGTTCACTTCCACAGTTACAATATTTTTTTTTTTTACCAAAGTCAAAGTAGAGGTTGCTAGGTTGCTCTGAAGTCAGCATACCTACGAAATAAGCGCTT
>NC_069446.1:13587406-13602406 GCF_026875155.1 Cherax quadricarinatus | reverse complement strand
AGCATGGTGACTCCATCTGGCTAAATAGATGGTGCTCATTGGTTTAGAGTAGCATGGTGACTTCATCTGGCTAGAGTAGCATGGTGACTCCATTTGGACGCTCATTGTTGTGATTGAGTCTGCCTTGCTTGACTGTCCTCACTGCTGGGCTGTGGTCACATTTATTTTTTTTCATTTTCCCATTAGTCACTCTGTCTTGTGTCTTCCCTTCAGATCAACAATATATTGAACAATGGCCGGCCGAGTTGCTGTTTGCGAGGATAAGAAGGGCAAGTCGAAGTCCCCGAGAGAAACTAGAGGCAAAGGATATCTGCAGAGAATTGTCTTCTCTTATGATTTATAACTATTGTGTATTTTCAAGATGTGAGAACCAATGATAAGAATCAAGAAAAGCTTTCTCGTTAAGAGGCGAGCTCTGTCGTCCATCGAATTAAGTAACGCAGAGGTGATATTCTCTACCGGGAAGCTATCCTGATGTAACTCTTTGTGGGTTTTATGGGAAAGTTGGTCAGGAGGAAGAGACTTCAGTACTATCCTTCTGTATGATTCCTGTGATATAATTTGAGGTGCCACACAAAAACACATTAGGAATATGCAAATCTAAATATAGAATATGAAAGAGAGAGAGGGAGAGAGAGAGAGAGAGAGAGAGAGAGAGAGAGAGAGAGAGAGAGAGAGAGAGGAGAGAGAGAGAGAGAGAGAGAGAGAGAGGGAGAGAGAGAGAGAGAGAGAGAAGAGAGGAGAGGATTTCTTTAATGAGTTTTTTAGAAAAAGCGAATTATCTTTAATATATATATATATATATATTATATATATTATATATATTATATATATATATATATATATATATATATATATTATATATATATTTATATATATATATATATATATAATATATATATGCAATAAGATCACAGTAAACAGGTGATTTTAAAATATGCAAAACAACCACTGTGAAAGAGTAGTGAAATTGCAAGCGCTTTCGTGACTACTCACATAGTTCCTTGACAATGTGAGTAGTCACGAAAGCGCTTGGAATTTCACTACTCTTTCACAATGGTTGTTTTGCATATATATATATTATAATATTATATATATATATATATATAATATATATATATATATTATATATATATATATATATATATATATATATATATATTATATATAATATATATATATATAATATTTAAAGTAATTCGCTTTTTTCTAAAAACTCTAAACCAACTTTGCAGCCTGACCTAACCTAACTAGAAAATTGATACATTTAAAACTAGTTAATGTCACTTAACCTATCATGGCTTAGGTTTAGTTAACATTATTTTAACTTCTATGAAGCTTTAACGATATTCCTTTCTGTTATCTCCATCTCCCTCGTCACTCCAGTCTCTACCTTCCTTCCTCCTTCCTGTCTCTTCCTCCACCCCTCCTTCAGCCTGCTGCTCCATCTCTCTGAACTTCAGAGGCAGTATTCAGCAAGCAATGGTTTTCTCAGCAGTTTTCCTCGCACGCTGTATCACACGAGACCTTCAGTGTTGAATATGAGTCGAGGTTACATCCATGTTAAGTGAATGTTTAAGTTTAACCTCGTCGAGTGTACGTGTGTGTGTGTAGTCACCTGTATGTGGCTGTAGAGGTCGAGTTACAGCATGTACTCACCTATTTGATAAGATAAGATAAGATAAGATTTCGTTCGGATTTTTAACCCCGGAGGGTTAGCCACCCAGGATAACCCAAGAAAGTCAGTGCGTCATCGAGGACTGTCTAACTTATTTCCATTGGGGTCCTTAATCTTGTCCCCCAGGATGCGACCCACACCAGTCGACTAACACCCAGGTACCTATTTGCTGCTAGGTGAACAGGACAACAGGTGTAAGGAAACGTGTCGGAATGTTTCCACCCGCCGGGAATCGAACCCGGGCCCTCCGTGTGTGAAGCGGGAGCTTTAGCCACCAGGCCACCGGGCCACAGCCACCAGGCCACCTATTTGTGGTTTCAGAGGTCTAGTCATAGCTCCTGGCCCCGCCTCTTCACTGATCGCTACTAGGTCCTCTTTCTCCCTACTTCGTGAGCTTTATCAAACTTCGTCTTAAAACTATGTATGGCTCCTGCCTCCACTGCGTCACATTCCAGACTATTCCACCTCCTGACAACTCTATTTCTAAAGAAATACTTCCTAACATCCCTTTGACTCATCTAAGTCTTCAACTTCCCTTATTTCTGTGTCGCATCTCTGGAACATTCTGTCTCTGTCCACCTTGTCAATTCCTCGCAGTATTTTGTATGTCCTTATCATGTCTCCCCTAACCCTTCCGTCCTCCAGTGTGGTGTGTGTGTGTGTGTGTGTGTGTGTGTGTGTGTGTGTGTGTGTGTGTTTGTGTGTGTGTGTGTATGTGTGTGTGTGTATGAGTGGGTGGGTGAGTGTGTGTATGTACTCACCTAGTTGAGGTTGCGGGGGTCGAGTCCGAGTTCCTGGCCCCGCCTCTTTACTGATCGCTACTAGGTCACTCTCCCTGAGCAGTGAGGTTTATCATACCTCTGCTTAAAGCTATGTATGGATCCTGCCTCCACTACATCGCTTCCCAAACTATTCCACTTACTGACTACTCTGTGGCTGAAGAAATACTTCCTAACATCCCTGTGATTCATCTGTGTCTTCAGCTTCCAACTGTGTCCCCTTGTTACTGTGTCCAATCTCTGGAACATCCTGTCTTTGTCCACCTTGTCAATTCCTCTCAGTATTTTGTATGTCGTTATCATGTCCCCCCTATCTCTCCTGTCCTCCAGTGTCGTCAGGTTGATTTCCCTTAATTGTATGATTGTATGATTGTATGATTGTATGAGAGGGCAATACCATAACTGAGCAGAGAAAAGACGAGAGCAATATTGAAGTTGTTTTGATCACATTCACTTTACAGTGATTCTCTCAGCGGCGGATATCACAGTTCATCGAGCAGCTGCCTAGGGTAGACATAACACGACGCCCATTGCAGTCTCAAGCATAGGGTTCGTATTTGTCTCCCACATTCACAAGTATAAGAGGGGTAGTTTTCTCTCGTAGTTACAAGCACAAGGTCGTTGTTTCTCTCATAACTTTTGTGGCACTGTGATACGACCTAAGCGGGTAAGAACGTCTCATTTTTACGACCTTCTTTCTCGTTTATTGACACGTGAAGGTGGTGTGTTATCTCCTGAGAGCTCTGGTCCTTCACACAGCCAGACCTGGGTAGTAGCTTCTCCGGGTCCACCCTACTCTTCCCCCCCGCGACCTGGGCGATAGTCTCCAGTGCTACCTATGTGCACCAGGGCGGACCAGGGCTGACCAGGGCGGACCAGGGCGGACTAGGGAGGACCAGGGCGGACCAGGGCGGACCAGGGCGAACCAGGGCGGACCAGGGCGGACCAGGGCGGACCAGGGCGGACCAGGGCGAGTCAGGGCGGACCTGGGCAGTAGTCTGTTCAGGTCCTCCACATCACCAACATTTATGGTAGTCTCTCCGAGTTCACCTGACCACCCCGAACCTGGATCCAGGTCGTCCTGTATCAGCCTCAGGTGAAAAAAAATATCTTGAGAATTATTATTGTAAAAACTCCTTGATGCTCACCAGAGATGGTCAATACTTGGGTGAGTAAATCTGGTGGGGAGGCTGTGATTTAGGCTTCAAGGATCTTCAATTACTGCACCGCTTGTGTCTCCCTCTTTCTTCTTCTTCATTATTTTCTTTTGCTCTCTCTTCCTTCATATTCATCTTCTTCACTATTCTCCCTTCTGCGAGCGATTTTTTTTTACATCTTGGTGATTACGTTTATGCCGTGAATGTCCAACTCAATGAAAAGGACCAGTCCAGCACTTCAGCGTTTATCTGTATCCTAACTCATGACATCATTATCTTACTCATCTTCTTATCCAGTTTCTCTCTCTCTCTCTCTCTCTCTCTCTCTCTCTCTCTCTCTCTCTCTCTCTCTCTCTCTCTCTCTCTCTCTCTCTCTCAGTATTAGGTATAAAACATGAAAAAATCCTTCGTGACAATCACGGTATTTGTCAAAAAGACCATTCACGTCATCCGCAAGACCGAATACGTGTGCGACCAGCCTGTTTAGTATCCCTGGTTCTCCCTGGTGTTGTTTTGACTGAGATGTACCCATCTAGCTGCATGGGGGGGGGGTGAGACCTCCCTTTCGGTCATGCCTCTCAACAACTCTCGGTCCTCGGAAAGCTTGCTTTAATCCTTGTTGTAGGGATTAAAGCATTCTTCTTTATTTGTGGTGAGCAGGTGATATGCAGCCTTAATAACCATAGTGTGGTAGACAGGTTCTAATAACAAGTAACCAGCCAACCAGCCATGGCTCGGTTCTCTTTCTTCGTCGTTCATTCCTTTTAGCTTCGGGACTAGTCTTGTAAGGAAACTCAGGATAATCTCAAATTAGATGCTGCGTACTGGGCATCCTCTGGTGGTACTGGGGAGGTGAGTTAAAACAGGCGCATCCTCTGGTGGTACTTGTACCAGGGTACCAGAGTACCAGGGTACCAGAGTACTAGAATTCCAGAGTACAAAGATACTAGAGTACCAGAGGAACACTCACAAGTCATGAGAGGAAGATCATTATCATTACATTATAAGGGAAGGGTAAACTCTTGAGGGTTGATCTAGGCTAACAGGTTAGAGCCATGGAAGGAGGGAAGGTAGCTCTAATGCCATGAATCAAGAGCCGCTGCCCTTCACCGACATCAATACTGACTCTTTTGAAGGGAGCTCAGAAGAACACTCCACGTTATAAGAGAGCCAAAAATTTGAGAGATAAACTCAAGTTGGAAAATGACCTCGAGGAGAATGTTCAACTTAGCAACTTTACGGTCTTCTTGATGTTTCTGGATAATTTACTCTTCTTGGATAAGTTACTCTCCCTGGATAAGTTACTCTCCCTGGATAAGTTACTCTCCCTGGATAAGTTACTCTCCCTGGGTAAGTTACTCTCCCTGGATAAGTTCCTCTCCCTGGATAAGTTTCTCTCCCTGGATAAGTTCCTCTCCCTGGGTAAGTTTCTCTCCCTGGAGAAGTTTATCTCCCTGGACAATTTACTCTCCCTCTCCCTGTGTACTCCCATGCTTCCTTCACTTAGGATGATAACTGAGAATAAATCATCCGAATCAAGAATAATATTAAATTCACGTGAATGAAAATCGGAAGCGCACTGCAGTTGTCAGCCGGGAGGAATAAATTGATTTTACTGATAAAAAACGGCTGGAAAAATTACCAAACGCGAACAGAAGGCGTGATAAGGTGCGGAAACGGAGGACCAGGAAGAGCAAACTGACCAATAAAGGTGAGAAAAATGGAAAGGAAGGGATAACTTATTAGGTTTTTGTATGATCGAGAAAATGGAAATGACTTCATTTAAATATCTCTGACTCTGAGTGCTTCCAAACCTTCATTTATATATTTGATTTTGATATAACTTTCAATAATATATATATATATATATATATATAATTATATATATATATATATATATATATATATATATATATATATATATATATATATATTATATATATATATATATATATATATATATATATATATATATATATATATATATATATATATATATAATATTATTCTTTTCAACAAGTCGGTCGTCTCCCACCGAGGCAGGGTGACCCAAAAAAAAAGAAAGAAAATCCCAAAAAGAAAATACTTTCATCATCATTCAACACTTTCACCACACTCACACATTATCACTGTTTTTGCAGAGGTGCTCAGAATACAACAGTTTAGAAGCATATACGTATAGAGATACACAACATATCCCTCCAAACTGCCAATATCCCAACCCCTCCTTTAAAGTGCAGGAATTGTACTTCCCATTTCCAGGGACTCAAGTCCGACTATATGAAATAAACGGTTTCCTGAATCCCTTCACTAAATATTACCCTGCTCACACTCCAACAGATCGTCAGGTCCAAGTATCATTCGTCTCCATTCACTCTATCTAACACGCTCATGCACGCTTGCTGGAAGTCCAAGCCCCTCACCCACAAAACCTCCTTTACCCCCTCTTTCCAACCCTTTCGAGGACGACCCCTACCCCTCTTTCCTTCCCCTATAGATTTATATGCTTTCCATGTCATTCTACTTTGATACATTCTCTCTAAATGACCAAAACCACCTCAACAACCCCTCTTGTGCCCTCTGACTAATGCTTTTATTAACTCCACACCTTCTCCTAATTTCCACACTCCGAATTTTCTGCATAATATTTACACCACACATTGCCCTTAGACAGGACATCTCCACTGCCTCCAACCGTCTCCTCGCTGCTGCATTTACCACCAAGCTTCACATCCATATAAGAGTGTTGGTACTACTATACTTTCATACATTCCCTTCTTTGCCTCCATAGATAACGTTTTTTGACTCCACATATACCTCAACGCACCACTCACCTTTTTTCCCTCATCAATTCTATGATTAACCTCATCCTTCATAAATCCATCCGCCGACACGTCAACTCCCAAGTATCTGAAACATTCACTTTCTTCCATACTCCTCTCCCCAATTTGATATCCAATTTTTCTTTATCTAAATCATTTGATACCCTCATCACCTTACTCTTTTCTATGTTCACTTTCAACTTTTTACCTTTACACACATTCTCAAACTCATCCACTAACCTTTGCAATTTTTCTTTAGAATCTCCCATAAGCAACAGTATCATCAGCAAAAAGTAACTGTGTCAATTCCCATTTTGAATTTGATTCCCCATAATTTAATCCACCCCTCTCCCGAACACCCTAGCATTTACTTCTTTTTACAACCCCATCTATAAATATATTAAACAACCATGGTGACATTACACATCCCTGTCTAAGACCTACTTTTACCGGGAAGTATTCTCCCTCTCTTCTACACACCCTAACCTGAGCCTCACTATCCTCATAAAAGCTCTTTACAGCATTTAGTAACTTACCACCTATTCCATATACTTGCAACATCTGCCACATTGCTCCTCTATCCACTCTATCATATGCCTTTTCTAAATAAATAAATGCAATAAAAACTTCCCTACCTTTATCTAAATACTGTTCACATATATGCTTCAATGTAAACACTTGATCTACACATCCCCTACCCACTCTGAAGCCTCCTTGCTCATCCGCAATTCTTCATTCTGTCTTACCTCTATTTCTTTCAATTATAACCCTACCGTATACTTTTCCTGGTATACTCAGTAAACTTATTCCTCTATAATTTTTACAATCTCTTTTGTCCCCTTTCCCTTTATATAAAGGGACTATACATGCTCTCCGCCAATCCCTAGGTATATTATATATATATATATTATATATATATATATATATATATATATATATGTCGTGCCGAATAGGCAGAACTTGCGATCTTGGCTTAAATAGCAAAGTTCATCTTGCCATATAAGACAAGTGAAAATTTGTGTATGCAATAATTTCGTCAAAATCATTCTGAACCTAACGAAAAAATATATTTGATTGTGTTTGTTTAGTATTAAATTATTGTAAACGTATTTAAAATATATTTAGTTGGGTTAGGCTAAAATAAATTGTTCTTGTTATAATAAGGTTAGGTAAGTTTTCTAAGATACTTTTAGTGCAAAATTAAAAAAAATTACATTAACATTAATGAAAAAAATATATCTTAAACGTATAAGAGAAAATTTCAGAAAGGACTTAATTTTAAATGAGTTCTTGCTAATTGACCAGTTTCACATATTCGGCACGACATATATATATATATATATATATATATATATATATATATATATATATATATATATATATATATATATATATATATATATATATATATATATAAATATATATATATATATATATTATATATATATATATATATATATATATATATATATATATATATATATATATAAGTGTAGTGTGTGTGTGTGTGTGTGTGTGTGTGTGTGTGCGTGTGTGTGTGTGTGTGTGTGTGTGTGTGTGTGTGTGTGTGTGTGTGTGTGTGTGTGTGTGTGTGTGTGTGTGTGTGAGAGTGTGTGAGTGTGTGTGAGTGTGAGTGTGTGTGTGTGTGTACTCACCTAGTTGAGGTTGCGGGGGTCGAGTCCAAGCTCCTGGCCCCGCCTCTTCACTGATCGCTACTAGGTCACTCTCCCTGAACCGTGAGCTTTATCATACCTCTGCTTAAAGCTATGTATGGATCCTGCCTCCACTACATCGCTTCCCAAACTATTCCACTTCCTGACTACTCTGTGGATGAAGAAATACTTCCTAACATCCCTGTGATTCATCTGTGTCTTCAACTTCCAACTGTGTCCCCTTGTTACTGTGTCCAATCTCTGGAACATCCTGTCTTTGTCCACCTTGTCAATTCCTCTCAGTATTTTGTATGTCGTTATCATGTCCCCCCTATCTCTCCTGTCCTCCAGTGTCGTCATGTTGATTTCCCTTAACCTCTCCTCGTAGGACATACCTCTCAGCTCTGGGACTAGTCTTGTTGCAAACCTTTGCACTTTCTCTAGTTTCTTTACGTGCTTGGCTAGGTGTGGGTTCCAAACTGGTGCCGCATACTCCAATATGGGCCTAACGTACACGGTGTACAGGGTCCTGAACGATTCCTTATTAAGATGTCGGAATGCTGTTCTGAGGTTTGCTAGGCGCCCATATGCTGCAGCAGTTATTTGGTTGATGTGCGCTTCAGAAGATGTGCCTGGTGTTATACTCACCCCAAGATCTTTTTCCTTGAGTGAGGTTTGTAGTCTCTGGCCCCCTAGACTGTACTCCGTCTGCGGTCTTCTTTGCCCTTCCCAATCTTCATGACTTTGCACTTGGTGGGATTGAACTCCAGGAGCCAATTGCTGGACCAGGTCTGCAGCCTGTCCAGATCCCTTTGTAGTTCTGCCTGGTCTTCGATCGAGTGAATTCTTCTCATCAACTTCACGTCATCTGCAAACAGGGACACCACAGAGTCTATTCCTTCCGTCATGTCATTCACAAATACCAGAAACAGCAATGGTCCTAGGACTGACCCCTGTGGGACCCCGCTGGTCACAGGTGCCCACTCTGACACCTCGCCACGTACCATGACTCGCTGCTGTCTTCCTGACAGGTATTCCCTGATCCATTGTAGTGCCTTCCCTGTCATCCCTGCTTGGTCCTCCAGTTTTTGCACCAATCTCTTGTGTGGAACTGTGTCAAACGCCTTCTTGCAGTCCAAGAATATGCAATCCACCCACCCCTCTCTCTCTTGTCTTACTGCTGTCACCATGTCATAGAACTCCAGTAGGTTTGTGACACAGGATTTCCCGTCCCTGAAACCATGTTGGCTGCTGTTGATGAGATCATTCCTTTCTAGATGTTCCACCACTCTTCTCCTGATAATCTTCTCCATGATTTTGCATACTATACATGTCAGTGACACTGGTCTGTAGTTTAATGCTTCATGTCTGTCTCCTTTTTTAAAGATTGTGTGTGTGTGTGTGTGTGTGTGTGTGTGTGTGTGTGTGTGTGTGTGTGTGTGTGTGTGTGTGTGTGTGTGTGTGTGTGTGTGTGTGTGTGTGTGTGCGCGCGCGTGTGTGCTTACTTATTTGTACTAGCCTATGTTTGGTTCCAGGGGTCGAGTCACAGTTATTGGGCCCGACTAGGTCCACCATCTCCCTGCTCCATGAGCTCTATCGTATCTGTTATTGAAGCTATGTATGGATCCTGCCTCCACTACATCACTCTCTATATTGTTCCACTTCTTGACACTTCTATAACTATAGAAATACTTTCTAACATCCCCGTGACTCATGTGAGTCCTCAACTTTCAGCTGTGACCCCTTGCTGCTGTGTCCCATCTCTGAAACATCCTGTCCCTATCCACCTTATCAATTCCTTGTCATATCTTCCCTATCCCTCATGTCCTCCAATGTAGTGACGTTGATTTCCCTTAACTTCTCCTCGTAAGATATACCCCTTTGCTCAGTGACTAATCTTGTTGCAAATCTTTGAACTTTCTCTAATTTCTTGACGTGCTTGACCAGGTGTGGGTTCCATACCGCTGCTGCATACTCCAGTATGGGCCTGACGTACACGGTGTACAGAGTCTTGAGGGATTCCTTATGAGGTGTCGACAAGCTTCTTAGCTTTGCCAGGCGCTGCAACAGTTATTTGATTGATGTGCGGATCAGGAGATGTGCTCGGTATTATACTAACCCCAAGATCCTTTTCCTTGAGGGAAGTTTGCAGTATTTGGCCCCTTAGCCTGTATTCTGCCTGTGGTCTTCTTTGACATTCCCCAATCTTCATGACCTAGTGAGTTTAAACTCCATGAGCCAGTTGCTGGACCAGACTTGCAGCGTTTCCAGATTCCTTTGTAGTCCATCCTGATCCTCATCCGTTCGCGTTCTTTGTATTAGCCTCACATCACTTGCAAAGAGGGACACTTCTGAATCTATCCCTTCCGTCATATTATTCACATATACCAGAAACAGCACCAACCCTAGGACTGACCCCTGTGGAACCCCGCTCGTCACAGGCGCCCACTTTGACACCTCGTCACGTACAGTCACTCTTTGTTTCCTTCCTGTCAGGTACTCTCTGATTCACTGCAGTGCCTTTCCTGTTTTTCTTGCCTGATCCTCTAGCTTTAGCACTAATCTCTTGTGTGGAACTGTGCAAAAAATGCAATCTACCAACCCCTCTCTCTTGTCTTACTGCTGTCACCTTGTCGTAAAACTCCAGAAGGTTTGTGACACAGGATTTCCCCTCCCTGAAACCGTGCTGGTTATCGTGTATAAGCTCATTCCTTTGTGTGTGTGTGTTTGTGTGTGAAAATAGAGTACTAATTTTAATTAATAAAAAGAGGTCTCAAAACAGAGAGAATGGAACATATTCATGATAGAAGACATTCCTCTCAGGGAGAAATAAAGTGTTATTTTACTGCTGGAATAAAGCGAGAGCTTGTGTCTGGCCCCGTACCAGCCTGGCCAGGAACTAGATAAAACGTTTAATTTAGCGTTAAATGGTGGTTGCGGCCAGTGGAACAATTGTTCATGTTGACGCTGGGTGTATATATATATATATATATATATATATATATATATATATATATATATATATATATATATATATATATATATATATATATATATATGTGTGTGTGTGTGTGTGTGTGTATGTAGTGTTCCACTGGCCGCAACCACCATTAAAGCTTTACTCACTCTTTCCCAGGTTGGTACTCGTGAAACTTTAACGAGAAAAGTGAAGACAAGGTTAAAGGGTCCAGATATTTAACTTACAAAGGGTGATGTAGAATCTGCAGTCTTCAATTATATGACTTAAATCACTGTAACAGTTTTGTTATAATGTCACGTTTCAGTGTCATAACGCAATACAATCAGTGTAATTCTAAGTTTATTAGACACAGTCTAAACCACATCAATAATTCGTCCGGAGTCATTGGCTGGAAGTTACAATAAATTTTCATGAAAGGGGTAAATATCCCCTCTATTTAAACAGATTAATGGGGGTTAGTGATAGGTAGGGCGCGATTCTAAGCAATAATAAATCTGATATAAAGAGTTGTCACATTACTTTTTGTTTTGCAGATGACAGAGTGCGAGTAGAAGACTCAGAGATGCTGTAGAAACTGGTGAAGAGATTTGTACATCCCTTCATTCACCAGATGCATCTCCCTCCCTGCACTTACATCCTCCCTGCACTGCACCATCCTCCCTACACTGCACCATCCTCCCTGCACTGCACCATCCTCCCTACACTGCACCATCCTCCCTGCACTGCACCATCCTCCCTGCGCTGCACCATCCTTCCTGCTCTGCACCATCCTTCCTGCACTGCACCATCCTCCCTGCGCTGCACCATCCTTCCTGCTCTGCACCATCCTTCCTGCACTGCACCATCCTCCCTGCACTGCCCCATCCTCCCTGCACTTATACCATTCTCCCTGCACTGCACCATCCTCCCTGCGCTGCACCATCCTTCTTGCACTGCACCATCCTCCCTGCACTGCCCCATCCTCCCTGCACTTACACCATTGTCCCTGCACTGCACCATCCTCCCTGCACTGCCCCATCCTCACTGCACTTACACCATTGTCCCTGCACTTATACCATTCTCCCTGCACTGCACCATCCTCCCTGCGCTGCACCATCCTTCTTGCACTGCACCATCCTCCCTGCACTGCCCCATCCTCCCTGCACTTACACCATTGTCCCTGCACTTATACCATTCTCCCTGCACTGCACCATCCTCCCTGCACTGCACCATCCTCCCTGCACTTACACCATCCTCCCTGCACCACCATCCTCCCTGCACTTACACCATCCTCCCTACACTTACACCATCCCTTCCTCTACAGCCTGCACCTTCCTCTCTCCCTCCACCACCTACATCTCCCTCACTCCACCAGTTGCATCACCCTCCCTCCACCACCTGTATCACCCTCCCTCCACCACCTGCATCTTCCTCCACCACCTGCATCTCCCTCCCTCCACCACCTGCATCACCCTCCCTCCACCACCTGCATCTAATCCTCAGTTTTATGAGGCTCCAGAACGTTTTTAGACAACACGTAATTCTCACACCAGATCCGTCGATTTATGAGAACAGGGGATCGACTCTCCAAAAAAAATATATATAAATAGGAAAAACAAAAGAAAATTGAGTGGGGAGAAAGAGGAGAGAGAGAGAGAGAGAGAGAGGAGAGAGAGAAGAGAGAGAGAGAGAGAGAGAGAGAGAGGGGAGAGAGAGAGAGAGGAGATGAGAGAGGGGAGAGAAGAGAGAGAGAGAGAGAGAGAGAGAGAGAGAGAGAGAGAGAGAGAGAGTAAGGAGTGTGGAAACTCAAGGAGGATGATCTTGTATTAAGCTTCTGTTAATGTCTTAATGTGTTTTGGGATCTCCTCTTGAATTACTTAGGACGGCTTCCCACGCATGTGCACCTACACGTGCACAGGTACACATATACATGTGAACCTACACATACACGTACATATACACATGTGTGATTATATATACACTTGTACACACTCATTTGTTCACATACTCATGTACACATGCGTATGTGTACCTACAGATACTAATCTGCGATCCACATGAACCGCCATTCCCACTCTCCAGTCTGTGAACCACAAGAATCACCATTCCCACTCTCCAGTCTGTGAACCACAAGAACCACCATTCCCACTCTCCAGTCTGTGAACCACAAGAACCACCATTCCCACTCTCCAGTCTGTGAACCACAAGAATCACCATTCCCACTCACCAGTCTGTGAACCACAAGAACCACCACTCCCACTCACCAGTCTGTGAACCACAAGAACCACCATTCCCACTCACTAATCTGTGAACCACAAGAACCACCATTCCCACTCACCAGTCTGTGAACCACGAGAACCACCACTCCCACTCACCAGTCTGTGAACCACAAGAACCACCATTCCCACTCACCAATCTGTGAACCACAAGAACCACCATTCCCACTCACCAATCTGTGAACCACAAGAACCACCATTCCCACTCACCAATCTGTGAACCACAAGAACCACCATTCCCACTCCCCAGTCTGTGAACCACAAGAACAACCATTCCCACTCACCAGTCTATGAACCACAAGAATCACCACTCCCACTCCCCAGTCTGTGATCCACAAGAACCACCACTCCCACTCACCAATCTGTGAACCACAAGAACCACCACTCCCACACTCGTTGCAGCCCAACACAAAGTCTTCAGGAAGTGGTTTGTTAATTTTCTGTGGGTGAGTTCGGTGGCCGTTTGAATTAATCGAGTTAGTTGGTAATAGTCAGTGCTGAGTGAGCTTAAGTGTTAAATTGTTTCTTACATGTACTGTGAGGGGGGTCCCTCCGACCTGGCTGGCTGTGAGGGCCCCTCCGACCATGCTTGCTGTGAGGGCCCCTCCGACCTTGCTGGCTGTGAGGACCCCTACGACCTTGCTGGCTGTGAGAAATCCCACTTACCCAGCTAGGTCTGAGGGGTCCCTCCCTGACCTAGCTGGATGCTCCGTGTTTTTGATGTCTTGGGAAGCATCTTCACAGTTCTGGTTCTGATTCTTAGGTAACCCTGAAGGAACACTTTTAGTGGTTGCACAAAGAAGAAGATTTACGATTCTTCTTTTTCTGGGTCACTCTGCCTAGGTGGGAGAGGACCGATGTGTTAGAATTATCATTGACGTTCAAGGTTCTCGCTCAAAACCTGAATTTGTTAGCTCTGGTTTAATATAACTAAGGAAATTGTCACATAACTGTTCCCATGTGCAAGTTCTCTCTGGTCAGTTTTACTTAGCTTTTATTAAATTTTCCTCTTAAAAGGTGGCGAAGAGGACAAGTTTGAGGAAAAAATACAATAATTTATGTTTCAGCACAATATCATCTCGTGGACGGTAAAGCCCCAGCGTGTGGATGTACAATAGGAGTAGGAACTAGGCCCCAAATGGATTAAAAATGTATATCTAGATTTATAGCTACCGTTGTCTTATCTATTGCAAGCGACTATATTTGTAGGTATATTGTTGCCAAAAAATCCTATTTATTAAAAAATAAACGCTTCAGATCGCTATGAAGCGATAACTTGAGACAGCCTTCTCTGATAGACTTCAAACTATCACCACTGGGGTAGCCCACTGAGAAGAAAGGAGGTATAAATATTTGCATGTGTCACGTTTATTTCTACAGTAGTGTCTTAATATCTGTTAAGTTTAGGCTCTTCCCTGTTGAATCCATACAATTACCCCGTGTTGAATCTCTCCAGTTCTAAGTGTTAAACCTTTGGGATAAACTGGGGTTGTGAGAAAAGCAAGAGTTTAAGAAACTGGAGGAAAAAAAGAAAGTAGAAGTTTACAAGAGGGGCAAATTAAACAAAAAATAGGTAAAAAAAATGGAAGAATTCAGGAAAAGGAATGGAGGGGGGCTTAAGAGAAGTGTGCAGCATGAGGGGACGTGAGACCCTCAGCATGGATGGTGTGAGAGAAG
>NC_069446.1:13562406-13574906 GCF_026875155.1 Cherax quadricarinatus | reverse complement strand
CTCACCAGAGAGTTTTCTCCTCAGAGTGCATGAGAAACTCATGTCTCTCACCAGAGAGTTTTCTCCTCAGAGTGCATGAGAAACTCATGTCTCTCACCAGAGAGTTTCTCCTCAGAGTGCATGAGAAACTCATGTCTCTCACCAAGAGTTTTCTCCTCAGAGTGCATGAGAAACTCATGTCTCTCACCAGAGAGTTTTCTCCTCAGAGTGCATGAGAAACTCATGTCTCTCACCAGAGAGTTTTCTCCTCAGAGTGCATGAGAAACTCATGTCTCTCACCATGAGATTTTCTCCTCAGAGTGCATGAGAAAACTCATGTCTCTCACCAGAGAGTTTTCTCCTCAGAGTGCATGAGAAACTCATGTCTCTCACCAGAGAGTTTTCTCAGAGTGCATGAGAAACTCATGTCTCTCACCAGAGAGTTTTCTCCTCAGAGTGCATGAGAACTCATGTCTCTCACCAGAGAGTTTTCTCAGAGTGCATGAGAAACTCATGTCTCTCACCAGAGAGTTTTCTCCTCAGAGTGCATGAGAAACTCATGTCTCTCACCAGAGAGTTTTCTCAGAGTGCATGAGAAACTCATGTCTCTCACCAGAGAGTTTTCTCAGAGTGCATAGAAACTCATGTCTCTCACCAGAGAGTTTTCTCAGAGTGCATGAGAAACTCATGTCTCTCACCAGAGAGTTTTCTCAGAGTGCATGAGAAACTCATGTCTCTCACCAGAGAGTTTTCTCAGAGTGCATGAGAAACTCATGTCTCTCACCAGAGAGTTTTCTCAGAGTGCATGAGAAACTCATGTCTCTCACCAGAGAGTTTTCTCCTCAGAGTGCATGAGAAACTCATGTCTCTCACCAGAGAGTTTTCTCAGAGTGCATGAGAAACTCATGTCTCTCACCAGAGAGTTTTCTCAGAGTGCATGAGAAACTCATGTCTCTCACCAGAGAGTTTTCTCAGAGTGCACCAAATTCTCACCAAATTCCAAAATTCCAGCCTCCCTTTCCCCAGGCCTCTTCCTGTCCCCCCAGTATAAAAGTTTAGAAAGATTTGTGTGGATTTTTTGGGACATAGAAAATCACTAACATTTGTTTAATCGGATTACCATAATTTTTCCATGGAAATTTAATGAATTTCAAAATGAAAAATGAAAAATCAGTAGAAGTTTGAGAGAAGAAGATAACTTAGGACCAGGCGATGCGATAATCTCTCACACATTTATATGTGCAGTTTGTACCCGATCTACCGCGGTGAATTGCGTAAATAATGCGTATGGAACTTCATCGTCTGGGATGGTTCGTGTCAGTGTATCTGAATTTAATTAAAGGTTCATCAAATGTTGATTTAAATACCATGAATTTGACGCTTATTGTGATATTATTGAATGTTGGGAATTAGGAAAAACACGTACGTATTCGTACATACCATACATACATACCATACATACATACATACATACATACATACATACATACATACATACATACATACATACATACATACATACATACATACATACATACATACATACCATACATACATACATACATACATACATACATACATACATACATACATACATACATACATACATACATACATACATACATACACTCATACATACATACATACATATACTCATACATACATACATACATACATACATACATACATACATACATACATACATACATACATACATACATACATACATACATACATACATACATACATACAACATACATACATACATACATACATACATACATACATACACCATACATACATACATACATATACTCATACATACATACATACATACATACATACATACATACATACATACATACATGCATACAAATACATAATACACCAATATTTATATACAAACGTGTACACACACACGCACAGCACACACACACACACACACACACACACACACCCACACACATGCACACACACAACACACACACACACACAACACACACACCCACCACACCACAACACACACACACACAGCAGCACACACATCACCAACATCACACCTTCACACACACATACACACAAGCCACGACACTCACCAACACACACACTCACACACAAACGGCCAACTCACCACACACACCCACACCTCAACACGATGTACACACTACGAACACACACACACACACACACACACACACACACACACACACACACACACACACACATACACACACACACACACACACACACACCACACACAAAGACAAATACTCGCACGAAAATAGAAAGAGATAATAGATTTGCCGTTCCTGCTGGTTCTTTTCCTTAAAACGAGTTGCTGTCTACCAGCCAGTAAGTTGGTAGACAGCAACAACCCACAGTCGTACCGTCATCAGTGTGAAACTAAAGTCTGTTAAATATTTTGCACTCTTTCAGGTTTACGAACACGATCGCTATTAATTGTTTTCCACTTAAATTAAATTGAATACATCAGCAGTGTGCTGGTATTGTATCCCAAAGGATCGTTCCATAGCCGAAACAAAACCTAATTATGTCACCCTTTAAATATTCCACCAGACGGCGTGGATTTGATGCATAGTTTTGAAAAGTGTCAGCTTCAACTGGAAGGCTTCGGTAGGGTGATGAGGATATCGTCAAATATTCCACGAAGGGTTTATCACTGCTACGATAGCTGCAAAGGTTTAATTCCTGCTGTACTAGTGACTGTTACTGGGGAATTACCATTTCTCATGATGGCTTTTTCCATGCACAAGAGAAATGAAATTGTTATAATGACATATATATATATATATATATATATATATATATATATATATACTATATATAATATATATATATATATATATATATATATATATATTATATTATATATATATATATATATATACATATATAATATATATATATATATATATTATATATATATATATATATAATATATATATATATATATATATATATATACATATATATATATATATAAATATTATATAATTTATATATATATATATATATATATATATATATATATATATATATATATATATATATTATATGTAAAGAGAGGGAAATGACTTAATACATGCAACTACATACATTAATATATATCTACCTACATTATATATATATAGTTATATACATTAATATACAACAATGCAGAGTTATTATAGGCCTATATACATGCACTAGCCTCGCCATAACCGGCCTGAACATCATGAAACAATAAATTTTATAAATTGTACTTTAAAGAATTTATTGTTCATATATGTTTACTCTCATATATGTTTGGTAATAATTTTTATCCCCCTAAAACTGCTTTTTCCTAATTTGGGAGACCTGCTCTTAGACCTGGCAGCGGGGACGATGATCCCAGTGGCAATAACACTAAACCGATCCCAGGTAACAGACGTAGCAATATCTTCCCGATCCCAGCTAACAGACGTAGCAATATCTTCCCGATCCCAGCTAACAGACGTAGCAATATTTTCCTGATCCCAGCTAACAGACGTAGCAATATCTTCCCGATCCCAGCTAACAGACGTAGCAATGTTTTCCTAATCCCAGCTAATAGACGTAGCAATATCTTCCCGATCCCAGCTAACAGACGTAGCAATATTTTCCTAATCCCAGCTAACAGACGTAGCAATATCTTCCCGATCCCAGCTAACAGACGTAGCAATATTTTCCTAATCCCAGCTAACAGACGTAGCAATATCTTCCCGATCCCAGCTAAAAGACGTAGCAATATTTTCGTAATCCCAGCTAACAGACGCAGCAATATCTTCCCGATCCCAGCTAAAAGACGTAGCAATATCTTCCTGATCCCAGTTAACAGACGTACCAATATCTTCCTGATCCCAGATAACAGACGTAGCAATATCTTCCTAATCCCAGCTAACAGACGTAGCAATATCTTCCTGATCCCAGCTAACAGACGCAGCAATATCTTCCCGATCCCAGCTAAAAGACGTAGCAATATCTTCCTGATCCCAGTTAACAGACGTACCAATATCTTCCTGATCCCAGATAACAGACGTAGCAATATCTTCCTGATCCCAGCTAACAGACGTAGCAATATCTTCCTGATCCCAGCTAACAGACGTAGCAATTTCTTCCCGATCCCAGCTAAAAGACGCAGCAATATCTTCCCGATCCCAGCTAATAGACGTAGCAATATCTTCCTAATCCCAGCTAACAGATGTAGCAATGTCTTTTCGATCCCAGCTAACAGACGTAGCAATATCTTCCCGATCCCAGCTAACAGACTTAGCAATATTTTCCTGATCCCAGCTAATAGACGTAGCAATATCTTCCTGATCCCAGTTAACAGACGTACCAATATCTTCCCGATCCCAGCTAACAGACGTAGCAATATTTTCCCGATCCCAGCTAACAGCCGTAGCAATATCTTCCCGATCCCAGCTAACAGACGCAGCAATATCTTCCCGATCCCAGCTAACAGACGTAGAAATATTTTCCCGATCCCAGCTAACAGACGTAGCAATATCTTCCCGATCCCAGGTAACAGACGTAGCAATATCTCCCCGATCCCAGCTAACAGACGTAGCAATATCTTCCTGATCCCAGCTAACAGACGTAGCAATATCTTCCCGATCCCAGCTAACAGACACGGCAATATCTTCCCGATCCCAGCTAAAAGACGTAGCAATATCTTCCCGATCCCAGCTAACAGACGTAGCAATATCTTCCCGATCCCAGCTAACAGACGTAGCAATATCTTCCTGATCCCAGCTAACAGACGTAGCAATATCTTCCTGATCCCAGCTAACAGACGTAGCAATATCTTCCTGATCCCAGCTAACAGACGTAGCAATATCTTCCTGATCCCAGCTAACAGGCGTAGCAATATCTTCCCGATCCCAGCTAACAGACGCGGCAATATCTTCCCGATCCCAGCTAACAGACGTAGCAATATCTTCCCGATCCCAGCTAACAGACGCGGTAATATCTTCCCGATCCCAGCTAACAGACGTAGCAATATCTTCCTAATCCCAGCTAACAGACGTAGCAATGTCTTTTCGATCCCAGCTAACAGACGTAGCAATATCTTCCTGATCCCAACTAACAGCGGTAGCAATATCTTCCCTATCCCAGCTAACAGACGAAACAATTATCTTCCCTATCCCAGCTAACAGACGAAACAATTATCTTCCCTATCCCAGCTAACAGACGAAGCAATATCTTGCCGATCCCATCTAATAGGAGCAGCGCAAAATCTTCCCGATCGCAGCAAATAATCGTAACAATGTCTACCCTGAATGAGAGCCCAACTAACAGACACACTTTGCAACAAAGTAATCGGGCGTAATGCGTTAAAAAAGGCAATACGGCTGTTTGAGTTACATTTGAAAATGACGTAATTAATTACATTGTGTGTGCTTGTTTCCTCTGCTAGAACAGCGATGATGATATTGTTATTATAATTATAATTTGCTTGGGCATTAGCAAGCAAGCGGAGTGCAGTCTGACTGAGTGATTCGGTGATTGACACTTGTGTAAATGATGCCCGGAATTGCGTAAATGATGACAGAATGTGTGTAAATTACACCAGAGCTAATGTAAATGATACCAGAACTTGCGTATATTTTGCTATAACTTGCATAAATCTAAATAATGTCAAAATTTGTGTAAATGAGGTCCGAATTTGTGTAAATGATGTCCGAATTTGTGTAAATAACGTCAAAACTTCCGTAAGTGAATCAAAACGTGTGTTAACGGCATAAGGGAATAACAATGTACACCAGTTTTGGCATAAATGAAGCCAGAACTCGGTGGAAATAAATGGTATAAAATACCGACACAATGGAAATATAAACACATATGCAGTATAATAAAATATAAACACATATGCAGCAAATTATACGTGGGCGAAACATCAAGAGTTCTCCAAACACGTATTTCAGAACACCAATACGCAAGCAGGTCTGACGATCCAAGGAATGCCTGCGTACAACACCGTAATTCACACAACCACTTGATAAACTACAGAAACGCAAGACTTATCGTCACAGAAGATAACACTCAATACCGAAGAATCCTGTAATCATCACTTATCTCTATATCCAACAACTTCAACCAGAACAATGGCTTCTATAACATAGCTGAACCACTTGCCAAGAAACTTCTTCATTACTATCCCACATAAGAACATAAGAATGGAAGAACACTGCAGAAGGTCTACTCACATACTTGTCCAATCTCCCTTCCAAGCTACTCAAGATTTTAGACTCTATAACCCCACTCGGTACATCATCAGATGCAGCATTCTCCACCTGACCTCAACATTCTGAACCTGACTATAAATACTCGCGTACCTTCCACCCCAGGTAGATCTGTTTGTGACTTGAAAAAGCCCACTGTGTGGCCGAAACGTTGTCAATAAAGGATCACATTATATTGCATATGTGTTTATATTTCCAAGACAGAACTAGTGTACATTGTGACAGACTTGTGATAATGACACCAGAACGTGTGTAAATGATGCAAGGAAAAAAGTGTAAATGACATCAGAATTTTTGTAAATAACACTAGAACTCGTGCAAGTGACAACAGTTCTTGCCTACTTAGCAAAAGAACTTACTTAAATGACCTAGAAAATTGACCCAGGAATCGATACCAGAATTTGTATAAAATACATACAACTTGTATAAAGGTCGTCAGGAACTTGTGTAAACGAAGCAAAAATCTTTTGTAAATGGCATAAGAATTTTTTTTTACATACTCCAGAATGGGTGTCAGGGATTGAATAACAATAAAAAGTTAAAAATATCGTTAAAACAGATCTGATAGCAGAAATTACATTACTGAAGTATGAAAAATACATCAGAGAGAATGTAATACTGTTTGAATGTAAGTCTGAGAGTAAAAGATAACACTGGACAGTAAAAAATATCACTGGACAGTGAAAAATATCACTGGACAGTGAAAAATATCACTGAACAATGAAAAATATCACTGGACAGTGAAAAATATCACTGAACAATGAAAAATATCACTGGACAGTGAAAAATATCACTGGACAATGAAAAATATCACTGGACAGTGAAAAATATCACTGGACAGTGAAAAATATCACTGAACAATGAAAAATATCACTGGACAGTGAAAAATATCACTGGACAATGAAAAATATCACTGGACAGTGAAAAATATCACTGGACAGTAAAAAATATCACTGGACAGTGAAAAATAACACTGGACAGTGAAAAATAACACTGAACAGTGAAAAATATCACTGGACAGTGAACAATAACACTGGAGAGTGAACAGTAACACTGGACAGTAAAAGATAGCACTGGACAGTAAAAAATAACACTGAACAGTGAAAAATATCACTGGACAGTGAACAATAACACTGGATAGTGAACAATAACACTGGACAGTAAAAGATAGCACTGGACAGTGAAAAATAACATTGAACAGTTAAAGATAATTTTGAACATAAAAAAAGATAACAGGGGAGAGTTGAAATTATAATTGGTGTTAAGACTAATACCGGAAAGTTAGAGCGAATATTGGACACTTAAAAATAACACTAGAGAGTAAAAAACCAAAACTGGGCAGGAAAAACGACATCAGAAATTCTTAATGAACGGTAAAACATAAAAGAAGAATATCCATCTTTCTCTCTCTCTTTCTCTGTTTCTGAGAACTCCCTCCCTTCTCCTCTCTCTCCCTGATCCTGCTTCCCTTCCTCCCTCACCCTAACCCCTCCCTCTCCAACATGGTAAACGATCGCACTCTGGTCACCTCATGAGGTAAAAAATTATATAATGAACGCCTCTCACTTTGTGACAAGAGCAGCGGAAAATAATGCCATTATTCTCCATAACAACCCAGAGCTAACAAAAATATGATCAAGATTTTATTTATGATATTTATTAAAGATTAATAAATATTAGAAGATATTGACTAAAAAGGCACAATACCGTGACCGGAACAATACAAGGACGTTTCTGTACGACTTGGGCCATTGGTCATTGACTAGTTAATGGTTCAAATCGGACCGAAACTTCGTAAAAAGTTTCATTCTCCTATGTGCGGGTTATCTGTGTGTAAGTAGGTATCGCTGTTTACTGATGAATAAGGCACATGAGCAGCACCTGGGTATCCTTACTGTCAGACATCATTAACCACAATACTAAGAAAAGGTAATCAGTCCCTCTGCCTTGACACTAAGTTCTCAGTCCCTCTGCCTTGACACTAAGTTCTCAGTCCCTCTGCCTTGACACTAAGTTCTCAGTCCCTCTGCCTTGACACTAAGTTCTCAGTCCCTCTGCCTTGACACTAAGTTCTCAGTCCCTTAGGGTTGATAGGAAGCTTTCCGTCCCTCAGACTTGATAGTAAAGTTTAGTCTCTCAGCCTTGATAAGAGGTATCCAGAGCAACATCTTAGACTGTTGGAAAAGATAATTATTTCATAACTCTAACACTTACATAACCTATTAACATGACCCATTTCTGCTAGTAGGTTCCGCCCACCTGTGTCGCTGTTTTCAACTGCTTCACCTCATCTGTCTCCAGTATATAAGTCTCCATCTTCGTGCATTGGCTTTTAGATTTATCAAGGCTGAGGGACTGAATATCTCCCATCAAGGCTGAGGGACTGTATATCTCCCATCAAGGCTGAGGGACTGAATATCTCCCATCAAGGCTGAGGGACTGAATACTTCCCATCATGGCTGAGGGACTGAATACCTCCCATCATGGCTAAAGGAATAAATACCTCCCATCAAGTCTAAGGGACTAAATACCTCTAAACATTCTAAGTTTATTCTCTTTTGTGATTCGACAAAGCAACTGCTGACCGAAGCGTCACAACAGTAAAGACAGCCAAGTGTCGAGCACGTTTCTTGCTCATTATCTTGACGATTTTGTTTACCATCGACATAAAATAAATCGACAGGTAGATTCTGAAGAGAAGTTGCAGAGATTGGTGGATGAATTTGGTAGGGTGTGCAAAAGAAGAAAATTAAAGGTGAATACAGGAAAGAGTAAGGTTATGAGGATAACAAAAAGATTAGGTGATGAAAGATTGAATATCAGACTGGAGGGAGAGAGTATGGAGGAGGTGAACGTATTCAGATATTTGGGAGTGGACGTGTCAGCGGATGGGTCTATGAAAGATGAGGTGAATCATAGAATTGATGAGGGAAAAAGAGTGAGTGGTGCACTTAGGAGTCTGTGGAGACAAAGAACTTTGTCCTTGGAGGCAAAGAGGGGAATGTATGAGAGTATAGTTTTTACCAACGCTCTTATAAAGGGTGTGAAGCGTGGGGGATGAATGTTGCAGCGAGGAGAAGGCTGGAGGCAGTGGAGATGTCATGTCTGAGGGCAATGTGTGGTGTGAATATAATGCAGAGAATTCGTAGTTTGGAAGTTAGGAGGAGGTGCGGGATTACCAAAACTGTTGTCCAGAGGGCTGAGGAAGGGTTGTTGAGGTGGTTCGGACATGTAGAGAGAATGGAGCGAAACAGAATGACTTCAAGAGTGTATCAGTCTGTAGTGGAAGGAAGGCGGGGTAGGGGTCGGCCTAGGAAGGGTTGGAGGGAGGGGGTAAAGGAGGTTTTGTGTGCGAGGGGCTTGGACTTCCAGCAGGCATGCGTGAGCGTGTTTGATAGGAGTGAATGGAGACAAATGGTTTTTAATACTTGACGTGCTGTTGGAGTGTGAGCAAAGTAACATTTATGAAGGGATTCAGGGAAACCGGCAGGCCGGACTTGAGTCCTGGAGATGGGAAGTACAGTGCCTGCACTCTGAAGGAGGGGTGTTAATGTTGCAGTTTAAAAACTGTAGTGTAAAGCACCCTTCTGGCAAGACAGTGATGGAGTGAATGATGGTGAAAGTTTTTCTTTTTCGGGCCACCCTGCCTTGGTGGGAATCGGCCGGTGTGATAATAAAAAAAAAATAAAAAAAATATAAAAGTAGGCAATAATATTTTAAAGTTACAAAATTTAGTTAACCTTTCTGTAATACTCCTGTAACAATTAATAAACAAAAGCCTTATATAACAATTGTAATTAAAATTATTACATTTAAGACACTTCCTGCGATAATTATTAAAAAGGATTTTTCTTTCCTCTTAAAAACAGACTTGCACTATTGGAGCCAAAAATTCTAGATATACATACACACATACATACATATATAAATCATTGGGGAAACATAATAGTTAGCTAGCAATAAAAAATGGCATTGACAATTATTTTTACAGTGTCGAAACGAAATTCTCTTCTCACTTAAAAATTCACTGCTCACTTAAAAGTTCCCTTCTCGGTTAAAATTCTTCGCTTGGACAAAATTTCCCTGCTTAGTTAAAAAACTTCCCTGCTAAGTTTAAAAAATTCCCTGCCAGGTTAAAAACAATCTGCTTGGTTAAACCTTTTCTGCTTGATTAAAGATTCACTACCTGCATAAAAATTCTCTGTCTGATTAAAAATTACCTGCCAGGTAAGAAGTTCCCTGTCAAGTAAAAGTTGAATGTCAAGCAATAGTTCCCTGTCAGGTAAAAGTTCCCTATATCAGGTAAGATGTTCCCTGCCAGGCAAGAGCATTGCTAAGTTATTGCAAACTATCTTCCGACGTTGCTCTCTGCTAAAAGAGTTTTAGTTGAACTCTTAAGTCCAAGCCAGCACTCGCTGCGCCTCCACCGACCAGCTCACCCCAGTCTGCACCTTTCGTTGCATCCGTCTCGTGAAAAGTGGTTATTGGCGATCTATTCTAGCAAGGCAGCTTTGGTGACCCATTTTGGCGCACCGTTACAACGCCTCTTTCCCCCTCACTCCCCTGTTGAGCACAGCACGGAAAAAATAATAAAAAAAATATTAATTTTGGCGCTGAAATTTTAGCGACTGGTTGAAATTTTTGGGTGGGAGCGCATGGGACTGGCTTCATAAATATCAATTTCCCAGCGTAAGAGCAAACACGAGCACCATCAATCTTGCTCCTCAGTCTCCAAATATTAGGAAGCCGGCATCAGGATCATATTGTCAATTTGTGATGGTATAATCAGGGAGAGAGGGGAAGGTAGAGAAAGGGAGGGAGGGAGAGAGGGAAAGTGAGAGAAAGGGAGGGAAAGAGTGGGAGGGAGATATATGGGGAGGAAGAAAGGAGAGGCTAAGGATAGAAAGGAATTGTAGACAAACACACACACACACCTCTGTATATATAATATATATATATATATATATATATATATATATATATATATATATATATATATATATATATATATATATATATATATGTTGTGCCGAATAGGTAACTGGTTAATTAGCAAGAGCTCATTTAAAATTAAGTCGTTTCTGAAACTTTCTCTTATACATTTAAAAATATATATTTTTAATTTATGTTAATGTAAAAATTAATAATTTGGTACCATAAGAACATTAGAAAACTTACCTAACCTTATTATAGCAAACGCAATTTAATTTAACCTAATCCAACTAAATATATATATACTGGATAAGTTTACAATAATTTAATAATAAACAGACTCAATGAAATATATTTTTTTTCGTTAGGTTCAGAATGATATTTGCGAAATTATTGCGTACACAGATTTTCGCTTGCCCTATTCGGCAATATAGCAATGGTTTAAATTCCGCTGGACACTTAGTCAACTACTGTCCCTCACTAAGAGCGAGGAGAGTATTGGCCAGAGTAGGTTCCATGTAATATCCTATTGCAACCCCATCTTTCTGTTTATAAACCTCTCTATTAAATATAAAATAACAGTCTGTTGCTGCTAGTAATAACAATTTATCAAGTAAAATATCTATAAATATATCTACCGTCTTTATTAATGGCAAATTGTAAAAAGAGTCTTTTAATATTAAAACTAACTAGTGAAGAGTTATCTACGTTTAAGTTGCAAATTTCTTTAACAAGAGCAAATGGGTGTTTAAATTTATAATTGCAAGTACCAGCAGCTGACATAATCGATCTTATAAACCAGTTGTTCTTGTAAACTTTAGGTAAACCATACTATGGACCGGGTTTTGATCCTGACGTAAGCAATCTTCAGCTTTCAACTTTCTTAAAAAAAAATATTTTCTCTACGTTATTAAGAATTGTCATTAGAACATCACGAACAAATCTAAATTTCCCAAGATCGTTGAAGATATGAACAAACTGGTATATATAATCTTTATTTTATCCCACTAGTTTTAAAAAAGTCATTCCAGGTTTTACCGAGACACTAGAAATTAAAGAAATAACAACGTTAATTTTAAATTAGGAACTGAGGAGAAAAAATAATTGACAAATATTTAAATTCATGATTTGTGTTTTTTTTTTTTTTTGAGAATAAAAGATGAATTTGAGAAAAGGGAAATGTATTTATGTTCGAGGAAGTGAGAGAGATGCAGTGAAAAGTGATTTACTTTTTGAGAATTTTTAGTCAGGCAATAGAATTAATACTTTAGGAGACCTTAAGGGTCACGTTAGTTCCCCCGTCTTTGAATAAAACGTTATTTTTTC
>NC_069446.1:13539906-13557406 GCF_026875155.1 Cherax quadricarinatus | reverse complement strand
ATGAGCAGTCTTATATAGCTAAAGCAACTCAGTGAGCATCTGTGTGTACACACACACACACACACACACACGCACACACACGCACACACACACACACACACACACACACACACACACACACACACACACACACACACACACACACACACACACACACGCAGGACAGACTAGCACCCAAACACAGAGAGAAAAACAATGAGAAAGAATAATGGTAGAAGACAAAGAGTGAGTGCTTGGCCGACGCTTCTCTTGTTGAGACAACTGCTGATGTCTTGTATCAACTCAGACTCTCGCCACGAATTTACACACTCACCTCCGTTGTAAATATTCCTTGTAAACACATTATGAAAGTGATACAAGGGATAGTACTTGCTCCAAATTGCCTTTTTTTTCCTTCCCCATTGACTTAGGTCACTATATCGGAGTTGCAGTAAATCAACCTTTTACACCGAGGAAAGTGTGTATGTAAGTTCCCTGTTGTCAAAGGCACTTGTCAATAGACTCTTTTTTTGTATCTGCACGCGAGCATTTGTGTGCTCACCTAGTTATGTTTGGAAGGGTTGAGCAGCAGTATCTTACTCAATTCTCAACACATTGATTAATTCATATGCCATTCTCGATTGTGATTGCAAACCGTAATTTTTCCCTTTTGCGATATTAGCAAATGCATAAACCAGGTTCCTCAATGGCAGGCTTAAAGGGCACATAAATGAATTCTTACCCCGTGTACCGAGGAAGGTTAAGAGTTGAGAACTTAGAATTTTTTTGAAAGTTGTGGCTCGTATTACAAACGATGGAGTAAATACAAATCTATCTTTTTCCTAATCAAGGGGCGGCGTGTCCGAACACCATCAACATGACCAGCTGTCAAGTCTACGTCACTCCTTGTTTACAAAATTTGTGACATGCTTAAGCTATTCATGTTAGTACAGCTTATACATGTAATGTTTTCTTTCTCATCTCCTTGGTTATATGCTTATTAACGCCAAGCGGATCCAAGTAATTATCTAAGGTCCTCAGTACCCGGCCGTGCTGTGACCCAGCTTTTCGTGTAGTCAATAAGGAATTAGAAAATGAGAAAGAAAGAATACGCAATAAACATTTTTCCCTTTTAACATGTATTCCCTCCACCAGAACGTTAGGACAATCCATATACACACAGTTCAGAGTCAGGTTAAGTCTAATACAGTAGTGAATATAGATTTCGAAAGAGTATAAGAACACTCTCCCTTTTGTATTTATAGAATATCCTTTTAGAAAGGCAGAACTGATATGGTTTGAGCCAGACAGAGGCACGAGAGAGTCTGGCGATGTGAGGTGCTTCTAGAAACTATCCTGGGTTGTAACATACTTTAGGGCCAGTGGAAACCTGACGCTCTAAGAAGAACGTGAAGGGTGAAATTCTTAATTATTATATTCCTTAGGAAGCGCTAAATCTGTAAGAAACATACAGCTCTTTGGAAATGAGAAGCAATCAGGTTTGATGCAAAGATGAGTCCTGTAAAACTCTCAGTAATAAGACTCATCACAACTCAAAGACAAAATCAAGAAATCAGATTGTAACTAATGTTACGTTTTGTGGTTGAGCAGCATTTGTGCTGTCTCACACCAGGAGACAGAGGATAAAGCTACACACACACACACACACACACACACACACATATTTTCGGAGTTGCTATACATGCAAGGGTACATAAGCGCATGGGAAAAGGAAGGTAATCTAATTAGGGCCATAGAAATCCACTTAGTCAGCTGGAGCATATTAAGCTGGCATGGTACAGTGGATAGCGCACTGGCCTGCTGGTTTGAGGGCCGTCTTGCCATGGTTTCAAACCTCAGTGAATAAGAGCAAAGGCCTTACATCTCACATGTGTTGAAGGCTGTGCTTCTGCTGCTGCTTCTGCTGCTGTAATAACAGCGGCCAACAGGCCGGGTTGAGGACTGAAGATGAGGCGCCTTGTGCTGTTCTCCAGCTCGTCCAGAAGTGGCAGATAAAAGGCAGGTCAGGCTATTCTGCAGAGTGCTCTCTCGTAAAGGATTTTGCAGACAGGGAGCGACTGCTCTCTCTCTCTCTCTCTCTCTCTCTCTCTCTCTCTCTCTCTCTCTCTCTCCTCTCTCTCTTCTCTCTCTCTCTCTCTCTCTCTCTCTCTCTCTCTCTCTCTCTCTCCCTCTCTCTCTCGTTATATATCTCTCTCTCTCTCTCGTTATCTCTCTCTCTCTCTTTGGATACATTTATGTGTGGATTACTGTGTGTATGTGTGTGACAGAGAGAGAGAGAGAAGAGGGGGGGATGGAGAGATGGAGAGATGGAGAGGGTGACGGGTGAAGGGACACTCAGCCTTCTGTCATGCTATAGGACACTCAGATATGGAGACAGGCCGAAGAATGTCACGACTGGTATTCCAGGTATGATGAAATGTAAGTGTGTATGTGTGTGTGTGTGTGTGTGTGTGTGTGTGTGTGTGTGTGTGTGTGTGTGTGTGTGTGTGTCGGTATTAAAACTTCTGTAGGAAAACCTCTAAAGAAAAACTTCTATAGGGAAAAATCTCTGTAGGAAAACTAAACCTGTGAACAACTGAGGTCACTAAATATTTCTCATATAACTAAACCGTAGAAAACTCGAAACAAACAAACAAAAAAACTCTAGATTACAAAAAAATAACTATAATGCGCAAACACTAATTTACTAAAACACTAAAATACTTAAACCACTTCAAAACCTACATTTCTAAAAAGGCGAGAATGTAGACTCAGGATATACACTAAGATGTGTATATCTCTCTGTTTATATATGCCGAGACATATTTTAATTATTGATTTTTAAGGGGTTAAATTTTTTTGGGGATTGGTGGTGAGCAAGAGACATGCAGCCTTCATGGCCATTGTGTAGTAGACAGATTTCAAACTTCATTTACCAATCAACTTGATGAAGAGAGATAAAGACAAGGAGCACTGGGACATGGTTAGGATATGGTGAACAGAGGAACAACAGCTACAAGTCACATCCAAGGGTACAGATCTTGGGGTAAACATTGCACAGGGTATATCATCTGAGGCGCTCATCAGAGTGATCACGATGTCGTCTCCGCTTCTGTTAACTTATAAACAGCATTCAGTTACCTAAACAGTTGTTCAATGCACAGTACTTGAAGTAGGTCAGGCCTGCCCTAGAGTATGCAGCACCGGCAAGAAGCCTTCATCTAAACAAAGGGTGTAAAAATCTAGAGATCATATCGAGACTCATGTCCAGACATACAATACCAAACGGAGAACAGAGGGAGACATGATTACGACGTACAAGATGGTAAGAGGATTTGATGCAACGGACTGAGACAGTTTTAAAAAGAGGGGACTGGGCACAAGGGAGCGTGAATAAAAGTTAAGGACTTAGATGAGACGCAGAAACGCCAAGAAATACTCCTCATTCCGAGGCTGGTTAGCATGCAGAACAATCTGAACAAGGCAGTGGTGAACGAAGATTCCATAAATTTTTTTAGAAATAAGTATGATAGGCTCCATGAAGACATAAATGTATTGTTATCGTTTGTGAGTAACTGAGACGCAAGGTTCGATCCCAGCAGTCTCGACCAGGTAAGTACACTAAAAATACATCCTAAATCTCATCAGTGAAGAAAGGTCTTACCTTCTCCATCATTTATCTTTCCTTATCCACATCTTCCTCTTCTCTTCTCCTGCTCTCGCTGTTTTCTTTAAGTTTATTTTCTTTTCCATGTCTCCTTTCTTAACCTTCCTTCTCTACAACCCCCTCTTCTTCCCATTGTTTACCTCCTTCTCCTTCCTCTACAACCCTCCTCTCTTTCTATTCTCTTTCATCTTTCCTCTTTCCCTCTCCCTTTTCTCCCTCTCCTTCCTGCCCACACCCCGTCCCACAGAGCAGCAGGGAGGGAGGGAGGACACACAATATTACAGTATGATAAGCGAAGCATCACAACACAGGACAAGAATAAGTGTTGGCGGCGGAGGCGCAAAATACATATGGGATACAGGCTCAGAATCCCCTTAGGAGGGAGTCAATACTAAGTTTGGGAGGCAGCAGGGACGCCACGGTGTCTGTTTCTTGGGCTGATGTGTGTGTGAGGGGGGAGTGAAGGAGAGACAGTGTGGGGTGAAGAGTAATGGGTGGGAGGGGACAGAAGACACAGCAGGAGGTGGGAGGGAGAGGAGGAAGGTAGAATAGGATTTGTGAATATAAAGGGAGAGTAAGAGGTGAGGTATGGAAGGGGGAGAGAGAGAGGAGAGAGTTGAGGAGAAGAGAGGATGTGTGAGGAGGAAGGAGAGGTGAGATATGGGAGGAAAAGAGAGAGTAGGAAGAAAAGTGTGAAAATAGAAAATATTGAGGTTGAAGGTAGAGAGGCAGTGGCATATCACAGGGAGAGGAAGAGAAGAGAAAGATAATTGAGAAAGAGAGGATATGAGAGGTGGAAGAGAGAGCTGGAAGTGACATGTAGGAAAGAAAGAGAGAGGGAAAAAGAGAGCTGGGAAGAGAGGGACAAAGAGAGAGAGAGACACGTCAAGAAGACTACAACGCAGCAAGAACAATAAGTTTGTCTGCCAATAGAAGCGACACAGTCGGACTCTGAGCAGATACCCAGCATGACCGCCTAACTTTCCTGCCTCGATGGCTTTTCATCTAAAAATAAAATAAAACACTTTTATCTTGAACGTGGTGGACGAGTCCACCCATCCAGAGCTGCAGGTCTCTGTTAAGACCAACTACCATGGTCTCCTGCAAGACTTCCAGGGTCTCCGTCAAGGCCAACTACCGTGGTCTCCTGCAAGACTTCAAGGGTCTCTGTTAAGATCAACTACCATGGTCTCTTGCAAGACTTCCAGGGTCTCCGTCAAGGCCAACTACCATGGTCTCCTGCAAGACTTCCAGGGTCTCCGTCAAGGCCAACTACTGTGGTCTCCTGCAAGACTTCCAGGGTCTCCATCAAGGCCAACTACCGTGGTCTCCTGCAAGACTTCAAGGGTCTCAGTCAAGGCCAACTACCGTGGTCTCCTGCAAGACTTCAAGGGTCTCCGTCAAAGCCAACTACCGTGGTCTCCTGCAAGACTTCAAGGGTCTCCGTCAAGGCCAACTACCGTGGTCTCCTGCAAGACTTCAAGGGTCTCCGTCAAGGCCAACTACCATGGTCTCCTGCAAGACTTCCAGGGTCTTCGTCAAGGCCAACTACCGTGGTCTCCTGCAAAACTTCCAGGGTCTCCGTCAAGGCCAACTACCGTGGTCTCCTGCAAGACTTCAAGGGTCTCCGTCAAGGCCAACTACCGTGGTCTCCTGCAAGACTTCCAGGGTCTCCGTCAAGGTCAACTACCGTGGTCTCCTGCAAGACTTCAAGGGTCTCCGTCAAGGCCAACTACCATGATATCCTGCAAGACTTCCAGGGTCTCCGTCAAGGCCAACTACCGTGGTCTCCTGCAAGACTTCAAGGGTCTCCGTCAAGGCCAACTACCGTGGTCTCCTGCAAGATTTCCAGGGTCTCCGTCAAGGCCAACTACCGTGGTCTCCTGCAAGACTTCAAGGGTCTCTGTTAAGGCCAACTACCTTGGTCTCCTGCAAGACTTCCAGGGTCTCCGTCAAGGCCAACTACCCTGGTCTCCTGCAAGACTTCCAGGGTCTCCGTCAAGGCCAACTACCGTGGTCTCCTGCAAGACTTCAAGGGCCTCTGTCAAGGCCAACTACCGTGGTCTCCTGCAAGACTTCAAGGGTCTCCGTCTAGGCCAACTACCGTGGTCTCCTGCAAGACTTCAAGGGTCTCCGTCAAGGCCAACTACCGTGGTCTCCTGCAAGACTTCAAGGGTCTCCGTCAAGGCCAACTACCGTGGTCTCGTGCAAGACTTCAAGGGTCTCCGTCAAGGCCAACTATCGTGGTCTCCTGCAAGACTTCAAGGGTCTCCGTCAAGGCCAACTACCATGGTCTCCTGCAAGACTTCCAGGGTCTCCGTCAAGGCCAACTACCGTGGTCTCCTACAAGACTTCAAGGGTCTCCGTCAAGGCCAACTTCCGTGGACTCCTACAAGACTTCAAGGGTCTCCGTCAAGGCCAACTACCGTGGTCTCCTACAAGACTTCAAGGGTCTCCGTCAAGGCCAACTACCGTGGTCTCCTACAAGACTTCAAGGGTCTCCGCCAAGGCCAACTACCGTGGTCTCCTGCAAGACTTCCAGGGTCTCCGTCAAGGCCAACTACCGTGGTCTCCTGCAAGACTTCCAGGGTCTCCGTCAAGGCCAATACCCTGGTCTCCTGCAAGACTTCCAGGGTCTCCGTCAAGGCCAACTACCCTGGTCTCCTGCAAGACTTCCAGGGTCTCCGTCAAGGCCAACTACCGTGGTCTCCTGCAAGACTTCCAGGGTCTCCGTCAAGGCCAACTACCCTGGTCTCCTGCAAGACTTCCAGGGTCTCCGTCAAGGCCAACTACCCTGGTCTCCTGCAAGACTTCCAGGGTCTCCGTCAAGGCCAACTACCGTGGTCTCCTGCAAGACTTCCAGGGTCTCCGTCAAGGCCAACTACCGTGGTCTCCTGCAAGACTTCCAGGGTCTCTCCGTCAAGGCCAACTACCCTGGTCTCCTGCAGACTTCCAGGGTCTCCGTCAAGGCCAACTAACCGTGGTCTCCTGCAAGACTTCCAGGGTCTCCGTCAAGGCCAACTACCCTGGTCTCCTGCAAGACTTCCAGGGTCTCCGTCAAGGCAACTACCCTGGTCTCCTGCAAGACTTCCAGGGTCTCCGTCAAGGCCAACTACCGTGGTCTCCTGCAAGACTTCCAGGGTCTCCGTCAAGGCCAACTACTGTGGTCTCCTGCAAGACTTCCAGGGTCTCCGTCAAGGCCAACTACCCTGGTCTCCTGCAAGACTTCCAGGGTCTCCGTCAAGGCCAACTACCGTGGTCTCCTGCAAGACTTCCAGGGTCTCCGTCAAGGCCAACTACCGTGGTCTCCTGCAAGACTTTCCAGGGTCTCCGTCAAGGCCAACTACCCTGGTCTCCTGCAAGACTTCCAGGGTCTCCGTCAAGGCCAACTACCGTGGTCTCCTGCAAGACTTCCATGGGTCTCCGTCAAGGCCAACTACCCTGGTCTCCTGCAAGACTTCCAGGGTCTCCGTCAAGGCCAACTACCCTGGTCTCCTGCAAGACTTCCAGGGTCTCCGTCAAGGCCAACTACCGTGGTCTCCTGCAAGACTTCCAGGGTCTCCGTCAAGGCCAACTACCCTGGTCTCCTGCAAGACTTCCAGGGTCTCCGTCAAGGCCAACTACCCTGGTCTCCTGCAAGACTTCCAGGGTCTCCGTCAAGGCCAACTACCCTGGTCTCCTGCAAGACTTCCAGGGTCTCGTCAAGGCCAACTACCCTGGTCTCCTGCAAGACTTCCAGGGTCTCCGTCAAGGCCAACTACCCTGGTCTCCTGCAAGACTTCCAGGGTCTCCGTCAAGGCCAACTACCGTGGGTCTCCTGCAAGACTTCCAGGGTCTCCGTCAAGGCCAACTACCCTGGTCTCCTGCAAGACTTCCAGGGTCTCCGTCAAGGCCAACTACCCTGTGTCTCCTGCAAGACTTCAAGGGTCTCCGTCAAGGCCAACTTACCCTGGTCTCCTGCAAGACTTCCAGGGTCTCCGTCAAGGCCAACTACCCTGGTCTCCTGCAAGACTTCCAGGGTCTCCGTCAAGGCCAACTACCGTGGTCTCCTGCAAGACTTCCAGGGTCTCCGTCAAGGCCAACTACCCTGGTCTCCTGCAAGACTTCCAGGGTCTCCGTCAAGGCCAACTACCCTGGTCTCCTGCAAGACTTCCAGGGTCTCCGTCAAGGCCAACTACCCTGGTCTCCTGCAAGACTTCAAGGGTCTCCGTCAAGGCCAACTACCCTGGTCTCCTGCAAGACTTCAAGGGTCTCCGTCAAGGATTACCACTTTACTAAACGCTTTGACTAAGAGTGATCTTCTTCAGAAATAAAAAAATCAGAATAAAATATGTAAAAGGAAATAAGACGGAGATACGGATGTACAAGAGAGTACATAATAATGTATAGATAAACGTGAGAGTAAATGGAAGTACAAGGGAATATACAGAATACAAGATTGTATGGAAACTCAAAGGAGTTCATTGGATTACATACACAACATTTTTTACTTAACATTGTTGAAGCATTCAGTGAAAAATAGAGAGAGAGAGAGAGAGAGGAGAGGGAGGAGAGGAGAGAGAGAGAGAGAGAGAGAGAGAGAGAGAGAGAGAGAGAGAGAGAGAGAGAGAGTAAGGAGAAGAGGAGAGGAGAGAGAGAGAGAGAGAGACAGACAGACAGACAGACAGACAGACAGACAGACAGACAGAAACATACACACACACACACACACACACACACACACACACACACACACACACACACACACACACACACCACATGCACACACACAGACAGAGACAGACAGACAGACAGACAGACAGCCAGGAGGACAGAGACAGACACAACAGAGCCAGGGGTCGTCACTCACAAACATCTCTGTCTGGGTTACTTGAACAAGTCCAAAGAATTTGTAAACTCATTTCTCTCCCGCCTTAAGATCTGCGTCTGGTGGTGCGTTAGTATATCTAGTGGTGCGTTAATGTGTCTGGTGGTGTGTCTGATGGTGCGTTAGTGTGTCTGCTGATGATTTAGTGTGTCTGTTGGTACTTAGATTTCTGATGTTAATATAACTTCATCACTGGATTCGTTAGTTAGGAGTGTGGTATGATTTATATAACTTTGAAATGGAGGCTGCCATTCAGGTTATATATATTATATATTATATATATATATATATATATTATATATATATATATATATATATATATATATATATATATATATATATATATATATGTATATAATATAAATATTCAAAACACACCTTTTTCTCAAACCTGATATCTACTCTAACGTTTAAAACCCATACTTCACACCCATGCATTAGTGTTGGTAAAGCTATAATCTGGTAAATCCCCCTTTTTTTTTTATTTCATGGATAAAGTTGTGTCTCCACCTTAGTGCTCTCGTCAGTTGTTTGCTTCACATCATCCTTCACAGATCCATCCATCGACAAGTTCACTCCCAAATACCTGAACACAATATGGATACATTATAAATACACAAATGCATTATAAATGAAACAATATACTGATGAAAAGATTACACTGGACAACAATGCTTTCAGTTTAAACTTAAAAATATGTTTGTAACTAATTTTGGGACGCAAAATTTGATTCTAAATTTAGATTTTGTTCAGCACGTATAGTTACTGTGAAATAATTTTCCCAAGACAGTCATTATGGAGAAGTAATGTCAGGGAAAATCTTGACGCTCAGTTTGATGGTGGACTACTGGTGGACACTGGTGCTCAACACTGAACACGATGGTGGACTACTGGTGGACACTGGTGCTCAACACTGAACACGATGGTGGACTACTGGTGGATACTGGTGCTCAACACTGAACACGATGGTGGACTACTGGTGGACACTGGTGCTCAACACTGAACACGATGGTGGACTTTCTGGTGGACACTGGTGCTCAACACTGAACACGATGGTGGGACTACTGGTGGATACTGGTGCTCAACACTTTAACCGATGGTGGACAACTGGTGGACACTGGGGTCAACACTGAACACGATGGTGGACTACTGGTGGACATGGTGCTCACAACTGAACACGATGGTGGACTACTGGTGGACACTGGTGCTCAACACTGAACACGATGGTGGACTACTGGGGGGACACTGGGGGCCCCCAAATTTGAACACGATGGGGGAAATAATGGGGGGACACGGGTTCCCTAAACCCACTGAACCGATGGTGGAAAAATGGTGGCCATGGTGCTAAACACTGAAAAAGGGATGGTGGACTACTGGTGGCCACGGGGTGCTCAAAAACTAAACCCACTTTTTTGGGAGCTATGGAGAAACCCTTCGTGCCCCAACAAAAACACGATGGTGGACTACGGGGTTAAAACACTGGGTGCTAAACACTGCCCACGTTGGGGGAAATACTGGTGGACCGGGGCCCCTCAGAACTGAACCGATGGGGGGACTACTGGGGGAAACACGGGTGCTAAAACACTGAACACGATGGTGGATTTTGGGGTTGGACATTTGGTTTGCTCAACACTGAACACGATGGGGGGACAAAGGGTGGACATTTGGTTTTTGGGCCTTAACCCACTAAACCCACGAATGGTGGATTTACTGGGGGGACATTTGGTGCTAAAACACGGGAAACGTTTGGTGGACTTTGGGTTAACACTGGGGGGCTAAAAACCCTGAAAAAGGGGATGGGGATACTGGTGGACACTGGTGCTCAACACGGGAACACGAGGGTTTGGACTATGGGGGGACAATTTGGTGCTCAACACTTGAACCGATGGTGACTACTGGGGGACAGGGTTTGCTCAACACGGGGAAACACGATGGGGGGATTTATGGGGGCCCACTGGTGTAAACACGAACACAATGGTGGACTACGGGTGGACACTGGTGTCAACACTGAACCGAGGGTTTGGGTTATGGTGGGACATTTGGTTGTCAACCCCTGAAACACATGCTGCAGCTGCAGCCGCAGCAAGCACCCAAAAAGGGCCCCTGCTCCTTTATCTTGCCGTCCCCGGGCCCTTTCCCAAAAATCCGGTGAGGCCCAAAAATTTTCCCAAGTACTCCCCTCCCAACAACTCCCAAGTTTAAAACTTTTAGTGACATAAAAACGGCCCGGTTTGAGGGAAACAACAAAATGGACTAAATAGGGGAAGAAGGGGGGACCGGCATTAAAAGTACCAGACCTGCTGCCAGACCGGTGAACCAGACACGAGGACGTTTCCTACAAATGAAAAAAACCGGGCCTCCATATCAACGCACCAGTTTTTAACGGGAAGCAACAGGGAAAGGGGAAAACCTGATAAACAAAATTTAAAAAAGGGAAATGACAGGTCTGTAGGACTTTTTCTTCAGTGCCAAAGGGGGAAAGTTTTGATTTTTTAAAAACATGGCTGCCCGGCCCACCCAAAACAGCAGGCTACTGCCAGACGTACAATTTACCCAAGTGAAATTTCATTTTGGGCTGCGCCCTTTCTGTTGCGGGGTAGCATAATATCGGTCCCCCAAATCTTTAACCTGTCCCAAAGTGTAACAAAGAGGGAAAACCAGGAGACTCGTAAAAATCAACAGTAAAAAACCCCAAGGGGTTTTAGGAGGGTTTATCCCCCGGCCGTCGGGGGAAAAGGGAAGGGTAAATTTATTTAAAAATAGTCAAGGTAAAGTTTTAGTAGCTGACCTTATTCAGTGACCAGGGTAAGTGAGAGAATCTTTAGAAAAAAACCCCAAATATATCTATAAACTCAAGGAAAGTCAGGTGGCTTTTATTTCCCCTCAGTTTTTTAAAAAAGGGCCCTAAAGTCAGTAGACCAGGTAAAGGAGAAACAACAGGGACAAAACCCCCGAAAAGGGAAATTTTGGGGGGGATTTGGAGGGAAAAAAATTTTGTTTAAAACCCTTTCTGGTCTACCAGAATGGAAAGGGGGTTAGAATTTTAATTTTGGTAAAGCCGGGACTTAAAGTGGGGTTTGGGTAGGGGAAAGGTTTTGTAAAAAGGGGTTTTTAACTGAAAAGGGTTTTGTGAAGTTAAGGGAAAAAAGTGAGCAGTAAAAGAGGGTTTTTAAAGGGGGTTAAACTTTTTTAAAAAGGGTTTTTGTAAAAGTTTTAAGGAAAAAAAAGGGTGAGCAGTGAAGGGGGTTTTTTGAAGGGGGAAAAATTTTATTTGTAATTCGTGTGATTGTTTAAAAGAGTTATTTAAGTTTTAATAGGGAGGGGAAAAAGAAAAAAAAATATTTTTTTGTATATGAGTAAAAGACCCAAAGGGAGTGAAAAATGGCAGGCATTAGAGGGGAAAACGGGCCCGGGGGCCATAATTATATTTATTTTTCTTCTTAAATTTTCCATAAAGGGAAGAAAGTCATGGGGGTTTTGGAAAAGGTGAATGGATTTAAAGGCGCCCTGGAAAGTAAAAGGCCCAAAACAGTTGCCATCCTCCCAGAAAAGAAAAGGGTCACTATCGCCACAAGGTATGGGCAACCCCGCATACCCAAAAAAAAACAGTGGCACACGGGCTCTTTTTGTACCTTTTTAAAGTGGTGTTTACCCAAATTAACCCAAAGGACCTAAAAACTATTGTGCAGGGGGAAAAAAAGGGAAAGTTTAAATAAAGGCGATAATGAGGGTTTTAGTAGCTAGGGTTTTGAAAACCCTTTTAAAACTCCTTTTGTAATTCTTTCATAGGTCAATGTGAGACAATACAGCCATTATTATCTCAAACACTCCCAAAACAGGTGCATACACTGTACTAAAGTACGCATGAAAAACGGAAAAAGGCCCCTTTATGTAAAATTTTGGAAGGGGTGGGGTGCTTGATGGAGGTTTTGAAACTTTTATAGCAACGGGGCCAGGAATTTTCATTTTGTTTTGTAACAAATGCACTTTGGCACAGTTACCCTTTAGCAGTGATGACATTGTTTTTACCTAATTTTTTTCAAATGCCCCATTGCCATTATTGTTTTGTTTTTGATTGTTTTATAAAAAACAGGCCTTCACTTTATTCATGTCAATGAAAAATCACTTCTTCCAAAAATTGGCGGGAGTTTTGGGGATTCTGGGGCTAAAAATTTTTTGGGGGGGGCGGGCAGTTATAACCATTTGAATTTTGGGTTTGGGATGTTTAGGGGTTTGGATTTGACAAACGAGGTCAAAATAAAAGGGTTTAAAATTTAAAAACGCTTAGATAGGAACAGAAAGGGTGGTGGGGGTATGTCCCTTTACATTAGAAAATGACTTAGCTTAAAACCCCAAGGGACCGGGTTTTTAAATAAAAAAACTGGAGATTCTAGGGTTTTGAATTTGCTGTTTCCCCAAAGCCCAAAAACCCATTTAGTGGGAAAATATTTAAACCCCCCCTCCAACCCCAGGCCCAAATTTTCTTAGAAGACTTTTCCAGAGTCTTGTCGGATTTGGGAAAACCCAATTTTGCGAGACAATAATACTTGGCGACTTCAATTTCTGTTTTCGGGAGCAAAATTCCCGGGGGTATGCAAAGGTATAAGCAAAAATTTTAGGAAAATTAGCACAAACCCCAAATAATTTTTAAAACACCAACCCGGTAAAACAGTTCTCGCCACCCCAATTGCCACATACTTTGTAACGCGTTGAGAACTTAGGGCAGTCAGGGCGTCAAATTTCCACAGGTCCCTTTGTGATCTTTTTATCAAATTTTCTGCAACCCGGGAAAAACCCCTAGGGTTGGAAAAGGCCTTTCAAAAGGACAAAAAAAATGAGGGGCAACTAGAAACCCACAGTTTAAAAAAAAACCTGGTTTAAAAAGGGTAACAAATTTTTGGGTGGACAGGATAACAAGTTGCACGGACGTAAACGATGCCGGGAAAAAAATTTTAAAAACCCAAAGTTTCCCCTTCCATCCTTAAAAAATTTTTGCACCCAAATTAAAGAAATTAGGAATTAAAAAGAAAAAATGAACCCCGGAGACTACGAGATATTTGAATTTAAATGAAAAATTTAGGAAAATCCCGCTGCTAAAAAAATTTTAAAAACAAACAGACCCGGATTTTGCAGCACTTAAAAGGGAAATTCCAAAAAGGGTGGGGGAAAGGGTTTCGAGGCTTATAAAAAAGGGGCAAAAAGGGAAAACCCCTTTTGCCCCAAAAATTGAAAAAGTTTTAAGCATAACCCCCGAAAACTCTGGGAACAAAATAAAAAAGTTGGGGTATACCCTTTTGCCGTAAAGGTTAACATAGTATCACTACGATAATTTTTGGTATGCCCCAAACTCCCAAGGGGGGCAATTGCTTTAATTCCCATTTCAAACTGTTGCATCAACATAGTATGTAAATTACCAGGTGCAAACAAATACCTTTTAAAACGACTCTGATAAGTTTCAAGCATACTATACCAAAAAAAAAAAAAAGGGGGAACCCCAACGTTGTTTAACTGGGAAGTGTATCTCTTGGGTTCATTCACAAAAAGGGAATAAGCAGGGGTTTTTCCCCAACTAAAAAGCACGGGGCCCCGATAAAAATCCCCTTCTAAATTCCTAAAAAAGGTGTGCCCTTTTGAACTGACAATCCCTATTTCTCACTTTTAAATCTTATATCACCCTAATACCCCTTTCCGGGGGGTTAAGGAGGCCGAGTTATCCTATCTTCAAGAAAAATAATTGGTCTGATGTAAAACAAAAAAAAGACCCGTTAGTATTTCTCGTTTAATTTTCTAAAATTCTGGAGAGGGCGGTGTTTTCAAGTAGTTAAGGACCCTTTAAAGACAAAAGTATTCTCCATTGTATCAAACGGGCTTTAGAAAATCCTTTCTCCAACCGACCCTTTCCCTTTTTAAAAACTGAAGGGGTTACCTGAGAAAATGAAATGTCCAAAAAGGGGAACCCCATAGGTTTTGGTTAAAACCCGACCTGGGAAAAAGGGCCCTTTGATTCTGTAAAACCCAATTATTATGTTTAAAAAAACTTAAGCCCATCGGTATAGGGGGCTGTAGACCCGGTTTTTAAATCCTCCTTTTCAACAGGAGACAAAAAGTTTAAAATCAACAAAACGGAATCAGCCCCCGCGTTTAAAATGTGGAGTTCCCCAAGGTTTGTAATTTTGGGTTTCCCCTTATTTTTTTTTTTGTTATGTCCCAAAGATATGCCTACCAAAATTTCAAGTGCAAACTCCTACGGGATGAGATGGCAGTTTCTCTGTTAGTGACAGGGGAAAGAAACCCCCAAGATATTGCTAATGTTTTAACACTGGGGAAATGGAGTCCGCAGCAAATGGTTTTGTAGACAACCAAAATATCATTTAAAACCAAGGGAAAACTAAGCCCTTCTCTTTGGCACGAAACATAAACTGGGAAGGGTAAATAATTTTAATGTTCAGTGGTTTAAAGGGGGTCCCTCACTTTGGTTTCACAGTAAAAAAATCTGGGATCCCCTTTGACCCCTGCTTTTCAGGAGGGAATTTAAGGGAAAAAGTGTATAAAGGAAAAGGAAAAGCCAGACTGAAGTTCCTGTATAGACAAACACGTTTTCTACCTAATGAGGCTCGCCGGACCTATGTCTACCCCCTTTTACAATGCCCCCTGGATTTTCGCTTGCCCCTTCATGGGTTTCTTGCCCTTTAAAAAAAACTGAAAAAAATAGACTGCAAATCACCAAAAACCAAAATCAATTTAAAATTCATCCCGGGGCTGGGACCCCAAAAGAACATTTTAGGCCCCCGTAATTTTTAAAAAATTTTCAGCAGTTGGATTTCCCGAATGTTGAAGACAGAAGGTTTAAAAAAATGAAGCTTAAAACATGTTTATAAAAATTTCCTCGAACCCGTTTTCCGAATTTTCCCTTTCTGTAATTTTGTCAAGGTTTTGGGGAAAAAAGCAATCATATTTTCTAGGGGGAAAAGAGCACAAACTTTTTTAGTAAACCCCCGTCAAATGGCCAGGCGCAAACACCTTTTATTGTTTCAGCAATTAAAAAAAGGAAAAAGGCATACCCCCACATGTCAAAACCAGTCATAGCATGAAAAACCCGTTCAAAAAAGACTGCCAAAAAAAAGGTCGGGTGAATTTAAGCTACAGAAAGGGAGGGGAATGATTTTTCTATTTTTTTTCTAAAAACGTGTTTAAAATTTTAAATTTATCCCCAATAATGACCCTCGTTTGTAGATAGTCTTAATGACCCTTTGTTTTAGTAGATAGTTTTTTAGTATGTTTAAAAAGGTTATCTTCATTGTTGAATAATAAGAAAAAAATTATTTAAACCTTTTTATTATAATAATTTAAGGGGTAAAAGGGCCCAAAGGGGAAAAAGTCACTCTGTTTGAATTTTTTGGGTTATCCAAAGGGTTTTCTACACATATGTGCTATGTTTGATAATTCTATGTAACTGTTTTTTGTGTATAACCCCGATAAAATTTTTTACTTATTCTTACTAACACTGATACTCAACACTGAAACCCATGGTGGACTGCTTTTTGGGGAACAATGATACTCAAAATGAACAAGATGGTTGGGGCTGCTGGTGAACACTGATACTAACACTGGGAAACCCCGATGGTTGGGCTGCGGTTAACACTGATACTCAAAAAACTGGGAAAACGATGGTGGGGCTGCTGGTGAAAAATGATACTAACCACCCGAACACATTTGGGGGCTACCCAATGAACAATGGTGTCAAAAACTGAAAACGAGCGAAGAAATTTTAAAAATTTTTATTTTACATAACTTTGTAAGACTGTATGGGAAAATTTCTGTTATTTCTGGAATACATTTTTTTTTAAAAGATGGGTTCTCCCACCTAGGGAGGGGGGAACCCATAAAAAAAAACACTTTTTACCGTCATTCACGGGGGTTTCTGTGGGTTTCCAAAAGGGGTTTTAGATGCGCCCGTTCAAAATGTCCCCCTCAAAAAAGGGAAATATCCCCCGTCCTCCTTTTAAAAATGCAGGAAGTACTTCCCCCTCCGGACTCTAAATCCCGGGGAAACCCGGGTTTCCCGAAATCCCTTTTCCCTTTTCAAAACTCCAAAAGTTCGTTTAGTTCCCAAAAACCATTTGCCCTTTATTCCCCTCCCATCTAAAACATTCCACTTGCCTTGCTGGATGTACAAGCCTTTTGCACACAAAACCTCCTTTACCCCCACCTCCCTCCATCCATTCATAGGACGACCCCAACCAAGCCTTCCCTCCACTACACACTGATACACCCTTAAAGTCATTGGCTGCACCACGACTTAATATCTATGCCTAATACAGTAACTGTTATTGTTAGGTAACATAAATCATGTGGTTCCTCAAACTTAACTACCCAAAATATTGATCATAAGAATTGAAGATTAAACTTACGTAATAAACAATAAAAACTCAGACTCGTGACCAGGACATCAAAATTAGCTAAAAACAAAGAATTTGGCTCCTTAACTCAATGCAAATTTTAGAAATTTTGTTGTCTGGTGTTTTTAATTGAACATATAAAAAAGAATAAAAACTGAATAACTCTTCTGGAAGACAGAAATAATTATATTGCTGGCGCCGTTCGTTTAATAATTATAAATTGGCCGAACAATACTGTTGCAATTATTGCGAAATTTGTTTAAAATATATTTTTTTTGTCAGAATGTGAAATGTACTAAATGGTCCAATATATCACAGAACGTAACGATATAACACATGTCATGCTACGTGACGTGACACCCTGTCATATGACATGCAATGATATAATGTTGCATGATGCATGACATGTAGTACGGTACGTAATTTGACATGGAAGAATTTTACACCTGAGATGAGATGAGATATGGTATGACATTTTCTTTTAAGTGATATTGACTCTGGCATCCTATGTCATGTCAGTATGTAGCATAATGAAATATGACATGACAGAACACGATATGATGTGAATACCTACTGCGGATGAAAGGA
>NC_069446.1:13527406-13532406 GCF_026875155.1 Cherax quadricarinatus | reverse complement strand
GTAGTTTACCAATACCCAACAGTGATACTCAAGTTGTTGTTTAATTGATGATACCTGACACTGGTGCACCAGTGGCTGTTTAATAAGTAAGCAGGTCATCTTTTGATTAAGATTCGCTACAGGAAACATTTTTCCTGACAAATAAAACATTACTCCCTCCACCTTTATAAACTGGGTGAGTGTGAGTTGGACCTGACTAGCTTGTGATACTAGGTCAGATGCTGTGCTTCTCTTTTAAGTGAATGTGACTGACCTGACTAGGTTAAGCCGGTGGGAGAATTCGACCTGCCTCACGTGGGCCAGTAGGCCTGCTGCAGTGTTCCTTCTTTCTTATGTTCTTATGCTGAGACAGAGAATTTTTAGGTGAGTTAAACACATGTGCAACAGTTTGGAATATTTATTGTGGAAACGTTTCGCCCGTTCCGCAAGCTTCTTTAGTCGAATGCAGAGGTGCTTTATAATACCAGAGACGGTAGAAACAGCGTTGAGGGGAAATATGTGGTGTCAGGCCCTCAACCTCAACCAGTAATATAGAGAGGTTTTAGTGAATACAGACACACAGAGACAGCGATTATTATCGACCTTTCTGTGTGTCTGGGCGCAGGAGGTTACCTGGTTATGATTACATTTACTGTCTGTCTGGGCCCAGGAAGTTAGATGACTGCGATTACATTTACTGTCTGATTGGGCGTACGAAGTTACAAAACTGTGATTACATTTACTGTCTCTCTGGGCGCAGGAAGTTGCCTGGTTATAATTACATTTACTGTCTGGACGTAGGAGGTTACCTGACTGTGATTACATTTACTATCTAGTCGCAGGAGGTTACCTGACTGTGATTGCATTTAGTGTCTGTCTAGGCGCAGGAAGTTACCTGGCTATGATTACATTTACTGTCTGCCTGGGCGCAGGAGGTTACCTGACTGTGATTACATTTACTCAACAAACAGGGATCAAAGCACGTCAGTCATCTCAACAATGGGTTGTGGACGTTGTGTCGGCTGAGTTGCAGAGCTCAGAACACGTTACAAAGCATAAATACTCAGCTGGCCAGAGATCACAGGTGTTCACTTTCCCCTGGTAAACGCCAGGCTGCAGAAAACAGGCTTGAGCACTACCTTGCAAAGCATCAAGAATCAGCTGCTTCCAGAACATTGAAGCTCACGTGGCCTGGTGGCTAAAGCTCCCGCTTCACACACGGAGGGCCCGGGTTCGATTCCCGGCGGGTGGAAACATTTCGACACGTTTCCTTACACCTGTTGTCCTGTTCACCTAGCAGCAAATAGGTACCTGGGTGTTAGTCGACTGGTGTGGGTCGCATCCTGGGGACAAGATTAAGGACCCCAATGGAAATAAGTTAGACAGTCCTCGATGACGCACTGACTTTCTTGGGTTATCCTGGGTGGCTAACCCTCCGGGGTTAAAAATCCGAACGAAATCTTATCTTATCTTATCTCACGACCATGGTTACCAGCCTCCTTATGTAAACAAATGGAAAACGAAGGACCGTCTAGCAATTCACCCAACGTAGCAGTTTACTCACTGTAGCAGTTCACCCGCTGAAGCCTCCATTATTTCTTGCAGCGTTGCCAGAGTGGTGTAACAACGTAAATAAGTGATATACAACAGTTTTAAATTAACTTTTCCATCAGCTTGGCTAGAATGAGGCATCACAATCATCGCCTTTCCAGCAAAGTTACCACTACAAAGTTACCAACGACAGCCATAAGATCTCGCTGACACCTGTGGAATATAAATCTCTGACCTCACACAAACACAATCAGCGTCATCAGAGCGTAGTAAACAAAACTTTTGTGAATGAAGAGTGACGTCAGCAGTGTAAACAGAGTAGTAAGAGAGGAAGATGGTTTGCGACAGCTGTAGACCAGCCTCACCTGTGGATAATATTTCAAGACGAACAGGTAAATATCACATAGACGTCAAACACATATTTCGGTCTCAATGAGAGATCCTTTTTATAGGCTGAAGAGGGACTCATTTTCAGAGCGAAATAATATATATACAGGTTCTACTACGGGTTTTATTTATCCCCTCATGTTGCTTACCTGTTCATTGATCAGCGTTTTTAACATTGACGTAACAGAGCTTTACTGAAACTTTAACAAGACTCAATTTTTGCCTCTTGAAAACAATTTATTTCAGATAAATAATCCCTGGCCTAAATATATACATATATATATATATATATATATATATATATATATATATATATATATATAATATATATATATATATATATATATATATATATATAATGCAGAGCAACCACTGTGAAAAAATAGTGAAATTCCAAGCGCTTTCATGACTTCTCACATTATATATATATATATATATATATATATATATATATATATATATATATATATATATATATATATATATATATATATATATATATATATTTATATATTCTGCAGGAGAATAGAGTATGAATTCATTACTTCAACATGTCCACGAGAATCATTCTGAACATCACGAATTTAAATTATTTTATTGAGAGTTAAATAATGCTAATTAAATATAAAAAATTAAGTAATATTAATTTTACGTTCATTTTAGTAAAATTAGTTGAATTTACTAAGATAGTTTTCTTGCAAAGAAGAATTCTCATACTGTTTTAATTCAGGTTAAACGTCATACTACCTGCAAGACCTTGTAGCCTGACGTTATGTTGTTGACGTTGTAACCTCACGTTATGTTGTTGACGTTGTAACCTGACGTTATGTTGTTGACGTTGTAGCCTGACGTTATGTTGTTGACGTTGTAGCCTGACGTTATGTTGTTGACGTTGTAACCTGACGTTATGTTTTGACGTTGTACTGACGTTATTGTTGTGTGTGACGTTGTAACCTGACGTTATGTTGTTGACGTTGTAATCTGACGTTTATGTTGAGTTTACTGACGTTATTGTGACGTTGTAATCTGACGTTATATTGTTGACGTTGTAATCTGACGTTATATTGTTGACGTTGTAATCTGACGTTATATTGTTGACGTTGTAATCTGACGTTATATTGTTGACGTTGTAATCTGACGTTATATTGTTGACGTTGTAATCTGACGTTATATTGTTGACGTTGTAATCTGACGTTATATTGTTGACGTTGTAATCTGACGTTATATTGTTGACGTTGTAATCTGACGTTATATTGTTGACGTTGTCACCTGACGTTATATTGTTGACGTTGTAATCTGACGTTATACTGTTACTGTTTCACTGGCTGAGAAAATAAATGTAAAATGAACATATTAAAGAACTCAGGACCACGAGCAGAGAGAGATAGAACTACTAGACCAGTCAGTGTGAGAGAAGAACTGCCCCCTAGCTCCATAGTTTTAGCTCTCGCTAAGGGATCGAACCTACGTTATATGAATTAAGGTTGGAGAGGGTGAGGAGGAGAGGACCCTAGGAGGCTCCACACTGGTTGTGGGAGACAGGAGTCTGGGAGATACAACAGTAGTTGTAGAGAATACAAGGTTGGGAAACACAACACAAGGCTACGAGACACAACACTGGTTGTGGAGAATACAAGACTGGGAGACACAACACTGGTTGTGGAGAATACAAGACTGAGAGACACAACACTGGTTGTGGAGAATACAAGGCTGGGAGACACAACACAAGGCTGAGAGACACAACACTGGTTGTGGAGAATACAAGGCTGGGAGACACAACACTGGTTGTGGAGAATACAAGGCTGAGAGACACAACACTGGTTGTGGAGAATACAAGGCTGAGAGACACAACACTGGTTGTGGAGAATATGGCTGTAAGACACAACACTGGTTGTGAGAAACAAGGCTGAGAGTACACACACTGGTTGTGGAGAATACAAGGCTGAGAGACACAACACTGTGTGGAAATACAAGCTGGAACACAACACTGGTTGAGAATACAAGGCTGAGAGACACAACACTGGTATGTGGAGAATACAAGCTGAGAGACACACACTGTTGAGAGAATACAAGCTGAGAGACACAACACTGGTTTTGGAGAATACAGGCTGAGAGGACACAACACTGTTGTGAGAATACAAGGTGGAGATACAACCTGGTTGTGGAGAATACAAGCTGGAGACCAACACTGGTTGTGGAGAATACAAGCTGGAGACACAACACTGTTGTGAGAATACAAGGTGAGAAACACAACACTGGTTGTGGAATACAAGGCTGGAGACACAACACTGGTTGTGGAGAATACAAGGCTGAGAGACACAACACTGGTTGTGGAGAATACAAGGCTGAGAGACACAACACTGGTTGTGGAGAATACAAGGCTGAGAGACACAACACTGGTTGTGGAGAATACAAGGCTGGGAGACACAACACGTTTGAAAACAAGGCTGAGAGACACAACACTGGTTGTGGAGAATACAGGCTAGAACACAACCTGGTTGTGGAGAATACAAGGCTGAGAGACACAACACTGGTTGTGGAGAATACAAGGCTGGGAGACACAACACTGGTTGTATAATATAATATAATATTGTAAGTACGCCACTCAGTGGTGACCTCAGGTTGACGTTCAGTGACAGCTGGTGTGACTGTTTCTCCTCGTTCTTCTATCATTCCCTCTCACCATTCTATCCTCTTTGTCTTCCGATCGTCCTCTCTCCTTTCCTTCCTTCCTCCCCACCTTTATCCCTGTCTCCGTTCCTCTCGTCCTTATCTGTTTAGACAGGACTGGAGGTAGATAGCTACATGTTATCTTTTCCCAATAGATAGCTTCTAGATAGACTTTACCGTCTTCCGCTCTTTGTCTTTCCTAGTACTTCCTTCATCCTTCCTTCTTTGACTTTATGCTTTCTTACTTTTTCTTCAACCTCCGTGTCTCCATCCCTTCACTAAGCCTTCCTCTTCCTCTTCCTATATTCCTTCCTTCTTTTATAATTCCTTCCTCTCTAACTCTTTCCATGACACCCTTTTCTCTCATTTTATTTCCTCCTCTCCCCTCCTCTCTCTCCCCTCTCTCTCTCTCT
>NC_069446.1:13509906-13517406 GCF_026875155.1 Cherax quadricarinatus | reverse complement strand
GAAAAGATGTAGGAAAGTACTGGTTTGGAAATAGGGTAGTTGATGAGTGGAACAGTCTACCTAGTTGGGTTATTGAGGCTAAAACCTTGGGTAGTTTCAAATTTAGGTTGGATAAATGCATGAGTGAGAGGGGTTGGATTTGAGTGGGGCTTGCATATGAATGGATAGGGTTAACAGAGCTTATTTCTTGGGTGGCATTGAAAATTGGTTGGGCAAATGTTTTGTTAGTGGGATGGATTGTAAAGGGCCTGCCTAGTATGGGCCAACAGGCCTCCTGCAGTGTTCCTCCTTTCTTATGTTCTTAAAACATTCTGAATCCTGGTTAGTATATACTTAAATGTGATTATCTGCTTATAATATGTTGCAGAGGTATGTGTTTACCTGCGATTACCTTGAAATTGCAGGAGCAGAGAAATAGTCGTAATGTCCTCTCTAATGATTAGTTTATTATATTTGCTTAAGCTTTCAGTGAATGAAGTAGTTAATACTTTCTACAGGATCCCATACCAGTTCATGTACTACACACTAACCTTTCTTGGATACCATTCTAGTGATTGTAGCAGATAATACTATTCTTGGGTCCCATTCCAGTAGTCATAGTACATACTATCTCCTTCTGGATTGCAATCCACTGTTTTACTATACTCTTATAAAAAATAAGATTTATCTGTATTTTTTTGTCTCATTTGTGGCGTCTCGTTCTGTCTGCTCATGGTGCAGTGTTTTTATTATTTTTTAACATCATGTTTACCATTATTTGTCGCTGTCATATTTCCTTTTTCCCCTCATATCACACAAACACTAAACATTTGCAATATTTATTTGCTGGGTGGGATGAGGATATGAGGCTATATATATATATATATATATATATATATATATATATATATATATATATATATATATATATATATATATATATATATATATATATATATATATATATATATTATATATATATATATATATATAATATATTGTGTGTGTGTGTGTGTGTGTGTGTGTGTACTCACCTATTTGTACTCACCTATTTGTGGTTGCAGGGGTCGAGTCGTAGCTCCTGGCCCCTCCTCTTCACCGGTTGCTACTGGGTCCTCTCTCTCCCCCGCTCCATGAGCTTTATCATACCTCGTCTTAAAACTATGTATGGTTCCTGCATCCACTACATCACTTTCTAGGCTATTCCACTGCCTGACAACTCTATGACTGAAGAAATACTTCCTAACGTCCCTGTGACTCATCTGTGTCTTCAACTTCCAATTGTGACCTCTTGTTTCTGTGTCCCCTCCCTGGAACTTCCTGAACTTTGTGTGTGTGTGTGTGTGTGTGTGTGTGTGTGTGTGTGTGTGTGTGTGTGTGTGTGTGTGTGTGTGTGTGTGTATAAATATGCGTATTGGAAAAAAGAACAATGTAACTTTAAAATAAATAATTAAAAAAAGAACTGATGTAAAACTGATGTAAAACTTCCAGTAAATATTTACAAATATTTCTAACTTATAATCTAACTGGATATCAAATAATAACTTATCTTAGGATTTGCAGGAGGACAAATAAACCAAGGTGAAAAGAAATTGAAAAAAAGTGTGCCCTTGGACACGAGACTTGTAATAACTCAAACCATACCCCCGGCCGGGATTGAACCCGCGGTCATAGAGTCTCAAAACTCCAGCCCGTCCGACCGCGGGTTCAATCCCGGCCGGGGGTATGGTTTGTTTGCAATCGTGTCATTACGATTTCTTGAGTCTTGTAATAACTCACCAGTTTTGACAGATGAGTTACTTAGCACCTGAAAGAAACCTTGGGCTGAGGAGCAATACCTCTGACATCACAATGGATCTACCTACCTACCTACATACCTTCCTACCTACCTACCTACTTACCTACCTACCTACCTACTTACCTACCTACCTACCTACTTACCTACCTACCTTCATGGAGATAGGTAGGTAAATCAATAATAACTAATAACTACCCAACAAACTCGTAACTAGAGGCGTAACACCAATTTCTGTCATATTTAAAATACCAATTACCCTATTTTATTTACAATAAAATTTACAAGATTTATTGAAAAAAAAGTGAATTGTTATTGGAAATATACAAACAAACTTTTTTTACGTAGGCACTGAGTCTCTAACAGACGCACACGAACACATACATAAGCTGCCACAGGTCCAGGGTCATAGATTTTAAATATTTAAGAGGAGACACATGCCACATATATCTTGATTACAAAAGAATATTTTGACAAGATACTCTGGGGCATATCAGTATTAATATATAAATCTTGTGACACCCGGATATTTGTATGTGTGTGTGTGTGGTGTGTGTGTGTGTGTGTATTTACTGACCTCAAAGCTTCGGGTCATACTACTGTCGTTTTGCCGTGAATAACATATTCGCCTCCGGTAAGGGGTTTATCTGGAGTTTATCTGGAGAGAGTTCCGGGGGTCAACGCCCCCGCGGCCCGGTCTGTGACCAGGCCTCCTTAGGTCAGTGTCCCAGGATGCGACCCACACCAGTCGACTAACACCCAGGTACCCATTTTACTGATGGGGAACATAGACAACAGGTGGAAAGAAACACGTCCAATGTTTCTACTCTGGCTGGGAATCGAACCCAGGCCCTCACCGTGTGAAGCGAGAGCGTTAACCACCAGGCCACCAGAGCCCCAACCATTACTTCATTCCCTAAGTAAACTCTCCCTGTATCTACTTTCAGAGATTAACACCTCTCCGTGTATATAATAAATTTTGCATATTTGAGTTGGTTGATTTATTTGGTTTAAAACCTGTCTACTGCATGAGGCTACACGTCATCTGATTACAACCAGTCAAAAGTAATTTAATCCGTAATACATTGATTAAGTAAACTCACAATGTATTAATACTAAGTATACATCTCTTGGTGTATATTTCCATTGTTACGATATCTACATATAATATATATATTATCACGTGTTCGTGACGGTTCACTTAAACTTATGTATTAACTTCAAGAACAAAAATTCACAATACCGTGACTGGAACAATACACAAATAATCTTCACATGGGCGAAACAAGCTTATGGCGACGTTTAGGTCCGACTTGGACCATCTAGTCACACTGTCTGACTAGTTAATGATCTACATGGGACCTAAACGCAGTCATAAGCATCTTCCTCCTATGTGGGAGTTATTTATGTATATACTAACTTGATTTACACAATATATTCCATTAATGATGGTGACCCTTACACACTCCTGGCTATCATATATGTTATTCTCTCTATGTCATCTCAATTCGCCGCCTTCTGTTTAATCATTTCCTTTATTCTCCCCTTCACTCACTTGACAATATACTTTTTCCCTGCAAGTATTCACTTCTCTAACTATTCATTTTCATCGTTCTGAATTAATTTAACTTTGCATTACATTAATCATAGTCACCTACGCAGGTCCCCTCACCCTTTAATTATTCTCGGTGACAAAATAAACATCCTCTCATTTTATTTATTATTATTAATTTTCTCGTTCAGTCTCTTCGTTTAGAATTTATGAAAGTTTTTATTAGGCAACTAATTAGAAAATTGTAAACTTGATTTATAAAAAATAGTTTACTGAATTGAGATTAGAGATGGAATAGGCCTTCAGGAGAACAATTTCAGCCGCAGCTTAGTTCAGAGTTGTGAATGAGGTGTTTGTGTGTATGTGTGTGTGTGTGTGTGTGTGTGTGTGTGTGTGTGTGTGTGTGTGTGTGTATGTGTGTGTGTGTGTGTGTGTGTGTGTGTGTGTGTGTGTGTGTGTGCTTGTGTGTACTCACCTAATAGTACTCACCTAATTGTGGTTGCAGGGGTCGAGACTCAGCTCCTGGCTCCGCTTCTTCACTGAACGCTACTAGGTCCTCTCTCTCCCTGCTCCATGAGCTTTATCATACCTCATCTTAAAGCTATGTATGGTTCCTGCCTCCACTACCTCACTTGTTAGGCTATTCCACTTCCTGACTACTCTATGACTGAAGAAATACTTGCTAATATCTCTTCGACTCATCTGGGTCTTCAACTTCCAATTGTGACCCCTTGTTTCTGTGTCCCCTCTCTGGAACATCCTGTCTCTGTCCACCTTGTCTATTCCACTCAGTATTTTGTATGTTGTTATCATGTCTCCCCTAACCCTCCTGTCCTCCAGTGTAGTCAGGCCGATTTCCCTTAACCTTTCTTCATAGGACATTCCCCTTAGCTCTGGAACTAACCTTGTTGCAAAACTTTGCACTTTCTCTAATTTCTTGACGTGCTTGATCAAGTTTGGGTTCCACACAGGTGCTGCATACTCCAGTATGGGCCTGACGTACACGGTGTACAGTGTCTTGAACGATTCCTTAGTAAGGTATCGGAACGCTGTTCTCAAGCTTGCCAGGCGCCCATATGCTGCAGCAGCTATCTGGTTGATGTGTGCCTCCGGAGACGTGTTCGGTGTTATACTCACCCTAAGATCTTTCTCCTTGAGAGAGGTTTGTAGTCTTTGGCCACCTAGCCTATACTCCGTCTGCGGTCTTCTGTGCCCTTCCCCGATCTTCATGACTTTGCATTTGGCGAGGTTAAATTCGAGAAACCAGTTGCTGGACCAGATGTCCAGTCTGTCCAGGTCTCTTTGAAGTCCTGCTTGATCCTCATCTAATTTAATTCTCCTCAATAACTTCTCATCATCTGTGAACAGGGACACTTCTGAGTCTAACCCTTCCATCATGTCATTCACATATACCAAAAATAGCACTGGTCCTAGGACCGACCCCTGTGGGACTCCGCTCGTCACAGGTGCCCACTGTGATACCTCATCATGTACCATGACTCATTATTGCCTCCCTGTCAGGTATTCTCTGATCCATTGCAGTGCCCTTCCTGTTACACGCGCCTGATCCTCTTGCTTCTTCACTAATCTCTTGTGAGGAACTGTGTCAAAGGCCTTCTTGCAGTCCATGAAGATGCAATCAACCCACCCCTCTCTCTCGTGTCTTACGTCTATTACTTTATCATAAAACTCCAGGTTTGTGACACAGGATTTGCCTTCCATAAATCTGTGCTGGTTGGCATTTATACTCTTTTTTCGTTCCATGTGCTCCACCAGTCTCCTCCTGATAACCTTCTTCATGACTTTGCATAGTATACACGTCAGTGACACTGGTCTGTAGTTTAGTGCCTCTTTTCTGCCTCCCTTTTTTAAAAATGGGAACTGCATTTGCCGTCTTCCATACCTCAGGTAGTTGCCCAGTTTCAAGGGATGTGTTGAAGATTGTGGTTAGTGGCACACACAGCATATCCGCTCCCTCTCCAAGGACACAAGAGATGTTGTCCGGTCCCATTGCCTTTGAGGTATCAATGTCCCTTAGCAGCTTCTTCACCTCCTCCTCAGTTGTATGTATGTCATCCAACACTTGTTGGTATATTCCTTGCTGGTGTTCCCCTCTGTTCTGTCCTCCCAGAATCCTTCCTGTCTCCACTGTAAATACTTTCTTAAATCTCGTGTTGAGCACCTCACATACCTCTTGATCGTTTCTTGTGAATTCCCCACCTTCTTTCCTCAGCCTGATCACCTGGTCTTTGACTGTTGTCTCCCTCCTAATTTGGCTATACAGTAGTTTCGGGTCAGACTTGACTTTCGATGTTATGTCGTTCTCGTACTGTCGCTGGGCCTCTCTCCTTACCTGTGCATACTCGTTTTTGGCTCTTCGACTAATCTCTTTATTTCGCTGGGTCCTTTGTCTCCAGTACCTTTTCCATTCTCTGGCGCACTTAGTTTTTGCCTCCCTACACCTTCGGGTAAACCAGGACTCGCTTTGGTCTTCCCATTATTTCTATTGCCCTTGGGAACAAATCTTTCCTCTGCATTTTGTTGTTACATATTCCATCATCTCATTTACTTACTTCCTTTGAAGTCCTACCTTTGTGTGTATGTGTGTGCGTGCGTGTTTGTGTGTGTGTGTGTGTGTGTACTTACCTAGTTGTACTCACCTAGTTGAGGTTGCGGGGGTCGAGTCCGAGCTCCTGGCCCCGCCTCTTCACTGATCGCTACTAGGTGTGTGTGTGTGTGTGTGTGTGTGTGTGTGTGTGTGTGTGTGTGTGTGTGTGTGTGTGTGTGTGTGTGTGTGTGTGTGTGTGTGTGTGTTTGTGTGTGTGTGTGTGTGTGTGTGTGTGTGTGTGTGTGTGTGTGTGTGTGTGTGTGTGTGTGTGTGTTTGTGTGTGTGTGTGTGTGTGTGTACTCACCTATTTGTACTCACCTATTTGTGGTTGCAGGGGTCGAGTCCTAGCTCCTGGCCCCGCCTCTTCACCGGTTGCTACTAGGCCCTCTCTCTCCCCGCTCCATGAGCTTTATCAAACCTCGTCTTAAAACTGTGTATGGTTCCTGCCTCCACTACGTCATTTTCTAGGCTATTCCACTGCCTTACAACTCTATGACTGAAGAAATACTTCCTACTATCTCTCTGACTCATTTGTGTCTTCAAATCGTGTGTGTGTGTGTGTGTGTGTGTGTGTGTGTGTGAGTACACAAGGGTTGAATGTGATCCATGTAATTGGATATTCGTAAATAACTTAGGATTTAACTAGAGCATGGATAAATAGCACTAGTCTAGATGGGTTAAGACTCACTGGATAGTTGAAGACTCTCTAGGTGGGTTAAAACGACACCCAAGATGGCGGAAAACAATTTCAGGATAGGTTTAGAAACTGTGGACGAATTAAATAAATTTTGCCTGTAATATTTCTGAACTTGGAAAAGAACTTGGGAAAGATAAAACTCTTAGTGCTGCAGCAGCTTGAGTGACGCTTGAAGCTCTGGTCCACCAGAGAGCCAAGCTGATACAATAACAGCTTCTCCATCGCCCTCACAAACCTCCTGCCAGGAGAATACGACAATAAACATTCATAAAGTTTGTCTTCATTTGCATGTCAATGCTCGCTGGCGAATACAGTCTATGGAAACCACAAGAAAAAGAACATACGAGCGTAACATACCTTGTGTATAGCGGTATACATGAAATACTGCATAAAACTGAATTTTTCGGTCTGCAACAAAAGCCTTCATCTGCAATGTTTGGAAAAGGAGTAGGAAGGTAAGTGTTTTCATACAAAATATAATATACACGTGTATATTTGCATGCAGGTATGTATTTGGGTGAATAAGCCGACACAAACACAGGCTTCTGGCGACAAGAATCTAATTCCTTCGGTGAATGAAAACCTGTCGGTACGCGACGCTCCAGTCGCGAGTCCTTGATGAATACCCATGAACGCGATAACTAACCATTTCATAGCGGGGAAGCTGATTTGCGGTTCCTGCATTCCTAAGTAGTGGCCCTCCATGGAGGAGGAGGGGAGCCCCAGCCAGCTTCATTTTGCGGTGTTGGTGGTGGAGGGAAGGGGGGAAGGAAGGACCGGTGGTGAGTTAAAGGGTGGCAGGGGGATGGAAGGGTGAGCAGGGACGGGGATTGAATGGAGGGATTATGGGAGCTGGCTAACCATATGAA
>NC_069446.1:13494906-13499906 GCF_026875155.1 Cherax quadricarinatus | reverse complement strand
GAGGAACTAATAAGTTTGTTAGCCTTGCTGAAGGCTAAGAAGGCAGTAGAAGATGAGGTGACACTCATTGGAATATGTGTCTCATTCAGAGGAGCCATATTATCACTGTAGAAAGGAGCCAGGCACTCTGTAAGATTATCCTGGAACACTGGAAAATTTATGAGTGTTACCCCTTGTTCCAGTATTTACCATTGCTAGCAAATGAACATTTTTGAAGTCTGGGACAGACTGCAGCCACATCGATTTAATTTGTTAACACCATTCCCAATTCAGAGGTTCACATTTGTTCAACATTTGTGGTTGTTCGTTGTTTACCTCTAACATCAGATATGCCAGAATGTTGTTGTCTCCGATAATCTCTTTGTCCACCTGATTGTGGTCGGGAGAAATTTGTGTATTTTCTCGCCCAGTTCCATGTTCACTACAAACGTGTCAGTTAACTTCTTCCAAAACACACATGTTAAGAATCCTCTAGTTACACCAGGTGGAACTGGTGCAGCTGGGGATCACAACCAGTGTTGTGGCCTCCTGAAGATGTGTGTTAGGGAGTCACTGCACCGTGTGAGAGAGTGTTGGTGAGTCACCGCATCGTGTGAGAGAGTGTTGGTGAGTCACGGCATCGTGTGAGAGAATGTTGGTGAGTCACGGCACCGTGTGAGAGAGTGTTGGTGAGTCACGGCATCGTGTGAGAGAGTGTTGGTGAGTCACGGCACCGTGTGAGAGAATGTTGGTGAGTCACGGCACCGTGTGAGAGTGTTGGTGAGTCACGGCACCGTGTGGAGAGTGTTGGTGAGTCACGGCACCGTGTGAGAGAGTGTTGGTGAGTCACGGCACCGTGTGAGAGAATGTTGGTGAGTCACGGCACCGTGTGAGAGTGTTGGTGAGTCACGGCACCGTGTGAGAGTGTTGGTGAGTCACGGCACCGTGTGAGAGTGTTGGTGAGTCACGGCACCGTGTGAGAGTGTTGGTGAGTCACGGCACCGTGTGAGATAGTGCAGCAATCAGCCATTATTTGTTGGGTGAAATCCGTTTAGTTGTGAGAGGAAGAGGATGTAGAGGGGAAGGTGAAGGAAGTAGAAGGAGGGAGGGAGGGAGAAAGGGAGGGAGAGAGGGAGGGAGAAAGGGAGGGAGAGAGGGAAGGAGAAAGGGAGGGAGAAGGGAGGGAGAAAGGGAGGGGGAAAGGAAAGGAGAAAGGGAGGGAGAAAGGGAAGGAGAGAGGGAGGGAGAAAGGGAGGGAGAAAGGGAGGGAGAAAGGGAGGGAGAAAGGGAGGGAGAGGGAGGGTAAGAGAGGAAGTGGCTGGAAGAAGCCGGAATGAGAAGAAAGAAAAGAGGGAGAATGTGAGGAAAGGCGAGAAGACATTAAAAAGACAATCTTCTCCATACAAGACCCTCTCCACCACACAAGACCCTCTCCACTATCACACAAGACTCTCTCCACAACACGAGAACCCTGTCCACCACACAAGATCCTCTATACCACCAGAGAAGACCCTCTCCACCACACAAGATCATCTTCACCACACAAGATCTTCTATACCACCAGAGAAGACCCTCTCCACCACACAAGATCATCTTCACCACACAAGATCCTCTCTACACAAGACCCTCTTCATACAAGACCCCTCCCCACCTCCACCATCACACACGACCTTCTCCACCACCATACCAGACCTTCTCTATCACGACACAAGACCCTCTTCACCACAAAAGACTCTCCACCATCAAACTAGACCCTCTCCACAACCCTGCCAGACCCTCTGCACCACAATACTGGACCCCTCTCCACCACTACATAAGACCCTCTACTACATAAGACTCTCCACCACCACACCAAACCCTCTCCACAGCACAAGATTGCATTATTCCTGATGTGGTGGGTGTGGCAGGCAGCCTGTACCTTCACCCGCCTCACCCCCCACCACCCCCCCCTCCCCTCCACCACTACCCACTCCCCTCTACCACCACCACACTGCCACAAACACTGCTTCGTTCTGTGATAAGGGAGGCAGGCGAATTACCGTCCGCACTCCACCACAACACCACCACACCATCATCACCACCACACCATCACCACCACCACACCATCACGACCACCACACCATCATTACCACCATACCATCATCACCACCATACCATTACCACCACCATACCATCACCACCACCACACCATCACTACCACCACACCATCATCACCACCACACAATCACCACCACCACACCATCATCACCACCACACCATCACCACCACCACACCATCATCACCACCATACCATTACCACCACCATACCATCACCACCACCACACCATCACCACCACTACCACCACCATAACACCATCATCACCACCACACCATCATGACCACCACACCATCATCACCTCCATACCATTACCACCATCACACCATCACCACCACCACACCATCATCACCACCACACTATCACGACCACCACACCATCATTACCACCATATCATTACCACCACCGCGCCATCACCACCACCACACCATCATCACCACCACACCATCATCACCACCACACCATCACGACCACCACACCATAATCACCACCATACCATTACCACCACCATACCATCACCACCCACCACCACACCATCACCACCACCACCACCACCACCACCATAACACCATCACCACAACCACAGCATCACAATCACCACACCATCACCACAACACCATCATCACCATCACACCATCACCACCATCTCACCATCACCACCACCTCACCATCACCACCTCACCATCACCACCTCACCATCACCACCACCTCACCATCACCACCACCTCACCATCACCACCACCTCACTATCACCACCTCACCATCACCTCATGATTTATCCTATTAGTATCAAATAACTGATGGAGAAGCGCTAAACCCGTTGGGGTCATACAGTAAACAAGGATACGTTAAGGTAATCAGGTAGAGGGTAACTCTGATTCCCTGGATCAAGAGCTGTTCGTCAGAGTCAAGACATCCACCATGAAGAGTCGTTCATTTACTGCTTCTCTAGTGATGTTATTGATGACATCACCAACGTGACATCACCAACGTGACATCAACGTGATATCACCAACGTGACATCACCAACGTGATATCACCAACGTGACATCACCAACGTGACATCACCAACGTGACATCACTAACGTGACATCACAACATGACATCACCAACGTGACATCACAACATGACATCACCAACGTGACATCACTATCACAACATCAACATGACAACACCAACGTGACATCATCATTATAACATCAACATGACATCAACGTGACATCACCATCATAACATTACAACATGTCATCACCATCATAACATCACCATCGTAGCATCACCAACATAGCATCACCAACATGACATCACCATCATAGCATCACCAACATAATATTACCAACATTTCCCACATATCCGGCTCTTTCCTATCAGATCTTGTGTCCAGGAAATTCGGATAACCAAACACATCATTTCCCCTTTCTCTCAGTTATTCCCCTTCCACCACCTCCCCTCCCCGGATCACTTCCCCTCCCCGGATCACCTCCCTCCCCGGCTCACCTCCCCTCCCCGGCCCCACCTCCCCTCCCTACACCACTCCGTACACCGCTACCTTCTTTCCCACACCACCACCATAGCTCCCACACCACCACCATAGTTCCCACATCACTACCTTCTCTCCCACACCACCACCATAGCCCCCACACCACCACCATAGTTCCCACATCACTACCTTCTCTCCCACACCACCACCATAGCCCCCACACCACCACCATAGTTCCCACATCACTACCTTCTCTCCCACACCACCACCATAGCCCCCACACCACCACCATAGTTCCCACATCACTACCTTCTCTCCCCACCACCACCATAGCCCCACACCACCACCATAGTTCCAATCACACTTCTCCCACACCACCACCATGCTTCCCCACCACCATAGCTCCCACACCACCACCATAACTCCCACACAACCACCATGGCTCCCACACCACTACCTTCTCTCCCACACCACTACCATAGCTCCCACACCACTACCCATACCATTCCCTCCTCTCCCACACCACCACCATAGCTCCCACACCACTATCCTCTCTCCCACACCACCACCATATCTCCCACACCACTACCTTCCTCTCCCACACCACTACGTTTCTCTCCCACAACCACTACCTTCTCTCCCACACCACCACCATAGCTCCCACACCACTACCCATACCACTCCCTCCTCTCCCACACCACCACCATAGCTCCCACACCACTACCTTCTCTCCCACACCACCACCATAGCTCCCACACCTATTCTACCCACACCACTCCCTCTCCCACATCCACACGCCTGAAATTTCTCTGCAAAATTACCATATTCTCTGCACGAACTGTGCACTTTCCTTCTGTTTCGACAATTACAAGTCTGTTATAATTTTATATATGCTGTTACGTTTACTTCCGTCCATCCTATCTACTATTGTCTGCCTTACTCTCTTTATTATTCTTGTCTATGTGTCTTCCTATAAATAACATCTATATATTATATTAATTTATATTATATATATATTATATATATATATATACTATATAATTTATTATATATATATGTAATATATATAGTAAGTATACTACACACTGACAGTATGGGTAATATATACGAATAACCTACATTCCACAATATAGAAATAACATTGAACATTTGCGGCCTATTTAGTAACCGTTTTAGGCGTGTAGCGCCAGCATTAAACTCATGATTTCTAGTGTGAAGGTGTTAACACCATCTCTCCCTACAGTGTAAAAGAAGGGACAGCCATACAAGGATACAATGCATTGATATTACTCATAATACTATCATAATGTATTTTTCTGTAAATACGGATATTGTCTCCTCACAAATATCTTATTATTTCCCAAGAAGAGATATTTCCATCCAATATTCCTTACAGGGATCAATTTCCTTCTTTAATCTTCGTTAATATTACTCTGGAGAGAATAT
>NC_069446.1:13447406-13492406 GCF_026875155.1 Cherax quadricarinatus | reverse complement strand
CTACAGTTTGGAATCCCCAATAAAAAATGGTGGAATAAAGTAATACATATTATATATAATACTGGAGTGTCAGGCTTCCGATATAACTAGTAATACGGATATAAAACTTTACTGAAAGGCTGCCACCATGGGAAATAATACTCGTGAACTTCAAACTAGGATTCAACATGGAAAGTAATACTTGTTTATGTTATTAAGAAGATTCCCAACATGGAAAGTAATATTCGTGTACCATATTATAATACTGCCAACAACGAAAACATTACTTGAATCATGCAGTAATGCAAGGCTAGCAACGTATGATGGAATATATGCAATATATTTCAATGCAAGGAAGTTCCCGGTATCAGTTTCCCGTAGACGCAAGTTGCAAATGAATTTCGAGCAACGTTGTGGTTTGCAACGGGAATTAGTATGGTTCCTCACTAATATAATTTTGCATGCCAGTATGGAATTTTTCGAGCGTTTATATAGCTTTAATTTCTATAATGTACATAGATGATTATTAACTGGATTTAAAATCTGTCGACTACACGAGGGTCACTCAGGCTGCCTGTCACTTGTTCATCACCTGTCAAGAATTCTATAATTCTTACAGAAGGTTTTCAAGTAAACTTTTGGTGTATATATAATGCAAGATACACACCTGTGTGCATACACCTCTCGGGTGTATATACACTGAGATGCATACACCTCTCAGTGTATATACACTTCTTGATGCAAGAGGCATATACTTCTCAGTGTATATTCACTGTGAGACATACACCTTTCGGTGTATATTCACTGAGAGACATACACCTCTCAGTGTATATTCACTGAAAGACACGCACCTCTCAGTGTATATTCACTGAGAGATATACACCTCTTGGTGTATACATACCCTCCCATTGACACAACTTCAGCATTGGGAAAGTTTAGCTTCCTGAAGTTCCCAGACATTCAACTGAGCAGATGTTTCAGACCTACAATTATAATTAACAATAAAATAATGTTTGATATAATAAACCATAACTGTGAAATCTTAAATATGGATAATTGCAAAATAAATTGTAACTAATGTAGTAGTTTAAATATTACTAAATAATATTTTGAATACCGTAGTACATAAAATAATAAATTCAGAATATATTTGTAAATACAATATTCGATTGTGTGAATAAATTTCGGATAGATGTGATAAAACGCTTGAAATTTTATTTAATCTTTCGGTGATATTTTTACGTTTTTTTTTTTATACATCTGTCCTTATTTTTGTTTTATTTTCAGTTGATTAGGACCGGGGAAAAAATCGTATGAGACATTCAACACAAGGAACGATGTGGGCTCGACACTCCCTCATTACAATGTAATCCTGACACACAATCTATCAGTACTCAAATAGTGTTTCCTAATGTTGTGAGCCACGAAGACGTGACTCTCAGCTCACTGGTCCCTCTTGTACCATTGAGGTGTCAACACACCTCATTAACCTCTGTGACACTGAGAGACAAATATGTCTTTAAAACTTGATCGTGGGGGCGGCCGCCACTGACACAATACTCGCTACATTTACAGTTGTAAGCAGACTCCATTCTTGTGTTATACTCTTCAAGTTGGATTATTATTATTAGTTTTAATAGTAACACTAATAATAATAATAATAATAATATTATTATTATTATTATTATTATAAATTATTATTATTATTATTATTATTATTATTATTATTATTATTATTATTATTATTATTATTATTATTATTATTATTATTATTATTATTATTATTATTATTCTCAGTAATAACACACATTGAAACAGAGACTCAGAAGATTAATTGATCTGTATATTCTGATCCCCTTCTGGGATCCTCTTCGATCCCAGAAAGGGATCAGAATATACAGATCAATTAGTCTTCTGAGTCTGTCTCTGTGGGTTATTATTCAGCAGTGACAAGTGTTCATTACACTTCAGTTATCCATATATTATTATTATTATTATTATTATTATTATTATTATTATTATTATTATGTTCGTGAGAAGTGCTAAAACAGTAGGGTTCACGTAGCGTTTGTAAAATAGAATATAAATAATACAGAATATTCACTCGTCCCTCCTGTTGCTGTTATGTACAGATCACACCTAAGGAACTGAACACCTATTAACTAATCAAGGCTAAAAAATAAAACTCTCCACTTTTTCGACTGTCTATAGTATAAAAGTTAGCTCCACATTCGAGTGAGAGCCTGCTACGTAGGCAATAAGTTTCGGCATTAAACATACCCAAGTGTCTCATTGGTCAACCTCCATCTCCTTGATAGATCCTCAGTATGGAGCAAAATTAACCTCACGTAAGTTCCGTCTGACTATACAAGGTCTGTATCATAGTTTTATATGTAATTATAGAAACCCTAAGTAATGTCAGGTTAGATGGTACTGAACGTCATATTATATACACGTAATGTGGAAATATACGCAGATATACATAGTTCTCTCTGTATATACGCTGAGAGGTGCATGTACTCAAGTGTATGTACTCAGAAATGCTCCTTTTGGTATATATATACCTAAATACGCACATCTCTGTATATATACTTACAGACAGATGCGCACCTCTTAGTATATATACGCTGAAAGATACATTAGCATAATTACACCGTATCTCCTTTCCATATTCCATTCATATTATAATTATAGAGGGAGTATAATCTTGTGTACAGAATGTATAATTGCAGAGTTTATACACCTTTAAAGAATTAAATATTGGTATCGAGATTTTTCACGCAAATTGCATAAATAAATCAAAATTAATGAGTCATTTAGAATGTGATGCATATATAATGAGTCAATTACCATCAAGCAGTTATGTACACCGGTGATAAATGTACACAGGTGGTACATGTACACAGGTGGTACATGTACACAGGTGGCATATGCACAGAAGCTATATATACACATAGGAGTCATATGTACACAGGTGGCTTAAGTACACAGGTAGTATATGTACACGAGTGGTACATGTACACAGGTGCTACATGTACACTGGTAGTATATGTATACATGTAGTACATGTACACAGGTAGAACATGTACACAGGTAGTACATGTACACAGGTAGTACATGTACACAGGTAGTATATGTATACATGTAGTACATGTATACAGGTAGTACATGTACACAAGTAGAACATGTACACAGGTAGTACATGTACATATGTAGTATATGTACACAGGTAGTACATATACACAGGTAGTACATTCACACAGGTAGTGCATGTACACAAGTAGTACATGTACACAGGTGACATGAGATAAATGGGTAATGATAATGATTGTGAGAATGATGATGATGATGATAATGATGATGACAATGATGATAATGACGAAGACTACAGTAATAAACACAAACAGCTGATCAACTGATTAAGATAATAATTACTGATCCGTCCAATATTCAGCATTATCACTAAAATAAATATTAACTGCATTTTCAGTGGATTAGAAAAAAAAGTTAGGATGCCATTTTCACTGGCGAGTTGACTGAAGAGTTCCATGTTCATTTCTCTGAGAATGTAACATGAGACACAGCGAAAGTTACCTGTTCTTGGCAGCTGTGTACCTAATTATTAAGCAGGTCACTTGCTCGTGGTATCAGGGAAAACCGTGACATGAGAATTGTCTTTTTATTTCTCGGTGTAAAAGAGAATGATAGATAGATAGATAGATAGAGAGAGAGATAGATAGATAGATAGATAGATAGATAGAGAGAGAGAGAGAGAGAGAGAGAGAGAGAGAGAGAGAGAGAGAGAGAGAGAGAGAGAGAGAGAGAGAGAGAGAGAAGGACTGAGAGTACATTTGGCAAGACAAATAACACAGGAAGTCCATACCAATGACTATCTTCTACTTAGATTAAGGACTATCATGTATTATCTAGATGTATAAAACAAAGATGGTGAAGTTGATAGTTCCTTCTCCTCACTCTCCTCTCCCTCCAGCCTCTGCCGGCAAAACAGGAGGGGAAATATGTCATACCAAAATGTAAAAAGTCATAGGATTTACAGGAGCGATGGAAGTGGATGGAAATCATGGGCTATGAACTGCTTCTGATGTGTTCTAGTACTGTTACGACTGCAACTACTGCAACTACTGCAACTACTGCAACTACTGCAACTACTGCAACTACTGCAACTACTGCAACTACTGCAACTACTGCAACTACTGCAACTACTGCAACTACTGCAACTACTCATTTTACTCCATTGCCTTCCACGCAGTTATGTGTACCAGTGGTTCTGCTTGTGATGACTACTAGTTCTACTTACGGATACTATGGTGCAGGTGGATTCAATGAACTGGATACCAGTGACCACTGCTGCGACTACCACCAACACCAGGATACCAGTGACCACTTTTGTGACTACCACCAACACCAGGATACCAGTGACCACTGCTGCGACTACCACCAACACCAGGATACCAGTGACCACTTTTGTGACTACCACCAACACCAGGATACCAGTGACCACTGCTGTGACTATCACCAACACCAGGATACCAGTGACCACTTTTGTGACTACCACCAACACCAGGATGCCAGTGACCACTGCTGTGACTACCACCAACACCAGGATACCAGTGACCACTTTTGTGACTACCAGCAACACCAGGATGCCAGTGACCACTGCTGTGACTACCACCAACACCAGGATACCAGTGACCACTGCTGTGACTACCACCAACACCAGGACACCAGTGACCACTGCTGTGACTATCACCAACACCAGGATGCCAGTGACCACTGCTGTGACTACCACCAACACCAGGATACCAGTGACCACTGCTGTGACTACCACCAACACCAGGACACCAGTGACCACTGCTGTGACTATCACCAACACCAGGATACCAGTGACCACTGTGTGACTACCGCCAACACCAGGATACCAGCGACCACTGCTGTGACTACCACCAACACAAGGATACCAGTGACCACTGTGTCACTACTACCAACACCAGGATACCAGTGACCAGTGCTGTGACTACCACCAACACCAAGATACCAGTCACCACTGCTGTGACTACCACCAACACCAGGTTACCAGTGACCACTGTGTGGCTACTACCAACACCAGGATACCAGTGACCAGTGCTGTGACTACCACCAACACCAAGATACCAGTGACCGCTGCTGTGACTACCAGCAACACCAGGATACCAGTGACCACTGCTGTGACTACCACCAACACCAGGTTACCAGTGACCACTGTGTGGCTACTACCAACACCAGGATACCAGTGACCACTGCTGTGACTACCGTCAACACCAGGTTACCAGTGACCGCTGCTGTGACTACCACCAACACCAGGTTACCAGTGACCGCTGCTGTGACTACCACCAACACCAGGTTACCAGTGACCACTGCTGTGACTACCACCAACACAAACGATACCTCTACTTGTACTATTATTATTATTATTATAACTAAAGTAACTCACTATTAGCTTCTCATTGTGATGTAGTTACTGAACTAGCATCAGGAATCTGATGGTAACAGCTTCAGCATAGTATCAAGTTGAATTCCGTGTTCGTAAAGTGCTTGTCCAGCTGGTTCTTCAGTGATACTTTCTTCGCGCTTTCAACGTTAGCAGATACCTTGCTCCAGTCTGCAGTAACGGTTTCTTTCGTTCGTACTCTACTCATACTCTTCTTAACAGCCTTAAATTACATCTCTGGTAAATAGCAACTTGCAAGAGTCGATTCCATATAGCGATTATATAACATGAGAAACAGTATGGGTTCTAAGAGTAATCACTGGGAATACTGTTTCTTATGCTTTACCATTTACCACAACTTTCAGGGTATTCTTAAGGAAATGACACATTCTTTACGTCACCCTGCTTGTACCTTCAGCAAGTGGAACATTCTCTGCTGGGACAGTGCCAAATGGCTTCTTACAGTCTAAGAAGATCAAGTCTGCTACTTCTTCACTACAATATCTTGTTTCCTTCAGACTCTCGTAGAATTTCAATAGGCCCTTGAAGCAAGCAAGGTTTGCTATCCAAGAACCCATTATGGAAATCTATTTGAATATTTTCACCCTCTCCCTTTATTGTTTTCCTTTCAGTTATTCTACCATCACCCTCCCTTTTCTCCCTCCCTCACCCTCCCTCACTCTGTCTCTGCATCTTTCTGTCTCTCTATTCTATCTCTTTCTTTCTTTCTTCACACAGACTGCATGGCTGGAAATGAAGAAAGGTATCGTCTTCGCTATGGGAGATGACGTCTTTACAGAAAACCCCCGGATCACAGTTCACCACTCACTCACACTGAACGGGGAGGAGGCCTGGATCCTCACCATCAAGAACGTAAATATGAACGATGCGGGAACGTACATGTGCTCCCTCAACACTGCCGTCAGCCTCAGGAAGTTCTACCGCCTCGTAGTAGTCGGTGAGTTGATTAGTTTATTATTTACGTTGTGGATCAGCTGATATTTGTTTTCTGTCAGCTGATTTTTGTTTACTTTCTGTCAGCTGATTTTTGTTTACTTTTTGTCATCTGATCTTTGTTTACACTCTTGGACCAGCTGATATTTTTCGCTATGGGTCAGGTTATTTGTGTTTATAGTAATGCTTGGTAATATTCTAGTCAAAAGAATTATTTTTATATTCGTTGTGAGACAAATTTTGCGTTTTTGCTTTTGGTCAGCTAACGTTAGCTCAGAGAATGTTTGTTTTACAGTACAGGAGTGTGAAAGAAGTGGATGGTACTGCTTGAGAATGATTTTTTTTTTAATGTACGATTTTTTTTCAATCATGTTATTTTTCGTAGCCAGACTCCGCCTCTCAAATACTCTCAAATACTCATTTAAAAACAGAATAAATTCACTGAATCATAAGCCCTATTATACCTATTCCTATACCTGTGTTTAGAATAAATTTCCACTATTTCCTCATGTACATCCTCCCTCTGTCTAACTACCCTTAGTCTTCCCTATGACTCACTTATATCTCAACAGTGTATCTGTGTCTGTCCTGTATCATGTACGTCATGGTAATGTCCCTCCTGGCTTTCCACTTCTGAAGTGTTGTAAGGTATATTTTCAAAATATTTTCCATGCACAGCTCCTCTTAGCTGTGGGAATAATCTCGTAACGAATATTGACATAGAATATATACACCTTGAGGTGCCTCTCAGTGTAGTTACGCTCAGAGTTTATTCCCTACTTTAGGGATAAAAGTAATCTTAGCAGTGGTGAGCAGGTGACATGCGCCCTTAATGACCCTCGTGTAGCAGAGTGCTTTAAACCCTATTACCAGCTAACCAACGAATCTCTGGTTATGTTTGTTCAGGCGAGCGAAGTTCTGTGCTGGATCTGCATACTCTTCCATAGCGCTAGCATACACAAGGCCCTGAGATATATGTTGTTCTTAAGGTCGATAAAAGCACAAACACCGTTGTGGTTAATGAGATGATGGTTAACTTTGTTAACATGACTGGTGTTCTGATCGCACCTTCATAATTTTTCTTGTCTGAAATTTGTAACGTTAGCTCTTGAAGTTCGTACTCCGTGTTTAGTCTTCTTTCTCCCTTTTTATAATTATCATTGCCTTGTACGTGCAGGCGTTGATATCTTAAAGTCGCCATTCTAACTAGTTATGTAATTTCTATTGGTCTTCTTGTGTGTGTATGTTTGTGTGTGTGTGTGTTTGTGTATGTGTGTGTGTGTGTGTGTGTGTGTGTGTGTGTACTCACCTATTTGTACTCACCTATTTGTGGTTGCAGGGGTCGAGTCCTAGCTCCTGGCCCCGCCTCTTCACCGGTTGCTACTAGACCCTCTCTCTCCCCGCTCCATGAGCTTTATCAAACCTCGTCTTAAAACTGTGTATGGTTCCTGCCTCCACTACGTCATTTTCTAGGCTATTCCACTGCCTTACAACTCTATGACTGAAGAAATACTTCCTACTATCTCTCTGACTCATTTGTGTCTTCAACTTCCAATTGTGGCCTCTTGTTTCTGTGTCCCCTCCCTGGAACATCCTGTCCTTGTCCACCTTGTCTATTCCACGCAGTATTTTATATGTCGTTATCATGTCTCCCCTGACCCTCCTGTCCTCCAGTGTCGTCAGGCCGATTTCCCTTAATCTTTCTTCATAGGACATTCCCCTTAGCTCTGGAACTAACCTTGTTGCAAACCTTTGTACTTTCTCTAGTTTCTTGACGTGCTTTATCAAGTGCGGGTTCCAAACAGGTGCTGCATACTCCAGTATGGGCCTGACATACACGGTGTACAGTGTCTTGAATGATTCCTTACTAAGGTGTCGGAATGCTGTTCTCAGGTTTGCCAGGCGCCCATATGCTGCAGCAGTTATCTGATTGATGTGTGCTTCCGGAGACATGCTCGGTGTTATACTCACCCCAAGATCTTTCTCCTTGAGTGAGGTTTGCAGTCTTTGGCCACCTAGCCTATACTCTGTCTGTGGTCTTCTGTGCCCTTCCCCTATCTTCATGACTTTGCATTTGGCAGGATTAAATTCGAGAAGCCATTTGCTGGACCAGGTGTCCAGTCTGTCCAGGTCTCTTTGAAGTCCTGCCTGGTCCTCATCAGATTTAATTCTCCTCATTAACTTCACATCATCTGCAAACAGGGACACTTCTGAGTCTAACCCTTCCGTCATGTCGTTCACATATACCAAAAATAGCACTGGTCCTAGGACCGACCCCTGTGGGACCCCGCTCGTCACAGGTGCCCACTGTGATACATCATTACGTACGTGTGTGTGTGTGTGTGTGTGTGTGTGTGTGTGTGTGTGTGTGTGTATGTGTGTATGTGTGTGTCACTTCACACACTAATTAAACCTCTCCCTTCACTTCACAACCTCGCTAACACTCTTTCCCACATCCCTTCCACTGTCTTCTCTTCTCTAGCTCCTATTTCTTCCTCTTTCCTCTCCTCCCCTGCCTCCCATACATCTTCCCCTCCCCCCTCGCTTCACTACCAATAGACGTGTTATCACTGTTGCAGTGAGAGGTATCAACACTCTTCCTATTATTATTCCCTCCCTTGAGTCAACAGTAGAAACACTAAGAAGGATAGAGGGAGGATAGGGAGGGAAAGGAGGAGCGGAAGATCGATTAAGGGAGAGATTAGGGGAGAGAAGCATGGATAATGAAGGGAGCTTGGATGAGGGAGGGGATAAATAGAGGGAAGGATAGAGGAAGAGATGAATGGATAGATGGAAGGAGAGAGGAAATTAAGAAGGAAAGTAGAGAGGGAGGGAGCGAGAATAAGAGTGACTGAGAACTAGCATAAAGAGAGAAGGAAGCAGAGAGGAAGAGAAAGGGGAAGAAGGGAAGGAAAAGAGAGATAAAGATACGGCGAGGAATGATATGGAGGAAGAGAAACATAAAAGAATAAAGGGAAGTAAATATGAAAACAGGAAGACAGGAAAAAACTGTATGTAGCAGAGGAGATACAAGAAAATGGAGAATAATGCATTCTAAAGAAAACAAGGAAAACTGAAAAGTTAATTAAAAAAAAGATGAGAGTAAAAAAAGACGGAGATGAAAGATGATCGACGGAAAGAAGTAGAGAAAGTATGAATGAAATGAAATTAATGACAGTAAGAAGTGGATGAAGAAAATAGAAAAGCAGAATGAGGAGAATAAAGATGAGTGAAAATGTGAAGGAAAAGAAGATGGTGAAAAATGAAGAAGAAGGAGAAGGAGGAGGAGGAGGAGGAGGAAGAGAATATCAAGAGTTAGTGAGAGGAGAGAGAGAGAGAGAGAGAGAGGAGAGAGAAGAGAGAGAGAGAGAGAGAGAGAGAGAGAGAGAGAGAGAGAGAGAGAGAGAGAGACAGAGAGAGAGAGAGAGAGAGAGAGAGAGAAAGAGAGATAGAGAGAAAAGAGAGAGAGAGAGAGAGAGAGAGAGAGAGAGAGAGAGAGAGAGAGAAGAGAGAGAGAGAGAGAGAGAGAGAGAGAGAGAGAGAGAGAGAGAGAGAGAGAGAGAGAGAAGATAGTGGTGTTGGGAGGATTTACTACCAACATTATTACTCCTAATACTGAACATTATCGAGTGTGTCTATGTTCGTAGTGTTGGCAGGGTACGTGTGTGTAGGGAAGTGTTGGCAGGGTACGTGTGTGCAGGGGAGTGTTGGCAGGGTACGTGTGTGCAGGGGAGTGTTGGCAGGGTACGTGTGTGCAGGGGAGTGTTGGTAGGGTACGTGTGTGCAGGGGAGTGTTGGCAGGGTACGTGTGTGTAGGGAGTGTTGGCAGGGTACGTGTGTGTAGGGAAGTGTTGGCAGGGTACGTGTGTGCAGGGGAGTGTTGGTAGGGTACGTGTGTGCAGGGGAGTGTTGGCAGGGTACGTGTGTGTAGGGGAGTGTTGGCAGGGTACGTGTGTGTAGGGAAGTGTTGGTAGGGTACGTGTGTGCAGGGGAGTGTTGGCAGGGTACGTGTGTGTAGGGGAGTGTTGGCAGGGTACGTGTGTGTAGGGAAGTGTTGGCAGGGTACGTGTGTGCAGGGAGTGTTGGTAGGGTACGTGTGTGTTGGGAAGTGTTGGCAGGGTACGTGTGTGTAGGGAAGTGTTGGCAGGGTACGTGTGTGCAGGGGAGTGTTGGTAGGGTACGTGTGTGCAGGGGAGTGTTGGCAGGGTACGTGTGTGTAGGGGAGTGTTGGCAGGGTACGTGTGTGTAGGGAAGTGTTGGCAGGGTACGTGTGTGCAGGGGAGTGTTGGTAGGGTACGTGTGTGCAGGGGAGGTTGGCAGGGTACGTGTGTGTGTAGGGGAGTGTTGGCAGGGTACGTGTGTGTAGGGGAGTGTTGGCAGGGTACGTGTGTGCAGGGGAGTGTTGGTAGGGTACGTGTGTGTTGGGAAGTGTTGGCAGGTACGTGTGTGTAGGGAAGTGTTGGCAGGGTACGTGTGTGCAGGGGAGTGTTGGTAGGGTACGTGTGTGCAGGGGAGTGTTGGCAGGGTACGTGTGTGTAGGGGAGTGTTGGCAGGGTACGTGTGTGTAGGGAAGTGTTGGCAGGGTACGTGTGTGCAGGGGAGTGTTGGTAGGGTACGTGTGTGCAGGGAGTGTTGGCAGGGTACGTGTGTGTAGGGGAGTGTTGGCAGGGTACGTGTGTGTAGGGGAGTGTTGGCAGGGTACGTGTGTGTAGGGGAGTGTTGGCAGGGTACGTGTGTGTAGGGGAGTGTTGGCAGGGTACGTATGTGTAGGGGAGTGTTGGCAGGGTACGTGTGTGTAGGGAAGTGTTGGCAGGGTACGTATGTGTAGGGGAGTGTTGGCAGGGTACGTATGTGTAGGGGAGTGTTGGCAGGGTACGTATGTGTAGGGGAGTACTGGCAGGGTACGTATGTGTAGGGGAGTGTTGGCAGGGTACGTATGTGTAGGGGAGTGTTGGCAGGGTACGTGTGTGTAGGGAAGTGTTGGCAGGGTACGTATGTGTAGGGGAGTGTTGGCAGGGTACGTGTGTGTAGGGGAGTACTGGCAGGGTACGTATGTGTAGGGGAGTGTTGGCAGGGTACGTGTGTGTAGGGGAGTACTGGCAGGGTACGTATGTGTAGGGGAGTGTTGGCAGGGTACGTATGTGTAGGGGAGTACTGGCAGGGTACGTATGTGTAGGGGAGTGTTGGCAGGGTACGTATGTGTAGGGGAGTGTTGGCAGGGTACGTGTGTGTAGGGGAGTACTGGCAGGGTACGTATGTGTTAGGGGAGTGTTGGCAGGGTACATGTGTGTAGGGAAGTGTTGGCAGGGTACGTATGTGTAGGAGGGTGTTGGCAGGGTACGTGTGTGTAGGGAAGTGCTGGCAGGGTACGTATGCGTAGGGGAGTACTGGCAGGGTACGTATGTATAGGGGAGTGTTGGCAGGGTACGTGTGTGTAGGGAAGTGTTGGCAGGGTACGTATGTGTAGGGGAGTACTGGCAGGGTACGTATGTGTAGGGGAGTGTTGGCAGGGTACGTGTGTGTAGGGAAGTGTTGGCAGGGTACGTATGTGTAGGGGAGTGTTGGCAGGGTACGTGTGTGTAGGGGAAAGTTGGCAGGGTACGTGTGTGTAGGGAAGTGTTGGCAGGGTACGTATGTGTAGGGGAGTGTTGGCAGGTACGTTGTGTAGGGGAGTGTTGGCAGGGTACGTGTGTGTAGGGGAGTGTTGGCAGGGTACGTATGTGTAGGGGAGTGTTGGCAGGGTACGTTGTGTAGGGAGTTTGGCAGGGTACGTATGTGTAGGGAGTGTTGGCAGGGTACGTGTGTGTAGGGGAGTGTTGGCAGGGTACGTATGTGTAGGGGAGTGTTGGCAGGGTACGTGTGTGTAGGGGAGTGTTGGCAGGGTACGTTGTGTATGGAGTGTTGGCAGGGTACGTTGTGTAGGGGATGTTGGCAGGGTACGTTGTGTAGGGAGTGTTGCAGGGTCGTGTGTGTAGGGGAGTGTTGGCAGGGTACGTTGTGTAGGGGAGTGTTGGCAGGGTACGTTGTGTAGGGGAGTGTTGGCAGGGTACGTATGTGTAGGGGAGAGTGTTGGCAGGGTAGTGTGTGAGGGAGTGTTGGCAGGGTCGTATGTGTAGGGGATGTTGGCAGTACTGTGTGTAGGGGGAGTGTTGGCAGGTAGTATGTGTAGGAGTGTTGCAGGTACGTTGTGTAGGGGAGTGTTGGCAGGGTACGTATGTGTAGGAGTGTTGGCAGGGTACTGTGTGTAGGGGATTTGGCAGGGTACGTTGTGTAGGAAGTGTTGCAGGTACGTTGTGTAGGACGTGTTTGGCAGGGTACGTTGTGTAGGGGTGTTGCAGGTTACGTGTGTTAGGTAGTGTTGCTCCGTTTTTAGGAGTGTCACGGTACTCGTGTAGGGGAGGTGTGCAGGGTACGTATGTGTACGGGGAAGTTGCAGGGTACGTTATTGTAGGGGAGTGTTGGACAGGGTACGTATGTGTTTCAGGTACGTGTGTGTAGGATGTTGGCAGGTACTAATTGTAGGGAGTGTTGGCAGTTACGTGTGTGTACTGAAGTGTTCAGTACTATGTTAAGGATTGTTGGCAGGGTACTATGTGTAGGAGTGTGGCAGGTAAATATTTGTAGGTGAGATTACCTGGCAGTGTACTGTGTCGCTAGCGAATGTTGGCAGGTTGGCAGGTTGCAGGGTTGACTGGGTTGGCAGGGTTGGCAGGGTGAATGTGTTTACTTCCTTTGTGGACTCTTCAATTGATTATAAAAGTTTAATAAAATCTATAAGAATGTTAAATTTTAGTTGGAACCTGAAATTTACTGAAAAATTCTTGATAAACTTTAGAAAAATTGAAAATATTTTGAAATTCTGCTATATACCTTTCCCTGCTCTCTTACTCTCTCTCTCTCCTCTCTCTCACTCCTCTCTCTCTCTCTCTCACTCTCTCTCTCTCTCTCTCTCTCTCGTCTTCCTCTCTCTCTCTCTCTCTCTCACTCTCTCTTACTCATCTCCTACTCTCTATCCTTATCAATTACCCCCTCATATCCCTCTTCACTTTCCACCTCTTAGTCCCCTTTTTTACTATCCCTATCTCTCTTCCCTCTCTCCTCTCCCTATCCCCTATCCGGCGTCCCCTCACCGTCTCCCCTCGAGATATTAATGATGATGCCATTGAGGGACTGACAAGGTCGTTTGTTAAGGTTATTGTGTGTTACCTCAGCCTAGAGATGTGGGAGATAAAAATGAGTTGTCAGGCCTTGAATCTATCACTGAGGCTGTGTGACTATGTACACACACACACACACACACACAATTGTCAGGAAGTGGAATAATCTGGAGAGTGAAGTAGTGGAGGCAGGATCCATACATAGATTTAAGAACAGGTACAATAAAGCTCTCGGAGCAGGCAGAGAGTGGACCTACTAGCGACTAGCGAAGAGGCGGGGCAAGGAGCTGTGACTCGGCTTTTGCAGCCACGTATAGGTGAGTACACACACACACACACACACACACACACACACACACACACACACACACACACACACACACACACACACACACACACACACACACACACAAACACACACACACATACACACACACACAGAACATAGCTGCCAGTGGTACGTCGCACACAAGCACGCATTCATACACCAATGGTAACTGACAAGGATGCAATGTTGACCCGGAGACACAATCTATAAAATAATTACTAACAAGGTACAATGTGAATATAACTCACAATACCGAGGCCAGAACAATTCACAACTAATCCACAATACAGTAGCTGAGACAATTCACAATTAACCAGCTTAATCAAAAATAACCCATAGTTTCGAGGTGAAACTCCAGACGACGTTTCGGCCAGTCAGGACCTTTATAAAGTGCGAGTGGTCTACGACCACTATCAAGTGGGAATGGTTCTTGACACTTATCAAGTGCGAGTGGTCTACGACCATTATCAAGTGGGAATGGTTCTTGACACTTATCAAGTGCGAGTGGTCTAGGACCTTTATTAAGCATGACAGTGTACACACATTCATTATTTATTGTTAAAGGAGCGACCATACAGGATGCCTGGATAATAAACGACGTGGAAAGGAGAGAGAGAGAGAGAGAGAGAGAGAGAGAGGAGAGAGAGAGAGAGAGAGAGAGAGAGAGAGGAGAGAGAGAGAGAGAGAGAGAGAAATGAGATAAAGCAGGGAAGCGGCAAGGGCTGGGACACATCAGGTAGATAGGAGGAATGACGAAATGTAAAATGATTGGGATTTTTTTTTATTAATTTTGTGAATGTATGCTTTTAATTTATGTTTATGAATAATGATGAGTGAGCGAATTAAGCGAATAAAGCGAATTAAGCGAATAAAGGAGTGTGTAAACGAGTGTATAAAAGAATGAGTAAATATGTAAGGAAGCAAGAGAGTGAATGAGCTGAATAAACACAATCACCCACCAGTACCTCACGTCTCACTCACCTCGTTCTCTCAACAACCTAATGAACGATAACTACCCAGTTATCGTGCTGACAACCCCTGTATCAGAGGGGAAATCAACGCACATGTCAAGGTGAAAAAGATACAGTCAGCATTATATCCACGTAAAAGTCACAGATGTTGAGGACAATGCTTAGGAAGAATGTTTAACGAGGCAGCATTGAACCATCTGGGGAAAACATTGAGGTGTGAATCCCCACTTCAGGTAATATTCATGGGACAAGAACCTTTTATGGTGGACAGGGCCACCTGCAGTGTTGTGTGTTTCCTGAAGCCTGGAGTGTGGCTTGTGGCCAGGGTGTGGCTTGTGGCCAGAGACCTGGACATCATGGTGTCCTGATTTTCATATGTGTGTGTGTGTGTGTGTGTACTTACCTAGTTGTGGTTGCAGGGGTCGAGTCATAGCTCTTGGCCCCGCCTCTTCACTGGCCGCTACTGGGTCACTTTCCCTGCACCATGAGCTTTATCATACATCTACTTAAAGCTATGAATGGATCCTGCATCCACTACATCACTTCCCAAACTGTTCCACTTCCTGACTACTCTGTGACTGAAGAAATACTTCGTAACATCCCTGTGATTCATCTGTGTCTTCAACTTCCAACTGCGTCCCCTTGTTGCTGTGTCCCCTCTCTGGAACATTCTATCTCTGTCCACCTTGTCAATTCCTCTCAGTATTTTATATGTCGTTATCATGTCTCCCCTATCTCTCCTGTCCTCCAGTGTCGTCAGGTCGATTTCCCTTAGCCTCTCCTCATATTACATGCCCCTTAGCTCTAGGACTAATCTTGTTGCAAACCTTTGCACTTTCTCTAGTTTCTTTACGTGTTTGGATAGGTGTGGGTTCCAAACTATTGTGTGTGTGTGTGTGTGTGTGTGTGTGTGTGTGTGTGTGTGTGTGTCTGTGTGTGTGTGTGTCTGTGTGTGTGTCTCTGTCTGTGTGTCTGTGTGTATTTACAATAATAATAATAATAGAACACATTGAGTGGTCTTCAAACTGAGAAGTAATCCTCTTGGAGTTTAAAAAGTTATCGCTCAAAATTTTTAAATTACAATAATAACATTGGCGAGGAATGTGGATAAAATATATGCTCTCTAGGGTCTACAAGACCTCAAACATTTCTTGAAAACTATGAGCAAAAGAAAATTGTAATATCATCATTATTGGAGTTTAAATGACCATAATTTTGATATTTTCTGACTTTATTGTCAGGTCTTCCGCTCAGCACGCAGACCGATGTAAATTTTCATTGAATATGGCTTTCGTAAAAGCATTTTAGTTATAATATTTCTCTTATTGATATATACTCTAGCTTGTTCTTGTTGTTCTTCTGTTCTTGTTGCTGTTGTTGTTGCTACTGTTGTATATTGAATTATCCTCATAATCAAGCAGTCACTGTTTTCATTTATCTATTCGCAGTAAAAAATAAACCAGACGAAATGTGTTGAGTTTTCTTTTATTAATATATTACTTTTCGTTTTAACAGTTTTATCAGATCAACTGACAAGATAAAACCTTCATAAATGTAGTGACAATATATATAATATTTATACCGTACTTGCCAGTAAGTGTTGGTCAGCGGTCGTAAATCCAGATGTATTTATAATTTTAGTTATACTATGCGTGAAGTGATCAAGATCTCAGGAGCGAAACGTTGTTCAATAAATATGTCCTGGTGTTTGCTTACGTGTTTTTCTAAAGCAACTTATCGGTATTTATTACCAAAGTTTATACCATATTATGCGTGCAAATTACAGACTTAATTTTATGTTGACTAGAAACACATTAATTGTTATAGGCTTCAATCAGACTCTCGAAGTAAGAGTTAAGGAGCAGCGAGCTCTTAAAAGGCATTAAGTGGAATGCATTCGGGTAATGCTTTGAAGAATAATTGATGGCACGCGAGAAATCACGCTGGGTATGGAAAACGATAGGCGCAAATGAAGTATAATGAGAGCCTTTACTGACAGTGTTTCGTCCACACAATGCGCTCTATCAAATTAGAAATCAGATCGGCTTGTGTCCTGATAAAGCCAATTGTGTGAGCGAAACGTTGTCAGTAAAGAATCGCATTATTCTGTATCTGTGCCTCTTTTTATCATCAATTTCTCCCCATCACTCTGGATATGCTGGCCACTACACGCAACGAATATGTGTAATGGACCACTAGAAGTGTACATGTTCAGGTTACATATATTAAACAACTGTAAAGCTGTATAAATATAGCTTTAGACCGGTTGTCAAATGCAGAAAAACTGGATTTTCTTGTCTGTTGACATGTCAAAGATCATTGATATCGCAAAAGGACTTTGTGGACACACTCTAAATTAAGAAATTCTTAGCTAATACAGAAGAGGACGTTTGTTATTTTTTGAGTACATTGTTTCAAATATATTATTTTTATATCCTTATGATTGTTCAGAATGGTTTATTTATTCTCTTTTTCCCTGTCTTCCTTCCTTCTCCTCCCATTCTGTCTATCTCCTCTCTCTCTCTCTCTCTCTCTCTCTCTCTCTCTCTCTCTCTTACACTTCATAGTTTCTACAGGAGTTAGGCTAAGTGTTTCTCCTTGTATGTTACAAGGGGGTGATGGTGTGTGGGGTGGGAGTAGTGGGTGGAGAGAGTGTGTGACGTGTGGGTGGGAGGGGGCACCACGGGTGGGTTGGGAGGTTCTGGGAGAGAAAATAATCCCCAAAAAGTGCAAGTAAGAAAGCCAGAAAATAGAATAACAACTCACATACTTGAACGATAATAATGGTGATGCAGGAAGCTGCCTGCAGTGAGAAATGCTTCTGTATTCTCTCTCTCTCTCTCTCTCTCTCTCTCTCTCTTTCTCATACTGGTCGCTGCTCAATTCGAGAAATGTATCCCCGTGTTCCATAAGCCCTGCCCCTTCTACATCAATGCTTCCTAAAGCTACATAGTGCTGAATAAGCTTCTGATACCGTTAAATATCGGCGTTGAAGATATGAAGTCAGTCAGAAGAGGCTTTCTCAAGCTATCACAGGGAAATCAGAAATGTGAATGGTTCGTAATAAAGTGTCCAGAGGCGCCTGCAAGTGCCAAATAGTTCCATGAACGTTCCTCTAACTTAAGTAGTTTAGAAAGTTTAAAAACTAGAAAAAAAACTCAATTCATAAACTCAAAATCTCAATAATTCACAATCTTAAAAACACGATAATTCATGATTTAAAAAAAAAGTAATAATTGATAATCTCAAAACCTCAGTAATTCATCGTCTCAAAATCTCAAAAACTCAAAAATTTAAGAACTCATCAACGTAAAAACTCAAAAATCAGTTAGATCCTCTAAAGAAAATCCTCAATAAAAATTATGGAGGAAATAAAAGAAACATTGTCATGCTTGCCGAATGACGTCACTACCACTTGAAAAAACCAAAAACTTGCTACATAAATTTGCATATATTATCTCTGTGGAGCCTTGAAGGACGAGACGTGTGTTCACAGGAAGCTTTATTGCCAGAGATTGTTCTTATTGTTCTTTATTGCTCTTTCCACCATTATTAAGGACACAGCTACGTCCAGTACATTATTATTTTGTGAGGGATTAATTTGAGCTTCATGGTGCTAGTATCAGTAGTAGTTTAGACAGTACTGATACTAGCACCACAACAACCACCAGTACTACCACCACCACCACTGCTAACACCACTGCCACCACTACCACTACCACTACCATCACTACCATCACTACCATCGTCACTACTACTACTATCACATAATTATATACAAGAGAGGTGTGTATCTAATTTCTTATGCTCTAAAATATGTATATATCCCTCCTCTCTCTCTCTCTCTCTCTCTCTCTCTCTCTCTCTCTCTCTCTCTCTCTCTCTCTCTCTCTCTCTCTCCTTTTTTTTTACACAGGGTTTGACTCCGTCTCTCTCTCTCTCTTTACATATTAATGTTTCCCAGTGTACATGCATCGAGAGGTGTATGTGTCTTAGTTAAAATAATCAAAGGAGAGTATTTTTTTTCTGGAATGAAAGCTATCCACGAAGCACATTTACAATAATCAGCAATATCACTGTTGTGCGTCCATATAAAATATTTACAACTATGAATAAACGCAGCTTGTCAACTGGATCACACAACTCAACCCAACATTTCTCACAGAGTAAAGCAACTCTGATAGCTTATTACAATAAAGAAAATGGTTTCCAGGTGACTCGGATAACTGAACAGATTCTGTTTCCCTAAAATAAATATAAGGAAACCTCTGGAGAAAACACAAACTAACGGCCGAAGGAAATATCAAATATATACTATTTTTTTGATGAAAATTTCTAACTTCCTACGATGCTTGAAAATCTCTAAAAAAATAATTCGTTCAAATATTGTGAAATGTCAAGGCTTTTAGTTACATAATAACAGAATTTTGCTCTTTTTTTCACTTAGAATGCAGTTTGGAGAAAACGTTTGACTCAGAGTTCTAATAATTTATGTGTTCCTATTTCTTGATAGACCCTGAATAAGTTAGTGGGATGAGATATTCATTGCGACTGAAGGTGCCCTTTGGCAGTCAGGATTCGGGCTGACGAACATTAATACTGAGGATGATGCACGGATTCCAGAATCATTTGTCACTCACATATCAATGGTCCACTTGGAGGTCTCCTTCCATATTTCCCTCGAAATATGGAAGGCAGTTACTCTAAAATATAGCGAAAAACGCTGAAATATATATTAAGTCATCTCGTGGACTGTCGTCATTTTCAGTCTAAAAGGTTGGTCTTTATTGTCTATAGACACCTGGAACACAAACACAAAATACTGTAATAAATTTTCTGAGTGTTTCTATCATAAGCTAAAAAGCTGGGTTGCATTACATTCCCATTTACTGGAAGTATTTATTGAAAGCTCTGAAGGTTTTATATGGACACGCTTCACAAACAGATCGTGGCGTGTATCTCTCACTATATAAACACTGAGAGGTGTGCATATTTTAGTGTATATACACCGAGAGATGTGTATCTCTCAATTTGTGTATTCCTAGTTTATTTCATCCCTGTTCAGCGGATATAAGTACAGCATTCTTCAATGTCAGTGTTCAATTCTGGTTACTTGCAGCCTTTATGACCCACGTACAGACGATAGGGTTTATACCTAACTACTAACAATAACAACAATTCTTTATAACATATTGCACAACGTGACACTTTGCAGTTAGAAAAGTGAGGGCAGAGGATCAGATGAATGAACTGTCAGACTTGTAATATGAACAATCTTGTGTACAGCTCAAAATATTCTCTTTTTTGCATATTTAAATTTACAGGCTAAGAGATGTTATCTTACTCTTATTTCAAAGACTAGGCCCATCTAATGATTACTAACACCCTCTGGGATACCATCCCACAACAATCGACTAACACCCAGGTACCTACTTACTGTTGGGTGAACAGGGCAATAGGTATAAGGAAACATGCTCAACGTTTCCAACCGCGCTGGAGATAGAACCACGGACATCCCAGTGTGTGAGCTGAGGGTAATACTAACTGAGCCACGAGCCACGTATGACATAAGCACATGTTTGGTTGCTTATTCAACTTGCTCCACAAGCCCATTACTATCGTTATCCAGCTCCGCAATGTCTGAGTTGTCTGATTTCTTTGACTTGCTTGGGTTATTAATTTTTGCGAATGACATATGAGAGGGAATTTTTTGGAAGATAATTTATGTTACTTGTTCCACGTATTTTTTGAGAGAGTGAAGCTAATTATCACATATTCTCTTTCTGTGTTTTTTCTCCACTTTTCCCATCTTGTATAGTCTTTTCTTATTTGTGTACTCCCATTTATAATCTCCCCTTTCCTTTATCTTTGGTCTTCATTGCACTTATTCCTATCTACCCTTCCTAATCCTTCCTATTCATATTCTCTCCTCTCTCTCTTTGAAAACACACACACACACACACACACACACAGACACACACCACACACACACACCACACACACACACACACACACACACACCCACACACACCACACACACACACACCACAACACACACACAACACACACACACACACACACACAACACACACACAACACACACACACAAACACACACACACACACACACACACACAACACACACACACACACACACACCACAAACACACACACTCACACACACACACACACACACACACACACACACACACACACACACACACACACACACACACACACACACACACACACACACACACATCAGGTAACACCAATAATGTGAATACTTCCGAGAACCAGCGGATTATCATGTGTATGAAAAGACTTTGCTTATTGCACAACATTACTTATTGCGCACCATTATGTTATTACGAGTCTTGGTGTGTTGGTCTATCATCTCAAAATATCTTGCCTGCAAAGTTACGTAATGTGAGATTTGCTGCTTCTTTATTTTTTATGACGAAAGATGTGTCAGTGTTATTGTGTGTCGAGGTTTAATTTTTGGGGGGACACACCAAGATAGCGTGGCACAGTAAAGGAGAAAACACTCACCATTATTCATTCAATATCTGTCTTGCAAGAAGCTTGCAGACATCACAATTCAAATGAGAAGATTTAGTATGTAGAGTTATAAGAGAGAGAGAGAGAGAGAGAGAGAGAGAGAGAGAGAGAGAGAGAGGGAGGGAGGGAGGGAGAGGCAGACAGACAGACAGACAGATAGACAGACAGACAGACAGACAGAGAAAGACAGAGGCAAAGAGAACCCAGGTCACGTTTTCTGTTATCTGTCATGGAGAGATGTTCTTTGGCTCCAGAGGGGAAATGGAGGTCAAGAGGAGGGGGAGGAGGAGGAGGAAGAGGAAGGATGAGGAGGATAAAAGGGAGGAGGGAAGATGAGGAGGAAGAGGGCGGTTGAAGAGATGGAAAGATAAAAAAAATATGGATAAGTACAAGCAGTTTACAGAATTTATGACCATCCTGGTGAGGAGATGAAAGGAAACATGACTAAGATGAATGGACTTGACCGAAAATAGGGAAGGTAGAAAATGGATGGGCTAGATAAATGAGGCCGAGTTGGAAAATAGGCATGGCTTTAGAAAAAACTGGTTGTGCTAGAAAATTAGGGTAGGTTGGAATAAATAGGGTGGGTTTAGAAAATGGGATGGGTGTAGAGAGTGGGGGTGTTTAGAAAATGGTATGGTTAGAGAAGTGGGGTGGTTTAGTGCAAAGGGATGGGTTAGAGAGTGGGGGTGGTTTAGAAAATGGATAGGTTAGAGAGTGGGGTGGGTTTTTTAGAAAAATGGTAATGGGTAGAGAGTGGGAGGTTTAAAAAAATGAAGTTTAGAGGGTTAACTCTCATTGCTCTATTCACTCAGCAAAGAACCTGGAGACGGTGAGAAGCCAGGTGGATAGTGGTGGGCAGTGGAGAGGTAGTCAAAGAGAAGTGTAGAACCACAACACGGAGAGCATGGGGGCTGGACGGCAACCTCACTCCAGTGAAGAAGATCTAAAACTTTAAAACAACGCCGAATCACTTGTTTAATTCATAACGTTTAGATTTCCAACAATCGTTGGTGGTTGCTGAAGATGGCGTCAGGACTGAGTGGCTGGAAAACCGAGGTCCCTTGTTACTTCACTAATACGAGTACAATTATATTCGGAACGGGGATATTCCGTAATAGAAACTTTATGAATCCAAAATAATTTTTCATCTACTCCGCCCACGATCTGTGGTGACCCATTCTAGATCCAGTAAAGGAAAACCTTGTGAACAACCAGGATCAGCCCCAAGGAACACCCATTATAGCTGACTGTGGGGGGGGGGGGGGTAGGCCAAAGATCTCGATTTCAAGGTTAATCTCAGCTTAAAAGAAAATCTTTCACAAACTGGTAACGCAAGTGGGGGTGGGCGAGGTAGGATTAATTTTCCCCCCAGGCAGGATGACGAGCACGTTGAGGGGCCAAAAGGTGGGCCATAAATTATAAATTATGAAAATGGCGTGGTTTTTGAAGGAGAAATTTAAAAGGGTGGGGAGGGGCCGAGGGGAAGGGTAATAGTGGATCAAAAGGAAAAGAAAGGTTACCGGGGGGGGGGGTACTTTGGAAAAGTTGGAAAAAAGAACTGAAAGACATAGGTGGGCGCGTGTTTGGTTATTTTTTTTACAAAGAGAACCAGTTGAAAGAGAGGGAGAATTGTTTGTTGGTATTAGAAATGTGTCCACGGGTTAGTGGAAAGGGGGGATTGGGGTTTTTGTTATTGTGTTAAGTTTGGATAGGAGGATGTATAATTATATGGGTATAGGGGGATTTGGTTAGTAAGAGGATGGGGGGGGAAGATGTTTAATAGTTGAGTAGAGTGTTAATAAAGTGGAGAGTGAAAGATGTTAATATTTGTAGGGTTGTAGGGGAATGTATAATAGGTGGGGGTTTTTTTTTTGTAAGTATAGAGTAGTAGTGATGTTATGATTTATTTGGTGTTTTTATATTTGTTTTGATTGGTGTGAAGTGTGGGTAGTGGGTGTTGAAAATTGATGGGGGGGTTTTGTTTGTTGTTTTTGGTTGGTTTTGTTTTTTTGTTGTGTTTGGATTGGTGGTTGTTATGGTGTGGGTGTGTGGTGGGGTGGGTTTTTGGTTTGTGTGTTTGGGGGGGTTTTTGGTTGTTTTTTGGTTTTTGTTTTGTGTGGGTTTGTTTTTTTTTGGGGTGGTGGTTTTGTGTGTTGGTGGTGTGTGGGGTGTTTGTTGTTGTGTTGTGTTTGTTTGTTATTTTTTGTTTGTGTTTGTTGTGTGTTTGTTGGTGTTGTTGGTTTTTTTGTTTTGTGGTTTTTTGGGTTTTGGTGTTTTGTTTTTTTTTTGTTTTGTTTTTTTTTGTGTGTTTTTGTGGTTTGTTTTTGTTTGTGTTTGTTGTTGGTGGGGTTTTGGTTTTTTTGTGGTTTTTTTTTTTTTTTTTGTTTGGTTTTTTTGGTTTTTTTTTTTTGTGTGTGGTTTTTGTTTTTTTTGTTTTTTTTTTTTGTTTGTTTTTTTTGGTGGTGTGTGTTTGTTGTTTTGTGTTGTTTGGGGTTAGTTGGTTTTTTGTGGGTGGTTTGGGTTGTTGTGGTTTTTTTGTTTTTTGTGTTGGTTTTTGTGTTTGTTTTTTTGTGTGGGTTTTTGTTTGTTTTTTGTGTTTTTTTTTTTTTTTTGTGTTGTTTATTGTTTTTGATATTTTTTTTTGTTGTATATAAAGAGGAAAAGAAAAATAGAGATAGGAGGAGGAGTAGAGGAGATAAGAGTGGTAAATTGGGTATTTTTTTTATATAGATTATTTTATTTATGAATAGAGGAGTTTTTTCATCATCATCATCATCATCATCATCATCATCATCAACATCCATCATCCATCATAATCATCATCACTCATCTTCTTCTTCTTCGTCTTCTTCTTCCTTTTTTTCTTCCTTCTTCTTCTACTCTTCTTCTTCTTCTATCTCCACCACCACACTCCACCTCCTTCCACCCCACCCCCAACCCACCAACCAACCAACGCCCCACAACCCACCCCCCCCACAAACCACCACCCCCCACCACCAACCACCACCACCACCACACCACCCCCCCCCACCCCCCCCCCCCAAACAACCACCACCCAACCCACCACCACCCCCCCACCACCAACCACCACCCCCCCCCCTCCCCCCCACCACCACCACCCCCCCTTACCCAAACACTACCCCACCTCCACCCACCATCACTACCACCTCCACGTTCTGACATGGCCAAGTGGCTGATCATCACCGTCCACCATTTCCACCACCTGTGACCTACCACCATCACGGGTTCCTCCACCTACCTCCTTCCACCCTCACCGATCCCTCCAGCCACCGGCGGGTCCTCCTCCACCACCATCCTCCCACCACCTACCCTCCACCACCTCCGTCCACCACCCGAGATTATCCTCCACCACCTAGTCCACCACCACCTCCACCACCTCTGTCCCCCCACCACCATCCCTCCCACCAAACCCTCCTCCACCACCACTCCCCCCACCTCCTCCCACCACCCTACCTCCTCCACCACCTCCTCCCCACCAACTCCCATCCACCGAACCGGGGAGTGTCCACCACCTACCTACCCTCACCACCACGCTCGCACCATCCCATCCCTCCACCACCTCCCTCACCACCTCCTCCACCACGGGTTCCCTCACCACCGACTTTATCTCATCACCAACTCCTTCCTCCACCTCTGACTGTCAATGGCTTTTTTCCCAATCAACCTTCACCACCCCTCCCACCACCACCTGTCCCCACACCCCACCGGGGGGGGGGTTCCTCCACTACCCTTCCGCTGGTCCATCCACCACCTCCTCCACCACCTCCTCCCACCACCTCGACCACCCACTACCTCCTCCCACCACCTTCTTCCACCACCAAAGGGGGACCCGTCTCCCACCACCTTCCACCACCTCCATCACCGACCTCCTCCAGCCTACCCCGATGCGGTCCTTCCACCAACCCGTCGCTCAACTTCACCTCCTCCCACCCACCACCCTCCACCAACCCTCCTACCAACCTACCATCCTATCAACCAACCTCCCATTCACCACCCCTTCCCACCACCTACTTCCTTCCACCACCCTCCCATCACCAAACCGCACCTACTTCCACACCTTCCACCACCACCTCCATCACCTTCCACCTCCCCACTGCTGACCGATCATCAACCTACCTTCTCCTCTACCCCTCCCATCACCACCACTCCTCCACCACTCCCCACCACCACCAGTACCTGGTCCCTCTCCACCTCCTCAACCACCTCCACTACCACCTCGTCCACCACCAGCATCCATCACCTAACCGAACCATCCACCAAAGCCTCCCCTCCACCAACCACCTCCACCACCGTTCGCCCAACATATCCCTCCACAACCGTCACCTCCACTACCATCCTTCCACCACCAGCCCTCCACCACCCATAGTCCAACCACCCAACTCCAACCACCCACCCTCCCTCCACCACCTTTGACGCTCCCGTCCACCAAACCTTCCACCACACCAGATCCATCACCATGGCCGTTTTCTCCAAACCTCCCTCCACCAACCTGATCCTCAACCACCTCCTCCACCAACCGATCCTCTTACGCAACCCTCCACCACCACCTTCCATCACCACCTCCATCCACACAACCAAAACCGGTCCACCACCAGACCATAAGCCGACCATCCCCCATTCCAACCTCCCATCACCACCACCTTACTCCTCCAACCACCGTTTTCCAACTAACCACCTCCCGAATCGACCGAACCCCACCTCCCACAACCACCTCTATACCACCTTTCTCCTCCCCTCCATCACCAGACCACCTTTCCTCCACCACGCAATTTCCCCTCCCACCACTTCCCACCAAACCAGTACCGGGGTCCTCCACCACCTCCCACCACCTATCCTCCACCACCCGAATCCACCACCCTACTTCCTCCACCACCGTTTCCACCACCCACCGTCCTCCACCTCCTATCCACCAACCTTCCTCAACGCACCTCCTCACCACCTACCACCACCCATCATCCCCATCACCACCGTTGTAGGGATCCTCTGATTCCTCCTCCACCACCCACCAGATTCCACCGACCCTCCTCCACCAACCCACCCCCTCCACCACCTGCTTGCGAGCGCGGGGAAAGCCACACCACCGAACTCCACCACCACCAGGATCCTCCACCATCCTCCCTCCACCACCCGGTCCCACCACCAACCGGGGGTCCATCCAACCCCCAACCGTCCTCCAAGACCTGCCTCCACCACCTCCTCAATCCACCTCCTCCACCACCCTCCTCCACCACTTCCCCAACCACCACCTCCAATCACCAACCTCCCAATCCACCACCACCTTCCACCACCTTCGCTACCGTGCCACCGCTTCCACCCTCCATCATGCACCCCACCTCCTCCACCCAACCTGTTTTCCACTACCACCGGGTCCATCCACCACACCATCCACCACCACCTCCATAACCACCTTCTCCTCCCACCTTTCCCATCACCACCACCACCTCCACCACCCCTCTCCACCACTTTCCACCACCTACCTCCCTCCCACCAACCTCTACCACCTCCCCACCACCTCCACACCCCCCCCAACTAATCCCTCCACGCATCCCTCCACACACCGATCCTCAACCACCGTTCCTCCACCACCTCCACACCACCAGCCCTAATCCATCCACCAACCGTCCGTCCACCACCTCCTCCATGCACCAACCTCCACCCCGACCTCCCTTCCACCACATTCCTCCACCACCTACCACCAACCAAACCCCTGGCGGGGTCTCTCCACCACCGTATCCTCCACCAACCTTTAATCCTCCACCACTCCCACCACCGAGTAAACCATCCCTCCCCCACCTCCACACCACACCACACACCTCCAGCACCATCCCCCCCCTACCCCATCCCCTGCCACCACGTCCCCACCACCACCCCACCTACCAACCTTTCCACCACCACCATCCCTCCCCACCACCTCCCCCTTCCTACCACTTCCTCTCCACCATCCTCCCTCCACCACCTCCTCCACCTACCCTCCTTCCACCGACTCCCACCCTCACTCACCGAACCATCCATCACCTTAATCCCCGAGCGACGACCTCAACAAACCACCGCTCCCATCACCAATCAGGACCTCCACCAACCTTGACCTCCATTCACCACCCGTCCCCCTCCTCGCACTTCCATCCAAGCCCAGACCACCGGGGTATCCCTCCACCACCTCCAGACCCACCGACTCTCCCATCACCTACCGTACCTTTACCCTCCACCACCTCCCCTCCACCACCTTTCGTCCCCTCCACCACCTACTCCACCACCACCTCCCTCCGACCCACCATCCTCCCACCACCGAGGTTCCTTCCCACCGCACCGGATCTCCACACCCCATTTCCTCCACCCACCTCCACCACCCAACCTTCCATCCGCCACCTTCCATCCACTACCCATCTCCACCACCACCATCCTCCTCCACCTCCCGATCACCACCTACGCAGTCCTCCACCCCCATCTCCACCTACCACATCCTCATCACCACCTCCCCTCCTCCACCTCCATCAACCACCACCGTAGATACCTTCCCTCACCCACGCTCCACCAACCAACCTCCATCACCAACCACCACCTACCACCACACTACTCTACCAACCGAAATGCCCTCACCCGACCGTCCACCACCACCTCCTCCACCACCGTCCCAGACCACCTTCCTCCACCACGCCAGGATTCCACACCATTTCCTCCAACCTCCTCTAACCACCCTCCTCCCACCGAAGTCCTTCCAACTCACCCGCTGCCCCCACTTAGACCGTCCATCACCACCGGACCAACCTCCACCAAGACCGTGGTCCACCCACCAACCACCTCCTTCCACCACCTTATTCCTCCACCACCTTCCACCACCACCTCCTCACCTCCTATCCACCACCTTCCATCCACCACCTATTTCCTACCACCACCGTCCCAACACACCACCTCCATCACCACCCTCCACACCTGACCCTCCTTCCACCACCAAAAAGCCATCCAAAACCTCCCTCCACTACCTCCTCCACCACCATCTCCACCAACCACCCAATTCCCTCCCACCACCTCCTCCACCACCCGTCCACCACCACCGTCCGCCAAGTCAAATTTACCACCGGGTTCCTTCCACCACCTAGTCCGACCACCACCGAGCATCATCTGATGGCAAAGGCTGTTCATCCCCCTCCATGATTGACATGTCTTAAATGCTGCCTCAGTTTAGGCTCGGAGTTTGAATGGTTTCACTGTTTTTTTAACTCTTTTTTTATTTACTTGAGAGAAAAGTCACTTCAACTAGTTTGAAGAGAAGGTTGAAGAAAAAAAGCGGGAGGAGCTGAGGAAATTCTAATAAACAGAGGGAAATGGCAGAGCCAGGATTGAATAATAAGGAGCGAGTGGAAGGAGGTGGTTGGTGGTGGGGGAATGGGGGAGATGATTTGTGGTGGGTGGTTGGGGGAGGAGGTTGTGGTGGTTGGTGGTGGGGAGCTAGTTGGTGGTGTGGGGGTAGGAGGTGTGGTTGTGGTGGTGGTGGGGAGGTGGTTTGTGGGTGGGGGTGGAAGATTGTTGTTGTGGTGGGGGTGAGGGGAGGTTGTTGGTGGTTGGGGGTAGGGGAAGGTGGTTGTGGTGGGGTGGTGGGGGAGTTAGTTGTGGTGGGGGTGGAGGAGAGTTGTGGTTTGTGGTTGGGGTGGAGGTGGATTGTGTGGGAGGTTGGGGGAGGTGTTTTGTGTGTGTGTGGTGTGGGGAGGTAGTTGTTGTGGGGGGTTGAAGGAGGTGGTTGTGGTGGGGTGGGGGGAGGTGGTTGTGTGGGGATAGGGGAGGTGGGTTTGTGGTGGGGGTGGGGGAGGTGGTTCGGTGTGGTGGGGGAGGTGGTGTGGTGGTGGTGGGGGAGGTTGTTTGCGGTGGTTGGGGGGGAAGGTGGTGTTGGTGGGGTGGGGATGTTGGTTTTGGGTTGGGGGTGGGGGAGGTTGGTTTGAGGTGGGGTGGGTGGAGGTTGGTTGTGGTGGGGGTTGAGGGTTCTAGTGGGGGACTGGTGGGGAGCGGAGAGTTGTTAGTTCAAGGAGGGATTGTGAAAAGGAAGGTATGATTTGTACTATATATGGTTTTGTAATAGTGGAAGTTTTTTGTGGTTTGAGAGGGGTGGTGATTGAAGGAGGGAAGGTTGTGGAGGGAAAGGAGGGAGGGTTTGGGAGGTAGGTAAGGGTGTGTGGGGGGGAGGGGAGGGATGGAGAGGGAAGAAGAGAGAGATGAGGGAGGGAGGAGTGTTGGGGGGAGAAGGGGAGGGGTGTGAAAGAGGAAGGAGAGGGACGGAGGAATGTGAAGGGACTGCCGGAAGGAGGGGTCTGGGAAGGGTAGGGCGGGAGGGGGGGGTGGAGGGAGGAGGGAGGGGGTGTGGAGGGAGGGAGGGGAGGGGGTGTGGGAGGGAGGGAGGGGGTGTGGAGGGAGGGAAGGGGAGGGGGTGTGGAGGGAGGGAGGTGGTGGGAGGGAGGGAGGGGGTGTGGAAGGGAGGGGGTGTGGAGGGAGGGAGGGAAATGGGGGTGTTGAGGGGGTGTGAAGGGGGTGTGGAGGGGTGTGAAAGGAGGGAGGGAGGTGTGTGGAGGGGGTGTGGGGGGGGGGGGGAGGAGGGAGGGAGGGTGGTGGGGAAGGGGGTGTGGAAGGAGGGTAGGAAAAGGGGGTGTGGAGGGAGGGGAGGGAGGGAGTGGAGGGTGTGGTTGGGAGGGAGGGGTAGGGGGGGTGGGAGGGGGGTGTGGAAAGGAGGGAGGGTGGGGGGGGGGGGGGGGGGGGGGTGGTGGGTGTGGAAGGAAGGGGAGGGAAGGGGGTGTAACCAACGACCCAGCAGATCCTGGCCAAGGACACCAGATGAGAACACTTGGGTTAGTATTGTTAATGTTTTTCGGGTCTTAGGACCGTGAGAGGAAGAGGGAAGGAATGGAGTTGGGAGTGAGGAGTATGGACAGAGAGTGAAGGGGGAGGGGAGGGGAAGGAAAGGGAAGAGGGAGGTTGAGAAAGGAGTCATTTATTCCTCTCCCTCCTCTCCTCTCCTTTATTAATCCCCGTCTCTTTCTCCCCCAGCGCTGCTCCATTTGCATAATCTCCCTTTCTTTGCTTCATTTTCCCTGTATCCTCTTCTGCTCTGTCCACTGTCTGTCTGTCTCTGTCTCTCATCCCATTTTCTATCTTCGTCCTCTTCCTCACATTTCTTCTGTAGATATATATATATATATATATATATATATATAAATATATATATAAATATATATTTCGTGCCCGAAATAGGCAGAACTTGCGATCTTTGGCTTAAATAGCAACGCATCATTCTTGGCCATAAATAGACAAGTAAAAATTGTGTATGCAATAATTTCGGACCAAAACCATTCTGACCCTAACGAAAAAAAATATATTTCACTGGGTTGTTTTAGTATTAAATTATATGTAAAAAAGCAAATTCAAAAATATATCTTTAGTTGGGTTAGCTAAAATAAATTGTTCTTGTTATTATAAGGTTAGGTAAGTTTTTCTAAGATTCTTTTTATTGTGGTCAAAATTAAAAAAAAGTTTTCCATTAACATTAATGAAAAAAATATATCTTTAAACGTATAAGAAAAAATTTCAGAAGGACTTACATTTTTAAAATGAAGTTATTGCTAATTACCGCAGATTTAAACATATTCGTGCACGTACATAATATATATATATATATATATATATATATATATATATATAGGTATATACAGACATGTAACATATATATATATATATATAATATATATGATATATTTTGTTTGTGTGTGTGGTTGTGGGTGTGTGTGGTGTGTGTGTGTGTGTGTGTGTGTGTGTGTGTGTGTGTGTGTGTGTGTGTGTGTGTGTGGGTGTGTGTTTTGTGTGTGTGTGTGTGTGTTTGTTTTTTTTTTTCCTATTTTGTTTACGCATTAATTCTCACCACTAGGTTTCCGCAACCGTGTCTTTTCTCCTTCAACTTTCTCGTAACTTTCTCTCGAACCTTTCTCCATAACTTTCTCCTCAACTTTGGTTCTCGGTCAACTCTCTCGCTCGCTCCCCTCCTTCCTGCCTTCCAAATATCGGGGTTGAAATAATGAAGGTCCCTGTTATCCGCTCATATCGCATTTGGGAAGTAAAACAAGCGTGAAGGTGAATAAGAAAGGGAGGGATGGGGGAAATGAATGGAAGAATGGGTGAGGACGAAGAAGGAGAAAGGATCAAAGAGAAGAGCTGTGAGAATGAGGGGAGAAATCGTAAGAAAGAGAACGAGAAGAACTTTGAAAATAAGTAACTGAAGAAGAAGTAGTGAAGAGAGAAAAAAAAACAGAGGTACATGGAGGATAACCAGAGAAGAGAGAAAAATTAAAGAAAGAGGGAGAATGGAAGATAGTAGAACGAGTGAATATAAGCGGAAATAAAAATTGAAAGCTATAAGAACCATGGATAAAGTGAGCAAGAGGGAGGGAATGATATTAAATTAGCATCGGATTGAGTAAGTAAGTTTAAATGGGCGATTATTTATAGATAAATTGGTTTGGATAGGTAGATGGGCAGCGCTTTCAATCTTCAAGTTGCTCGTCTTCCTCCTTATGAGCAAGTTAAAAATGGTATAAAATACCGACAGATTTGTTTAGTAAGACACATAATGGCAACATTTAGGTATCTTTTAATAATTCGAAACGGTTTTCGCCTACACAGTAGGCATCTTTGCCAGTCGGAGTACAGTTTGGGGGGTGGGGATAGAAGCAGAAGTATACTTGAAGACGATGTAAATCAGTACCATTGCACCCTTAAAAGTTTTTTGAGGTGGGAATGGTCCCCCTTCAATTCTGGAGAAAGAGAATTGTTTCCGTGTCTTGAAACCAATATGAAGTGAAGTGACAGAATGGGGCCTTTATATAGTGCCAGAGTGAAGACGTAGGTTGATTTGTGGAGCCAGGTCCTTCCTCAAAACCGGCCCAGCGTTCTTCACTAGTAGAGGTTGTCGGAAGTGGTCCTGTACCAAGATACCCTTGTGTTTGCAGTGTCTGAGACAGAAAAATGAACATTAAAATGGTATGAAAAACCGACAGATTGTTTAATAGACACAAATGGGGCAAAACAGTTTAGGTAATCTTTTTATTACGAAAAAACGTTTCAGCCCTACACGTAGGCCTTTTCTTCCAAGTCGAGTACAGAAAGGTTGATAGGAATCAGAAGATACTTGAAGACGATGTAATCGTCAACCATCACCCTTAAAAATTTGGGTGGTTCATTCCCCTCAGTCGTAGAAGAGCATTGTTCCCGGTTGTCCTGAAACAATAAGAAGTTGAAGTGAAACAGAATGGGCCTTATAGAGTGCCAGGAGGTGAGGACGTAGGTTTGATTTGGAGGGCAGGTCCTTCTCAAACCCAGCGCGGATCTCACTAGTAAGAGGGTTTGTCCGAAGTGGTCCTGGTACCAAGAAACCCCTTGGTGTTTGCAGTGTTTCTTGAACAGAATGAACACTAAAATTGGTATGAAATAACCGACAGATTTGTTAAGTAAGGCACATATGCAACAGTTAGGTATTCTTTATTTCGAAAAGTGTTATCGCCTACACAGTAGGCTTCTTCAGTCGAAAGTACAAGAAAGGTTGAAAGGAAAGCAACAACAAGGGTATCTTGTACAGACCACTTTCACAACCCTACTAGTGAGAACGGCTGGGTTTTTGAGAAGGACCTGCCCTCCCAAATCAACGCTACGTCCTCACCTTCCTGCACTGATATAAAGGCCCCATATTTTCTGGTGCCACTTCCAAACTTCATATTGTTTCAGACAACGAACAATGTTTCTCCAGAACTGAGGGACTGACCACCTCAAAAACTTAAAGGGTAAGGGACTGATACATTTCGTCTTCCAAGTATCTCTGCTTCTTATCAGAACCTTTCTGTACTCGACGGAAGAAGCCCTACTGTGGTAGGCGAAACGTTTAATTTGTTTGAATTACCTAAACAGTGCATATGTGTCCTTACCTCACATCCGTCGGTAATTTCCAACCATTTTCATTGTTCATATCTGTTCAGACACTGCAAACACAAGGTAATCTTGGTACAGACCACTTCGACAAACCTCTACTAGTGAGAACGGCTGGGTTTTTGAGAAGGACCTGCCCTCCCAAAGTCACCTACGTCCTCACCTCCTGGCACTATAATAAAGGCCCCATTCTGTCACTTCAACTTCATATTGTTTCAGACAACGGAACAATGCTCCCTTCTCCGAGACTGAGGGACTGACTCAACCTCAAAACTTTAAGGTTGATGACTTGATTAGCATCGTCTTCAAAGTATCTTCTGCTTCTATCAACCTTTCATGGTACTCGACCTTAAGAAGCCTACTGTGTAGTCGAAACTTTTCCGAAAATAAAGATACCTAACTGTTGCAGTTGTGCTTACTTAACCAATCTGTGTCGGTATTTCATACCAATTTTAATGTTCTTTCTGTTTCCAGACACTGCAACACAAGGTATCTTGGTACAGAACCTACTTCGACACCCTCTACGTAGTGAAGAACGGCTGGGGTTAGATGAAGGAACGACTTGCCCTCCCAAATCAAACCTACGTCCTCACCTCCCTGGCACTATATTATAAAGGGCCCCATTCTTTCAACATGGGGGCGTTTGATTCAACTTCATATTGTTTCAGAACACGGGGAACAATGCTCCTTCTCCGCAGACTGGAGGGACTGACCACCGACCACAAAACTTTAAGTGTGATGGACTGATTACATCGTCCTTCAAGAGTATCTTCTTGCTTCTATCAACCTTTTCTGTACTCGACTGAAGAAGCCTACTGTTGTAGTGGCAAACGTTTCGAAATAAAAGAATACCTAACTGGTTGCCATACTGTAGGTCTTACTAAACAATCTGTCGTATTTCAATACCATTCTGGAAATGTTTCATAGGTGTCTGGTCAACACAATGCAACAACAAGGGGAATCTTGGGTACAGACCACTTTTCGACCAACCTCCTAACTAGTGAGAACGGCTGGGTTTGAGAATGGAAACCTGCCCTCTTTATCCAAATCAACCTAACGTCCTCAACCATCCCTTTGTCACTATATAAAGCCCGCCATTCTGTCCCACTTCAACTATCATATTTAGGTTTTTTCAGACAACGAACAATGCTCTTCTCCAGACAGTGTGGACTGACCACCTCCAAAAACTTTTAAGGGGTGAATGGAACTATTACAGATCGTCTTTCAAGTATCTTCTGCTTCTATCAACCCATTCTGTACTCGACTGAAGAAGCCTACTGTGTAGGCCAGAAGACTTTCAAATAAAGAATACCCCCTAAAACTGTTTGTCATTGTGTCTTACTTAACCAATCTGGTCGGTATTTCATAACCATATTTAAGATGTTCATTTTTACCTGTCAGAACACTGCACACCAAGGTGATCTTTTGGTACAGACCTACTTTCGACAACACTCGATAACTAGTGGAGAACGGGCTGGTTTTGAGAAGGAACCTGCCCTCCCAAGATTCAACCTACGTCTCACCTCCTGGCACAACTATAAAAAGGCCACCATTCTGTCACTTTCAACTCATATTGATTTTTTCAGTACAACGGAACAAATAGGCTCGTTCACCCAACTGAGTGGGAGGCCTGGACCTACCTCAAACTTAAAGGGTGAATGGACTGGAATACATCGGACTCCCGATCTCTGCTTCTTCAACCTTTTTCAGTACACGACCGAAGAAGCCTACTGTTGTAGGCGAAACCGTTTCGAAATAAAGGATACTTAAACTGTGCATATGTGTCTTTTAACTTTAACAAATCCCTGTGCGGTATTTCATACCATTTTTAATGTTCATTTCTGTCAGTACACTGCAACACGAAGGGTATCTTGGTTAACAGTACCACTTATCTGACCAACTTCTACTAGTGACGAACGGCTGGGTTGGGGGAAAGGGGACCTGCCCTGTCCCAAATCAACCTACAGTCTCACCTCCTGTCACCGATATAAAGGCACACCATTTTCTGTTCACTTTTCGTATTCACTTCATATTGATTCAGACAACGAGGAACAATGCCACTCTCAGACAAGACTTAGGACTTGACCACCATGTGGTGTCAAAACATTAAATGGTGAAGTACTGATTAACATCCGTCTTCAAGTAACTTCCATGCCCGTCTATCCAACCGTATCTGTACTATTCGACTAGAAGAAGCCTACTGTGAAGTGAATACGTTTTTATTATCGAAAATAAAATGATACCTAAACTGTTGGCAATAGTGTTGTCCTACCTTTAACAATCTGTCTGGTATTTCATACCGATTTTTTAATGTTCATTCTGTCAGCACACTTGTGCGTCATGGCAACACAGGTACTCATTTATGGTACAGAACCAACTTTCGAACAAAAACTCCTACTATTTTATAAACGGGCTGGGTTTTTTGGAGAAGGGACCTGCCCGTCCCAAATCAACTGCTACGTCCTCAAACCTCCAGGCACTATTTAAAGGCCGCCAATGTGGGCCTGTCACTTGGGTCACCATCAACTTCAATATTGGTATTTCATGACAAACGGGGGATGCACAATGCCTCATTCTGCCAGACTGAGGACTGACCACCTGTCAAAAAACTTTAATGAGGGTGATGGACTGAATTTACAATCGTCTTCCAAGTATCTCTTTCTTTTTGCTTCCTATCAAACCTTACTGTAACTCGCGACTGAAGAAGCCTACTGTGTAGGCGAAAGCGTTATCGAAAATAAAGATTACCTAACTGTTGCCATAATGTGTCTTACTTTTAACAATCTGTCGGTATTCATAACCATTTTAATGTTGTGTTCATTCTGTCAGACACTGCCAACACAAGGGTATCTTGTACAGTACCACTTTCGATCAACCTCTACTAAAGTGAGACGTGGCTGGGTTTTGAGAAAGGACCTTGCCCTCTCAAATCAACCTACGTCTCACCCCCCTGGCACTATATAAAGCCCCCATTCGTCACTTACCAACTACATATGTTTTTCAGACAACAGAGAACAATGCTCTTCCCTCCAGACTGAGGACTTGACCACCTCAAAACTTTAAGGGTGATGACTGATTTACATCGTCTATCAAGTATCTTACTGCTTCTCATAACCTTTCTGTACTTCTACTGAAGAAGCCTAACTGTGTAGTGCGAAACGTTTCGAAATAAAGATACCTAACTGTTGCATAATGGGTGTCTTACCTTAACAATCAGTCGGTATTTCATACGCATTTTAATGTTCATTCTGTCAGACACTAGCAAAACACAAAGGGTATCTTTGTAACAGACCACTTCGACATGAGAACCTCGGCAACTAGTGAGAACGGCTGGGTTTTGAGAAGGACCTTATCCTGCCTCTCGCCAAATCAACCTACGTCACACCTCCCTCTGGCACTATATAAAGGCCTCCATTCTGTCACTTGCAACTTCAATTTGGGATGGAGACAACGGAACAATTGCTCAACAATCCTCCAGACTGAGGGACTGACCACCGACAAAACTTTAAGTGTGATGGACTGATTACATCGGTCTTCAGTACTTTTCTGCTTCTATCAACCTTATCTGATACTCGACAGTCAAGAAAGCCCTACTGTGTAGGCGAAAAACGTTTCGAAATTAAAGATACCTAGACTTGTTTTGCCATAAATGTGTCTTTACTAACAATCTTTCGGTATTTCATACCCATTTTAATGTTAATTTCTGTCAGACACTTCAACACAAGGGTATTCTGGTACATGACCACTTCTGACAACCTCTACTAGTGAGAAACGGCCCTGTGTTTGAGAAGGAACCGTGCCGACTCTCCAAATCAACCTACGTCCCTCACCTCCTTGCACTATATAAAGCCCCATTCTTGTCACTTGTCAACTTCATATTGTTTCAAGACAACGAACAACGCTCTTCTCCAGACTAGGGAAAACTGACCACCCCACAAAAACTTAAGGGTTGATGGACTGATTAACCATCGTCTTCCAAGTATCTTTTTCTGCTTCAATCAACCTTTCTGTCCTCATAGGGTTAAGCCTACTGTGTAAGGCGAAAGCGTTTCGGAAATAAAGATACCTAACTGTTGCATATGTGTCTTAAGACTTTAACAATCTGTCGGTATTTCATACCATTTTAAATGTTACCTATTCTGTCAGACACTGCAACACAAGTATCTTTGGTACAGACCAACTTCGACAACGCTGCTACTATGTTGAATAACGGCTACGTGCCTGGGTTTGAGAAGGAACCTGCCCCTCACCAAATCAACCTACCGTCCCTCACGCCCCTGGCACTATATAAAGTGCCCCCCATTCATGTCACTTCAACTTCATTTAGTTTTCAGAACAACGGGGGGGACACACAAGATAGCGTGGCACAGTAAAGGAGAAAAACACTCACCATTATTCTTCATATCTGTCCTTGCAAGAAGCTTTGCAGACATCACCAATTCAAATGAAAGATTTAGTATGTAGAGTTATAAGAGAGAGAGAGAGAGAGAGAGAGAGAGAGAGAGAGAAAAGAGAGAGGAGAGGGAGGAGGGAGGGAGAGGCAACATACAGACAGACAGATTATACAGACAGACAGACAGACAGAGAAAGACAGAGGCAAAGAGAACCCAGGTCACGTTTTCTGTTATCTGTCATGGAGAGATGTTCTTTTGGCTCCAGAGGGGAAATGGGGGAGGTCAGAGAGGGGGGGAGGAGGAGGAGGAAGAGGAAGGATGAGGAGGATAAAAGGGAGGAGGGAAGATGAGGAGGAAGAGGGCGGTTGAAGAGATGGAAAGATAAAAAAAATATGGATAAGTACAAGCAGTTTACAGAATTTATGACCATCCTGGTGAGGAGATGAAAGGAAACATGACTAAGATGAATGGACTTGACCGAAAATAGGGAAGGTAGAAAATGGATGGGCTAGATAAATGAGGCCGAGTTGGAAAATAGGCATGGCTTTAGAAAAAACTGGTTGTGCTAGAAAATTAGGGTAGGTTGGAATAAATAGGGTGGGTTTAGAAAATGGGATGGGTGTAGAGAGTGGGGGTGTTTAGAAAATGGTATGGTTAGAGAAGTGGGGTGGTTTAGTGCAAAGGGATGGGTTAGAGAGTGGGGGTGGTTTAGAAAATGGATAGGTTAGAGAGTGGGGTGGGTTTTTTAGAAAAATGGTAATGGGTAGAGAGTGGGAGGTTTAAAAAAATGAAGTTTAGAGGGTTAACTCTCATTGCTCTATTCACTCAGCAAAGAACCTGGAGACGGTGAGAAGCCAGGTGGATAGTGGTGGGCAGTGGAGAGGTAGTCAAAGAGAAGTGTAGAACCACAACACGGAGAGCATGGGGGCTGGACGGCAACCTCACTCCAGTGAAGAAGATCTAAAACTTTAAAACAACGCCGAATCACTTGTTTAATTCATAACGTTTAGATTTCCAACAATCGTTGGTGGTTGCTGAAGATGGCGTCAGGACTGAGTGGCTGGAAAACCGAGGTCCCTTGTTACTTCACTAATACGAGTACAATTATATTCGGAACGGGGATATTCCGTAATAGAAACTTTATGAATCCAAAATAATTTTTCATCTACTCCGCCCACGATCTGTGGTGACCCATTCTAGATCCAGTAAAGGAAAACCTTGTGAACAACCAGGATCAGCCCCAAGGAACACCCATTATAGCTGACTGTGGGGGGGGGGGGGGTAGGCCAAAGATCTCGATTTCAAGGTTAATCTCAGCTTAAAAGAAAATCTTTCACAAACTGGTAACGCAAGTGGGGGTGGGCGAGGTAGGATTAATTTTCCCCCCAGGCAGGATGACGAGCACGTTGAGGGGCCAAAAGGTGGGCCATAAATTATAAATTATGAAAATGGCGTGGTTTTTGAAGGAGAAATTTAAAAGGGTGGGGAGGGGCCGAGGGGAAGGGTAATAGTGGATCAAAAGGAAAAGAAAGGTTACCGGGGGGGGGGGTACTTTGGAAAAGTTGGAAAAAAGAACTGAAAGACATAGGTGGGCGCGTGTTTGGTTATTTTTTTTACAAAGAGAACCAGTTGAAAGAGAGGGAGAATTGTTTGTTGGTATTAGAAATGTGTCCACGGGTTAGTGGAAAGGGGGGATTGGGGTTTTTGTTATTGTGTTAAGTTTGGATAGGAGGATGTATAATTATATGGGTATAGGGGGATTTGGTTAGTAAGAGGATGGGGGGGGAAGATGTTTAATAGTTGAGTAGAGTGTTAATAAAGTGGAGAGTGAAAGATGTTAATATTTGTAGGGTTGTAGGGGAATGTATAATAGGTGGGGGTTTTTTTTTTGTAAGTATAGAGTAGTAGTGATGTTATGATTTATTTGGTGTTTTTATATTTGTTTTGATTGGTGTGAAGTGTGGGTAGTGGGTGTTGAAAATTGATGGGGGGGTTTTGTTTGTTGTTTTTGGTTGGTTTTGTTTTTTTGTTGTGTTTGGATTGGTGGTTGTTATGGTGTGGGTGTGTGGTGGGGTGGGTTTTTGGTTTGTGTGTTTGGGGGGGTTTTTGGTTGTTTTTTGGTTTTTGTTTTGTGTGGGTTTGTTTTTTTTTGGGGTGGTGGTTTTGTGTGTTGGTGGTGTGTGGGGTGTTTGTTGTTGTGTTGTGTTTGTTTGTTATTTTTTGTTTGTGTTTGTTGTGTGTTTGTTGGTGTTGTTGGTTTTTTTGTTTTGTGGTTTTTTGGGTTTTGGTGTTTTGTTTTTTTTTTGTTTTGTTTTTTTTTGTGTGTTTTTGTGGTTTGTTTTTGTTTGTGTTTGTTGTTGGTGGGGTTTTGGTTTTTTTGTGGTTTTTTTTTTTTTTTTTGTTTGGTTTTTTTGGTTTTTTTTTTTTGTGTGTGGTTTTTGTTTTTTTTGTTTTTTTTTTTTGTTTGTTTTTTTTGGTGGTGTGTGTTTGTTGTTTTGTGTTGTTTGGGGTTAGTTGGTTTTTTGTGGGTGGTTTGGGTTGTTGTGGTTTTTTTGTTTTTTGTGTTGGTTTTTGTGTTTGTTTTTTTGTGTGGGTTTTTGTTTGTTTTTTGTGTTTTTTTTTTTTTTTTGTGTTGTTTATTGTTTTTGATATTTTTTTTTGTTGTATATAAAGAGGAAAAGAAAAATAGAGATAGGAGGAGGAGTAGAGGAGATAAGAGTGGTAAATTGGGTATTTTTTTTATATAGATTATTTTATTTATGAACCCACAAGGAAATCTTGGTACGGGACCACTTCGACAACCTCTACTAGTGAGAACGGCGGGGTTTTGAGAAGGACCTGCCCTCCCAAATCAACCTACGTCTCACCTCCTGGCACTATATAAAGGCCCCATTCTGTCACTTCAACTTCATATTGTTTCAGACAACGGAACAATGCTCTTCTCCAGACTGAGGGACTGACCACCTCAAAACTTTAAGGGTGATGGACTGATTACATCGTCTTCAAGTATCTTCTGCTTCTATCAACCTTTCTGTACTCGACTGAAGAAGCCTACTGTGTAGGCGAAACGTTTCGAAATAAAGATACCTAACTGTTGCATATGTGTCTTACTTCTCCTTATGAGGTTCCACGAATATTTATAATGTATATATTTATAATGTATATATTTATAATGTATATATTCATAGATATGCATAAATAAATAGATATATTAATAAATATTTTAGTACAACGATAAACAATATTTCTTCCATTCAGGTATTTTAACCCTTTCCTTCAGTCACCTGTATCGCTTCTCTCACATCATCTTCACTTTCCCTGAGTCACCTTCATCTTTCCTGAGTCACCTTCACCTTCATTGAGCCACCTTCACCTTCCCTGAGCCACCTTTACCTTCCCAGTGTCACCGTCACCTTCCTTGAGTCACCTTCATCTTCCCTAAGTCACTACCACCTTCCCTGAGTCACCGTCACCTTCACTGAGTCACCTTCATCTTCCCTAAGTCACTACCACCTTCCCTGAGTCACCGTCACCTTCACTGAGTCACCTTCATCTTCCCTAAGTCACTACCACCTTCCCTGAGTCACCGTCACCTTCACTGAGTCACCTTCATCTTCCCTAAGTCACTACCACCTTCCCTGAGTCACCGTCACCTTCACTGAGTCACCTTCATCTTCCCTAAGTCACTACCACCTTCCCTGAGTCACCGTCACCTTCACTGAGTCACCTTCATCTTTCCTAAGTCACCTTCACCTTCCCTGAGTCATCTTCACCTTCCTTGAGTCAAATTCATCTCCCCTGAGTCACCTTCATCTTCCCTGAGTCACCTTCATCTTCCATGAGTCACCTTCACCTTCTCTGAGTACCTTTCACCTTCCTTGAGTCACCTTCACCTTCCCTAAGTCACTACCACCTTCCCTGAGTCACCGTCACCTTCACTGAGTCACCTTCATCTTCCCTAAGTCACCTTCACCTTCCCTGAGTCACTTTCACCTTCCTTGAGTCACATTCATCTCCCCTGAGTCACCTTCATCTTCCCTGAGTCACCTTCACCTTCCCTGAGTCACCTTCACCTTCTTTGACTCACTTTCACCTTCCTTGAGTTACCTTCGCCTTCCCTAAGTCACTACCACCTTCCCTGAGTCACCGTCACCTTCACTGAGTCACCTTCATCTTCCCTAAGTCACCTTCACCTTCCCTGAGTCACTTTCACCTTCCCTGAGTCACCTTCACCTTCTTTGACTCACTTTCACCTTCCTTGAGTCCCCTTTCGCCTTCCCTAAGTCACTACCACCTTCCCTGAGTCACCGTCACCTTCACTGAGTCACCTTCATCTTCCCTAAGTCACCTTCACCTTCCCTGAGTCACCTTCACCTTCCTTGAGTCACATTCATCTCCCCTGAGTCACCTTCATCTTCCCTGAGTCACCTTCATCTTCCCTGAGTCACCTTCACCTTCTTTGACTCACTTTCACCTTCCTTGAGTCACCTTCGCCTTCCCTAAGTCACTACCACCTTCCCTGAGTCACCGTCACCTTCACTGAGTCACCTTCATCTTCCCTAAGTCACCTTCACCTCCCCTGAGTCACCTTCATCTTCTGTCATATATATCTTGACGTCACGATTTTATTCAGTTCTTAAGTGAATTACGTTTCCTCTTCCTCCCCTTCTTTATCTTTCCCTTCTTCTCACCTCTACATCTTCTCCCTTCTTTATCTTTCACTTCCTCCTCTCTTTATCTTCTACTACTTCTCTTTTTCTTTATTCTCCTCGTTTTCTTCTCTCTTTATCTTTCACTTCGTTTCCCTTCTTTATCTTTCAGTTCCTCGTCTTTATTTTCCAGTTTTCCTCTTGTTTATCTCCACTTGTCTTTCATCTTCATTTTTTAACCTCTCTTCTTCTTCCTTCGTGCCATTCCACTATTTTCTTCCTGACCTCTCCCTTCTAATTCCATCTCTTCTTTACATTCTCATCTTCCCCTCCCTTCTCCACTTTCTTACCTTCCACTCTCCCCCTTTCCCCTCTTCCCTCTTTCTTAACTTCTCTTCTATCTTTTCGCATTTCACGTTTTTATTCCTTATTTCTTCACATGGTTGTTTATTAATTTTTTGCCCTTCCTTTCATTTACATCTTCCATTCCATCCAATCTTCCATTCCTCTTCTCTTCTCTTCCGCCTTTATCCCTCTTTCACATTTCTCATTGTCCTCTTCATTCCTCTATCCCCTTTCCTCCACATTTTCTTGAGTCCCCTATTAAAATTCTTCCCCTGTCCTCTTTCCTCGCTGTTCCTCATTCCTTCCCTATCTCCTCTCCTCTTCTATTCCCTTTCCTTCCCTCTCCCTTCTTTCCCATTAATTTCTGGTAAACAGAGTTATGGATTCCTTTGTCTCGCTATTGTTTGCTGTTGTATGGAGCGGAACACGCACTTTGTATGGGGAGGAACTCGCTCGTTGTGTGGGGAGGAATTCACACTTTGTATGGGGGATAACTCGCTCATTGTATGTAGTGTAATATGCATTAATAATATCAATAGTAACACTAACATCGATAAGTTGCATACTAATAACGAATAAAAACATATATATAATAGGACATAGATATATAATAGGACCTGCCAGTGTGGACATGACCTTGGTTTTGTTCAGTAAATATACAATGGTTGTTCCTAGCATCCTGCGTCTGTTTTTTCCCCCTGATACAACTGTTGTGTTGCTATATGTTATATGTTCTTCCTAATACACCTGTTGTGTTGCTACATGCTGTATGCTCCTCCTGATACAACTGTTGTGTTGCTCCATGCTATTTGTTCCTTTCGATACAACTGTTGTGCTGCTATATGCCCTTTTCCTCCTAATACAACTGTTGTGCTCCTGCATATTTAATGTTCCTCTTAATACAACTCTTGTGCTGTGCATAATCTGTGTTCTCCTAATACAACTCTTGTGCTGCTGCATAATCTTTGTACCTCCTACTACAGCTGTCGTAGGAGGATCTACGTGTAGACTGCAGTGGTCGACTTATGCCTTACTGATCCTGTTCATCTCGTAGACTTGTTTGCGTTTTTGTACGCGAGGGTGAAGTTCCTCTCTCATCTCTTCTTAGCACATCCTCCACAGGGAATGGTGTAAACCCTTGCATTAGCGATACTCTTTAGTCTGTGAGATCTGGTGAGGTCTTGTGAGGTCTGATGAGGCCTGGGGAGACCTTATGAAGCTTGATCTACATGGGTTCATCAAGGAATTCGAGGCACCTAGCAGGTGGAAGAGAGCTTTCTGTAATACCCTTCAATCATATGTTTATATTTCAGGGCTCAATCTAATGAGAAGCCTAGATCAAATACTATATATTTTTTAGCGTAGGTTAGGTACATTAGGTTAGGATAGCAAAGGATTAAAATAGATTAAATTAACTAGCAATAGGGCAGAGTAATTTCCTTTAGTTTACATCTTATTAATGTAACCTTAGTTACCATATGCTAAAGAATTGCTGACTTCCAGTAAACGAAATGACGTAAACGAGCGTTTAACGTTTGATAAAGGAAGAGGTCGTCGCACTCACTTAAACACCTAAAGACAGGAGGTTGACTGTTCACGTCAGAGGCACTTTCAGCCTATGGACTTTTGACTGCTGACAGAGTAATGAACTACAGATGTAGAGGAACGGCACTTCAAGGAACGTGCAAGCATTAGCTTATACCTCACTCTATTCCTCCTTCAGTATATAAGGAGTGGCCACATCCCACCAAGACTGAAAGACCGATCACCTCAAAATTACTTCTACTGCTTTTAGTGTTATATTCGCCTGTATTTGACTGAAGCTGCTGCGCAGAGATATGTTTCTTCAACAATGATTCCTAAGAGTACACATGTCTTTTACTTATTAAGGCTATTGCTTGGCTCAGCACTCTTCTGATATTCATGAATAATCTTCTGACGCCTCTGAAACCTTACCTCAGACGGTGGTCGAACCTTGCAATCGCTCACCTGTTGATCTGCTCAACAAACTCGCGAATCGAGTAAACAAACTCACGTAAAATAAGTCAAACAACTCACCTACTTCTCCCGAATATCAATACACTTATCGCCGATAAACAGGACATCGCAGAAGCCATTTATTTACCAAAGCTTAAAGCAAATCTCCAGACACATGAAAAACACAGGAATACCAGTGAAATATATGCATATATGTGCAAA
>NC_069446.1:13434906-13442406 GCF_026875155.1 Cherax quadricarinatus | reverse complement strand
TCCTACCACCCCCTATATTCTATATTGTATGTGAACTTTATTAATAGACAGAATACATAGACAGGAAACACACGCATGAATACATTGGTACAATATATCAAATATTATGAATCTCCTCCAGCTCCTCGGAAGCCGGACGCGAGCCCAGTATGCAGCAAGCATTTCCCCTCTGGATGGCCACGCTAAGGCGCTGGAACATGAAAGTGGCTACCCTTGGGTCCCTGGTGGTGTCGATGAGTCTGGAACCCAGTTCTTTAAGGAAACGTGTGGCCTTTTCTTCCGCATGATGCCAAGGTCTCTGATCCCACTGGGACAAATTGATACTGTTGGCCTACGTCCCTGAACTGGCCGATCTTGTACTCCTCCCTATGGTCAGCAGCTCCTCCCTATCGCCCGACACTGTGATGGATGTAGGTGGCAACCAGCGTCGACACACAGACATAATCCCATGCTAATAAGAGCTTGCCGTTCTTCCATGGAAGATGGTGATCCCTTCGGGGCGGTTTGCTGGGTTGTGGGTATTGTTGGCTGCTATCGATCGGGGCTCTCGGCTGGAAATCCAACTGTAGCAAGGGTTCTTTTTATGATACCGTTGACTTCATTGTGTCTTGCATACCAGCCCTTGGTTTTGGAACAGTTAAGACAATGTAGACCATTAATGGTCGGCTTGCGCATCGCCGCAAATGTAAGTATATTCCGTGTGAATTGGGGCAGCAAGGCTGAGAGCCATTACAATACGGAGGGTCTTAGGGTCGAAGCGTGTTCCCATTGCCGAAATGGGAACTATTGGAGAAATTCCCCCAGTGAGGTGCACCCACAGCTTGGAGACGGGCAGTCTTCCTTCTGATATTACACCCCTAAGCATGTTGGCAAGCATCTTTTCAGTGGTGGGGCCATTCCAACTTAACTGTTTGTAGGCCAGTGCTGCACTAGGCCTTGGTGTTATGCATATATACATAGAGAACAACCGCTGTGATTGAATAGCGAAATTCCAAGCGCTTTCGTGACTTCTCACGATATCAAGGAAGTATGCATGTTGTTCTGCATATTGTGATATCACCTGTTTACTTTGATTTCATATATCTTTTGCTCTCCGTCCCTTGAATTATTTTTTTTTATAACTCAGTATGTAAAAGAAAGCGCATTCATTTTTAGAAAAAAAAAAAAACTGATATATTAAAGTTATTTAGGTGTATACACTGATGTATGTGAAAGATTATCCTGCTAAACTTATTTGACATTGTTCTTCTGAATATGTTCACCTGACACACCAGTGACGCAGTCTGCTGTCCTGCTCATACTAACGCTGGATGCCTATCTTCACATATTTCCAAATAAACACAGCGCTAAAAAGTGATAAATATTTCGTTCCAATCGAACTGAAGTGTCTAATACTATTATTATGTATACCCGTGATAAAACTCTACGGAAAATTCCACCCACATTTCACTACTAAAGAAATAAACTCTACGGTACAATTTACCCATGTTTAACTACTTCGAAAAGTCTACGGTAAGAGCCCTTCACATTTGACTATCAGAAAAAGTATTTTTTTTTAGTGATGATATTGTCTACAAAATAATTACATGTATACGGTAATCGCCAGCCTCATTTGATTACTAGACAATTGCGATTCAAATTTCTGTAATATTTGTTGAACAACAGGCACAGTGCAAGAAAAATAATATTTTTTTACATATCATCAACATGTAACATCATCATGATGATGTAATATCATCAGCAAGATAGAGCTAACTTTAAAATTTTCTTTGTGGGTTAAAGTATTCTTGAATAGTGGTGCACAGGTAACAAACAGCGTTATGACCCTAATGTAGTTGATAAGCTTCCAACTCCTTAAACCATATCACTATCAACATTACGTAGAATGATCTTCACGATGTTTCTGCTGGAGCTGTGGTAAGAATGAAGAGTTTTAGAACCTTTAAATGAAGTTGATGTCCTGAGAGGCAATTTGATCCAACCCAGATTTTGGAGATTATTGATAATGGTCTTTGATGGATTGAACTAACATCGAGCCTCTGTCTATTAGGTGATGAAAAAGGCACTCGTGCAACACATGGATGTTTTATTAAATTCGTCATTGAAGATAGGCATGTGTTGCATGTGCGTTTTATTCATTAATTTGTCGGTTTAGTTTTCCAATAGTGCAAAGATTTGCTCAATAAATGCGAAATGTCGACAAGTGGTGACTAGATACTTAATGTATTAAAGCATTTTTTGATCAGTGGGTGAAACGTTGTACCAGTAAACACTTTATTGTGTTACGTTTCTATTTACATCACGTGAAGAAGTTGCTCAATGAATAGCAACCCTACATTTTAGACGAACTTTTGCTGTGTTACGCTTCATAATTTACAGGAATTGTCATTCTGTGAAGAGCGTGATTATGTTCTAAACTAAGCAAAACTGTTGTCTGTAATAAAATTTCGCCTTGTACCTAGTATATTTCTTCTGAGTTAGTTTATGAATCATTGACAGCTACGGTACTGTGCTATCTGTTGTTCAAGAACCGTTTTTTGTACCCTAAAAACAAAATCTTACGGTGCTCAAGCTCATTTGTCTAATTATAAATATCAGTGACTACAACACTCTGCATGTATTAGTATTGCTAGAATTACCGACGATATATTGAGTAAAAGGACATAAGTGCAACTAATGTGACATTTTATTGTGGCAACGTTTCGCTCTCCAGGAACTTTATCAAGCCATTACAAAGAATACAAAGACACAGAGGGAATATATAGGCTTAAAGCGAGGTGTAATACTACTGGTAGTAGTAGTAGTAGTAGTAGTAGTAGTAGTAGTAGTAGTAGTAGTAGTAGTAGTAGTAATAAATACAATATGATTCATTCATTCATTAGAGGTTTGCCGGTACTTCCGGCCCGGGTCTTCTCCATATGGTGACCCGGCTGTGGCCCCCGGTTGGGGGTGTCGTTCATCTTCTTTCTTCTGTCTTCTTTCTTGGGCCCTCCGGCTGGAGGGAATACAATATGGTAGTATTACTACTACCATATTGTATTGCTACTGGTGGAAAACGAGCAGAAGCAATCTGAGGTTCTCTTTCAGCCATGACATTATGTGTTCAGTCTCTTAGTCTTGGCAGGCGGTGTTCAGTACCTCAGCGTTGACAGGCGGTGTTCAGTCCCTCAGCTTCGACAGGCGGTGTTCAGTCCCTCAGCTTCGACAGGCGGTGTTCAGTCCCTCAGCTTCGACAGGCGGTGTTCAGTCCCTCAGCCTTGGTAAGCGGTGTTCAGTCCCTCAACCTTGGCAGACGGTGTTCAATCCCTTAGTTTTGGCAGGCGGTGTTCAGTCTCTCAGCCTTGGCAGATGATATTCAGTCCCTCAGCGTTGACAGGCGGTGTTCAGTCCCTCAGCCTTGACAGACGGTGTTCAGTCCCTCAGCCTTGGCAGGCGGCGTTCAGCCCCTCAGCCTTGGCAGGCGGTGTTCAGTCCCTCAGCCTTGGCAGATGGTGTTCAGTCCCTCAGCCTTGACAGGCGGTGTTCAGTCTCTCAGCCTTGACAGACGGTGTTCAGTCACTCAGCCTTGGCAGGCGGCGTTCAGCCCCTCAACCTTGGCAGGCGGTGTTCAGTTCCTCAGCCTTGGCAGATGGTGTTCAGTTTCTCAGCTTTGACAAACGGTGTTCAGTCCCTCAGTCTTGGCAGGCGGCGTTCAGCCCTCAGCCTTGGCAGATGGTGTTCAGTCCCTCAGCCTTGGCAGACGGTGTTCAGTCCGTCAGCCTTGGCAGATGGTGTTCAGTCCCTCAGCCTTGACAGACGGTGTTCAGTCCCTCAGCCTTGACAGACGGTGTTCAGTCCCTCAGCCTTGACAGAGGGTGTTCAGTCCCTCAGCCTTGACAGACGGTGTTCAGTCCCTCAGCCTTGACAGACGGTGTCCAGTCCCTCAGCCTTGACAGACGGTGTCCAGTCTCTCAGCCTTGACAGACGGTGTCCAGTCCCTCAGCCTTGACAGACGGTGTTCAGTCCCTCAGCCTTGATAACTCCAAACTAGAAGCACGAGGATGAAGTCTTATATGTAGGATACAGGTGAAGTGAAGCAGTAGGAAGTGCCGTCACAGAGGGGCGGAGCTTACCAGTGGCTCTAGGTCACCTCATTAACATAATATTATAACGACACTGTTTTTCAAGACCTTCCTCAGATATCAAACCCTGGATATCCGAAAAGAAACCTATTATACCCCAAGACGGGCTGTAGCTTTCTTAAGTAATTCATTTATTATCAGTCACCTTTTTTTCCGTGGACTATTTTTTCAAAGAATATTAATAAAAATGTTTTAAAAATATATTCGTATGACTCCCAAAAGAAACACGAGAATAAATGATGAAATTGTTAATGTTTAATGTGAGATCTTTTAAACTAAGCTTATTAGTAATTCTGTTTATTTTAATTGGAGACCATAATTTAATATGTTTTCTTTTAGAAACCATATTAATACTTGGACAAAAGGTTTCAATCTAGCGTAGGTAAAATAATTTTTTTTGCTTTTTACACAAATAACCCACACACAGGAGAGAGGAGCTTACGACGACGTTTCGGTCCACTTCGACCATTTACGTAAGTTTCTCTCTTTTATGTGCGGGTTATTTGTGCATTGTTCCAGTCACGGTATTGTTCCAGTCACGGTATTGTTCCAGTCACGGTATTGTTCCAGTCACGGTATTGTTCCAGTCACGGTATTGTGCATTTTTCCTATTATAACTTTTGTTTATTCTATAGAAATGCAAAAAAGTTAGAGCGATACTAGTTAGTGAAACGTGGAATAATATCCCCGTAGACTTATATCACCTGATTTGTTCAGTCTTTATGGAAATGTTAGGGTTGAACCTCCAGTCATTGGAAAAAATGGACGGTGTAAAAGAACTGAACCTTAGATTACTGGAAAAGTGAAGGGTCTAGAGGAAATAAATCTTCAATCATTGGAAAAGCGAAGGGTCAGAAGAGATATGCTCGCAGTGTACATGATATTAGCAAGCCATCAATGAGCAGATTACGCAAACGAGTGTGTCAAGGCTGGCAATGTAGGATTCACAGAAGTAATTTCATCCGTTGGAAACAAAGCGCTCTTTATACACGTTGTGAGAACGGGCTTAGGTATGGGTAAGGAAACAATTGGACATAGTCTCGTAGAATGACAAAGAAACATGCAGAGGACTCATCAGAATAATCTAAACTACTTTCACAGAGCAAAAAGAACCAGGAGTTGAGATGAGAACCAATGTGACAAGAGAACTGGGAGCTTCATAATTTAAATTTGTGTAAAACGTCAGAGAATTTAGCACTATAAAGAGGACGGCACGAGGTGGGATATCACCTTGGGTGCCGGATAGGAAGTGAAACTATGCGAGAGACCTTACGAAATCATAAGGAAAGACACCTAAGATTTATGAAATTGCTGTGGCATTAATAATCGCCGCTTAATGTAACAGAGGGGTGACTTCAAATTTCTGTCTAGTATTCTCTACACGGAAACAATGTAATATAATGTAAATGATAAATGAAAAGGGATTTGTTAAATCTCTAGACAGCTGAGTCATCAGAAAAAACTTTTAACGCTTTTGAAGAAGGTGAATCATACCTCACGAACAAGATCAATCTTAATAATTGGTTGACTTGAATCATAATGGAGGTGTGGAAAGAATGGAAGTCTTAAGATTGTTGCACGATCTTTGAAACAGTTCCTTAAGAGACTTTTAGAGACGCTGGAAGTACAAGCAAGCCTGTCAGCCTTGGCCAGTTAACCACTGGGCCAGCTAGCCCAGTTGTTAGCGCACTGGCCTGTGAGTTTTAGGGCTCCCCTGCCACGGGTTCGATCCCACCCGTTATGCGATCAAAACTGACACGATGAGTGTTTTATTTCCTCAAAGAGTTTATGAAATAAAAATTACTGTGATACAGGAAATATTAAGGCTCAGTACTAGGCCGGCCCCCTGGAACAGTTCCAGGTGCCGAGGATCACTCATATCATTCAAAGAAGCCTTGTAAAAAAATAGATGAAAGTTTATGATATTTGGAATGTTTGTAGCGACAGTTCAAGGGTGATGGTCACTACATAGATAATACTTACCAACAACAACAGAGTGGCTTAGACAAACAGGGACTTTTTAGCACTGCAGGAACCACAAAAATAGGAATATATATTGTGCTGAAGAATTATAAGAAAACATATTTTCTCACAGATACACAGACACACAGACACACACAGACACACACAGACACACACAGACACACACAGACACACACAGACACACACACACAGACACACACACACACACACACACACACACACACACACACATACACACACACACACACACACACACATACACACACACACACAACACACACACACACACAAGCAAGCACCAATAGCTTATGAACGTAAGATCACGTGTTGTCTCTAATATCAAATCGGATGACCAGAATACAAACAGATTGGTTATTCATGTGGCGGGAGCCTATTTAGAAGTCAGTGGTGACGTCCCACACTATTGTAATAGATTGCTCTTGGCCAGTGGCTGATTACTGATGGTATTTGACAGCACACTGTATCTGAGAGAGTGAGAAAGTGGGAGAGAGAGAGAGAGAGAGAGAGGACATGGACAGAGTGGATAAATTGGCTAAAATATTAAGACATCTACATACATAAAACCACAACCATTGTCTCTTACATGCATACAAAGACACACACACACACACACACGCACACACACACACACACGAACACACACACATCAAATGCCGTATATCCGTTCCACTCTCTCGTCCATAAGACTCAAACACTTTTCCAAACCTAGAGCCACTGTGCTCTTTCATGGAGAATGAGACCTCAGCTGTCTAAGAGGTGATGGTGATGGTGGTGGTAGTGGTGGTGGTAATGATAGTAGTGGTGATGGTGGTGGCAGAGGTCAAAGCAAGTAGTATTATTTGAGATGAGAGGAAGTATTTGTGGTTAAATGTGGCTAGTTTAATGACGGTGATTGGGGTCGCTTTTTAGGCACAATATTTCTCAGTATCTAGCGCCAGCATTTAAGTGTCATGTAGTCAAACACTTACAGAAACTGTAAATGTTATGAGGTTTACAGACAGACTGATGGTCAAGTGGAGAGTTATGAGCCAGGAAGAAACACTAGCGGAGATGAATCTCCCTTGAATGGTGAAAATAATGGTAATGGGAGGAATAATTATAAATGTAAAGTGTTAAGGAGCGTATGATAGACAAGACCTAAAATTAAGTACTTTTATCCAAACAGAAGACAAACAGAAAAAATTGAGACAGGTATATCGCCTGCTCAACAGTTTTCGTCAGTCGAATACAAAGGCAAGAAAAATCAATTTATATTCCTGTCTGGAGCGAAATGAAAACAGAAATAAATAAAAATGATATATTGACTAAGGTTTAGTACAAGGTTCAGACACCCAGAGTGAGTGGATATTTTTCAGTCACTTGGAAGGCTGAAGTA
>NC_069446.1:13412406-13429906 GCF_026875155.1 Cherax quadricarinatus | reverse complement strand
TAACAAAATGAATTTATTTTTCTAATATAATTTTCCTTTCCCAGAACATATTTCAGCACTGTGGCTTCCCAGCGTGGTCCAGGAAGTCACTGGGGTGCTCAGGTTCGTTTTTAAACTGTGTGCTTGGAAAACACAGCCAGAATCCTGTGTCATTTGCATATTCGACTGAATATACATGGAGGACAAATCCGAATATTTTTCTTGGTCATTGGTCGGATCTGGGACCTACCTCTGACGCTGGCCGGCTTGTTAGACCGACTTGCGCCGTTGGTTTGGTGCACAGAATTGTGCTTTTATTCTGTTGTTGGTCCTACTATTGTTGATGGTTTAATAAGAGTCTTCTTGTGCTGGTGTCATTGTTGCCACTTCTGAGCACTTTGTTCACATTTTGACTTTCAATGGTAATACTGTTTTTGTTTATAGAATTTGACAATATATTTAACAACACCTTTATTATATTCATTAATAATAATAATAATAATAATAATAATAATAATATTAAAATAAAATAATAATAATAATAATAATAATAATAATAATAATAATAATAATAATATTAATAATAATAATAATAATAATAATAATAATAATAATAATAATAATAATAATAATAATAATAATAATAATAATATTATTATTATTATTATTATTATTATTATATTATTATTATTATTATCATTATTATCATTATTATTATTATTATTATAGAATTGACGAGGGGAAAAAGGGTGAGTGGTGCACCGAGGAGTCTGTGGAGACAAAGAACTTTACTCATGGAAGCAGAGAGAGGAATGTATGAGAGTATAGTTAAACCAACGCTTTTATATGGGTGAGAATCATGGGAGGTGAATGTTGCAACAAGGAGAAGGCTGGAGGCAGTGGGGATGTCGTGTCTGAGGGCAATGGTGGTGTGAATATAATGCAGAGAATCCGTAGTTTGGAGATTAGAAGGAGGTGTGGGATTACCAAAACTATTATCCAGAGCGCTGAGGAGGACTGACTGAAGTGGTTTGGACATATAGAGAAGTTGGAAAGAAATAGAATGACTTCGAGAGTGTATAAATCTGTAGTGGAGGGAAGGCGGGGTAGGGGTCGGCCTAGGAAAGGTTGGAGGGAGGGCGTAAAGGAGGTTTTGTGTGTGAGGAGCTTAGACTTCCAGCAAGCATGCGTGATCGTGTTAAATACAAGTGATTGATGAAAATTTTTTTTTTCGGATCACCCTGCCTTGGTGGGAAGCGGCCGATATGTTAATAAAAATAAAAAAAAACATTAGTTTCATAGTTTTTACTGTTATTCTTACATAAGATATTTTTGGCAGATTTTTGTCAAATATTTAAAAAAAAAATGTTACCAGGGAGGTTAAGCTGATTATGTATTATTATTATAAATGTAAATGTGCTTTACATTGTAAATGTAAATGAATTTTACATTGCATTTTGCGATTTCTATTTAATATAGTGAAGGAAAGATTAGTAGAGAGATTGGTCAAGCGACTGGTCGCGAAATTGGTTTCGAAAATGATAGGAAGATTATTCTTCAAACTAGTCGGGAGAATGGTCTTGAATCTGGTCTGGAGAATGGTCTTGAACCTGGTTGGGAGAATGGTCTTGAAGCTGGTCGGGAGACTGGTCTAGAAACTGTTAAGGAAATTGGTCGAGAGTCTGGTTGGAAGACTGGTTTAAAAACTGGTCGGGAGATTGGCTTAAAATAGGTATGGATGAAGTAAAGAGATACTTGGGAATGGATGTGTCGACATAACGGATGAGAGAATGTAACTACCAGAAGTGTTGATGAGTCTGTGAGGAAAAAAAGGACTTTGTTAATGGATGCAATAAAAGGTTTGAGCGAAGTAAGTGGGCGCGACGATTAGGGGGTGGGGCAACCCCTCGTTGAGAGTTCAAATTGCAGGCTGGAGGGTAAAAAATGTTGCGTCTGAATCATTGTGATGATGTGTTATGTGAGGTGTGTTGTGTGTTTTGGTGTGTGTGTGTGGGGTTTTTGGTACTAAAACCTAATTGTACTCCCCCTAATTTGGTTCGGGGTCGAGACTCACTCCTGGCCCCCCCCTCTTCCTGATCGCTACGGATCCCCCTCTCTGCTTCCTGACTTTGTCATACCTCTTCTTAAAACTATGAGGGTTCCGCCCACACTTCATGCTAGGCTATTACTTCCTGAAAACCCTTATACGAAAAAATACTTCCTAACGCCTTGACTCTTTAGTCTTCACTTTGAGGTTGTGACCCCTTGTCCCTTTTCCCCCTCTCGGAACCCCTATCTCTGTCCATTTGTCTTTTCCCCCGCAGTATCTTGTATGTCGTTTTATCATGTTCCCTGACCCTTTTCGTCCCCCAGGCGCATCCGATTTCCCTTTAACCTTTTTCCCGTACGACATTTCCCCTTTAGCTCTGGACTAGCCTTTTTTTGCAAACCTTTTTTTTTATTTTGACGTGTTGACCGGGGTTTCCAACTGGGGCTTGCATACCCCCCAGTATGGCCTAACATAACAGTTAAGTGGCCCTTTAAAGTTCCTTATTTAAAGGGGGAACGCAAATTTTCAGGTTTTTCCAGGCGCCCGATGCTGCAGCGGTTTTGGGTTATGTTGCCTCCGGTGATTGCTCAGTGTTATGGTCACCCCAAGGTCTTTCTCCCTGATAGGGCTGTTCGCCCATACCATACTCTGTCTGGGTTTCTTTGCCCTCCCCCAAACTTCATGACTTTGCATTTGGGTGGATTGAAATTTGAGAAACCATTGCTGGCCCCCATGTCCGCCCTGTCCCCGGTCCTTTGCAGTCCTGCCTCATCCTCGTCCCCGATTTTAATTTTTCTCATCAACTTCAGGTCTCTGCGCAGGGAACTTCAGAGTTATTCCTTCCTATGTCGTTCACATATATCAAAAATACACTGGGCCTAGAATGACCCCCCGGGGGACCCCGCCCCTAAAAGGGGCCCCCTGTGATACCTCTTCACGTACCATGACTCGTTGCTGCCTCCCTGTCAGGTATTCCCTTATCCATTGCAGTGCCCTCCCTTTTACGTGCGCCTGATCCTCCAGCTTCTACACTAATCTCTTGTGGGGAACTGTGTCAAAGGCCTTCCTGCAGTCTAGGAAAACGCAATCTACCCACCCCTCTCTCTCGTGTCTTACTTCTGTTACCTTGTCATAAAACTCCAGGAGGTTTGTGATACAAGATTTGCCTTCCATGAACCCATGCTGGTTTTCATTTATAATCTTGTTCCTTTCCAGGTGTTCGACCACTCTCCTCCTGAAATCTTCTCCATGACTTTGCACACAATACATGTCAGAGACACAGGTCTGTAGTTTAGTGCCTCGTTTCTGTTTCCTTTCTTAAATATGGGACTACATTAGCTGTCTTCCATTTCTCAGGTAGTTGCCCAGTTTCAAGGGATGTGTTGAAGATTGTGGTTAGAGGCATACACAGCATCTCTGCTCCTTCTCTAAGGACCCATGGGGAGATGTTGTCCGGTCCCATCGCCTTTGAGGTGTCAAGGTCACTTAAGAAGCTTCTTCACCTCCTCCTCAGTTGTTCGTATGTCATCCAACACTTGTTGGTATATTCCCTCTTGATGTTCCCTTCTGTGCTGTCTTCCCACAGCCCTTCCTGTCTCTAATGTAAAAACTTCCTTAAATCTCCTGTTCAGCTCCTCACATACCTCCTGATCATTTCTTGTGAGTTCTCCACCTTCTGTCCTTAATCTGATCACCTGGTCTTTGACTGTTGTCTTCCTCCTGATGTGGCTATACAACAGTTTCGGGTGTGTGTGTGTGTTGTGTGTGTGTGTGGTGTGTGTGTGTGTGTGTGTGTGTGTGTGTGTGTGTGTGTGTGTGTGTGTGTGTGTGTGTGTGTGTGTGTGTGTGTGCGTGTGTATTACAAAGTGAAATATCATTATTTTTATTTTCTTTAAATACTGATTTGTTAAAGCTTTTTCAACGAGAATAATAATCATACATATTTCATTTAAAATATTCATATCACTGCATTAAAAATTTCTAAAAACGACAGAGTAATGTCGAAATAATCAGTATATCAATGTAATTATTATACATATTTTTTGCAATTGCTAATGCTCGTGTATTTTTGTATGGATGAGCGTAGTTTTATAGATGTTTGCCTGTGTAGTTCTGATAATGTGTTTAGTCGTGACTGTACACTGGGAACAGTGGCTGGCTGGATGGCGAAACGTCTACGATAGGGATGCCCGGGTGTTGCGCATGTGTCTTAATTTCATCTTGTCGGTATTATATACCATTCTTGTACTATTACTACTACTACTACTACCATCACCTCTTCCTGCCTATATATAGCCGTCCTACTCCACCTCTGGTTAGTGTGACTTTGTCAATGGTCCAAGTCGGACCGAAACGTCTTCGTAAGCTTCTCCCTTTTATGTGCGGGTTATTTGTGTAACATTCACTAGAGATTCAATGTATGAGTGAGGAAGCATGGGAGGCTCGAACTGCCAACCAGCTAACCCAGGGACGATCAGGCTACCTTTTCACCACTGACATTGATGTAGCTGAAGCCAAGCACTAACACTGAGTCTGGCAGAGTATGATAAACTACACTTGCTACAGACGACGTGCTACACAACTTATACCACCAACACGGGAGCCGGGTAACATATATTCATGACCTTACATTCCTACCAAAAATTTCATACTATCGAGAATGTAACAATATGAATAGGGAGGAATTGTCGGGGCGTGAATTGCCGACCCGTTGGCGCTAGAGGAATGTACGGATATATGAAAATGTGTTACGTTCCACCACGGCTGGACGTGGAGGTACCGTAGATGTTAGAAGTGTTCACCTACTGTAGATGTTAGCTAGAGGTGCTAGGGTACTGTAGATTATAAGTTGAGGTGTGGACATAAGGTACATGGTGGGTTTGAGGTGTGGGTGTACCGTAGGCGGTAAGTTAGTGTGTGTAAAACGCCACACACTTAGATATAACTCACTGAGCATATAGATCCAAGGCTTCACCTTCCCTCCATTCATATAACAGTACCAACAATCTCACTACCTGCCGTCAAAATGAAGCTTGACGCTTACCTCCTGGAAAACGTCTAATGTGCTGGCCGTCAGTGCCTACGTCATAATACGTGCACAAACGGCGTATCTAACGAGGCCATCAATCAGATCTGGCCTGAAACCAGCTGTCCGTAGCGCAAGAAAAGAATGTTCACCTCTAGTTCAGTGAGGCAGCTCCAACCAGACCTCAGTCTTCAGTTGTAAGAAATGTGATATCTAAGTGCATGTATATTTCTTGAAAGCATGTGCTTGTGTCTGCGTGTATATGCGTATATTTGCGTGAAATGTGCGTGTGTTGGAGTATCTGTTCGTGAGTTTCCGTGTCTGTCCTTGTGTTTGCTTGATTCAAGGAACTTGGATTTCCTCTCGTTGGAGGGAACTTGATTTCCTCCCATAAGCAAGGAGTTGTATGACTCCTACGGGTTTAGCGCTTTGCAATGATTAAATTAAAATAAATTTTAATACTGCCCTGATGTACAATGCTCAGAGTTGGTGTTTTACATTATTAAAAAATGTATATATTCACTTAATTATCACACTGCTAATACCTCTGACTCAAAAAATTCTTTCGTAATATAATATCGTAATGCAATATAGGTGAGTACACACACACACTCACCACACACACCACACACACACACACACACACACACACACACACACACACACACACACACACACACACACACACACACACACACACACACACACACACACACACACACACACACACAGGAGAATAAGGAGACCAGTCGTAGAGCCAGAAGTGAATACGCACAGGTAAGACGGGAGGCCCAAAGGCAATATGAGAATGACATAGCGGAGAAAGCCAAATCGAAACCAAAGCTGTTGTACAGCCACTTCAGGAAGAATACAACAGTCAAGGACCAGGAAATCAGGCTGAGGAAGGAAGGAGATGAGGTCACAAAAAACGACCGCGAAGTATGTGAGGAGCTCAACAGGAGTTTCAAAGAAGTGTTCACAGAGGAGACAGAAGAACCTCCAGAAAGGCAGAGAGGTGGGGTACACCATCAAGTGTTGGACACAATACATACAACCGAGGAAGAAGTGAAGAGGCTGTTAAACGAGCTAGATAGCTCAAAGGCGATAGAGCCCCATAAGATCTCTCCATGGGTCCTGAGAGAGGGAGCAGAGGCGCTTTGCGTATCACTAACAACTATCTTCAACATATCTGATCGAAACAGGACGACTGCCGGAAGTATGGACGACAGCAAATGTAATCCCAATTTTTAAGAAAAGGAGACAGACACGAAGCATTGAATTACAGATCAGTATCACTGATGTGTATAGTATGCAAGGTCACGGAGAAAATTATCAGGAGAAGAGTGGTGGAGCACCTAGAGAGGAATGAGCTTATCAACGACAGCCAGCACGGTTTCAGGGACGGGAAATCATGCGTCACAGACCTACTGGAGTTCTACGACAGGGTGATGGCAGTAAGACAAGAGAGAAACGGGTGGGTAGACTGCATTTTCTTGGACTGTAAGAAGGCGTTTGATACAGTTCCACACAAGAGATTAGTGCGGAAGCTGGAGGACCAAGCAGGAATAACAGGGAAGGCACTACGATGGATCAGGGAATACCTGTCAGGAAGACAACAGCGAGTCATGGTACGTGGCGAGGTGTCAAAGTGGGCGCCGGTATTGAGAGAGGTGCCACAGGGATCAGTCCTAGGACCGGTACTGTTTCTGGCATTTGTGATTTACATGACGGAAGGAATAGACTCCGAAGTGTCCCTGTTTGCAGATGATGTGAAGTTGATGAAAAGAATTCAATCGGACGAAGACCAGGCAGAACTACAGAGGGATCTGGACAGACTGCAGGCCTAGTCCAGAAAGTGGCTCCTGGAGTTCAACCCCTAGTGCAAAGTCTGCATATTGTGATATCACCAGTTTACTGTGATTTTATTGTATATCTCACTATACTTTACACTCTGACTATGTCTCCTCTATACTGTCCTCTAATGATAAGTGGCTCTCCTCTCTTAGTCTTTCCTCTTGGACCATGTCTTTCAGCTCCCGGAGCAATCTAATGGCAAGCCTCAATACTTTTCAAGTTTCAAGTGTCATTGATGCCGAGGTCATTCATTTATTTCAGAACAGAAATTCGTGTGTGTGTACTCACCTATTTGTGGTTGCAGGGGTCGAGTCATAGCTCCTGGCCCCGCCTCGTGTGTGTGTGTGTGTGTGTATGTGTGTGTGTGTGTGTGTGTGTGTGTGTGTGTGTGTGTGTGTGTGTGTGTGTGTGTGTGTGTGTGTGTGTGTGTGTGCGTGTGTGTGTGTGTGCGTGTGTGTGTACGTGTGTATGTACGTATGTATGTGTAACTACCATATTGTATTCACCTACCTGTGTTTCCTTGGATCAATTGATAGCTCCAGATTACCTTTCATTGTAGCTACAGTAACACGACTCTGCTCGTACTGATCCATCTTAAGTACTTTCTTTATTATTTAGGATGCCACCATCTGTACTATTAGTAATTTCCTGGGTCATATCCCAATATTCCTGGATCATATTCCTGTTTTTCTAGAACATATTCCTGGATCATATTCCTGTTTTTCTAGAACATATTCCCGTATTCCTGGATCATATTCCATTATTCTTGGATCATATTCCAATATTCTTCGATCGTATTCCTGGATCATATTCCTGTATTCCTGGATCATATTCCTGTATTCTTGGATCATATTCCTGTGTTCCTGGTTCACATTCCTGTTTTCCTGGATCATATTCCTTTATTCTTGGATCATATTCTTGTTTTCCTGGAACATATTCCTGTTTTCCTGGATCACATTCCTGTATTCCTGGATCATATTACTGTATTCCTGAATCATATTCTGTATTCCTGGTTCATATTACTGTATTCCTGGTTCATATTCCTGTTTTCCTGGATCACATTCCTGTATTCCTGGATCACATTCCTGTATAATTGGATCATATTCCTGTATTCCTGCATCACATTCCTGTATCATATTCCTGCTCCTGGGTCATATTCCTGTATTTCTGCATCACATTCCTGTATCATATTCTTGTTCCTGGATCATATTCCTCTATTCCTGGATCATATTCCTATATTCCTGGATTATATACCTGTATTCCTGGATTATATTCCATCTACCAATACAGTTTTCAGAGGACTTTTTTCTAGTCTTTTTCCAGTCCAACTTTTGTTTTCCATTTCACAACTGTGGACTCTTGTTGTACTGAGACTGCTGAGAAATATTCTCTTTTTCCTCTTATATCTCTCTATTTCCTCATATAATTCTCTATTTCTTCGTATTCTTCTTTATCTGTTCCCTCCTATCATTATCTATTTCTTCGAATCCTTCTCTGTCTATTTCCTTCTTTTTCCTCTGTTTAGTCCATCAGTCTTGACTGATGGAGCAAACATATCGACTCCAGGCTAAGCGACTGACTACCTCAAACTCCTTGTCATCTTCCACCTCTGTATAAGACTGAAGAAGTCACTGGCTGGCGAAATGTTTCCACAATCAAGATTACAAAATGTTGCCACTTTGGATATATATTATCATCATTTGTTGAATATTCCTCACACCGGGATACCATTACAAATAAAAATTTGGATCTGACATTTGTCAGCAGAGTTTTTTTAAGCGTATATTGATTTTCGTTTATGTGAAGGTTATGTCTGATGTCTGAATGTTAAGTTTGAAGTATATCTGAAGATTATACCAAAACCCTATATCCGAAGTATATCTGAAGCTTATGTCTGAAGTATATTTGAAGGTTATACCGGAGTTTGTCAATGATGCCCACACATGTACATGAATAAATGAATGAGAGAGAGAGAGAGAGAGAGAGAGAGAGAGAGAGAGAGAGGAGAGAGAGAGAGAAGAGAGAGAGAGAGAGAGAGAGAGAGAGAAGAGAGAGAGAGAGAGAGAAGAGAGAGAGAGGAAAAGAGGAGAGAGGGGAGAGGGGGATACGGAGAGAGGGGAGAGAGAGAGGAGAAGAGAAGAGAAAAGAGAAGAGAGAGAGAGAGAGAGAGAGAAGAGAGAGAAGAGAGAGAGAGAGGGGGTTTTAAAAAGCCAATAATAATCTCCCCACCTTTTCCCAAACAATCGTTCTTCCCCCCCCCACCCGCTCATTCCCTTATCCTCCTCCATCCCTCTCTCCCACTCTCCCACTCTCATCTCCCCCCCTCCTGCCTCTTCTTGCAACCCCTGTTGATCTGGGCGCGAACTGCTCTTCGAGCCTCACTCGGGCAACAGGGACCCTCCCTCTCATCGCCCCAACGGTGTTCCACCTTCAGTAGCAAAAGGATCCTGCTCATGTCAGATGTAAGTTTCGGGATCCCCTAAAACCGCCAAACTATGATTTTGTCCACGTTCATCGAATTTTTTTCATACAAAAAATTTTTTATTGTGCTAAGGGAAAACGGGAAACCAAATATTGGTCTGTACATTTCGCCCCCCCTTCGGGGGTTTTCTTCATAGGGAGCGAAATAACAGCCCAAATTTAATCCTCCGAGTTTCTGTTTCCATGGAGTTATTTTGAGCGTTGACAAGTGTTTTTTAAATCAAAGGGTTTATATAAAATTATATATATTTTAATATAATATAATATATAATATAATATAAAATATTTTTTTAATAAAAATATTTTAATATTTTAAAATTAAAAATATATATAGAAAAAACAACCACTCTAAAAGATGAAAATTTCCAAGCGCTTTCGTAAACCTCACATTAAAAGGGAATATGAAAGAAAGCACCCAAGGAAGTTATATAAGGGGTCTGGCCAGCACCTCACTACAGATCCACAACGGTTAAACACGTGCGCGGGGCAAACCCAAATTGGATGGGCCCTTTGCCAACTCCCCCCAAACAATTCTCCCCAAAAAAATTTAAAAATTATTATTTGTCCAGTTATTATTAAATTTTCCCAAATTCTTTAAATTTATAAATTGATCTAATTTATAAAAACCCAAAAGGGAAATATTCATTTTATTGCAAAATGTTTTTTTATGAAACAAGATTCAATTATTTTCCCTGTCGCCAGGGACTTTTTTGTATACTTTCTAAAACTTTTGAAAATCAATTGGATGGTTAAAATCTTTACATAAATAAATAGAGCTTTGAATCTTGTCCTTTTTCTAATCTATTTTTTATTTTTTTTTAAATCTTTTTCGAGTTTTCCCCATTTTTGACCGTAATAAACTTTATCGCAAATTTTACAAAAATCTTATAGAAACCCCCATCAGCTTTTGGGGGGGAATTCTTTATCAAAAAGTTTTTTTACGTATCAAGATTTTGAATACAATTTTAAATTTTTAAAGTCTAAGAAAGAAGTATAAACCCAATTTTCGGGAAAGGGGAAACCAACATTTTTTTATTTGAATAAGGTGGTTGTCCCTTTTTGGATTAAAAAAAAGTTTTTTTAGAACTTTAAAAGATTATAAATTACTTTTCTTGAATTTTTAAATCATTACCTTTTTCTTAAATTTTTGGATATTTCCTCATCTAGAACCAGGACTACATAAGTTCTGAAGGAAATACCCAAAAAATTTATGAAATGGTAATGATTTAAAATACCCAAAGAAATGAAATTTGATAAATTTTTTAAAGTTGCTAGAAACACTTTTTATAACCCAAAAAAGGGGAAAACCAGCCTTTAAATAAAAATATGTTGGTTCTCCCTTACCATGAAAATTTGGTTGATATCCTTCCTTCTTAAACTTTTAATTTTAAAGTTGTATTCAAAAATCTTGATACGAAAAAAAAACTTTTGAAAAAATTCCCCCAAATGCTGAATGTGTCTAAGTTCCCCCATGTAAAATTGGATAAATTTTATTACGGCCCAAACGGTAAAAAATCTCGAACTAAGTTAAAACAACATAAATATAGCAAAAAGAAGGAAAGATTCCAAGGCTTATTTTTCATGTAAGAGATTTTAACCATCCAATTGATTTTCAAAAAGTTGAAAAGTAGTATAAAGCATCCTGGCGACGGAATATAATTGAATTTGTTTCATAAAAAACAGTTTTGCAATAATATGAATATTTCCCTTTGGTTTTTTATAAATTAGTCCCTTTTTAAATTTAAAGAATTTTTGGGAAGAATTAAAAAATACACTGGGCAAAAAATAATTTTTTTAAAATTTTTTTGGTAGTATTTTTTTTGGGGGGTTGGCAAAAGGGCCCGTCTTGGGTCGCCGCCTACGGGTTTAACCCCTTGTGGGATTGATAGTGAGGTGCGGGCCCGACCCCCATATAGTTCCTTGGGGCTTTACTTTTATATTCCTTGATAATTTTAGAAGTCACGAAAGCGCTTGAATTTTCTTTCTTTCAGAGTGGTTGTTTTGCATATTTTGAAAAACCCTTTTTCGTGTCTTTTTGCAATATATATATATATATAATATATATATATATAATTTTATATAAATATATATATATATTAAATTTATATTTAATAAAATATATATATAAAAAATAATTTTTATTATATATATATAATTTATAATATATTGTTAAAAAATATATATATAATAAAATTTATTTAAAAAGAAAAGATTTGCAAGTATATTAAAGATTAGTTTTTTTAATAAGGAGTTGTTGTATTTATGTAGAAGTAAGTTGCATGATATATATAAAAATAAATATATAAAATAAAAATTATAATATTAAAAAATTTAAAAAATATTTATATAATTATATTATAATATATATGTTATTATTTGGGGGCCACCATGAAAAGAGAAAAACTCACTCACGCTGGCGATCACTCAAAAAACCAACTTTAAAAATAACATTTGGTCATTAAAGGTTTTACGAGGGAAGACTGAGTAAGGTTGGGGACCACGGAGCCCACTTGGACCAACAGGTCTCTCTGTCCCGGGCGCTAATAAACAACCCGGCTTGACCTAGAGCAGCGTCCAATAGTCCCCTCCCCTCTCTTCTCTCCTCTCTCTCTCTCCCCTTCTCTCTCTCTCCCCTTTTCTCCCCTCTCTCCCCTCTCTCTCTCTCCCCTTCTCTCTCTCCCCTTTCCCCCCCTCTCTCGCTCTCTCTTGCCCCTTTTTATTTTTTACACAGTTATTAACAAACCACTCAATTCATAATATTTATATTAATTTTATATATAATTAAAAATTTTATTAAATAATATATATATATATAATATAAAAATTAAAAAATATTATATATATTAATAATATTTTATATTATTATATATATATATTATATAAAAATATGTATATAATTTTAAAATTTTTATATATATAATACATCAAATTTCATAATAATTTTTAAATAAATACAAAATCACCTTATTAAAGAACTAACTCTCAAAAGTTACAAATTTTTTCATTCAAATAATTTACGAATTTTTAAAATAAACTACAATGTGTGTGGGTGTGTGTGTGTGTGGTGTGTGTGTGTGTATTATTTCATATTTTACAATTTAAAGCAAAATTGTGTTTCTTCTTTCTCCCCCCCTCCCCTCCTCCCCTCTTTTCCCCTCTCTCTCTCTCTCTCTATCTTTTTTCCCCTCTCTCTTTTCCTCCCACGTTGAGCCTCAATTCGACGTTTTATCCCCCATGTGGGTCAACTTGGGGTTTTTTCCTCAATTTCATGTGTGGAACGGCTAAACCCCGAAACCCGACTTGAGTGGGTCAGAGACAGCGGCAACTTTCCCCCAGTCAGCCTTATCCACCCCCTGCCAGACCGTATTTTCAGGGAGGACAGAATGGGGGACAGAAAGGTAGAAATAGCGTCACCTGCCCAATCCATTTTACTGGTAGGAAAAGGGAGAGATAGAAGTTAGGATGACTGGGAGAAATATCTCTTTACAATTCCGTTTTATTACGGGTGAAATAGAAAGGGGAAAAAAGGATTAAATTATCATTCTACAAGCTATTTCTGTACATGATGGAATGACTGATAGGCAGAAATAAGTAAGTAAGAAGTAAGTAAGTAAGTAAGTTTATTCAGGTATACACAAATACAGTTACATAGAATTATCATACATAGCAGCATATGTGTAGGGAACCTAGGATAACCCAAAAAAGTCAGACAGAGTGACTTATTACCTACCATACTGTCTATTACAGGTGTGGACAGCTAGTATATTAAGAATAATTAGTCTGCTGTGTTTCCATGAAATGAAAGAAAATAATTATTCTAATTTCTATAAAACTGGTGTACCTAATTACCACTACAAAATCGGTAATTATGTTTATATTGTATACAAAGTCTTGCAGCTGTCTAGTGGTCTCTTGCATGTGACGGTAGATGGGGTAAGAATGGGAAGTGGGTTAAGAATAGGAATATGTTTCTATCCCGACATATTCATAAATAAGGATAGAGAGGGAAGAGGGGGGAAACAGTTGAGATAGAATGATATTTATCTCCTGATCGAGAGTCTATTACAGACGAGGATAGAAGGAGAGTAAGGGGATATTTGAGTGAGGAACAGAGGATAGAACAGTGGATTAGAGAACACAGTAGAAGAATGGAAAGGGTTATTGACTGCTAATCTTCTTTCTTCTCCGCTTCCTCCTCTTCTTCTTCCTCCTTCTCCTCCTCCTCCTCCTCCTCACCTGCCAACACAACTAAAACATAAAAGATCCTTTTTCTGTTCTCCCATGAGCGCTCTTTGTTAAGTCATCGTCGGCAACACGGTGAAGTGGCCACCACTCCCACCTGTAGCATCTGTCTCACTCCTTCCCTGTCTCTCTCTCTCTCTCTCTCTCTCTCTCTCTCTCTCTCTCTCTCTCTCTCTCTCTCTCTCTCTCTCTCTCTCTTTGATGACATACACCAACTTTGTCCAACACCACTTCATTAGCCCAGTTTAAACATACCTTCAGCCTGGCAGTAGTGAAGTGGGGGCCTATCTTCCTCGCTCGGTCGTCTTCCTCTCTCTCTCTCTCTCTCTCTCTCTCTCTCTCTCTCTCTCTCTCTCTCTCTCTCTCTCTCCTCAGTGTGGGTTGCCAAGTAAACATACAAGTGTGTGAGCTGTGCTTGACTATCAAACACATCCCAGGAGTTACAGTGTTGCCAGAAGCTCCAAACCATACACTAGTTCTGGTAACACGTGCAGTCTAACAACATACATAGGTTAGATTACGTTAGCTTCTGGTAAGACTGGAGTCAGGCAACTAGCTTAGAGGGGAAATAAAAGACCACTAGTCTTCACTTTGAGAAATCTAACTAAGCTCATTGCGTCAAAGAGTTTTTAAGATCCTGTTTTTGTACTCGAAGTGGCCGAAAAAGTTTTTTTTGATCAGGTCATAAAACCAAATAATGGAGCAATCCAATCCACGGAAACCGTGGGGTCGGGGAACCCCTGGAAAAGGTGATCGTTGAAAAACGGGCCCCGGGGCCTTACCCTCTGGCCTAAAATTTAAAACTTACCCCGAAATTGGTTTTAAAACCCCCCCCGTCCCGGGTTGGCTTATTTTAAAAATCGTTTTTGGGACGATTTCTTGAGTGATAAGGAACAAAATTTTCCAAAACAATACCCCAAAAACCTTTCATTTAGGAGACCGAAACTTATGACAAGGGTTTGGGTCAAACCCTGAAAAATTTATTCGTAATACCCCAAAGCTAAAAATTTTTGTTTGGAAAACTCAAAATATCTCTAAAAAAAAGGGTCTAAAAATTTATAAAAAAATCGACTTTGGAAAAAAAAAAAAACGAATTAGCACCCGGGTTTACTCGCTGAAGTTTGAAAGAGTCCTGGACAAAAACCCTCCAGGTTGTTTTAAATCAGTCAGGCTGTTAGTCTACCAGAAACAATAAAGGAAGCAACATACCCCGGGCCCCTTTTAAACTTTCCCCCTCTAGAAAAAAAACTCTTCAATTTCAATACTTAAAACCAAAACTCTCAATGTAAACAGTAAAATATAAAAATTTTTCCCCATAATATATATATATATATATATAAAATTTATAAAATATTTTATAAATATAATTAAAATATATATATATATATATATATTTTATATATACATATAAAATATATATATATTAAATATATATAATTTTAAAATATATATAAATATATATATATATATTTTATTTTATATATATATATTTTTTAAAATATTAATATGGGGTTTTGAATGTATATATCATATTAAAAAAACAAGTGACCTATGAAAAAAATTTCCTTTAGATACTAATGTAATTCCCGTCGAAAAAGTTTAAACTGTTTTCGGGTCCTCCGCGGGAAAAAAAAATTTTTTAAAGGCAAAGTTTGAAAAAAAGAGGGGGGGGGAGGAGGGGGAAAGGAGGGGGGAAAAAGAGATGGAGGAGGAGGTGGGGGGGGGGGAGGGGGAGGATGGGGGGGGGGGGGGGAGGGGGGGGGGAGGAGTTTGGGGAACAATTTATTATTTTTTTCACAAAAAAGAAGCGCAAAAAACCTTTGGGAGATAAACCCGGAAGTAATTATGTTGACCCAAAAAAGGAGAGGGGGTTAACTAGTTTCCTTGGAATCACGAACTCTTTTAAAAACCGGTATAAAGGGCCCAACCCCTTTTGGGTATATAAAGGCCACTGAAAGACGATGAAAACTTTTTGTGTGCGTGCGTGGGGTGTGTTTTTTACCCCACCTAATTGTACTCACCTAATTTTTGGTTTTTCCAAGGGGTCGAGACTCAGCTCCTGGCCCCCCCCCTCTTCATTTGTTCGTACTGGTCCCTTTTCTCTCTGCTTCCGGGAGTTTTGTCCATCCCTCTTCTTAAAACAATGTTTTGGTTTTCCGCCTCCACTACTTCACTTGCTAGGCTTTTTAAATTTGGGCTGAAAACCCTATGACTAAAAAAAAATACTTCCAAACGCCCCCTTGACTCGCCCTGAGTTTTCGGGCTTCCAGTTGTGACCCCTTGTCCCTGTGCCCCCTTTCTCGGGAAAACATCCTACTCTGTCCCCCTTTGTCTATTCCCCGCGTATCTTTTTGTGGGTTATAATGTCTCCCCTGACCCTTCTGCCCTTTCCAGTGTGGGTCGGTTCCGTTTCCCCCCTTTAACCTTTCCGTACGACTTTTCCCTTGAGCTTGGGACTACCCCTTTTTGCAAACCTTTGTATTTTTCCTCAACTTCTTGACTTTTTTTTTGACCAGGGTGTGGGGTTCCGGGACGGGTGCTGCATACTCCAGTAGGGGGCCCCTAACATACAAAAGTGTACAGTGTTTGGAAACGATTCCTTATTGAGGTATGGGAAACCCCTTTTTCATTTTTGGGGCCAAAGGGCGCCCTTTATGTTTGCAGGGGGTTATTTGGTTGATTTTTTGGGGGGGGGCCTCCGGTGATTTTACTCGGTTTAGGGTCCCCCCAAGGGCCCTTTTTCCCTGAGTGGGGTTTTGTAGTCTTTGTCCCCCCTAGCCAAATTTTCCTGTCTGGCGGTCTTCTTTGCCCCCCCCCCAATTTTCCCTGACTTTGCTTTTGGCTGGATTAAATTTCGAGGAGCCAGTTACGGACCAAAATGTCCAGCCTTCCGGGTTTCTCTTTGCTTTCCTGCCTCACCCTTTCGCCCCGATTTAATTCTTTCATAAAACGCACGTCATCTGCGACAGGGACACTCAGAATCTTTTCCCTTTTCCATCATGTCGTTCAATTATAACAAATATCAGGGTTTCCTAGAACTGACCCCTGGGGGACCCCGCCCCCTTTAACGGGCCCCCCACTGTGTTAACCTCTTCACGTACCAGGGACTCGTTGCTGCCCCCCCCCTGCCCGGGTTTTCCCCTTACCCCTTTGCAGTCCCCTTCCTTTTATGTGTGCCTGTTTCCTCCAGCTTCGCCTAATCTCTTGTGGGGAAACTTGTCAAAGGCCCCCCCCTTTTGCAGTTGGGGAAAACGCAATCTCCCCAAACCCTCTCTCTCGTGTCTTACTTCTTTTTACCTTGTCAAAAAAACTCCAGGGGGTTTTTTGATACAAGATTTCCCTTCCATAAAAACCCATGCTGGTTTTCATTTATAATCTTTTTCCTTTTCCCGGGGTTCGAAACCCCTCTCCTCCTGATAATCTTCTCCATGGGCTTTGCACACAAAACATGTCAAAGCACAGGTCTGTAGGTTTTTTGGCCTCGTTTTGTTTTCCCTTTTTTAAATTGGGGAAAACATTAGCTTTTCTTTCCCTTTTCCCCAGGGAGTTTTCCCCGTTTTTAAGGGTGTTTTTGAAAATTGTGTTAGAGGCACACACGCATCTTGCTCCTTTCTAAGGACCCATGGGGGAATTTTTGTCCGGTCCATCGGCCCTTTTTTGGGGGTTCCCCGGCACTTAAGAGCTTCTTTACCTCCTCCCCAAATTTTTTTCGTATGTCCCTCCCAAAACTTTTTGGAAAATTCCCCCTTGATGTTCCCTTCCCGTGCTGTCTTCCCCCACCCTTCCCGTCTCACTGTAAAAACTTTCCCAAAAACTCCTGTTCAGCTCCTCACATTTTCCTCCTGATCAATTTTTTGTGAGGTTTTCCA
>NC_069446.1:13399906-13402406 GCF_026875155.1 Cherax quadricarinatus | reverse complement strand
GGATGAGGGAGAGATGAAGGAGGGTGAGGGAGAGATGAAGAAGGGTGAGGGAGAGATGAAGGAGGGTGAGGGAGGAGAAGAAGGGTGAGGGAGAGATGAAGAAGGGTGAGGGAGAGATGAAGGAGGTGGAGGAGAGTGAAGGATGGCGAGGGAGTGATGAAGAAGGTGAGGAGAGAGGTGAAGGAGGGTGAGGGAGAGATGAAGGATGGTGAGGAATAGAAGGTGGGAAAGAGAGATGTGAAGATTAAGGAGAGATTAGGAGAGAAAGGAAGGAGAGACATCTAGAAAGGGGATGGGTAGTAAGAGAGAGAAGAGAGAGAGAAGAGAGGAGAGAAGAGATGAGAGGAGAGAAGAATGCGGAGAGAGGAGAGAGATGAGAGAGATGAGAGAGAGAGAGAAGAGAGGAGAGATGAAGACAAATAGTAGTTAACATTCTAGTTTGTAAGTAAAGTTAGGAACCTAAACTAACCTGAAACGTATATATAAAAGGCCGTAAAGAATGAGTGAGGATATGATAAAGATGGAGGAGCATGTAAGATGAGAGCATGATAATGGAGGAAGGGAGAAACATGAGGGCTATAGGGAATGACACGACTCAAGCAAACATTCAACCAATTAAACAACTACTGATAGACAGCTAAAGATAATAGAAGACACACACAGACACACACACACACAAGACAACATACACAACACACACACACACACACAAACTACATCACACACACAACACAACACACACACACACACACACACACACACAAAACACACAAAACACACACACACACACACACACACACCATACACACACATACACACACACACACACACACACACACACACACACACACACACACACACAACATACACATACACACACACACACACACACACACACACACACACACACACACACACACATACACCACACACACACACACACACACACACACACACACACACACACACACACACACACACACACACACACACACACACAACACACACACACACACACACACACACACACACACACACACACACACACACACACACACACACACACACACACACACACACACACATACACACAACACACACACACACACACACACACACACACACACAAACACATTATCATATTAATGTCCTTTAACTTAGTTATTCCGCATATAGTTAAAGGAATAAAAACAACAATAGAAGCAGTGACCATAAAGTATTTGTGACACTGAGAGGCAAGCGCTTGATGCTTTGTTTATGGGGGGGGGGGGGAAAGCGAGGGACTGAGGGGGGAGGGGGAGGGGAGAGACGTGGGAGGGGTAAAATGATTAGTTTTTATTCTGAGCAATTTAAACGAAGTCTCTGCCTCTCTCTCTCTCTCTCTCTCTCTCTCTCTCTCTCTCTCTCTCTCTCTCTCTCTCTCTCTCTCTCTCTCTCTCTCTCTCTCTCTCTCTCTCTCTCTTTAATGTTTACAAAAGTGTTTTTTTTTACAGTGTTAGGTTAAGATTGCCTCTCTTTATTTATAAGCTATTAGCTGTTACCTACATTAATTCTCTCTCTCTCTCTCTCTCTCGGTCCCTCTCCCTCCGTCCCCTTCCCTCCCTTCCTCCCTCACTCTCTCTCTCAACAATTACACGCCTCTTGCTCTTCTTTCCAATTCTTCATGCTTTCCAATTACTCAGAAATTTCTCCTGACGCAAAACTAGACACACAGAGAGAAAGTCCACTTTCACTCCACAGAAAATTATTTCTAACATCAGGAACATTGGGCCTCTTTTTTTCGACAACAATGACCACCTCAACCTCTTTTCCCATAAATAATTTCGACAGAAAATAGTCCATATCAGATGAGAATTGATTCATTTTTTTTAAATGGCTGGGAAATGCGTCAAAAAAAACAAAGTCAGAAGAGTATTTCATTTTTAGAAGTAATATTTGTATGTAATTAATGTATTCGTTACCATATTGACTTTTAATATTTTCTTGTTATTTCTATTAGGTTTTTTTTCTGATGTTGGGAATTGGATTGTCAAGTGTGAGAGAGTGTTGCTAGAGTTATTGAGTCTCTCTCTCTCTCTCTCTCTCTCTCTCTCTCTCTCTCTCTCTCTCTCTCTCTCTCTCTCTCTCATTCACACACAAATACATATACACTCACACACACACACACACACACACACACACACACACACACACACACACACACACACACACACACACATACACATACACTCTCTCTCTGTTTCACACACACACATACACATACACTCTCTCTCTGTTTCACACACACACATACACATACACTCTCTCTCTGTTTCACACACACACATACACATACACTCTCTCTCTGTTTCACACACACACATACACATACACTCTCTCTCTGTTTCACACACACACATACATATACACACTCTCTCTCTTTCTTACACACACATATACACTCTGTCTCCATTTAGTTCTTATCTGTTATTTATATGTGTCTTCATCTGCCCCTTTTCTT
>NC_069446.1:13377406-13397406 GCF_026875155.1 Cherax quadricarinatus | reverse complement strand
CTCTGTGATCACTGGCCAGGGAGAATAATAGTGTGCTCACTGGCCAGGGAGAATAATAGTGTGCTCACTGGCCAGGGAGAATAATAGTGTGCTCACTGGCCAGGGAGAATAATAGTGTGCTCACTGGCCAGGGAGAATAATAGTGTGCTCACTTGCTGTGTGCTTCTGTTTGTCATTCAATAAATATGGTTTACGGATTCATTTTTTTTTCATTAAGGGGATTATGGGATATTAGTTGAAATATATGTGGAATCCGGAGTATAATTTATATATATTTTTATGTCACTGGTAGTGTGTGTGTGTGTGTGTGTGTGTGTGTGTGTGTACTCACCTATTTGTACTCACCTATTTGTGGTTGCAGGGGTCGAGTCATAGCTCCTGGCCCCGCCTCTTCACTGATTGCTACTAGGTCCTCTCTCTCCCTGCTCCATGAGCTTTATCATACCTCGCCTTAAAACTATGTATGGTTCCCGCCTCCACTACTTCACTTTCTAGGCTATTCCACGGCTTGACTACTCTATGACTGAAGAAATACTTCCTAACATCCCTTTGATTCATCTGAGTCTTCAACTTCCAATTGTGACCTCTTGTGTCTGTGTCCCATCTCTGGAACATCCCGTCTTTGTCCACCTCGTCTATTCCGCGCAGTATTTTATATGTCGTTATCATGTCTCCCCTGACCCTCCTGGCCTCCAGTGTCGTCAGGCCGATTTCCCTCAACCTTTCTTCGTAGGACAATCCCCGTAGCTCTGGGACTAGTCTTGTTGCAAACCTTTGCACTTTCTCTAATTTCTTGACGTGCTTGACTAGGTGTGGATTCCAAACTGGTGCTGCATACTCCAGTATGGGCCTGACGTAAATGGTATACAGAGTCTTGAACGATTCCTTACTGAGGTATCGGAAAGCTATCCGTAGGTTTGCCAGGCGCCCGTATGCTGCAGCAGTTATCTGATTGATGTGCGCCTCAGGAGATATGCTCGGTGTTATACTCACCCCCAGATCTTTTTCCTTGAGTGAGGTTTGCAGACTTTGGCCATCTAAACTATATTGTGTCTGCGGTCTTCTTTGCCCTTCCCCAGTCTTCATGACTTTGCATTTGGCGGGGTTAAACTCAAGGAGCAGTTGCTGGACCAGGCTTGTAGCCTGTCCAGGTCTCTTTGTAGTCCTGCCTGATCCTCATCCGATTTGATTCTTCTCATTAACCTCACATCGTCCGCAAACAAGGACACTTCTGAGTCTATCCCTTCCGTTATGTCATTCACATATACCAAGAACAGCACAGGTCCTAGGACTGACCCCTGTGGAACCCCGCTTGTCACAGGTGCCCACTTTGACACCTCATCACGTACCATGACTCGTAGTTGCCTTCCTGTAAGGTATTCTCTTATCCATTGCAGTGCCTTTCCTGTTATGTGTGCCTGATCCTCTAGCTTTTGCAGTAACCTCTTGTGAGGAACTGTGTCGAAGGCCTTCTTGCAGTCCAAAAAAATGCAGTCGATCCACCCCCCTCTGTCTTGTCTTACTTCTGTCACCTTGTCATAAAACTCTAATAGGTTTGTGACACAGGATTTTCCCTCCCTAAAACCATGCTGGTTGTCAATTATACACTTGTTTCTTTCCAGGTGCTCCACCACTCTCCTCCTGATGATCTTCTCCATGACCTTGCATACTATACACGTTAATGATACTGGTCTGTAGTTTAGTGCCTCATGTCTGTCTCCCTTTTTAAAAATTGGGACTACATTTGCCATCTTCCATACCTTAGGGAGTTGCCCAGTTTCAAATGATGTGTTGAAGATCTTCGTTAATGGTACACACAATGTCTCTGCTCCCTCTTTAAGGACCCACGGAGAGATGTTGTCTGGTCCCACCGCCTTTGAGGTGTCAAGTTCGCATAGCAGCTTCTTCACCTCCTCCTTGGTTATATGTACCTCATCCAGCACTTGCTGGTGCACCCCCCTGCTCTGATTTCCTGGAGTCCTACTGGTTTCCACTGTAAATACTTCTTTAAATCTTGTGTTGAGCTCCTGACATACCTCTTGGTCGTTTCTTGTGAATTCCCCATCACCCTTCCTCAGTCTGATTACCTGGTCCTTGACTGTTGTTTTCCTCCTGATGTGGCTGTACAACAGCTTCGGGTCAGTCTTAACTTTCGATGCTATGTCATTTTCGTATTGCCGCTGAGCCTCCCTTCTTATCTGTGCATATTCGTTTCTGGCTCTTCGGCTAATCTCTTTATGTGTGTGTGTGTGTGTGTGTGTGTGTGTGTGTGTGTGTGTGTGTGTGTGTGTGTGTGTGTGTGTGTGTGTGTGTGTGTGTGTGTGTGTGTGTGTGTGTGTGTGTGTATGTGTGTGTGTGTGTGTGTTTGTGTGTGTGTGTGTGTTTTGAAGATTCGCTACCGTTCCAAACCTCATAGACAGTCAGACCACAGCTACCATACCACAAGACGGGCAACTATCAGCAGTTTCAATGCAGTGGCATCTTGCTCAAGAACGCAGAATTAACGATTGCTGTAAAAGACTCAGCATTCTAAATATAAATATATCTGGCAATTCTCTTAAGACTGTGAGTGTGTATGAGAGTGGTGTGTGTGTACTCACCTAGTTGAGGTTGCAGGGGTCAAGTCCAAGCTCCTGGCCCCGCCTCTTCACTGGTCGCTTCTAGGTCACTCTCCCTGAACCGTGAGCTTTATCATACCTCTGCTGAAAGCTATGTATGGATCCTGCCTCCACTACATGTGTGACAGATGCTTCTGTAAGGGATGTGAGAAAGATGTGAGAGGGATATATGGAAAAATTCCTAAGACAATTGCCAGATATATCTATCTGAAGATTGATGATTGTTCTATCACTAATATGACTCGTGATTTCATTACTACTATATCAGTACTTGTGAGATGGCTGGAGAGAGGCACTAGGCTCTAGGCACTGGCCTAGTGCCTAGTGCCTCTCTCCACCATCATTTTAGCAAAGACAAGTCCTCGGAAAGCATTTTCTTGGAATTCCTCCTCTTTCTGCAACATTGCACGCTCCTGATGATGTGTTTATTGCAACACGAAAGGCCTAGAGCTGTCATTAAACATCCCCTTGGTTGTTTTGCATATATATATATATATATATATATATATATTTATATATATATATATATATTTATATATATATATATATATATATATATATATATATATATATATATATATATATATATATATATATATATATATATATAGAGAGAGAGAGAGAGAGAGAGAGAGAGAGAGAGAGAGAGACAGAGAGAGACAGAGAATAAAGGTCAGAACATTTGGATCAGAGATATGAGCTTTCTCGTTGTCCTCTTCTCCCTTCCCCTCCTCCTGTTCCTCCTTCTCCATCTCCTCTTCCTCCTCTACATCTTCCATTATATCTCTGACTCCTATCTATCACCTCTGCTCCCCGGGGATTACTCAGTCTATCATCGCCACAGCTGCGGAAATATCTCTTCAGAAATATAGCAACACTCTTTTCGAAGTGACCTACGATATGTAAGGTTGCTCTCTCTGTCTGTCTGTCTGTCTGTCTGTCTGTCTCTCTCTCTCTCTCTCTCTCTCTTATGCAATAAGTCTCATATTATCTCTCCTCTCTGCAAGGTATTTCGTCAACCGTCTTCCGTTCCTCCAGTACCACCACCACAGCTGTACTATATCAACAACTATTGCAACTACTACGTAACAATAAGAGCTGCAACTACACTATACCAATAAAACCATCACTCTACATCAGTAAACTCTACAGCCACTAGAAACACACCACGACATGTCTGAGACTACACTCTTCAACTGTTCTTGTTGATGTATTCACTCAGTGTTTGATTATTATATATTGTTGTGACTAACATACCTACCTACATAAAGACAGACAGAGAGAGAGAGAGAGAGAGAGAGAGAGAGAGAGAGAGAGAGAGAGAGAGAGAGAGAGCAAGACATAGCGTGAAACCGAGTATTTACAGATGTCGCCAAGTGTTTGAAGATAAAGTTGGGAGAGTGTGGACTGTGAGTGTGTGTGAGAGTGGTATGTGAGAGATACTTCTGTGAGGGATGTGGAAAAGATGTGAGAGGGATGTGGAAGAAATGTGAGAGGTGCTTGTGAGAGGGGTGTGTGTGTGTGTATGTGTGTGTGTGTGTGTGTGTGTGTGTGTGTGTGTGTGTGTGTGTGTGTGTGTGTGTGTGTGAGAGAGAGAGAGAGAGAGAGGAGAGAGAGAGAGAGAGAGAGAGAGAGAGAGAGAGAGAGAGAGAGAGAGAGAGAGAGAGATGAGTGAGGTGTGTGTGTGTGTGTGTGTATGAGAAACGTGTTTGTGAGACATTTGTGAGAGAGAAGTGTTAAAGAGGTATGTGTGAGAGAGGTGAGTGCGAGAGAAGTGTATGTGAGAGAGGTGTGTGTGAGAGAGGTGTGTGTGAGAGAGGTGTGTGAGAGAGGTGTGTGTGTGAGAGAGGTGTGTGTGAGAGAGATGTGTGTGAGAGAGGTGTGTGTGTGAGAGAGGCGTGTGTGTGAGAGAGGTGTGTGAGATGTGTGAGAGAGGTGTGTGTGAGAGAGGTGTGTGTGTGAGAGAGGTGTGTGTGTGTGAGAGGTGTGTGTGTGAGAGAGGTGTGTGTGAGAGATGTGTGAGAGAGGTGTGTGAGAGAGAGAGATGTGTGAGAGAGAGAGATGTGTGAGAGAGGTGTGTGTGAGAGATGTGTGAGAGAGGTGTGTGTGAGAGATGTGTGAGAGAGCTGTGTGTGTGAGAGAGAGAGGTGTGTGTAAGAGAGAGATGTGTGAGAGAGGTGTGTGTGAGAGAGGTGTGTGTGTGAGAGAGAGGTGTGTGTGAGAGAAGTGTGTGTGAGAGAGAGGTGTGTGTGAGTGTGTGAGAGAGGTGCATAGCTTTATTGCGGCAGGCCAAAGTTTTAAGTGTATATTGGTAGTGAGAAAAGGAGGAAAATGAGAAACAAGGAAATAGGATAAGACAGGGTAATGAGGTGAGGAGTGAGGGAGAAAAATGAGAAGCGAGAAGAGAAGAAGAGAAATGAGAAATGAGACGTCTGGAGAAGAGAAGAAGAGAAGTGAGACGTCTGGAGAAGAGAAGAAGAGAAGTGAGACGTCTGGAGAAGAGAAGAGAAGTGAGACCCCTGGAAATCAAATAAGTGATCATGGGAAGAGAAAGAAGAATGAACGAAGTTGAAGACAATTTCCTTGGTTTTGGTGCACCAGGACAGGCTGGGTAATGTATGTAGAGTCCTTTGTTTTAATATACTCGTAGTTATAAACACTGTGATTGATGTGTGTGTGTGTGTGTGTGTGTGTGTGTGTGTGTGTGTGTGTGTGTGTGTGTGTGTGTGTGTGTGTGTGTGTGTGTGTGTATGTGTGTGTGTGTGTGTGTGTGTGTGTGTCTGTCTGTCTGTCTGTCTGTTTGAGACAGATATACCCAAAAAAAATTAAGAATTCTTCTCTCAAGAATTTAGTCACTAGATATTATTACTTCAAGTAAAACATTATATTTTTCAGAGGTAAACTAACAAAAAAAAATGTTTACAGTCACTCTGTTGACGAGTGTAAACCTGTGTCATTCACTCGACTCATGTTCACACTGGATACTATCTGAGTGAAGCTGTGTAATGTTGGTTGGAAAGCTTTTTATGAAGCTGGAGTCTGGTTTAATCTCAGAGCTCTGATGTAATAGATTTTTCAATCCAGGTTCTTTTAGGTCAAAGCTCAAGAAACACTCACAAACCTGTCACCACCATTCTCCATCAAACATCCTGTCATCACCATTCTCCATCAAACATCCTGTCACCACCATTCTCCATCAAACATCCTGTCACCACCACTCTCCATCAAACATCCTGTCACCACCACTCTCCATCAAACATCCTGTCACCACCATTCTCCATCAAACATCCTGTCACCACCATTCTCCATCAAACATCCTGTCACCACCACTCTCCATCAAACATCCTGTCACCACCATTCTCCATCAAACATCCTGTCACCACCACTCTCCATCAAACATCCTGTAACCACCATTCTCCATCAAACATCCTGTCACCACCATTCTCCATCAAACATCCTGTCACCACCATTCTCCATCAAACATCCTGTCACCACCACTCTCCATCAAACATCCTGTCACCACCATTCTCCATCAAACATCCTGTCACCACCATTCTTCATCAAACATCCTGTCACCACCACTCTCCATCAAACATCCTGTCACCACCACTCTCCATCAAACATCCTGTCACCACCATTCTCCATCAAACATCCTGTCACCACCACTCTCCATCAAACATCCTGTCCACCACCACTCTCCATCAAACATCCTGTCACCACCATTCTCCATCAAACATCCTGTCACCACCACTCTCCATCAAACATCCTGTCACCACCATTCTCCATCAAACATCCTGTCACCACCACTCTCCATCAAACATCCTGTCACCACCATTCTCCATCAAACATCCTGTCACCACCATTCTTCATCAAACATCCTGTCACCACCATTCTCCATCAAACATCCTAACTCCGCCAGTCTCCAGCAACCTTCGCTTAAAACTCCAAGTGATCTCCCTCGCCCTCTATCACTCTCCCTCACAACTTTCCCGCACCCCTCACAACCTTCCCACACCCCTCAGAATCTCCCCACATCCCTTCACAATCTTTCCACACCCCTCACAAACTTCCCACACCCCTCACAACTTCCCCATACCCCTCACAACCTCCCCACACCCCTCACAACCTCCCACGCCCCTCACCCTTCACAACCTCCCCACACCCCTTATAACCTAACGAACAATATTTCTCTATAGTTAAGTGCAAGTCTTCGCTCGTACAGAAAAAAATCAATAATGGATTACGTTGATACTTCATAAATTCGTATTAACATAAAATAATAATATATGGTGTGATAGATATTAGAAGAGGTTGTAGGGGGTTAAGAGAAATATTAATTAAAGAATTAAGGAGGAGTTAAGGTGGTTTGGACATTTAGAGAGGGTGACTAAGTTGGTCTATACATCCGTGGTAAAAGGTAGAAGAGGCAGCGGAGGAAAAGGGGTGAAGGAGGTTTTAATTTGTACGGGCTTAAGCATCCGACAGACGTGTTTGAGCGTATTACATCGGATAGGAGACGAGTGCTTTTTATGGCCTGACGTGCAGTGGAGAGTAAGAAAGGTAACATTTATGAAAGGACTCAGAGAAACAGGTTAGTTGGACTTGAATCCCGGAGATTTGAAGCAGAGTGCCTACACCACAAAGGCGAGGTGGGGATGTTGCAGTTTGGAATATAATTTGAATTGTGATGTCTGCACACTTCTGGCAAGGCAGTTACTGAATAAATAATGGTGAATGTTTCCTTCTGTTGGTCACTCTCTCTTACTGGGAAATGGCCGATGAATGAAATAATAATTGTAATACATTTAGTGCATATTTATAACCTTAGGTAGCTAAAACTGCATTTAATACAGGTTGAAAGTTGAAGTAGGCTCCTGGACCCAATAAACCAAATGTAGACACAGCTCCTGGGCCTCCTAGCTACCTCGTTTAACTACTAATTTCTTCTCGGTAAAGTTGCTCGCTTACCCACTGACTTACTCGCTCTTTCACTCGTTTGTTAATTCACTCACTCACTCGTGTAAGGCGCTTAAGCAGCTATTAATGGCTCTCTTCATATTGTAACGAAGGCATGAACAAAACATTTTAAGAAAAGACTGAGAACAGTAATATCCGATTTCAGATAATATTACGAGGGGATAACGAAGAAAATGTTGGTATCCATTAGCGATATCAAAGTCTCTCCCCTCCCTCCCTTATAAGTCGGAGCTGGGACAGGGGATAGTGGGAGAGGAGGGATGCAGGGAGGGAGGTAGGGAGGGAAGGTAGGAGAGAGGGAGAGAGGAAGGGAGAGAGAGAGAAGAAGGGCAGGCAGGAGAGAAGAAGGGGGGGCCAGGGTGAGAGAGGTATTGGAAATATGTCACTGACGGAGTCAACAGCCAGACCCTCCGTCTAGCTCACGGGGGGTAAATTTAGTGCCTGTCTCTACGAGGTGTTTTGGTGTTTCTCTCTCTCTCTATCTCTCTCTCTCTCTTTCTCTCTCTCTCTTCCTCTCTCTCTCTCTCTCTCTCTCTCTCTCTCTCTCTCTCTCTCTCTCTCTCCTCTCTCTCTCTCTCTCTCTCTCTCTCTCTCTCTCTCTCTCTCTCTCTCTCTCTCTCTCTCTCTCTCTCTCACGCACACAAAAGACAAGAGCAAGCGCAGGTCTCAACAAAGGCCATCAGCACTCTCCTCTACGACCGACACCACAATAATGGTGCAGAAGGCAGCCAATCAAGCGTGTGTGTGCACAAGACACCATCATGTCTCCTCCACACTGGTAACTAACTGTTCCCAGACTGTTCCCACAGCTTGTGAATTGGGAATCTTGGGACATAGAAACTGCGACTTAGTAGCTTGCAGCAGCAGCAATTGCAACAAGACCAGCGGCAGTGCAACAACGGTAGCAACCCCAGCAGCACCTCGACCAACAGCAGTAGGACAAGCAGCAGCAATAGCATTAGAGGAAGCAGAAGCAGCAACAGCAACAGCAAGAGCAGCTGTTTGAGTGCGGAGCCTTGAAAAGGACACTTCACTATGCTCTGCTCTCAAAAACCCATTGTAACTTTCACCCAAAACACACATGAAGGAAAGAAATCTGACGCCCCTGTCCCTCCCTCTCTCCACTTCTTTGACAACTTCCCGATAATTCTTAACAAGTTTTCTTTGTTAGCGAGAAGTGTGAGACGCAGGGGAGAGAGAGAGAGAGAGAGAGAGAGAGAGAGAGAGAGAGAGAGAGGTGCTAAATAAGGATAAGACACAGCTCGACTTAGAGAGATGATGGAGGCTGCAGTGAGCCGAGAAATAACACTGTCTTCTGTCTTATGGAGTTTTTCTTCAAAATTGCTTGTCTCTCTCTCTGGTTCTGTCTGTCTGCCTGTCTTTCTCTTTCTCTTTATCTTTCTCTGTCATACAAACACACGCACACATAATACGAGCATCTTTATATCTCACATTTCTCAGAAAACGACATCAGGCTTGTTGCGTAGGTGTCAAGGCGTAACTGTTGTTGGAATGGAATTTAACGAAAAAAAGAAAGATGGGAAAATGCGATATATATATTATATATATATATAATATATATATATATATATATATAATATATATATATATATATATATATTATATATATATAATATATATATATATATATATATATATATATATATATATATATATATATAAAGATAGATATTTGGGGAATAGTAAAAAATATAATTAAGAAGGTGGTTGGAATTGGGAAGAGGGTAAATGGGGAGAATGGGAGAAGGTATATGTTATTAATAAGAGGAATGAAAAGTGAATGCAATTAACTCATACGATCCCATAACTTCATTATCTCTATCATACATCTCCTCTCCCCTTCCTTGATGTATTGTTAATTTATTCCTGTACTGCAGACAGGCAGAGTAATAACCACACTTTCCTCCAGTGACATCAACTGTGCCATACGCGTTGACATCAACTGCGTCACCAACTGTGTTGTTCACTGGGTCACCCACTGCATTATACACTGTGTCACCCACTGTGTTACACACTGTGTCACCAACTGTGTTATACACTGTGTCACCAACTGTGTTATACACTGTGTCACCAACTGTGTAATACACTGTGTCACCCACGGTGTTATACACAGTGTCACTAACTGTGTTTCACTGTATCACCCACTGTGCTATACACTGTGTCACCCACTGTGTTATACACTGTGTCTCCCACTCCGTTATACACTGTGTCACCCACTGTGTTATACACTGTGTCACCCGCTGTGTTATACACTGTGTCACCCGCTGTGTTATTCACTGTGTCACTCACTGTGTTATACACTGTGTCACCCACTGTGTTATACACTGTGTCACCCGCTGTGTTATACACTGTGTCACCCGCTGTGTTATTCACTGCTGTCACTCACTGTGTTATATACTGTGTCACCCACTGCATTATACACTGTGTCACCCACTGTGTTACACACTGTGTCATTAACTGTGTTATGCACTGTGTCACCAACTGTGTTATACACTGTGTCACCCACTGTGTTGTTCACTGGGTCACCCACTGCATTATACACTGTGTCACCCACTGTGTTACACACTGTGTCACCCACTGTGTTATACACCGGGTCACCCACTGCATTATACACTGTGTCACCCACTATGTTACACACTGTGTCACCAACTGTGTTATACACTGTGTCACCAACTGTGTTATACACTGTGTCACTAACTGTGTTATACACTGTGTCACCAACTGTGTTATACACTGTCACTAACTGTGTTATACACTGTGTCACCCACTGTGTTATACACTGTGTCACCCACTGTGTTATGCACTGTGTCATTAACTGTGTTATACACTGTGTCACCCACTGTGTTATGCACTGTGTCATTAACTGTGTTATTACACTGTGTCCCCCTCACCATTGTGTTATACACTGTGTCACCCACTGTGTTATACACTGTGTCACCCACTGTGTTATATACTGTGTCACCCACTGTGTTATACACTGTGTCACCCACTGTGTTATACACTGTGTCACCCACTGTGTTATACACTGTGTCACCCACTGTGTTATACACTGTGTCACCCACTGTGTTATACACTGTCACCCACTACATCATTCATTCATCTTAGCTGGTTGGTTAACAGGGTTTTAAGCCTATCGACTACACGAGAGTCACAAAGATTACATGCCACCTACACACCATCTCTCAAGAATTCTTTAATCCCTAAAGTAGTGATTAATGTAGCCTGGCAGAATAAACATACAGAGGGATACACACACTTCACTGCTTACATATCCTGATCCATCTCGTAATCCAGCCAGGAAATATGTATTCTCTTAAGTTTAACCATTTAATATATTTTTTTTTATATTTCATCATTAGCGTGGGTGTGCAGGAGATTTCACATACTTTATACCCACTATGGTGATTGATTCCCGTAATTACTTACGTAAAAGTTTCCTTAATAACAGCATCACGTTACCCCACCTTCCAGTGTTCTAACTCGTGTGTGAGGCAGCAAGTAACCTCCATAATAACCCCCTCTCCAACAATATAAACTTACCTCTCTCAAAGGTATTAAAATTTTTAGATTGCTTGTAAAGTCTGAAAAATCTACATTCATATTCCCCATTAAAATTTAGGTTGTAATAGGTTTTTTAAGTGTGAGTTCACGAGAAAACAAGGTCAAGAGAATCGGATGGACAAAAGTTTCGCTGTTTGTAAACAACAGGCTGCCAGATATTGCTAGAGTCAATAATATCAATCTTGATTTCCGAATTAAGCATTAATAATAATAATAATAATAATAATAATAATAATAATAATAATAATAATAATAATAATAATAATAATAATAATAATAATAATAATAATAATAATAACAAAAATAAAAATATATATAAATCTAATAATGGCAAAAGTAACAACAATAGTAATACTAAATTATAATATTACGATAATTTTAAGCACTCATCCCTTAGTTTGGATACAGTAGACTGGATAGAGATATGAGAGAGTAGCAGTTTGTGAAGGTTAGTGGTGTGCGATGGTTAGAGTTGGAGAGGTTAGGGAGTTAGTGGAGGTGGGGGTTAGTGTGTGTGTAAAATTGAAATCATAGTTGGTGCAGTAGGTAGGTTTCCATTAAAAAGGCCAAAGAGAGAGAGTCTGAATCAAAGATGGGATTTTCATCAAAGTCAGGTAAAATGGGTGTGTTAGGGCTATGTGTCTGTCGGAGGTGAATCTTGCTTGCCTGCTGAGAGACAGGACACTGTCGAGATACGGTGGACACGCAGTCCAGGACCCAGCAGTCCTCGCACAGCGGAAGCAATGTGGAATCCGTGTGTGAGTCGTGTGTGTCCGATTCGTAAGCGTGAGAATGTAGTTTTCCAAACCGGACAACAGTGGGAAGATGGCCAGAATCCCACCATGGATTGATAAAAAGCAACTGGTTGTATTGGAGCTCTGACCAACGTTGTTTCCAGCGATTGCAGAGGTGCCTAGAGAGCACTGAAAAAATAGTCCGAGAAAGAAACACTCCTGCGAGAAATTTGGCAGTCGGGAATACCTGACCGAGCGGCTGAGTGTGCTTGTTCATTGCTCTGAACATCGGCACGTCCAGGGACTCAGCAAAAATCGACTTCTGTGTGCTTCCTAGAAATGTGAGAAGACCAAAGTTAAATACGAATGAAAATGGGAGTAAGAGAGTCGAATTTTTGGACAGTTTGCCACGCACCTTGGGAGCTGGAAACAACGACGAATGACTAGGCGGATTTGATCGCAACATGTAGGACAGCAGTGGGAACTGTATATCACTCAGCTGTGAAAATCCTGGCCGACTCTGGTGAGTGACTTTGGATTATTCTTTCTGGAAAAAACTGTTGTACACCCGACACCAACGAGGGTTCTATAATTATCAGAGTACACGGCTATAGCGTGAGTGTGAGAGTGGAAGTATTCAAGGAATGAGTGTAAGGTTTCCTGGAGGGTATACCTGGAGGGGTGTTCCGGGGGTCAACGCCCCCGCGGCCCGGTCCACGACCAGAACTCGCTGGTCGTTGTATTAAGTGAGCTTTTCGAAATGGAGCAGCAATAAGCAAACCTATATAGTGGGAACTTGCCATGGAGGGAGGGAGAAAGCAAGAAACAGGGTGAACGTAAAGATGAGGCAACTTAAGGAATGTCACTAAAATGCGAATATGGAAAGTGAAGAGCCGTAATAAATGATGCGGCCGATCAAATAAATTATCCTTACTAATTTCCTCACTTGTTCTATACATGGAAGGATTGCGAAGGTCATGGAAGCGGACGAAATAGCGGAGACAATGTCCACCGCGTCGATCTTGCTAAGACTGGGAGTTTACTTATGTAAACAGCGTCTCGACTGGGAAACACTGAGAAGCCCCAAGACACAAACGTAACCTTTGGTGAGGAACGGGATCAAATTAAGGAAGAATAGCGAGCGGGTAAGACTAAGGAAAAAAGTTGGTCTCCGTTCTCTAGTTTAGATAAGATTAATTCTGGTAGTTGTAGACGGAGAATTGTTTGACTAAGGAAGGATGGGCTAGAGTGTTAGGGAGGTTTACTGAAGTTATGTGAAGCCTCCAGAACATCCATCCATCAAACAGAAGAATTTGACACAGGACATCGTAATGACACGATTGCAAACAAACCATATCACGGGCGAGGTTAGAACCCGCGATCAGAGAGTCATAAAACTCCAGACCGACGCTCTAACCACTGGGCCACGATTTCGTGAGTCATGTTGACGGCTTTGAGGGGACTTGAGCTAGAGTTCGTCACGGCCACGCTGGCGGGAGAATCGTCTGTAAAACCTTGCTTTAGTGGTCACACTGGTGCCTATGCTAACCTTCTCATGGTGTATAAATATACCTAGTTGGACGAATCTTATTGTAGCCAGCTGGCCCAGTGGCCAGCTGGCCCAGTGGCCAGCGCGTCGGTCTGATTTTTTATGACTCTCTGATCGCGAGTTCTAATCCCGCTCGTGGTATGGTCCTTTTTTAGAAGAATTTGAATAAAAATAATGACATCAATGAAAAAGTAATTGTAACTTTAGGACCAAAAATGCTTATAAAATCGTTATTAATAATAATAATAATAATAATAATAATAATAATAATAATAATAATAATAATAATAATAATAATAATAATAATAATAATAATAATAATAATAAAAGTAATATGAACGTAAAATAATGTGCTAAATTTTAACATTGTTCTTGGTACATTAATATAACAAATGGTTATAAATGTGGCCATAATTTTTAAAGGGGTGGACCGGTAAGCCAGCGGAAGTTCTCGGTCAGATGATCAAAAGCTCCAACGGCGGATCATCATCTTACTAAGACCCTAACCTAACCTAACCTAACCTAACCTAACCTAACCTAACCTAACCTAACCTAACCTAACCTAACCTAACCTAACCTTACCTTACCTTACCTAACGTAACGTAACGTAACCTAACCTAACCTAACCTAACCTAAACTAACCTAACCTAACCTAACCTAACCTAACCTAACCTAACCTAACCTAACCTAACCTAACCTAACCTAAGCCTAACCTAACCTAACCTAACCTAACCTTACCTTACTTACCTAACGTAACGTTAACGTAACGTAACCTAACCTAACCTAATAACCTAACCTAACCTTTAAACCCTTTAAACCTATACCTAACGTAACCTAAACCTTACCTTCTAATCTAACCTAACCTAACCTAACCGTAACCTAGCCTAACGTAACCTTACAACCTAACCTAACCTAACCTAACGTAACGTAACCTAACGAACAGTAACGTAACGTAACCTAACCGTAACCTAACCTAACCTAACCTAACCTAACCTAACCTAACCTTAACATAACCTAACCTAACCTAACCTACCTAAACCTAACCTTACCTAACGTAACCTGTACCTAACCTAACCTAACCTAACCTAACTAACTAACCTAAACTAACCTAACCTAACCTAACCTAACCTAACCTAACTAACCTAACCTAACCTAACCTAACCTAACCTAACCAACACTAACCAAACCTAAACCTAACCTAACCTAACCGTAACCTAACCTAACCTAACCTAACCTACCTTACCTTACCTAACCTAACCTAACCTAAACCTAACCTAACCTAAACCTACCTAACCTTACCTTACCTTAAACCCAACCTAACGTAACTAACCTAACCTAACCTTACCTACCTTACCTAACCTAACCTAACCTAACCTAACCTAACTATACCTATAACCTTTACCTTACCTAACCTAACCTAACCTAACCTAACCTACCTAACTAACCTAACTACCTAAACCTACTTACCTAACCTAACCTAACCTAACTTAACCTAACCTAACCTAACCTTAACCTTAACCTAACGTAACCTAACGTAACTAACCTAACCTAACCTAACCTTACCTTACCTTACCTACCTAACCTAACCTACGTACTAACGTAACCTAACCTAACCTAACCTAACCTAACCTAACCTAACCTAACCTAACCTAACCTTACCTTACCTTACCTAACGTAACCTAACGTAACCTAACCTAACCTAACCTAACCTAACCTTACCTAACCTAACCTAACCTTACCTAACCTAACCTAACCTAACCTAACCTAACCTTACCTTACCTTACCTAACCTAACCTAAAACCCAACCAACCTTTAAACCCAAACCTTACCTAACCTAACCTAACCTAACCTAACCTTACCTAACCAACCTAACCTAACATAACCTAACCTAACCTAACCTAACCTACCTAAACCCTACCTTACCTAACCTAACCTAACCTAACCTAACCTTAACCTAACCTTACCTAACCTAACCTAACCTAACCTATACCTTAAACTTAACCTAACCTAACCTAACCTTAACCAAACCTAACCTTTAACCTTACCTTACCTAACGAACCTAACGTAACCTAACCTAACCTTACCTTACCTTACCTAACCTAACCTAACCTAACCTAACCTAACCTTACCTTACCTAACCTAACCTAACCTAACCTTACCTTACCTTACCTAACCTAACCTAACCTAACCTAACCTAACCTTACCTTACCTTACCTAACGTAACCTAACGTAACCTAACCTAACCTTACCTTACCTTACCTAACCTAACCTAACCTAACCTAACCTTACCTTACCTTACCTAACGTAACCAAAACCTAACCCTTTACACTATCTTTGTTCTTGTACATTAACCGTAATCTGGGGAAAAATTCATTATTTGTGAGAAGTAAGCGTCGCCTGAAGAAAGCAAGGGTAGGTGGGCGGGGGGGGGGATGGACGGGATTGATCCGAGGACTCGGATCCACCCATTCCCGTAGGCAGTGTCGAACTCCTACGGGTTTAACGCTTCCCACGAAGAACCTGGTGGTAATGTACTGTATAAGACTTATTTGCTCTCAAGACTGTAAAAAAAATATATTATATATTATATATTTTAATATATATCATTATATTTTATTATATACAAAGTAGTCTCAATGCTTTTTATATAAAAAATGGACTCTTCTTAGAATAAAAAAATGATGAATGTTTTAATATTGATGTTCAGTTTTCTTCAGGAATCAGACGTGTTCACAACTTGTTATTTAAAATGTAAACACTTGACTGGCGAACGATCGTTCAGTGTCTGGTGTAGTGACAGGTGTTATATGACACTGGTCAACGATCGTTCAGTGTCTGGTGTAGTGACAGGTGTTATATGACACTGGTGAACGATGGTTCAGTGTCTGGTGTAGTGACAGGTGTTACATGACACTGGTGAACGATCGTTCAGTGTCTGGTGTAGTGACAGGTGTTACATGACACTGGTGAACGATCGTTCAGTGTCTGGTGTAGTGACAGGTGTTACATGACACTGGTGAACGATCCCTCTGTTTCTGGTGTAGTGACAGGTGTTGTATGACACTGGCGAACGATCGTTCAGTGTCTGGTGTAGTGACAGGTGTTACATGACACTGGTGAACGATCGTTCAGTGTCTGGTGTAGTGACAGGTGTTACATGACACTGGTGAACGATCGTTCAGTGTCTGGTGTAGTGACAGGTGTTACATGACACTGGTGAACGATCCCTCTGTTTCTGGTGTAGTGACAGGTGTTGTATGACACTGGCGAACGATCGTTCAGTGTGGTGTAAAGGTGTTACAGACATGGTGAACGTTTCAGTGTTGGTGTAGTGACAGGTTTTACATGACACTGGTGAACGATCGTTCAGTGTCTGGTGTAGTGACAGGTGTTTACATGACACTGGTGAACGATCGTTCAGTGTCTGGTGTATGACAGGTGTTACATGACACTGGTGAACGATGTTCAGTGTCTGGTGTAGTGACAGGTGTTACATGACCTGGGTGAACGATCGTTCAGTGTCTGGTGTAGTGACAGGTGTTACATGACACTGGTGAACGATCGTTCAGTGTCTGGTGTAGTGACAGGTGTTACATGACACTGGTGAACGATCGTTCAGTGTCTGGTGTAGTGACAGGTGTTACATGACACTGGTGAACGATCGTTCAGTGTCTGGTGTAGTGACAGGTGTTACATGACACTGGCGAACGATCGTTCAGTGTCTGGTGTAGTGACAGGTGTTACATGACACTGGTGAACGATCGTTCAGTGTCTGGTGTAGTGACAGGTGTTACATGACACTGGCGAACGATCGTTCAGTGTCTGGTGTAGTGACAGGTGTTACATGACACTGTGAACGATCTTTTCAGTGTCTGGTTAGTAACAGGTGTTAATGACATGGTGAACGATCGTTCAGTGTCTGGGTAGTGACAGGTGTTACATGACACTGGGAACGATCTTTCAGTGTCTGGTGTAGTGACGGGTGTTACATGACACGGGGTGAACGATCGTTCAGTGTCTGGTGTAGTAAGGGTTACTGAAGGGTGAACGACCCCTTTTGGTCTGGTGTGATAAAAAGTGTTACTGACATGGTGAACGATCGTTCAGTGTCTTGTGTAGTGACAGGTGTTACATGACACGGTGAACGATCGTTCGTGTCTGGTGTAGTAACAGGTGTTCATGACATGGTGAACGATCCCCTTGTGTCTGGTGTGATAAAAAGGTGTTACATAAACACTGGTGAAGATCGTTCCAGTGTCTGGTGTAGTGACAGGTGTTACATGACACGGGTGAACGATCGTTTCGTGTCGGGTTTGTAGTAACAGGTGTTACATGACATGGTGAACGATCGTTCGTGTCTGGTGTAGTGACAGGTTTAATGACACTGGTGAACGATCGTTCGTGTCTGGTGTAGGGGACAGGTGTTACATGACACTGGTGAACGATCGTTCAGTGTCGGGTGTAGTGACAGGTTTACATGACACTGGTGAACGACCCTTCGTTTTGGTGTAGTGACAGGTGTTTATGACACTGGGAACGATCGTTCAGTGTCTGGTGTAGGACAGGTGTTACATGACACTGGTGAACGATCGTTCAGTGTCTGGTGTGGTGAACGGGTTTGTTACATGACACTGGGAACGACCCCTCGTTCTGGTGTGGTACAGGTGTTATGACACTGGGAACGATCGTTCAGTGCTGGTGTAGTGACAGGTGTTACATGACACTGGTGAACGATCGTTCAGTGTCTGGTGTGTACAGGTGTTACATGACACTGGGAACGATCTCGTGTCTGGTGTGTGAACAGGTGTTATATGACACTGGCGAACGATCGTTCAGTGTCTGGTGTAGTGACAGGTGTTACATGACACTGGTGAACGATCGTTCAGTGTCTGGTGTAGTGACAGGTGTTACATGACACTGGTGAACGATCCCTCTGTGTCTGGTGTGTAAAAAGTGTTAATGACACTGGGAACGATCCTCTGTTTCTGGTGTAGTGACAGGTGTTATATGACACTGGCGAACGATCGTTCAGTGTCTGGTGTAGTGACAGGTGTTACATGACACTGGTGAACGATCCCTCTGTGTCTGGTGTGATAACAAGTGTTACATGACACTGGTGAACGATCCCTCTGTTTCTGGTGTAGTGACAGGTGTTATATGACACTGGCGAACGATCGTTCAGTGTCTGGTGTAGTGACAGGTGTTACATGACACTGGTGAACGATCTTCGTGTCTGGTGATAAAAGGTGTTACATGACACTGGTGAACGATCCCTCTGTTCTGGTGTGTACAGGTGTTACATGACACTGGCGAACGATCGTTCAGTGTCTGGTGTAGTGACAGGTGTTACATGACACTGGCGAACGATCGTTCAGTGTCTGGTGTGGTAACAGGTGTTACATGACACTGGGGAACGACCCCTCGTGTCTGGTGTAGTAAAAAGGTGTTACATGACACTGGGAACGATCGTTCAGTGTCTGGTGTAGTGACAGGTGTTACATGACACTGGGAACGACCCTTCGTGTCTGGTGGGGTAAAAAGGTGTTACATGACACTGGGAACGATCGTTCAGTGTCTGGTGTAGTGACAGGTGTTACATGACACTGGGAACGATGGTTCGTGTCTGGTGAAGTGACAGGTGTTACATGACACTGGTGAACGATCCCTCTGTGTCTGGTGTGATAACAAGTGTTACATGACACTGGTGAACGATCGTTCAGTGTCTGGTGTAGTGACAGGTGTTACATGACACGGGTGAACGATGTTTGTGTCTGGTGAAGTGACAGGTGTTACATGACATTTGGTGAACGACCCCTTCGTGTCTGGTTATAAAAAGGTGTTACATGACACTGGTGAACGAGGGTTCTGTGCCCTGGTGAAGTGACAGGTGTTAATGACACTGGTGAACGACCCCTTGTGTCTGGTGTGAACAAGTGTTACATGCCACTGGTGAACGATTTTCGTGTCTGGTGTAGTGACAGGTGTTACATGACCTGGTGAACGATTCGTGTCTGGTGAGTAAAACAGGTGTTAATGACACTGGTGAACGACCCCTTCGTGTCTGGGTGTGTAAAAAGTGTTACATGACACTGGTGAACGATGGTTCTGTGTCTGGTGAAGTGACAGGTGTTACATGACACTGGTGAACGATCCCTCTGTGTCTGGTGTGATAACAAGTGTTACATGACACTGGTGAACGATCGTTCAGTGTCTGGTGTAGTGACAGGTGTTACATGACACTGGTGAACGATTTCTGTGTCGGGGTAAATAACAGTGTTACATGACACTGGTGAACGATTCTGTGTCTGGTGTGATAACAAGTGTTACATGACACTGGTGAACGATGATTCTGTGTCTGGTGTAGTGACAGGTGTTACATGACACTGGTGAACGATCGTTTAGTGTCTGGTGTAGTGACAGGTGTTACATGACACTGGTGAACGATCGTTCAGTGTCTGGTGTAGTGACAGGTGTTACATGACACTGGTGAACGATGGTTCTGTGTCTGGTGAAGTGACAGGTGTTACATGACACTGGTGA
>NC_069446.1:13364906-13369906 GCF_026875155.1 Cherax quadricarinatus | reverse complement strand
TAGTGTAAAGCACCTTCTGCAAGACAGTGATGAGTGAATGATGATGAAATATTTTTTTTTCGGCCACCTGCTTGGTGTGAACGGCAGGGGTGTAAGTAATAAAAATTATATAATATATATATAATATGATATATATATATATTTTATATATTATCTTGTAATATTTATATATATATATATATTTATATATATATATATATATATATATATATATATATATATATATATATATATATATATATATATATATATATATATATATATATATATTATATATATATATATATATATATATATGTATGTATATGTATACATACATACATAAATACATACATGCATAAGTGCATACATACATACATACATACATACATACATACATACATACATACATACATACATACATACATACATACATACATACGTACATTTTGCAAGAGCAATATATGTAGCAGAAAAAACACAATATTACCACGTTAAATATGCAAATATACTTATGATTTTTGCCGAATTTATTCCTATTTCTTCTAGTATTAAATGTAACAGGTTTATAGTATTTTTAATTTTAAGTTAATGGGACGTGATTATTAATATAAAAAGTTGCTCAAAAAATCTATGTGATTTTTTTTAGTGAGGAAGCGATTCAGGCTTTATATTGTGTGTGTGTGTGTGTGTGTGTGTGTGTGTGTGTGTGTGTGTGTACTCACCTAGTTGTACTCACCTAGTTGAGGTTGCGGGGGTCGAGTCCGAGCTCCTGGCCCCGCCTCTTCACTGATCGCTACTAGGTCACTCTCCCTGAGCCGTGAGCTTTATCGTACCTCTGCTTAAAGCTATGTATGGATCCTGCCTCCACTACATCGCTTCCCAAACTATTCCACTTACTGACTACTCTGTGGCTGAAGAAATACTTCCTAACATCCCTGTGATTCATCTGTGTCTTTAGCTTCCAACTGTGTCCCCTTGTTACTGTGGTGTGTGTGTGTGTGTGTGTGTGTGTGTGTGTGTGTGTGTGTGTGTGTGTGTGTGTGTGAGTGTGTGTGTGTGTGTGTGTGTGTGTGTGTGTGTGTGTGTGTGTGTGTGTGTGTGTGTGGTGTGTGTGTGTGTGTGTGTGTGTGTGTGTGTGTGTGTGTGTGTGTGAGTGTGTGTGTGTGTGTGTGTGTGTGTGTGTGTGTGTGTGTGTGTGTGTGTGTGTGTGTGTGTGTGTGAGTGTGTGTGTGTGTGTGTGTGTGTGAGTGTGTGTGTGTGTGTGTGTGTGTGTGTGTGTGTGTGTGTGTGTGTGTGTGTGTGTGTGTGTGTGTGTATTAACTATTTTCTGAGTAATGAAGAGTGATGCACTATCTTTGCTCCTGGTTTTCTTATCTGATATCGTAGCTTCTTCTTTTCCCCGATGATGGTCCAAGTTATAGTCCGCATGTTTTTTTTTATTTCACATCCATCTATGATCTTATTTGTGGTTATCACATGCTGTGTGTTTAGGTTAGTTTAGGTTAAGTTAACTTAGGTTAGTTAGGGTTAAATGCGTTTTGGTGAAGAATTAAAAATTATCCTTAAGGGGAAAGTGAACAGTTCCTCAGCTGATTAAAAATATAGCCAGACCAATTCTTTGTAACTAATACTAACTACTTTCTCCATCTAGGTAGCGCCTCCTCTGTCTCCAGTCTCCGTTGCTCCAGCTCCCTCCTTCTCCTACTCTTCCTCTTACACTCCATCCTCGTCTTCCATAATCTCAAGCCCTCGTTCCTCCTCCTCTGCTTCCTCCATGATGACTCCTACAAAGGAGGAAGAGGACTAGCCAGGTGAAGTATGGAGGACGATAGAACTGTTGGGGGTTTACAGGACTGTTGGAGGTTGACTGGTCTGATGGGGGAGCAGAGTAGCAGAGTAACATGGAGGCTTGACGGAATATGCAGAGCTTGAGATGATTCAGAGGAGTGACCCTTTTCCCGGTGATCGAAGGTTTACCCTCACATCCCAAGTTCGAAGGAGAGACTTTGACTCTGTGAACGCAAGAAGACCCCATACTCGAAGTCTGAAGAAGGGACCCCTTGACTAAAAGTTCTGAGGGATCTCTGACTCGAGGCTCGATATTGGGGCCTCTTAACGGCCACGGAAAGAATACATGAAAACAAGTGTACAAGAAGACGATGATGGAGAAGCAGAAGGAAGAAATGATGAGTGTGAACAAAGGCGAAGTGGAAATGCAGAAAATATATTTTTTTATTTGAGCTGTTTGTGTTTCCATATTTGTTTTGATCGTTGATTCTTCTGAACCCTTTCCTGCTAAGGAACGAAGGAAATGGAAGAAAAAGGAAGGGAGAAAAACAGAATGAAAGAAAGGGTTAATGAGATGCAGGAAAGTGCAATAAAAAGAATCTTAAAAAGTAATAATGAAAAGACTGGTGTCAGAACACATTCATTTAAGTTACTACTAAAAATATGGTAAAATGTTATTGAAAAAAATATGTTTGTTGAACGTGAGAGAATGTGAGTGAAAAAAAAGGTCCCATCATTTAATGAAATAGGAAAATAGTAAAAAATGTGGAAGGGAAAAGAAAATTTGATGAAAATTCTATTATTGTAAGATAAGTTTTTTGTTCGAGGACAAAAATATATTTAATTGACAAGGATACGGAAAACTGTGAGTGAAACAGCAAAAATGGTAGAGAAAGAGAATAAGATGGGAACTCAATAAAGAGAGAATTCCAGGGATGGAGAACTCTGGGGAAAAGAGAACTCCAGGGAGAGAGAAAACTCTGAGGAAAGGAGAACTCCAGGGAGAGAGAGAACTCTAGGAAGTGAAAGTTCCAAGTGGGGGAGAGAGAACTCTAGGAAGTGAAAGTTCCAAGTGGGGGAGAGAGAACTCTAGGAAGTGAAAGTTCCAAGTGGGGGAGAGAGAACTCTAGGGATGGAGAACTACAGGAAGAGAGAATTCCAGGGAGGGAGAACTCAAAAGAGAGAGAGAGAGGGAGGGAGAAAGAGAGAGAAACGTGTAGGGATGGGGAACTCTAGGAATGTAGAACGCCAGGGATGGAGAACTCTAGGGATGAAGAACGCCAGTGATGGAGAATGCCAGGGATAAAGAACCCCAGGGATGGAGAATGCCATGGATGAAGAACGCCAGGGATGGAGAATGCCAGGGATGAAGAACGCCAGGGATGGAGAATGCCAGGGATGAAGAACGCCAGGGATGGAGAATGCCAGGGATGAAGAACTCCAGGGATGAAGAACGCCAGGGATGAAGAACGCCAGGGATGAAGAACGCCAGGGATGGAGAACTCCAGGGATGAAGAACGCCAGGGATGGAGAACTCTAGGGATGAAGAACGCCAGGATGGAGAATGCCAGGGATAAAGAACGCCAGGGATGGAAGAACGCCATGGGATGAAGAACGCCAGGGATGGAGAATGCCAGGGATGAAGAACGCCAGGGATGGAGAATGCCAGGGATGAAGAACGCCAGGGATGGAGAATGCCAGGGATGAAGAACTCCAGGGATGAAGAACGCCAGGGATGAAGAACGCCAGGGATGAAGAACGCCAGGGATGGAGATCTCCAGGGATGAAGAACGCCAGGGATGGAGAACTCCAGGGATGAAGAACTCCGGGGATGGAGAATGCCAGGGATGAAGAACTCCAGGGATGGAGAATGCCAGGGATGAAGAACGCCAGGGATGAAGAACGCCAGGGATGGAGAACTCCAGGGATGAAGAACGCCAGGGATGGAGAACTCCAGGGATGAAGAACTCCAGGGATGAAGAACTCCGGGGATGGAGAATACCAGGGATGGCGAACGCCAGGGATGGAGAACTCCAGGGATGGAGAATACCAGGGATGGCGAACGCCAGGGATGGAGAACTCCAGGGATGGAGAACTCCAGGGATGGAGAACTCCAGGGATGGAGAACTCCAGGGATGGAGAACTCCAGGGATGGAGAATACCAGGGATGGCGAACGCCAGGGATGGAGAACTCCAGGGATGGAGAACTCCAGGGATGGAGAACTCCAGGGATGGAGAACTCCAGGGATGGAGAACTCCAGGGATGGAGAACTCCAGGAATGGAGAACGCCAGGGATGGAGAACGCCAGGTCAGAGTGAAGGAAGAGAGACTTCAATGGATAAAGCTTGCAGAGACGGATAATACATCCTGGTAGAGGCCGACATAAGACCCACAACATTCGTCTTCTTCCTAATCCTCCTCTTCCTCATCCTCTTATTCCTCCTCTTCTACCTCTTCTCCTCATTCTTCCTTCTTACCCTTGCCAAATTCCCTTTCTTTCTCCACTTCCTCTTCTCAACGAATGTAAACATACAGACAATAATGAACCCAACTGAGATAAAAACAATAACGAAGAGTAACGAAAGTTACTTAAAAGTAACGATACGTAACGACGAGGAATGAAATGTAACAATAAAAAATTCGAATAAATAAATTTCAGCCTAAATGTAATTATTATTATTACTGGTAAAGAAAAATATAAAAAAATTAAAAAGAAGAAAAAAATAAGCCAGCAGAAGCAGGTAGAAGCAGCAGGTAGCAGCAGCAGGTAGCAGCAGCAGGTAGCAGCAGCAGGTAGCAGCAGCAGGTAGAAGCAGCAGGTAGCAGCAGCAGGTAGCAGAAGCAGGTGGGAGCAGCAGGTAGCAGCAGAGGTAGCAACAGGTAGCGCAGAGGTAGCAGCAGCAGGTAGAAGCCAGGGTAGCAGCAGCACGTACAGCGCAGCAGGTAGCAGCAGTCAGCACGTAGCAGCAGCAGGTAGCAACAGCAGGTAGCATCAGAAGGTAGCCAGCAGCCAGGAAAGCAGCAGCAAGGTGTAGCAGCAGCAGGGTGCACCCAGCAGGTAGCAGCAGCAGGTAGCAGCAGCAGGTAGCAGCAGCAGGTAGCAGCAGCAGGTAGCAGCAGCAGGTAGCAGCAGCAGGTAGCAGCAGCAGGTAGCAGAAGCGGGGTAGCAAGCGGGCAGGGTACAACAGCAGGTAGCAGCAGCAGGTAGCAGAAGCGGTAGCAGCAGCAG